>JAPDFJ010000003.1:1254046-1881069 GCA_027569595.1 Penicillium sp. G339 | reverse complement strand
CCCTAAACCCTAAACCCTAAACCCTAAACCCTAAACCCTAAACCCTAAACCCTAAACCCTAAACCCTAAACCCTAAACCCTAAACCCTAAACCCTAAACCCTAAACCCTAAACCCTAAACCCTAAAAGCGGTTCAGCGATGTAGCCGTTCAACCCTGAAGCGATATAGCGGTTTAGCGGTTCAGTGATGTAGCGATGTAGCGATTCAAAGATGCAGCGGTTCAGCGATGTAGCGGTTTAGTGGTTCAGCAGTTGGTGGAAAAGAGGATATGGGTGTTGACGTTGGAAGCGTGCTGGCCGGCCGGGGACTTGGGTGTGTGGGGAAGTGAGAGAAGAGTGAGAGTAGGGGAATACTAAGCTCTGGTTGGCCGGTGTTCTCGCCGTTGATGAATACCAAGCTCTGGTTGGCCGGTGTTTTCGCCGTCGGTGAATACCAAGCTCTGGTTGGCCGGTGTCCTCGCCGGCGGTGAATAGCATCTTCTCACTGGCCGGTGCTGTCGCCGGCGAGGACACGGCCCCACACGGGTATACGGTCGCCGGCAGGGTCACGTGGCTCGTCGTGAGTGGGGGGTGCCCTTCTCTATGGAAACGACCCGACGGGGACCCTATCGACGTTACGCCCTCCCCGTGGTCCCCGAGAGCGATCGTGATAGGCTAGTGGTATTTAACAAATATCGCCAGAGCTGAATAGCCCACTACCGTCCGTGGTTCGAGCCTAAGGGAGGAGCGGACGAGGCCGAACAGTAGGGTGGACGGTCAATATGTGGAGATATATATCACTCCAACAGCGGTCCGTATATAGCGTGAATTTTAGACTGCCGGCGGGGGCAAAATAATAAAAGGCCTTATCGCCACTAATTGAGCCTAGAGTATATCTTGTAGACGATCTCGCTGATACTTATGGTATATCGTCAAAAGCGATCGGATCGATGCTGCCGTCGGTGCACCCGGCATGACTAGTCCACGGGCCGAATCCCGGCGGGTATACGAGGGTTACGGGGCCCCTAGAGAGGTAGACCGTATAAAACTACCACCGTTCGATGCAGGGCGATGCGACGAATCTAGTGATGGTAGTCCCGTTCGCGTGCGAGCGGCGTGGGCGGCAGGAGGGGCTCCGGCCGGCGACAACATGGGGGGTGCGGGATGCCATACTACAAGTGACGGCGGGGACTTCGGCAGCTCGGATGTAGGGGAACAGCAAATTCCCCACGCCGTTTTGAAGATTTTAGGGTTCTTTTCGATACCCGTGAACATCACTCAACATTCACTAATCTACTTGGTGCGTAGCAAAATTGTCTACTTCGTAAAAATCTATAGACTCTAGTGATAATGAAACTCAAGATTTACTGTACCTTTTTGGACATTTAAGAACAATTTTAAAGATCGAATTGGTTTAAATCATATAATATCCTGTGTGGAAGCTATAGATCAAATAGCATTTCTGCAATCTCAGATTGCATACTACGTGGGATAACGATTCGAACGGACTAACCTTTTTTTCGCACAAGCACAATCAACCTAATTTACCATCTCATCTAACTTTGCAGCTCAGCTTATCTACCATATCCTTGCACGGCTACATCCTGTTCCATAATGGCAACCCTCAACCGTCTGGCCAGCATGAAGCCACCTGATCCCTGTGCCCGCTTTACCAATGATCCTTGTTTCTCTCAGTTACTCACTACTGCAGAGCAAAAGCGCTCCTCCATCATCGTCGACGACCCTCAATCTGGTGTGAAAGCAGATGACAGTCGGCTCCTCCGCGATGTCTCGACTGTCCGGCAAAGCCTCTGCGAAAGCCTGCGGTCACACTGCCTTCGTGGCTGTAGCATCTTGAGTGAAGATCCCGTCTATGTGTGCCCTCTGCTCGGGCCAAATTACACTTTCATCCTTGCTCTTCTGGCCATTTCGGCTACCGGCGGCGCAGCTGTACCTCTTTGTGAGACCTCGAGAATGAGGTGATTTAGAATGGCTTTGGAAACTAACAAATTCTAGCCACTACGCTCTTGCTCGACGAAGTCTTGATATTGATTATGATATCTCCTAGTCGATTCAGAGAATGCAGAATTTGCCGAGAAGATACAAACCCGTCTCCAGGAACAGACCGGACACCGGCTGAATATCGTCCGCATCGACCCGGTGAAAGACCCCAAGCCTGTTCCTGTGCATCACTGCACCATCGACACAAAGTTCTCGTTAGAAATAGTCAGCTTGATTCTCTTCTCCTCGGGCACCACCGGACCGCCAAAGGCGATCGTCCAGAACCGGCGCGTCTTTTATCGCGCGCAAGACCTGCTGCCGCCCCGAGAAGACGGCCAGCATATTTTCCTCATGTACCGCACCGTCGCCAGCGTAGATGGAGTTCTTCCACTGACCTGATACATCCTGACTGGTGTCCAGCTGGAGATCTTTAATCAGACGTGGGGCGCCGCGATCATGTGGGAGCGGCTGCGCAAGGGTGATCTGACCATTTTTGTCGGCGCCCCATCTATGTGGTTCAAGCTTATGAGGCACTATGAGTCCAATATCATGAATCTTCCAGAAGAGGAGCGTGGATCTTATGCCCAAGGTGTGAAGGGTCTGCGCGTAGCGGTGTCCATCGGAGCCTCCGCTACGCCCGACTTGAAGCGATTTTGGTGGGATGAGATGGGCGAGCGCTGCAAAATTCATATGATAGCACTGAGATGGGTTGCTCCATGATCAAATCCTGGATTGACGAGCCGCCGGAGAACTTCCACGTAAGTCTGCAATGGACTGGACTTGTCGATTCTTTCTAGTTTTGATTGAGAAGGACTGACAGGATTCGGCGAACAGAGGCCAATCCTCGGAATACAGAAAGAAGGGTTTGATGTGAAGCTTTCTAACGGAGCTCGTGGAGAGATCCTCGTTCGGTCTCCGTTTGTGTTGGCTGGGTAATTTCTTGTCCGATCGTGGATAGATAGATACCATCCAAATATCCTGCACTCTGCTCATCGATGTATAGCTACCTGGACGATTCGATGACAGTGACGACATCTTCGGTCCTGGACGAAGAAGAATACTTCCACACTGGAGACATTGCACACATAGAAGGCGATGACTTCGTGATGGATGGCCGCTCAGAAACAGACTGTTCGTATCCATCGTCTGATATTGATGCACCGGAGACTAATCTTCTATGAACCACGCACAGTCATAGAAATCCTTTTCGAATTCTAAGTCCCAAGACTGTCGGTGGAAGCATAAATATCGCGACTTCCCCGAGTCATCGAAGCTTTCGTCTTGCCGGTGCCCGACTCTACATGCGGAGAGCGCGTCGGAACCATTGCTCACTTGAAGTCTAGCGATCTTGATCTTGATGAGCTTCGCGAAGAACTAGCATTTTATCTGCCGTTCTACCACCTACCGACAATCCTTTACGTGCTGAGAGATGGGGAAGATGTCCCCAGAACGCACACAAACAAGCTGGGGAATGCGAGCCGACGTTAATGAACTGGCAGGACGCAGATGGCAATACGTGTCTAATTGAAGCCGCACGGGATGGTCATCTTGCTGTTGTTAAATTGGATGTCTGTCTAAAAATTTGGAGAAACCGTACAGAGCTTTGCTAGGTTTAGGCATCAGTGGCACCAAAGTATTCAACCCATTCTGCTGGGGTGATACGAAGAGCACCCGTAGAAGTATTGCACGCCCTTCAACACTATTTAACACCAGAATACACATGGCTCCGATTGAAGAATACTTGGCTAAGAGAGCTCTCTGCATACAACAGGGTCATTTTATCATGATCAGACCGAACCAAATTCTGTATCTTCTGGTGTCGTAGTCATATCCTCCTTCTCCATGCCTCCAGGAGAAGGAGACTCGATCGCCCACATATTGCTTCCTTGTAGTTGCTCCCCCGAGACATAAAACCGTCTCTCGAACGCCTCACTGACTATTCTTCGACCTTTATGCAATAGATGTCCTTATTGCATATAAACCTGGTTCCATGGAGGCGATGATCCCTCGAGGAAATTTCTCGACAGAAAATCCAACTGCTCGGACCTTACATCCTCCTTCTCTCTGCTAGTGGTGTAATTTCTAGAAAATAGAATTCTCTCTCGGCCATGGCTGGTGAAACGTGGCCAAAATACGGAATTGTCTTGTCATAACTGTTAGAACACCGTTAGATATTTCAGACCGTGTGGTCTTACCTGAGAATTGATTGGGACTTCCCGACTCAACAAATGAGATCAACCTCGCAGAGATTTCGTCAGCTAGATCACGCGCGGTCTGTGGGAGGTTTTCAAATGGGTTTGGACCGAGAAAAGGAACTGCACGATTGGAATATCCAGTCCCGTTCAAGTTACGGAAGAACCAACCCAATTCTATGAAGTGCGTTGATGACCAGACCTTTGGAACGCCGTTTGGAGTGATATCGAAGCGGTAAACATAGACCGGTATATCCGTGTGCTTTATCCAAGCATCTGTAGAGATACGCCTAGGCGCTAAAAAGTAGAGATCACCCAGTATCGTAGAGAGGCGGTTGTATTGAGTCCCAATAGTCGAGTTCCAAGAGGGAAGGTCTGATAATATTAGGTCGTACGAGCCAAGAGGGTACTTCTGCAAAATTTCAATAGTGTCTTGTTCTGAGAATCCGTACGCATGAAGGAACATCATGATATCCTCGTCTGAGTTCAAGCCGAACACAGA
The DNA here is from genome assembly GCA_027569595.1 of Penicillium sp. G339. Classification (NCBI taxonomy): domain Eukaryota; kingdom Fungi; phylum Ascomycota; class Eurotiomycetes; order Eurotiales; family Aspergillaceae; genus Penicillium; species Penicillium sp. G339. The sequence goes on along the minus strand of JAPDFJ010000003.1, from coordinate 1,876,396 downwards.
GAAAGCAGTGCCTTCGTCCGTGTTGTCACCAGTCACATATGGTACCTTGACAAACGCGCCGTCATTCACCTGACTGATGCCGGCTCTAGCGATTATATCTCCATCCACCAGCGGCATATACGGAAGTCGGTCGGGTGAGGCCCCAAGTTCCATTGACGCGCGAACGGCCTTCTGAAACTTCTCAGCTGGGGCACGTCGAAGGCATACTAATTGGTCTGAAGACTGGCCGCACCCAAGTCCAACCGTTATGTTATTGTAAACCTTCTTAACTAGTTCTAGAGGCGCGGTTAGCGTACTAAATTCTCCGAAGGTGACGAGAAATCTTGCCTTGAGTGGTGCCAAAAATCCCAAGCCCTACGGTAGGGCCAGAGTTTGCCCACGCACCGCGAAACAATTTGTCGTTTCTCCCATTGAATGCACGCAAATGAAGGCCAACAGACAGTGCGCCACTAAATGGGAGTATTAGCTAATCTTCGCTATTGTCAGACTTCGACCTACGCGCTTTCCCCCCATATGGTCACCTTAGACGGGTCGCCACCAAAACCTCCAATATTCTCCTGAACCCAGTGAAGAGCAAGCCTTTACGAGGTAATTAGCAATTTTCAGTCTACGCCTTATTTTGAATACCTTTTTTTACCTCTGATCCCTCAATCCAAGGTTTGCCACGCCGGCTCTCACAATATCCTCTGAGTAAAGAAAACCATAGGCTGCTAGACGGTAGTTTATACTTACTGCCATTATAGGTTTTCCGATTTGGACAGATTGTTCAACAATAAAGGTCATATTATACCGCTGGTCACGACTTGCTCCGCTAAAGTAGCCTCCCCTATGGTGACGTTAGATCGAGTAATGCTCAAGTTGGTACCCGTTGGGTTAGCGGCTTACCCATATATCCACACCAGGACTGGTAACGGGGAGTAACTATGAAGTCTCGATGGGCGGACGATGTCAAGAGTTAAGCAATCCTCATGAACAAGGTTATCTGTTACCATCTCGGTGTCTTCACCATATCCAATGCAGGCGTAACCATGTTCTGTCGCATTGCGGAGTCCGCTCCAGGTGGTGTTCAGGCTTAGTGGAACTCGCAGTCTGAGATCACCCACAGGTGGTTGCGCGAAAGGCATGCCCAGGAAGGAATCGACACCAAAATTTTTATTATGGACGCCATAGTACGACCCGTTAAGTGTAATTCCAACAGGGGGCGATAAGGCATCTGCATTTCGGTCGTAGCTGGTGAAGGACATACGGAGGAAGGTGTTAACCCCATAAAAACCACTATAAATCCCATTAAAAGAGCCTTTCAAAGATGAAGTTCCGGCCAGCGTCCATAGGGCATCGGTGCTGAAGGCGTAGTGGGCTAAGCAAAGAAAAGAAATAAAAATTGGTCGAAGCATTATCATTAAATTATTACCGGCACTTTTAGCAAAACGTGTGGTAAGGGAGTCAATCAACCTTTTAAAAAAACACTCTTGCCCAAGGTGTGATGTCTTTCTACCTTGTCAAGAGGATGTACGGCCTGTGCCTTTAAAGGCCAATCGACCGGGTGTAAATTAGCTTTACGTACATTTATTTCGATATCTAACAGATAAGCCTATTGGCCTGTAAGAAAAGGCGGTCACCCAACACTGTTTTTAGCAACTTGCCTTTTCCATTCATTATCCGACGACGATCACTCAGCTAACGATTTAATAGTGTTGATTCGACCTTAGAGTTCGCAACGGCGAAACCTTCTAGGTTCTAGTTGTACGTGGCTACGGTTCTGCGCCACCTGAAGCAGGCAACCCGCCACTCTCTTTCGTCAACAATCTGCTTACACAGGATGCCCCTCTCGGGCGTTTCCCTCTCCAGCACCAAGGGCACAGGTGTCGGAGCTTGGGACACAGGTTAGGTCGACAATACTGGCGGCTAGGAAGAGAAAACGCATCGACTACTAGGCTCACTGGGAAAGACCGAATGCTCCGTCCAGAAGATCCGCTTACCATATTGAATATTTTCCCGGCAACCCGTAGCTATCAGAGCCTTCCATTGCCAAGACTCCTTTTGACGAGGACGAAGACACCACGCAAATAACATAGTCTGAAACGCCAGACGATGCCACGGGCTTACCACCCAGCCGAGTACACCTTTTCTAAAAAGACGAACGGCAAGAAAGACTTTATACGCTAATGTGCTGGCCCAGTCTAAATAAAGAAATGGCTGGTTATTTCCAAATTTGTCTAATCCTTTCGTATCGCGCTTACTGCTCATCAGAAACGTCCCTTCTCATTGCCTCTTTTTTTGAATATGCACTTCAAGTTCCTTCCAGAGGATTCAACTTCTCTTTTCACCATTTATTTCGGTATTTATTTGTCCTCGTTTCAGGGCGAATGCGCAGAATGCGCGCGTATTCCAATTCAAAATGATATTTTAAGTTGCTTCAGTGAACTGTGTTTCCAAGAAATGCATAGCTCTTTATATATTTCTGACTAGTAAAGTTTTCGCCGATTCCCACATTACCCATTTCGGAACAAACAAACCTTTTTGTTTCTCATGTACCTTAATTGACCTATCCAATAAGGTTGTCTTTCTGGGACCGAAGCGTGATCCATTTCGCCTTGTCGTTTCAGGGCTTCGGCGTGTGGAGCTTGCGGATCGCGTGTCATCAGTGCTACCTCACAAGAGGTAACTCACCTCAGAATCGTTCAATGTTCAAGAATACATATTGTTTACACTCACCATTACCTTGGCACTTACTAACATCCATAGGGTTCAAAAGAACAGGGCCTTCAGTTATGCTTAAGCCAATTATAGTACGCAGCCAACTCTCATCAGCAGTTAAGTCTTCTAAGTTTTGAGCCAGTCCGAGAGCCAACAAATCTTCTTTGCAGTAATATCACCAGAATGGCTGTCATTCTTATCGCAGTATCACTGATATTGATCCATGAATCGCCGATGGAAGGCAATGATCCGGTCTGTCAACTCGTCACCGGGCACCAAAAAGGTGGTGCGGAAATGGGATGATCCTTCCATCTGCCCAAATCCACTTCCTGGAACCACACAAACGCCTGTTGCTTCAAGCAGCTTCAAACAATAGAACTCATCTGGCGATCGGCCCTCCAAAGCAGCGGCTTGCGCCGCCTGAGGCGGTATTTCCAGTGATGGGAAGAGATACATGCTTCCTTCGGGCACATTGCAACCGAAGCCCCTCTCCTTCGAAAAGATGCCATATAAAGCTTGGGCACGGCTCTTCATATCTTCGAGGATAGCTAGGGACTCTTCTATGAACTGCTCATGGCTCGGGTCCCCTTTATGGGGCGGATTAACCATCAAAGACACCAGACATTGGCCAATAACCGAGGGACAAAGCATGATGCTGAGAAACTTCTCGATCTCAGCCTGGACGCGTGGATCGAAGCCCACAAGCTCAAAGAAGCCGCCTCGATGCCCACATTCTCCAATCAACCCCTTTGACACGGAGTGCAGACTAGCCACTTCCAATTGCTGAAACGCTTCAGGGTCCGTAACTTGCATGCTACAGAGCACCTTTTTGAACGAATGAAACTCCTTTGCGAAGACATTGCTCTGGTACACCTCATCAGCAACGATGACCAGACGCTTTTCTCGCGCGAATTCGATGATCCCCTTGATATTCTCCTCAGACAGCACGGCTCCTGTCGGGTTACCGGGGTTGATCACCACGATAGCGCGAACGTCAACGCCTTTTCCTGTCGCAGTTTCGTACGCGTCCCTCACGGTGTCTCTGTCAATGGCCCAACCTGTTTCGCTGTCCAGATAATAAGGCACACATGTTGCGCCCAATAGTGATAGCGTAGCTGTATAGAGAGGGTACTGTGGAATAGGAACGAGTATGCCGGAGGTTTCATCGGCACAAATAATGTGTAGCAGAGTGTTGACTCCAGAGGATGCTCCACCACACATGAAAATATCGGATGCCTTTGCCGGGTAACCATCGCGCCCTATTTCATTGTTTGAAATTAGTCCAAGACCCACGAAAGTCTTGCCTTCAACGCCGCACAGATCGCCTGGTTAACGGTACTCACGTTCCAGAAACTCAGCGATGTGTTGCCGAAATGCTGCGTGTCCACTGCTGGGACTATATGCACCGACCGAGCCAACGACGCTCAGAAGCTTCTTTGCCCGTTCAAGAACATCTTGCTTATACCCCAGATGATCTCGCAGAGTAGCTTCGTGGTCGAGGAGAGATGGATTCTCGAGGAGACTCAGGACTTGGCGAAAGAATGTAATGGGCGTCTGGCCCACCTGCTGGGGGTTTCCAACGTTGGCAGAAACGACACTTGCAAAAGGGAGATTATGCGCATTGCCTTCAGCGATTCTGGCACGGTATACTTCAGATTTGCTCGAAAGCTCCCCGCGCACAGCGTACTGGGCCGCTTTGATGTGGGGGTTGATGTTCTCGTAAGTAAGCCTGCGAGCACTCATGGCTGCCAAAAATTATCCCAAGACTTCTGAGATGAGGCTATGCATTTTGACAATAGGTGCGGGGTAGTACATGATTTTGATGTAATTTCCTATGAACAATTGCTAATCTGTTGAACACGGTTGTTGCCGAGCGACTGAGAGTTTGGCAGATACTGCCAGGAGGACGGGAACCGCCGAACACTTAGCGGGACTGAACTTGGAAGCGGGTGGAACCGTATATGTGATGGTACCAGTGGATTGAAATGAACAAGTCTGATTTCGATTACAACCCCTGAGCTAACAGCTTATAAGGGGTAAAACGAATTACTTAATCAATAACGTTTATCCAGAGCCATCCACTAATATCTTGTTGAAGAGAGGATGCTCTGCTTGTTGACTTCCATTGAGTGTAGATCAGGTGATCTTATCCAGTTGAATTGTGTCATGTGATCTGCAAGTCGAATTGGCCACCGACTACCTATCAGAACCGCAGCTCATTGAAGGCATTTTGCGTCGGAAATTGGGTTTGTGTCTCTTCTACTGGATTGACAGGATCGGATTAGAAACTAGTACTGGAAATGCTAAAGGAAAAAGGAAAAACAGTAGAATATGATGTACAAGACAGCCGACCCCGACCCGGCAGCACCGCTATTCAGTTTGTCCAAGGTTAAATGAAAAAGTATCGGGAATGTCGCCCATACTGTTCAACAGTTCCTGCGTGAACCACTGCGGGTCACCAGGTGACGGCATACGGTCGAGATCCATAATCCAGTCCTGGAGCCCACGAGCATCCAGGTTCATCGGGGCTGGGTACGTTTGGTCACCAGCAATCCAATCAAAGGTGGGGGGCGGATTGAGAGTTGTATCGGATGCAGGAGGCGCCAGTAGATCTGCCACATGTATGGACGAGGAGCCTGCCGCATCATTTGACTGTGCGGCAAAATGACCTCCAGACATCATATTAATCGTGCGCTCCGACAGGGACTCAAATATGTCCCGGTAAGATGAGGCGTGGCTCCAACGCTCTGCAATAATGACCAAAAGAGTGTTACAGGCCATGCAGGTATTGATGACCACACTTTGAGGCGTGGATTGACGGAGTCGCTGCGATCGCCAGAGACAATATATAAAGGTCAGGCCAGCGAGAAACAATATGTGAAGACTGCCCCAGGTGAATTGGATCCGGCGCTCTCGGGTCTGATAGATTCGGCGATACCGTAGGCAGATGTCCCGAGCCGAGTCCGCACAATCCCGGAATGCAGCATCAGCGGAATCTGAGACTTCAGGATCCTGTACAGTCACCAACGGCGAGGTAATTTGTGCCCGATATAACAGAAGGATCGAGTAATCGTAAGCAATATGAAACCAGTTTGAGGACTCGAAGACTGAGAGAGGCGAGCCAGTAGAGGTACAAAGCTCATCCGGCGCCCCCGCCCGCCATTCGTCCACTTCCTGCCGGAGTGACTTCACCAGGGCCATGTGATGGAGGTAGTCTTGCCCCGATGATCGGAATGTGTTGGGATAGAGGTTGTCACTAATTTTTGACCAGAGTTGTCGCAACTTAATAACGTGGATGAACCTAGTTACACAAGTGTGAGGCTCAGCCGTTGAAGGCTGTGAAGTGCGTAGAACACCTCCAGGTGTGATATCCTCATCGTCAACATTCACAGGTAACTGGCGCACACATTGTCAGTCCAAGGGCGATGACATTGCACTCATTTGAAGGAAGCTCATCTCACCTCAGCATCGATAGCATTATCAGGAATGCCTTTTGGTCGACCCAAGATAAATGAAGCAACGCAATCCAGATCATATGCTACCCAAAAACAGCGTTTGGATAGCTCCTTCGTGAGTGCGTCTGCGCGTGGCCGGTATCTCTCCGTACTACGATGATACCCGAGCTCGACACATTGACGGATCGCCATGCCAGATATCTTCCTATTGGGGACTGTCAGTTAAGCTTGCTATGAAAATGACTGCTCTTTCTGCTGAACCACGAACCAGAGGTTGGCCCCATTGTATGACCTTATCGAATATACGGCACAGCAGAGAAGAGCCTGCACAGAATACAACCCATCCATGTGGAGTATAGGACTGATGCGCTCGAATGCTGGTGAGAAATATGCCTGAGAGTGGTCAATATCAAACGATAGAAATCATGATGTTTCTATTACCTGAGCCTCGGTTTCAGGCTGCCCTAGAGCCAGGGAGCCAATTGCATAGGTCTGCAAGAAAAATTAGCAAGATTGCTCATGACCAGCCGTAAGCCCAGACAAGGCTCCCAACCATAAGCACAAAAAACAATGATACGGGATCTATAGTTTCAAGATCTCCGAGCGCGCTTGCATTTATGCATTCTTGCTCCATGGACAAGAGAGTCGGGCGATGCAGAAAAGGATATTGGGGATGAATGCTTTTGAAGAAAGCTTGCGATAGCATGGTCGCTTTTGCCGGGGGCGGAAATTCGAGCGAAGGCATGAAGTCCCTGCCAGAAGATTGACCTTCGCCTCCTTCCTGTGACTTGGCGCTCCAGCCAGGTTCATGATGCGGTAAATCAATGCTGGCACTCAGGATGCGGGAGAAAGAAACTGCTGACGAGGACCCGAAAAACTGCGGCTCCCGACCAGCAGCATTGAGGCACAGCATTGCGACTTCGCTGCTGAGCATATCTATATTTGACACTGACTCCCCAGCTGTCGAGCCTCCATTTTCAATAGACGATTCTCTCGCATCAGTACTGGGAGAGAAATGATGGTCGCAAAAATTCTCGCGTTGGCGCTTCTGCAGTAAATTCTCCAGGTATGCGACCTTGGCCTCCAGCTTCGGCATATAATCTCTCGGTCTGTGCAGCCCGGTTGCGGGATCTTCGACATGGCATACTGCACTGCTGTGAGTCATACAAGACTACATTTATCAACCCAGTCTCCCATACCTCGATCAGTGCGCAAGCAATTCTTGCATTTCGGGCTTTGAGCGTCGCACTTTATTGGAGAATATGGGACAGCAGGTTAGTTCTCAGCACATCAACGGCACCATTCCATACACTCTGCGTAGCGTAGAAGCTGGGGTAGGCTCCACATCGAGACAGCAGGAACATTTTCAAGGGAAGATAGAAAAGTACCTTCAACTTGCGTTGCTTGCAGTTTATGCAGGCAAGGAGAGTTCGTTGACCAGTGCGGGGCTTCATAGTCAAATGCTCTCTATTATTACAGGTGCTCATACTAACTCCTATCTTGATTGATGCACGTTGAGTCTTTTCTTCATTCTCTGTCCTGTCGTCGGCGGGGAGAAGAAAGTCGAAGGCGGTCGGGTCGAGTCATGCAGGCCAACAGAAGCGAAGGTTGGGGTCCATTTCAGTGGGACCACTAAAGGTCTTAAGACACTGCGACTGACAGCCGGAGGTTGGTTGGCCGATAGCCCGATGGCCAGAAGTCTGGCTTTGGCTAACCAATCAAGAGGGTGATGTATATTCAATGACCCACTTTCCGTCTGGTGTTCTTCACTCCGTACAGTGTGACTGGGGGTGGACAAATACTCCGTACCCGCGAGCAAGCCCGAGACTCTGGTCGCACCATGCTGATGACATGGATTCAGAGTTTATCAACTAATTGCTGTGTAGTACCAAGGATTGGGGGCCGGGGCCCAACGACGTATGGAACTTCGCCCTATCGAAAATGACTGGATTCATGGCGTACACTCTACGGTATACTTGGCCTACCAGAAGGCCCATATGTGTTGTTAAGTTCCTTAAGCTTTCGATAGACGAGTCGTTGACGCCAAGAATTGAATCGAGTCGGTCGAAGCGCTTCACAGTAAATGTACCCGCCAAAGTACGGTTCGTTCTAACCCGACCGGGTGACTCTATCCTCGGTTCCTCGATCTTCTCACAACCCCCGCTTCGACTACTATCGTCAAACCCCACGGTCTCCTATTATTAAGTTCTGGCCGCCTGATTATGAAACAGAAACAGACTGCAGTTGATTGCTAGCATTAACGAACCGTTGAGCTAGAAATGCTGCCATTCAACCAATTACCATGTAGTCTTGTGATACAGGGAAAGAAATAGCTTAAATGGAAGGAAAGAACAGAGTCAAGGGACAGCATCGGTATCAGAATCCTTCAATAAGGATTTCTCGAAGACTGGGGGGTATATGTAAACCCGGGGAACGATAGCTTACACGGTGCTAATCTTCAAGATATGTGCTAGGTAGGGATGGAACCAGGCTTGGAACATGAAGAGTTCATTCTGTCCTCAGAGTGAGCTTCTCTGACCATTTTCCTTGAAAGGCACCCTTATGCTGCAAAAGTCTGCAACTGGATATCATATATAATGATGTGTCTGACAGAAGCAAAGAATCTGACATGAAGAGAAGCAAATCGAACCTGGGAGAGCCTACAGTACAGCAATCAAATGAGAAGAAACTTTCAATTGTGGTTAAGAAAGGAATCAAATCTTAAAGAAAGATGCTGAGTCTAGAATAGCTGGCTGGGCGGCAACCTGTAGGATTGGCACAATATGCTATTTCGATTCGGTCAGGATGTATTCGGCGGTTTAATGGATACTTGTTTGGCTAGAGGGTCAATCTGATTGAATTGAAACGAGGAAGAATAGAAAGATCATTTGAAATTGCAAACAGTAACTAGATATATCAAGTCCATAAATCGCCATTGGACAAACTAAGGGACTTGAAACCCAGCTGTTGAGCACATTTTTCGAGGCTTTTTCGTTGCATGTCTAAGTACAAGAAATCGGGGTCTAGAATGGAGCGTCCTAGTGAACCTTCAAACCCTTGCTGGTCTGGAAAAGGCGTTGCGTGGCCCATCGCCGATGAAACATTACCCAGATTGGACTGGAAAATGCCAGCTGCGGAGAACGGAAGGAAATCCTCGTAGGTTATTGGTGCTACGCTCAGAACTCCGGCCCGCAACAACTGGTAGACAAAGTCATCTGGCATCTGTCCAAGGCTCGCCATGTGAGAGGGGACTGCCTTGCCAGTGACCGTGAATGCACAATACACCAGCCGCTGCTGGTATAGCTCGATCCAGGTATCTGGAAATTGAGCAAACACTTCTCTCAGCGCGTCGTCCATCTTCTGTCCTGTGGCGTGACTCATTTCCATGGCATGCTCAAAAAGCTCGTCGTACAGCTTTCGGCCAGCACGGGTCAATGCTGCCCCACGCTCTTCGATTTCACCGAATCGCGCCCTGTGGAATCCTTCAACAACTCTACCGGGCTCATCACCGGACCAGTAGCTGACAGGCTCTTGAAGAGCAAGGAAACTGGTTTGACGCAGTAGAATAGGACATTTGCGTTTCGGAGGACCCTCTATCATATCTTTCACCTCCATGCCGTGAGCTTTCATGGCAAAGTAGGAAATGTCTATATCAAGGGTTCGAGGCGTCAGATGGTTGATGTGAGCAGTCTGGAAACAGACGATATCGGCTAGAATAGGATGCTCAGCTTTGAGGATATTGTATTCATCCCAAGTCGCAGCGGCCACGGGCTGCCATCGAAAGGACTTGAGAGCTTCCTCAATGAAGAGATCCATTTGTTCGCACGTCAAGCGGCTTTGTTGAGCGTCCGCAATATCCAACAGATCAAGCAAAGCCTGGCTGAATATTCTCCGCCGTGCAAGAAGCTCCAGCGCCAGGTCACGACTTTTCGTAGTTTGCAAAAGCTCGGGACGCAGCAGCGTTGTGAAGACGCGGAATGGATTCTTGGCCAAAGATTGAGAGACTCGGGGTCTGAAGCAAGTCGCGTGCATTGGAAGACCGGCGACTGAAAGATCGTAGTAACCGATAGGGTGCATGCCCAACAGGCTGAAGATTCGGCGAACGGTCTGCAGCTCATACGAGCTTCCCAGACGAATGGCTCCATGACGCTCAAGGGTGATGCGATTGATGCTGTCGTTCTCCGTTTTGTGGAGGGATGAATTCACGCCTTGGACAATGGAAACCAAATCATCGTAGAGGGGCACCTCCGCTTTGTACATGTCGGACATGGCAAGAGCAAAGTTTGTGCGCAGGATGTCGCCATCAATATACCTGTGGTCGACTGTCGAACAAGGTTGATGCCCTGGAATCGCCAGATGAACTTCCATGATGACGGTGAAGGTGATTGATTTGAGGAGATGGTGTTGTGGTTGTCAGTTCTGATTGCCCAAGGAAGCTCGCCTTTCAAGCTAACTCGACGATAGATAAAGAAGCAGTGCTATCGGTTGTTTTTCTATGACACGAAGACATAATCGGAATTTGCCTAATATCCATATGGCTTTCTCCTCAAGCATGTTACATCTTGAGGCACTTACCGATCGGGATAGTCCTTATCGTCGAACCGTTCAGGTTCCGGTCGCCGTGTTACCTGGACCCTTCCGTGGTAACCCTCGGCACATCCCGAGGCGTTGACATTGAAGCCTCCCTTAAACAGACCTCGGTCGGAAGTCGATGATACTTCCACATCAAGTCTCAAATTTGTTACGCTTGAGAATACACAAAGTCATACAACCATGAGTTCAACAGCAACCCTAGAGCTCGAGGCCGAGAAGACTGCTGAGGAGATGCGGCCGGCTTTGAACATCTCGGGAGACAATGCTAGTGGGATCAAGCGTCTTCACTATATTCCTTGGCCAGAAACAGCTTTGGAGAGGCGCATATGGCAATTGGAACAGATGGCAGGAGCATTCCGCGTGTTCGCGAAACTGGGCTTTGCGGATGGGGGCAGTGGGCATATCAGCGTACGAGGTAAGAATTCCAAGGAGGCAACTTCAGGCTGTGGGGAATAAGCTCATTCTAATCGGAGCTTAATTGGCAATAGATCCTGTTGACTCCAACACATTCTGGCTCAATCCTTATGGCGTGCACTTTGGCCTTTTGACTGTGTCGGACATGGTCCAGGTCAACGACCAGGGACAACGTGTCGGTGGAGCCGACAAGGCTATAAATGCAGCTGGCTTCATGATTCACAGCGCGATCCATGCAGCTCGACCGGATCTACATGCTGTATGCCATGCTCACAGTCCGTTTGCTCGCGCGTGGAGCACCTTTGGGCGTCCCATCGACATGCTCAACCAAGACAGCTGCATGTTCTACAACGACCTGAGTGTCTACACTTCGTTTGGTGGTGTGGTATTCGCTGCTGAGGAAGGAAAGCGCATTGCACTTGCAATGGGCTCGACGAACAAAAACATGCTGCTGCAAAACCATGGTTCTCTTACAGCTGGAGGGACAGTTGGGGAGGCTGCCGCTTTCTTCATCGCGCTCGAGCGGGCATGCCACAATCAGCTGTTAGTGGAAGCCGCCGTCGCTCCAGGGAAATTACAGAAAACATTCGTTGGCGATGAGGTGGCAGAATACACAAAGAAAGGGACGGGGAGTCCCGAGGTAATGTACATGCAATTCGCACCGGAGTATCAGTTGACCCTGAAGGAATCCGGTGGCGATTTCTTGCTGTGAGCATGTCAGTGAAAGGCGAGCTGTTAGATAGCCCAGTATCGTGACAATAATTGAGTCTTATTTCCGTGGTGTGGTGGCACATAATTGCAGTTTCCGATAACAGTCAGGTCTACCTCGTATCGATGGAGGATTACTGATAAGAAAATAGTCGATTCATTGAAAATGAAGAAGTGAAACGAAGAGGGGACACCGGGCTCAGTTTTTTATAGGTATGCAGTAAGATAGCCGAGCTCGAGGAATCTGAACACAACAGATTTGTCCCGGGGGGGGGGGGGGGGTGTGCTCTAACTATCTAGGTAAGTGGCATTTTGTTTTCCCCAAGATCATTGCCTTGTCTCAAGTCCATCCTTTGTAGGCAAACCCCATCTCTTTGGTCTAAAACGGCAAAGGGAACTGTAGAACCAGCAGCCCATGGTGTACACATCATAGACTGGTAGTTGGACCGCATTACTTATGTCGTCTGCAAATGCGGGCATTTGTGTGCATTCCAGACAAAAAGCCCCGATATCTGGATGATCCATGAGAAGCCCTTGTGCGATTCCCACCAGCTCATACATTATGTCGGAGTGTATATATTCCTCGCCATTCCGGATATGTCGCTGGAGTGGACTTCCTGGTGTTGTCCCACGTATATAGCAACGAGATATGTCGATGTGAAGTCGCTCAAGATGAGTGTTCGTCAAGCGGGTGGCGTCGAACGTAATAATACCAACAGCACGGTCGGCGGGCAGTATAGATAAAATTGAAGGCACTTGTATAAGTGCTGACGTGGCCACCGGAATTGGCAGGCGTGCAGCAAGTCTACGTATAGCGGTGATCAGTAGAATATCCCTTGGTCTTACTAGAATCGCCACTTACTCTGGTTGTGCCATCGCCAAAAAACCACAGCTGGTGATGATTCCGACCGCACCGCGGTCAGCTAGCCGTTGACCAGCATCGACGAAACGATCAATGAAGTCTTCCGAGTAGCTGCTACCGGAAACAACCTGAGACTCAGTCGAATCTTTGGCCTTTTCGCGAATAATAGGGAACGACCAGGTTGCTTCGTTGAATGGATCCCCAGGAGGACGATGGAGGATCACGTCAATCGCGATAAAGCCCAACGGTCGGTTAGACTCAGTCATGATGATGATTTATCAGAATATGCCAGAACAGAGCCCAAAAACAGCCTGTAGACACGTCTTATCGAGCGACTTTATCGATAGAACTCGCTCTCCCCCTCTCCACGGTGCTAGGCCACCGGAGCATTCACTTCGGCGTACGATCGCACTTCGGCAGAAGCCGAGGTGTGGAGTAGCCCCCAAGAGTAAGATAAGAAGGGTTATCACCGCCCAGGTCCCTCGTTGCATACACTCTCGTTTCAACATATTTTTTTTTGAGCAATTTCATTCAGTGCTTCAATTTAGAAAGCGGAACCATGCCTTCAGCTACTTGTCCTAGAATTGTCTGTCTTGGAAAGCCCGAGTATGTGGGTGCCGAGTATCTGGCGGAGTTCAAAACGAACTTCAACTATTCAGAGCTGCCTGCGAAGAACCGGGCAGAGACTCAGGCCATGCTCCCAGCAGACATTGCGGCCAACGGATCCATTGACGCCTTCGTCATTCGCATGGGGACTCCACCCTATGAGCCGTTCGATGCAGATCTGCTCACATCTCTCGCCCCAAATTGCAGGATCATCGTCTCGGCAAGTGCGGGTTACAATGAGTTCGACGTGAACTGGATGGCAGAGCAGGGCATTGTGTTTTGTAACACTGTCAACGCAGTGGCCGAGGCCACGGCTGACATGGCTCTGTTTCTCACTCTGGCCGTGCTTCGGAACACTACCAATGCCGAGAAGAGCGCCCGGAATGGCACTTGGCGGGCCCCGGCAGGCGGTGCTCTTGTCCCTGCGCGCGATCCATCTGGACTGACCCTGGGCATCGTCGGAATGGGAGCAATTGGAAAGGTAAGTAAACGGTATCTACAGTATCTGAATGACAATGCTGAATCTTGTGGCTTGTGGCTTGCAGTACCTCGCTACCAAGGCGGCTTGCTTCAATATGAAAGTGAAGTACTACAACCGAACCCGGTTGTCTTCGGCGGTGGAGGCCAAATACGGCGCCACATACTGTCAGACGTTGCATGAGCTACTTGCTGCAAGTGATGTTGTCTCAATAAACTGTCCTCTCAATAACCAGACCACCGGTTTGATTGGAAGCGCAGAATTTGCCGCAATGAAGGATGGCGCATTCTTCATCAACACAGCGCGGGGGGCGATTGTGGATGAGAATGCTTTGATCGCCGCGCTTGAGAGCGGCAAGATCACTCGCGCTGGTCTTGATGTGTTCACGAACGAGCCTTCGCCAAACCCTTGGTTCCTGCAAAGCGACAAGGTCATCATCCAGCCGCATCTGGGGGGGCTGACCGACTCTGCGTTCCAGAAAGCTGAACGTGAGTGCTTTGAGAACATCCGAGCCCTTTTCACTACGGGCAAGGCGAATTCCCCTGTCAATGTGCTCAAATCTAAGGTTTGAGGAGCACAGTTGCTGGGTTGGGATGGATGTTATTTACCATGGTAGCAGCCATCTCCTAGAAGCATTTAACTCATTGCGCATTTGTGCGTTCTTTGTTTCTGCATAAGGTATATGATAGCGAGGAACATAGATTAAGTTGCTTATGCGAAAAGGAATAAAGAAGAATCTGAATGCGAAGTCATCTCCGTCTACGCAAAATTTTGTATACAACGAGGACATTCACGAATGATTCAATGCGGTCAAACTTTATTGGGAAATCCAAGGCAGTCCAGTTGGTACGGAAAGTCGAGACACGGGAGAGAACGAGCGATAGGAACAAGGTGAGAGTCAACCCACATGATAAGCAACAGCGACGCTCTCGTGCGAGACGAGACTAGATTACACAGAAGACCCTACCATCATTTCAGAATAACAGAAGCGACCTCCTGCTTGACAGCTGAGATGAAGGAAAAAGAACGGGAGAGTGCTTAAAGATGTCACTTCATCCAGCGTACGTCCTTTCGTCCTATTCCTATAAGTATCTTCCTTGATGTCTGTAGGATTGTGTAAGGTTGTAGAATTTTGTAAGGGACCCAATCCTGCCGAAATTCCCTGATACAAGCCAACCACACAAGATGCCAAGCCGAACGAGGAAGTCCCATAACGTCGCTATATGCCCATCCACAAGAGATCCCTTACAATCGCGGAAATGTCGCCCCCGCCCTCTTCAGCTCCGCCTCCTTGTGCAAGGGAATGTTTCGGAGCGCACGCGGCCCTTGTGACCCCTGCATGAGATGGTTGATTGGCGTTTCCTTGCCTAGAGATCGCCATTTCCAGGCTTGCACGGCAGGACGATCCATTTTGATGTTTTCCATAATATCCACGACCCAGTTACCAATGCAAGGCAAGTACTTGAATGCATGGCCACTACCCCCAGTAGCAACCATCAAGCCTTCTTTGCCTGGCACACGATCAATCACAAAATGGTTGTCGAAAGTGTCCGTATACCAGCAAATCCGCGTCGTGGCCACCGGAATTCTCTCTTGTCGTAGCTCCGGTAGGTAATCATCGAGGAAGTTTTGGATGACCCCGAATGCATGCCTTGGAAAGTCTGTAAAACAAGTCCCAATTGGCGAGCCGTTACGTTCGGCCGGAGACCAGCGTGTCACGGGTGTACTTCGCTCCTTTCCATCCCGATGTTGGATAGGGTTGGTGTATTTGGTGCCGCGGTACCCTACCTTGAAGAAACCCTCATCGTTGCGAGGAAACCCGTACAGTCCTCCAGAGCTTCCTGCCCGCATATTGAGCGTAAAAGTCGGAAATTTTTCCGGTGCCAGCCGGCTCCAAAGCTGTGACTCCTGTGGGATCTTGATCAGGACCACACTCCCCGCCGTGGCTTCGCAGAGTCCATCTAATTCCGGTAGCAGGACGGGAGTCAAGGCACCGCAGGCAAGAATCGTCATGGATGCTTTATGTGTCTTTCCGTCACAGGTCATGATACCCGTCACTTTTGCACCACCGTAGCACAAGGACTGCAGACAACCAGCCTTGTCGCCAAATACAAATTTCGCACCCAGTTCACGGGCCTTGTGCAAGGCGAAGCGGCAGGCCTTATCGGCAACGGCCATACCGCCCGTTGTGTCGAGTACCCCAACTGGCTCCTTTCCCCGACTTCTTTGCTGAAAGGGGTCCATATAAGACGACAAACCGCGAGCGGTGGCCAGATCACAATGACGCGGGTTGGTTGTTGCCAACTGAGTGTTGTGGAAACCAGCCTTTTCCATTCCATCGATGCAGGCAAGCTCCCAAGACGGAAGCTCAACGTCGGAAGTAAGAGAGATGTTTCCATTGGGGACAAAAACCCGGTCGCATTTGCTCATGCCCGGGGGTAATGTTTGGCCGCTGGCAAGCTCATCGTTCCACTCATGCCAGGCAGTGATCGCCTCTCCAGACAGATGCTGGTACTCAGTCTGTTGCCCGTACGCCGAGCGAACAATCTTGTTGATGTCTGCAGAGGCAGAATCTGCACCCTTGAAATACGAGTATCTCGATTCGTCATAATGTTGTTTGTCGAAGACAATCACCGAATAGCCCCGCCGAGCGAGATGGAGTGCGGTACTGAGGCCAAAGATGCCCGCACCGACCACAATGACCGAGGTTTGCCGCTCCATCGTGGATTTCAGGTGTACGTTTACACACGCAAAAATAAAATAAAATTCTTTGTGAGATATGGCCCAGCAATATGAAGTACATCTGTAAGGTTCAATCGTCGCCGTGGAGAAAGATAAGGAGATAAGGAGATAAAAAGGAAGAAGCCGGGCAGGGAGTGCGTGGATGCTCGGCTTCCTCCGAGCGGAGAAGGAGATAGGGTTTAGCTGACGCCACTTGTGACTGGAGGAGGAGGAGGAGGAAGAGGACTGGGGGTGGCAATCTACCAGTTCGTCAGTCGTCTGCCTGTTCGAGATAGCAGAAACCTTGAGGGGGAGGATGCAAGTTAAAACGAGTGGCCTTCGCCCTCAAGTTTGCCAATACACGAGTATCTAGCCAGTCAACCCATTTGCCTCGGTGCTTCCTCGTACAGATATCCACGATGGGCTTCAACAGGGTCTGGTCGACGTTGACTATTGTCAAATATGCTCACAAGATCAAGAGAACCCCCCGCGAGATCATTTTTAACCGGAGACTTCTTCTCTCGGCGGCCCTATATGCCTGTGCCGGCATCCCCATCAGTGGGTCATCCCCCAGCTCTCCAATTCATTCCTGTCTCCGTTGGTTCCGTCACAGTTCTGCAGGGTCGTACATAGGTAATTGCTAACAGGAGATATATTTCAGCATGGGACCAGGGCTCTTCATCTGTTGTGGCATCGCTGCCCGGATTTCAGAAGCATTTTGGCATCGACTCTGGGGCAAATGCTCAGGAGATCTCCAATCTGGTGTCGCTCGTCTACATCGGGTGCGGCGTGGGTGCCGGCCTTTCCTTCTTTGTCAATGATCGAATTGGTCGCCTCTGGTCTGTGCGACTCTACATGCTCATATGGATCGCCGGTCAGATGGTGGCAACCTTTGCTCCGAATCTCAGCGCCCTCTTCGCTGCGCGTATCATCAGTGGACTTGGCATAGGCCCTCTCACTGTGACAGGTACCGTTTCGATCGTTGAGATTGCACCGACTGAGATTCGCGGCCTCTTAGCCACGTGGTTCAGTGTCGCTATGCTGCTATCTCTCTGGGTATCTGTCTTTTGTGTCTATGGCGTCTACGAGACAATTCCTACCAGCCGTATGCAATACCAAGTCGTCTGGTTTGGGCCTTGTATCTTCATCTTTGGGTGTATTGTTGCTAGCTTCTTTGCAAGCGAGTCACCCCGCTGGCTTTTCCTTACTGGCCAGAGCGAGAAGGCCATTCAGACTCTGACAAAACTACGTGGTCTGCCAGCTGATCACCCTCGTATTGCTACTGAACTACGAGACATCGAAGAGAGCATTGCTCTGGACCGCAACGAAGATGGCGGCACTCCTGGCATCCGTGGAATTATCCGCGAGACCTTTTTCGTCCCATCAAATCTCCGCCGTCTCATACAAGCCATCACCTCCTTTGCACTGGCGCAACTATCGGGCGCCAACTCTATCAGCTCTTACTTCGTTCCTATTCTCGCACTCATTGGGGTCAACAATAGCACGACGCACAGCCTCTTTCTGAGCGGCATGTACAGCCTTGCGAAGTTTTTCTTCACGCTGATTGCCTCATTCTTCTTTGTCGATGCCCTTGGACGCCGCAGATCTGCGTTCCTTGGGATTTCTATCCAAATTATCACTGATCTCTATATCGGGATCTTTATCAAATTCCGGCAAGCGGGAACCGTTTCCATCAGCGCCAGTCAGGGTGCTATTGCTGCTATTTTCTTCCATGGCTTTGGATACGCTGTTGGTAAGAAGGACAAGATCTGAGCATCTCCCCTCGGTCACTTTCTCACAATTTACCCTAGGTCTCCTGATTCTTCCTTACCTCTTCAGTGGTGAACTGTGGCCGAATCGAATCCGATCCTTTGGCAGCGCCTTTTCGCAAATGTTCCACTGGCTTTTCTTCTATGGTGTCAACGCTGGGTGGCCGTCGTTGCTTTCTTCAACAAATCAATGGGGTGCCTTCATAATATTCGCCGCCTTCAACTGCCTCGCCTTGGCCTACGTCTTCTTCATGGTTCCTGAGATGGCCGGGCTCGCAGTTGAGGAGCTAGATGAATTGTTCCAAGGCCCATGGTTTAACGCCTACAAGCGGGTCCGGAAACAAAGCATCCTGAGTGGTATTGAGACCCCGGACAGAACAGAGTCAGTCAAACCGTGAAAGAATTTGTCAGCTACATGCTAATATGGTCTACTATGTTTAGGTTGTCCGACGAGGTTATGAAGGGTGCAGATGTCAAAGCCGTGAACATTGTCTAGGTGACTCATGTATCCTTTTCCCCCCGTGTTCTCGTCGTATGTTTCCATAGTTTTCTGAAGCCTTGCAATTATATTGCTGGCTGTAGAGTGAATGTATTTGTGATATTCTACATGATCGGAATACTTGTTCCTATTATCACAGTCGGGGTGTTGATTCTTTCCTGCAAAATCTCCACTATATCTGGTCTAGACGAAGACTAATCGAGAAAGATGAACAGTTTTGACGAATCTGAGCCGAGACGCATTCATTATCACAATAACTAAACCTTTCCTTCTTTCCCTACCCAACAAGACGGTGCTTCACAGCAGCCGAACATTTTATTTGACTGAAGTCATCGTGTTTCCAACTCAGTGCCACAAAATGGGTGTCCGGACACCATAAGCCTTGCTTATAGAGAATCGGCTGAGAACTGGATCTCTACTTAAGTAGTCATGATGGTGTAGTCAAATGATTCCTACCATGCTCATCAGCCGAGCAGATTGACAAAGTGTCAACGACGTTATCCTCGTCTCCTTTTCCTCGGTCAATGTCCGTCAATGAACGCTGATGTTTGTGACACTGGTCTCCACTCTGAGACTAAGCGCTAACGCAGGGGGTTCGGTTGGACCAAGTCCGGCACCTGAACGGGGGTTCCATGCATGCATGAGGCCGACTTTACATCAAACGGTTGGACGAATGGATGAAACCAAAATGAGTGAAAATATCGTGGGTAGACGATGGAGATTTAAGGATTTCGGTTCCATCATGGGAAGGAACTTAACCTTCTCTAAGTCCAACCCCCGGTCTTTACACAAGCAGGCTGAGCTTCCGAAATAAGGAACGCAGTTCAGGGTTAAGTTCCAAACTGGGGAACTCTGAACACCGGCTAGAACGAGGGACAGATTCCCGAGTCCTTATGAGACTATACCAATCGTGTCGCGACATATTCACGAGTTCCCAACATAATACTTTCCCCATTACGAATTCATAGCTTGTTTACGTATAGGACCCTGACTCGGCGCTGTTGAAGCCTTTGAGAGTAGTACAGCCGTTGGAAAGACCGCATACCTCAAGATGGCCTATCTCATGGGTGTAAGTGGGGTGTATATATACCAGGAGGCTAGGGTTTTGTTAACTATGGGAGGCCATTTCCAGATACTAGTAGGCTTTTTTTAATCAGATCCCTATCAAAGGTTCGTCAATTTTAAATTAGTACTCCCCGCGTAATTTGGTAGAATTTCAAGTCTATCACTCACCATGAAAGGGTGGTTATAGCGATCCGAAAATCAGTTTCTCTTTTTGATGGGGTGTGACTCGGCGATATTTAGGGTTCCTAAAGACTAGTCCCGACCGTCGTCAGCCCGGCAGAAACTTCGGTGGCCGAACTCTACTTCTTCCCTACATCCTCTCTTCATGTTGGATAACCTTCACAACCCACCCGGATTTAGCTTTTGTTTCTACCCCAGCTACAACTAATTTTCAAAACGCATCGGAATTTACCGCTTACTGGTTTAGTTAGACTATTTTCCTCCCAGATAATCTACATGAACGACCACATTGCCAAGCCCCTAGACCGCTAACGCCCTGAACGCCATGCGACTACCAACCGTTTTTTCGGTTTTGCAGCGAGTGCCTAAAAAATCAAATACTCGACTCGCGGGCTGTTGCAATTCATCAGCATTTTTAGACACTTGTCAATTCGGTGGACGAACATGCTATCTCTCATCAGTCATGCAGAACGGTCAGTTCGTCCCGGGCCAAATTGAGCAAACAGGCACCACAACAGTGAAACCGGCCCAAGGCAGCTATTGTACCCTGATCAATCGTTAATGACTATGCTTTCTTAGGTAAAGGTATCCAAGTTGGTCGCGGCGTGTTCTTCCGCCTCATGCCACTTGGGGGATCAATGACGCAAGGGGTTGGGTCGTCCACTGGTACGGGATATCGACGGCCATTACTAGAAATGCTCCAAGAGCATAGCCTCGACGTACAGATGGTAGGCTCACGCAAAACAGGCTCAATGCCTAATAAAAACCACGAGGGCTGGCCAGGCTTGAGAATCGATGAAATTAACGAGAAGGCTCGACTTTCCGTCTCACAATTATTGCCAAATGCCTTTGCTGTCAATGCTGGGTCAAATGACTGCCTTCAATCTTTCAAGCTCGAAGAAGCAGGGAACCGACTAAATGGCTTGCTTGAGTATCTTTGGGAAGCCTCTCCGGGCTCGACCATTATTCTCTCCACTCTCATAGGCAGCGCAGATGAGCAGACAAACGCGAACGTCAATTTTGTCAATGATCAATATCGCGCTCTCGCGAAACAAAAAGCGAATGAGCAGAAGAAGATCGTTTTTGTCGACATGAATTGCAAGGAGGGTCCTCAGGTCGATTGCTTACTCGACGGTATTCACCCTGATGACCATGGCTATGAAAAGATGGCAATTCTGTGGATGGATGGATTTCTGGAGGCGCTTCAGAAAGGTTTTTTGCCGAAATCGACAGACCAGAAACTGTCAATGGGCAGATGATGTTACATAGCAGTTTATTAATACTTTTACAACTACGGTCTCTTTGTTAATAAAGTCATTTTGTATTCCCCCACCCTTTTTCAATAAAATAACTCCCCCTCGTTATCAATTCGATTAATACAATACACTCTTTTTGTCCTCGTAGTTGAACACAACGATAGTCGGCGGGCTTCTTCTGAAGCCATTAATTCAGCTCGCAGCAAGGTAGCAAACACACGGAAAGGGTTGATTTCGAGACTTGTGCTTGTCAGAGGGTGGAAACAGGTTGTATGCATTGGCAACCCTGAGATTGAAGGATCATTACATCCGATGAGGTGCATACCCAGGACTTCGAAGATTCGTTTGATTGTTCGAAGCTTAAGAGGATGAGGCTCGCAGATAGGCTGCGGAGTCCGCGCTAGTCCCGAAAGGGAAACAGAGTCTGATCTTGATCATTACAATGGTCATGCAATTGACATTTCAACATCCAAGCTTTATATATATTCCTCCGGAGCTATTTTAGGGTTGCCTCACCATGAAGGTCGTCCCTCGCTAATCCTCAGCCTAGACTCGTACTCAACAACCACCTGATCCGTCCGGTGAATCCGACTCATCGGATGTGCCCCATTACGCAGCTCCTCCGAGTTAAGTATACTCTCTTCGCTGTCGTTCTTGGTGACCCCGATATTAGTCGTTATGAGATCAGCATCATTACCTCTGAAGATCGCGGGCTTCCTGGCCCAGGCTTCTTGTGATGATGAATGTAGTTTGGCCGCACCGTTACTCTTATAATATCGCTGGTGTGAGCTCCAGGATCGTTTTCCGCGAAACATTTCGTAAATTGGACCGAGTGTGGGAATGCAAGATGCCATAATGATAACATTGGACTCGATACTATTCGGAAAATCACAAATGTGAGTACAACTACTTGTGTTTTTCGGGATTCCTTAGCTTACCTAGTCCAGATGACGAGATCAGCCGTAGCATCTGCAATTCTGTCAGCAAATTGTTTCTACTACGCACACAAAATATGACTGACAAGTTGAATCTGCCGTATTATAGAGACCAGGGAGCTGTAGGCACTTGACAATAGCCATTGCACAGGCTCTGGAATAGTTGATCAGTTGGGGTTCACTATGCATCTCGTAGTGACTTACACAGCACCAAGTCCAAGCGCCGCACAGAGTGCCAATTTTTTCTTGAGACTCATTTGAAGAGACATCAAAACAACAGTTGGATATATTGCAAGGTATAGGTCAACAAAAGCAGACAAGGCTACGAAGATTAGTTTCATTTGGGCAGATCGCCAAATCGATTAAACATACCGCCTGTGAAAATCGCATAGTCGACCAGAACGCGTTGCGGCCGGCAGGTAGCACCTTGAGCTAAGAGTGTAGTCTTCCAGAGAGCCTTTGGAGGATCACACATGGTGAATAGGACGATGATGCAAATCGTCGAGGCAACAAACACGAAACCTGCCAGAACCCAGAGGAAGACCCGGTGAAACCGACCCGGATTCATAACGCGGTTTAGGAGAGCGGCAATGGCAAGCTTTGGAGTTGTAAAGGACATAATACCCAGCGCAAAATTGACATAATTAAGTAGCAGGACCTTCTCCAGGAGGTCCATGCCGCCTTCCTTCATTATGATCACGGTATGCTTTCCATAACCTAAGTGAACGATTTCAGTAGTTAGAATAGTATAACTCCCAAGCATGACCTAGCGAAGTTAGAAATACGATTGGAATTGATCGAGCGTTCATACGCTGGCAACCTCACCATTGCTGTGGCGATGATATAGTCGTCAAGTCCAATGTTTTTCAGCATTCGAGCTCGGATGAACAACCTTGCCCCCACCATCATGACGCTCATCGCGAAAAATGCCCAGAAGACGGCGACAATCTTGGGCCCTTTGGTCTCAATCGCATATTCGGCGCTCATATCAGTCATTGTGGCAGAAGCAGGACCTCATCTGTCGATGGTTGTTGCATAGGAGAAATGGAGCAGTCTGAAGAAGACCGGATCTATCCTACCAGTTGGTTAGGAAGATGAAGAACAAGAATCGAATGTCCACAGGATATCTATTCAGCATCTCACAAACTTCACACCCCACATAGTAAAGTTCACCCCCTGAGCTGCCCCAGACCTGCCAAATATGACAGAACGTTGGTCCGACGGTCGGCATTCTGCATCCCTGGTGGATCCATGGGGCCATTAATCACTGGAAAATACTAGTCATAGTAATGTCATTATTGAGGAGTCCTTCATACTAAACTAGCCATGAAGAAAGCAAGTCAAAGCGATAGCTGTTCGCTAAGCTGGCTTTTGGCCCCAAATGGTTCCATACATGATCATATGAATGTGGAACCGAAACTGAAGTTCATGCAATTAGATGCACATTTCGTGGCGAACCACGAGGTCAAAGCGACAGACGATCAGGTTTCAACTGTGATCCTAGGCTCTTGGCATAGGCGAAGCGTTGACAGAGTATTGTTGCCGTGCGCACCCACCGCCTCTCCGCGGTGGGTGCGCACGGCACAAATACCGGTCCACTATGGGGATAAGTGGAACCGCGACACAGGTCGTGCCAGGGCAGGACTACTTGACTCCATGTGGAGTCTGTCGAAAACGAAGGATTCAAACCCTAGTCAGCAGGCGCCTTGGACCGAAAGCCAACAGTAAGTTCGCTGATGTGGGGCTTTATTGCAAGAAAAATTACCCGTAGTTCGTGTATTGCATTGAAAGTCTTGTTGCTGGCGTACAAAGGCTGTTTCCAGGGGGAAGAAATTCCACATCGTTGGGGGACCCAGAATATTGCATATCACTCCGTTTTCCGGATTTCATGCAGTAGAGGTTCTCTCCATCACTGCGAGCCTTGTCGATTCTAATTCCACTCGCAATTCCTCAGAGTGTCTCAAAAAATATTGGCCATCATGACACACTCTAACGGAGTTAGAAATAGGAATGGCGCAACCAACGGCAATGGCTCGGCAAACGGCAAAGCTATCGTTGTGGAGAATCTCGCTGTATCTCCCAACCTGCCCGCACAAGTTCCAGCACTTTTAGAACAAGTCAATTTGGATGGAAGGGAGTATCTTAGAACGGACAACCAGGCGCGGCTCAAGCTTCTCGAAGCTGCGCGATCCTTGGTTTACGCTTTGGAAACACCAAGGGAAGCAATTATTCGACACTGCTGGTCAGAGGTAAGTCCACTATCTACGAGAGTCAAGGGGAACGCGTTTCTCACCAGCACCGAATAGTCCACTAGTTATGCCGCTCTGGAGACCGGAGTCGATATCGGCCTCTTCAATGCCTTGGGGACCGATGACAAGCCCAAATCCGTTGCTCTCCTTGCAGAGGAAACAGGCGTTGATCCGCTTTTGCTGGGTTAGAATCATATTCTACAAGTGATATTGGAAATACGGTCTAACATATCTCTTTTAAGGTCGTTTGATGAAACACCTCGCAGCTATGGGCACCATCACCGAGACTGGACGAGATGAATATGTCGCGACTGGATTCTCAAAGGTCCTCACTGTCGAGAAATACAGTGACGCCTTCCCCCTCATGTGAGCCTCCATGCCGAAAGCTTTTATAAGAACCTCAATACTAACAAAACTTTCCGTCTCATAGGACTTCCCGTTTCACAAAAGGAATTCTAGCCCTCCCAGCATTCCTCAAAAAAAATAACTACCGTAACCCCACTAGCCCAAGCAATACAGCCTTCCAAATGGGCCACAATACGGACATGGGATTCTTCGGACACGTGCAGCGAGAGCCAATTACCGCGAAGCAATTTAATAATCATATGGGTGTCTACGCACAAGGACGACCGCGCTGGATGGATCCTGGCTTCTACCCCGTTCAGGAACAATTAATCGAACATACGACAATTAGCGAGAATGACGTACTACTCGTTGATGTGGGTGGCAGCTTCGGGCACGATCTCTCGGATTTCCGCCAAAAGTGGCCCAATGTGCCTGGTCGTCTGGTGTTGCAGGACCTTCCTGAGGTGGTGATCTCTGTAAAGGATATGGATCATTCTATCGATGTTATGGGCCATGATTTCTTTACGGAGCAGCCAGTTAAAGGTGAGAATTATTGAGGGACTCTTGGGATACATAATTCAAGATGATGCTGAATATGTTATAGGAGCACGAGCGTACTACATGCATTCTGTCCTCCACGACTGGCCCGATGATGTTTGCCGCAAAATTCTCGCAAATCTCGTAGCAGCCATGAAGCCAGGCCACAGTAAGCTGCTTGTGAACGAGAACGTGATTCCGGATACGGGTGCCTACTGGGAGACTACCAGTCTGGATTTGATCATGATGGAGATTGGGTCTGGAGAACGTACCGAGCGCCAGTGGCATAACTTGCTGGAGTCTTCCGGTTTGAATATCATCAATATTTGGGCAGCTCAAAGAGGTGTAGAGAGTCTGATTGAATGCGAACTATCTTAAACTCATCGAAATGGTTGGTTATTTTAGGTCCTAACTTTCCAAATAGACTCAATTATATGCGATTGTCTTTTTGTCGGTATCATTGGGGAATTGGTATCGTAAGGCATGGTCAGAATGTGTCCTTGTAACTTAGCCAAGAGTCTTAGTCAGGGTCGGTCGCATACAAATTAGTATGTGAGCGAACATAACAAGAATTCAGACAACCTTCCATGGACCTGATTCTGCGTACACCTCCGTTCCGATACTTTTCCATTTAGTTAACTTTATCAAGTTACAAAATCTTTGGAATTTCGTTTCTATTGTCTTATAAGCCTGCTGCCGAACGGGTCCAAGCGAATGTAGAATTGGATCTAATATTAAATCATGTAATCTTATAGCACCGATATAAATTGAAACGATCCAATATTAAAGCCATTTAATATTCAGGTACGGATGAAATTAGAACGACTTAACGTTAGAGAGATTTAATATCATAGCATCGATAAGAGTAAGGCAACACCTAGGCAGTATATCGGGCGGTGGCCCGTTATTGTACCCCCTCCTAAGAAATATTCTCTCATTGTGCCATTTTAACATCGAGTCTCCTAATCTATACTACTCCTTTATTGTGTAATGCCTTATTCGTGGCTGAAACTTTCCTATGCCAGATCTCAAACCGATTGAGTGCCGTACAATCTTCCACCACGTGTAGAAGCTCCTGTATATTCTCTAAATATCTAGATTATTCCACTAATATCTCTCTTCTAGACCTGGGCATGGGCATGCCCATGGACAGAATCAGGGTGGCCATGCCTAAGGATGTACAAAAGATTGATTTTATTGCCCATTTGGTGCCCATAGGCACTGCCCAGATCTACTCTCTCTTTAATCCTTTTCCAATTCTCATAGTCTATATAGGTAATATCTTCTTAACTTAGTACTCTTATTGGCTATCGATTTCGACTAGGACTGGTTATATAGTATCAACGATTTCAATGCTAGTGGTAAATTACCACTGCCATATTCTGACAGCAACCTATGACTAATATCCATCGCCTTGTGCTCGAAGCCCCGGTTAGTAGTCCTATATAGCAGCGACATTCATCTCGACTTCCACTTAGAATATTCCAATCCTCAATAATCTCCCTAAAAGTCATCATCCACCAGACCTCGTCCATCTCTCCTAGAGCCCTCACAGTCAGTCGTTAGAGCTCGTTCCGGTGCTCGACGGATCGTCCATCGTCATCTTCAGGCATAGGGCCGAAAGCGAACTCTATGGTTACTTCGGTTAGATTTAAAGCGTCCGAGGGTAGTAAGCGAGATAACTCGTTGAGAATAGCGGGGACCGTATCAGAGTAATCCTTCATGTCCAATCCTTTCAGGATCTTGGCGCTATATTCCAAAAATCCCCATTATAGAAAGGGAAAGTTTCATGGAACTTATCAGGAATGAATGAAAGTCCGATCAGTCAAGCTACGTCTTACTATATCAACGTGCTCTAGTTCATAATTATGAAGCCGAATAAGAGCTACCCCGGTAGCCCAGCGAATAAGTAGAGGCGGGATGGTCAATACATGGGCCCCAAAAGTCTGGCACCAAACTAGCGCGCTTATGCGCGTACCCCGCCCAGCCAATATGTACAACACGTCTTTTTTTATCCTACAATCACAGTTATGGCTTCGGTTACCCAGCAATTATCAAACTAACGTACCAAAAACGCTGAATTATCAACTGAACAACACGCGGCTATCAGATATAGCCTAGAGCTTGGTAGATCAGCTTCTAAACTTGCAGCCGATTTGATTACCAAAGCCCAACAATTTACCGCATATGAATTTGTAATAACAACATAACCTAAAGTCGCGCTCTTATAGTGGCAGGTCTATATCATATAACGATATGACCATTTGATATGCATATTGTTTAGCACACTGAAGCCTCTAGTAGAGCTATAGGCAACGCTAATTACCATGGATTTCTATTATATAGCACGGTATACTGAATTCTTAAATAACTTAATCTTAAACATTATGAATCAAGAAAACGGGTATTATAATTATACCACTTATAGTATTAAAATAAAGGTTATTTAGTTATATATAGATAGAGAATAGCCTATAATTATAGCTTTAAAATATAGTGTTCAATATAGAAATAATAGCAGTCATCGGTATATATAGCGGCTCTATTCCAAAGTATATAGTCGCTATCTTATAAGGCTACAACCTTATTCTAAGGATATTTTGTAGAGAGTCTAGGCTAGGGTGTGGCTAGGTGGCCATTTGCAGTTTCTTATATTAGAATAAGATTTTTCACACTGTAAAAAAGATACGTAGTTTTACTACTAATGTATCTTGTAGTGGGGAACATGTGAACTGTCAAATAGTGGTGGAGATAAGATAAGGCATCCGCGATGTATTTAGTGCTGGCCTTCGCAGAGAAAGCAATTCAGACACCTCTTTCTCTTCAAAATAACCTCTAGGTGTTCTCTCTCTATTACCTACTACCCCCAGTGGCCGTTCCTGGTTCGCAGACAGGACTGGTCGGGGCTGTTAGCCCAGCCCCTTTTCAATATCTTGTTATACTTAAGGAGAGCTTTGTCAAACACTATACTCCTAATACTATCTTCAAATAAGATAACATAAGAATTTATATATAAAAAGCCGCGTGAGAGTAGTTTAAAATTCATGGTATTCATATACTAGATTAGCTAGCACACTCGCCTGATTTAAACCCTATTAAACTAGTCTAGAGGCTATTAAAACTGAAAAATTTCAGTTATATCCCGAAATTAGTGATATAGGAAGGTCAGAGGAGGATTGGACTTTTTTAAACGTGTTATTGCACACACGTGGGATGAATTAGACCAGAATACTATAGATAGCTTGATTCTTTCAGTACATAAATGCATTTCGGTTGTACGGAAGGCGAGGGTATATTATACTAGATGTTGGTATCGACATTGACTATTTATTGATTAAACTACCTAAACTTTAAACTTTAGCTATATTACTACCTCCGGGTTGTAGATATATATACTTTTTAGGTGGTGGATGGAAATAGGTGGAGAATGACTACTTTCCAGTTGGTGCCAGACTTATGACCTACTATGTAGTACTAGCAACACGTATATTAGACTAAAATGTAGTTTTCGGGCAAATATCAGGACCGGTCCAAGGGAAGGAGCCGATATCTGCGTCAAAATTAGATCATTGCAGAACAAAAATAATACCCGGAACATCAGGTACGTGCATTTTTCCCTTTTTATGTGTCGGATGCCTCCGTAGCTGACTTTCACCAGTCCCAGCACCTCATCAATGGTGCTGAAATTGAGCCTACATCAGAAACATGGCCATTGATAAAGCAAAAATGGACAAGACGCTGAGATCGGTTGAAACATGCAAATTTTCTGCCGTATTCGTGGCACTAGGGCTGGAGTTACTTGCGCCGGCCTGTGTCCCGCTGGTAGTAGATGAACTGGTGGTAGTAGACGAACTGCTGGTGGTAGTCATACTGCTGGTAACAGCTGAACCGCTTGTGGCGGTATTACTGCTGGAGGTCGCGGTTGTCTGGCTAGCAGTTGGGGTACCGAGGATGCCACCTTGGGCCGTGGCTGGTACACTCTGACCATTTGCACTCGAAGCTGCCGATTTGAATGCATCAAGCGTATCTGAGCCACTGATATTAATAAATGGATCAGTTAGTTCCTCTAATGCTTTGTGGCTACTGATATACATACGACGGGTTAATCACACCGACCATGCCAGCTTGACAATGTCCAACTTGGCCACAGTAGAACCAGATCGGATTTGTATCGTTAACTGTCAAAGTCCAGACAGGCTAAAATGTTATCAGAAAGTTATACCGCCTGAAATTATGCTCATAAAATTACCTTTCCGTTGTTTGCAGATGCCATAAATCCACTGAAAAAGCTAGTATCGCTCATGGGATGGCATGGGTTGTTAAAAGCGGCCTGGGCGACTGAGTGATCACCAGGGTAGAAATGGAACTCGACTACGCCTCCCGAAGGGACGTGGATAGTGTCTGGATTAAAGGTAAAGCCACTTTCACCAACATCAACAGATTGGGTGGCACTTGAAGCTGAGCCACTTATCGTTGAGCCTGCAGTGGTCGTAGTAGTATCGCTAGAACCTCCTCCTCCTCCTCCTCCTCCTCCATACTGGGCACCAATGAGAGGGGGGCACAAAAGTGTGAAAGTACACAAAGACTTTGTGAACATCATTGCGACTCAATTTGATGAAAATGAATAGATAGAGGCGAGAGTTTGCAGGGAAAGCCCGGAGTTCAATTCCGAGGGAACAGGAGATAGGTTTCCTTTATGTGCTTTCAACTACGAACCATAAAGTCCAACAAGGCATACGGTGAGTTTGTGGAAGCTTCAGCATAGTTACGACATCATCAACGTACGAAAGCTTAATGGCACTTAACTCTTCCCTTCAAACCTAACTGCTTTCAACACATGAATCAACGTTGTCAATTACTTAAAGTAAAAAAATGGGGATTGTTGTCGTATTGGATTAACCACAAAAAGGTGGAATATTGCTTTGATCAGGCGCCACCAATTAGACCTAGATCGACCGATTATACAGGATGACGTTTTGAATGTCATCTCAAATGCGGGACGACTGACTAAGTTGGAATGATTCTCTGGAGGCGGAGGAACCAACTCTAATAAGGTTTTGAAATGACGAACGTCATGACGCACGGCTAGAGTGAAGCGTTTCGGTAAACCCGGCTGCTCTAGTTACAGAATGCTCGTGGCATTAGCTATGGCAATTTAAACGTGATGCACTTCCAGATATAACTATGGCGAAAGTGTGGATATCGTGCCATACACATATTCGTACAACAAGCGAGCACATCTCAGGTCTTTCTCTTGCCGGCAACAGTATATATAACCGTTCTTTCGAAATGACGAGGGAAACCGCCTATTTCTGGCTTTTTACATCCGTTTGTACCCTTGCCCAGTTACAAACATTCGTACCCCCGGGACAAAATGAAATCACCTATAGCGTCAACATACCCCAGGCCACCGCGTTCTCTGGCGCCGGGCCGATTTTTTTCCAACTGAAGTCCACAAGCGAGCTTCAGTGGTTTGCTTGGGGCCAGGGCTCTTCAATGCAAGGAGCAAATATCTTCATTGCCTATGTATCTAGTGACGGCAATAATGTTACTGTCTCCCCGCGACTGGGCGCAGAGCATGTTATGCCACTACATAACTCCGAAGCTCAAATATCAGTCTTGAATGGCAGTGGGGTCAGTAATGGGATTATTACCGCAAACATCCGATGCGATAGTTGTATCACCTGGCCCGGTGGAAGTGAAGATCTGACCAGCTCGTCGAGTCCATGGGTTTGGGCAGTGAAATATGGGAATCCACTCAACACGAACAGTCTAGCTGCATCTATCAACATACACGATGCGTACGGAATTGCAGCTATAGACCTGCAACAAGCGACCGGTGGCACATCTAATAACCCGTTTGCAACCCTGACCAATACGAACTCCTCAAGTTCATCGCATCCGATTTTGACTGTTAACGCTGGGTCTGTTGAAAAACGCAGGAAGGCCCATGCTATTATTATGATACTGGTCTTTGTTATATTTTTCCCTTCATTTGCTCTGATGCTTCATATAGTTCCACATTCGAAGATTGTCTATGTCCACGCTTCTTTTCAGCTTTTTACTCTCGCTTTGGCCATTGCCGGGTTTGGAATTGGGATCTCAATGGCAAGAAGCCTTGGTTTCATACGGATGTATCATCCAATTATCGGGATGGTGACCGTCCCATGCCTCATCCTTTTTCAGCCAGCGATGGGCTTTCTTCAACACAGGTATTTTCACAAAACGGGGGGCAAGAGTGTATTTGCTTACCTGCATCGGTGGCTTGGTCGCTGTCTCATTACTCTTGGAATTATTAACGCTGGTCTAGGTTTTCGCCTAACTGGTATCGGCCTTTCGATCGCTCCTGTTGGGGCAGTTATTGCGTATGGCGTGGTTGCTGGGATCATCGGACTGGGGTACGCGTTGATCGTTGTGCTTTTCTCGCTCAAAAAACGCAGAATATCCTCTTCTTAGCAGCTACTGGGCGCTACTTTCATGTGCTGATGATAGGAAGTACTTGAAGGTGGAGCGAGCGGCCGAGCGATGAGGGAGGGGGGTATAGAGGTGTGAGGTCCTGATGTTTTTGAATTGCCAAAAAGTTTTACGAATTCAACTATCATGTGATGGCCTGTTACAATACCTTTCCGTATGCCCTATCTAGGGTGCGGCATATCCTCATCTATGGATATCCAAACACATACCACATCCGCAAATTGCGAGTTGCGGATATTATTTGGTATCCGTGTCCTCAATGAGGATATCCAAGGATATCCTTAATAGACTTAAGGATAATTTCCGGATATCCGCACTATTATTAAAGTCGCTTCTTTACCCCCTTTCTATTATGTGACTAATTTTTAGCTATTCTTTTATAAATATATTATGGAGGATATAGCCGTAAAGAATTCAATAGGGCGGTGTCAACATGCTGTTTATCTAAAGCTCAGGGAATTGTAAATACAGCGACCTAGCAACGGTGTGATATGGCCGCGGATCACGTGTGTATCCCTTGGAGGATGTTGTTTACGTGATGCACAGGCAACACCTGGGCAGCATATCGGGCTGTGGCTCATTACAACCTTTTGATATTTAAACAGGTTAATAAATTGAATCTTAGAGGATATTTGGGATGGTTAGGGACCATAGCATCTATTTCAAGTTGGCTACCTAGCCCATTTGGGCCAGCCTATAGGTCATGCCCACGTAGCAGGTCTACTTAGCCATGGTAGCTTCATGATATCCTTCCGCTCCTTACCTTTAATACTCTAGTATTATGTACTGCTATTACTCTTTTTCTCTCAAATCAGTTCTTGTCTAGGATCTTAACTATCAAGGTAGAAATGAAAAGGTTGCTCTAGATAGTGTTATACCGCTCGGCAATTTGCCCTCGTAGATTGGAGCAAGGTCTAAGGCCCGGCTTCCCTTGGGTATAAGCGCAGTGAAACGGATACTAAATTAGATGACATTTAGATACTTACGCTACAAACTCCACACTGTGCTAACCCTATTATGAGTCTTCTAGGTGCAACTTGAAGCAAGTAATGATCATCGTGAATTGAGTAGACAATGGAAGATCGATGACATGATCGGAGAGCTTCTTGATTCACTCGATAGGTTTGAAGATAAAGCTGCTAGTGCCTAAGGTTGGATCGAAATGTTTGCATCGAGTTGGCACAATGCTTCGTCTACTTTTGCAGCCTTCAAGTTACAAATCATAATAATAGGTTTGGTTTTGGCGCTGAGATAAGATATTTCCCAGTGTCAGCTGATATGTGTTTATTTAATTTTTAATGTCTATATCCCAACATGGCAATTTTCGGACTAATCGTCGATGGCGAAAACCCCGAACATGCTACTAATATTAAATTACAGAGAAATTTACGCTGCAGCAAAAAGTTCACCCGAGCGCTGATCAAATCCTGAGGGGAGCTGTGGTGTGTATGTATAATCTTGATAATTTCACAGCTTGCCTTTTGCTCATTTTACCTCTCCGCCCTCTGTGAGCAATTTGACATGTTTCCAGCTACTTATAATAGCGGGTTTCGACCTTGAATCGTCTACTAGGTCGAACCGTTCTCCGAATGTCCTGGCTCGTGAGCGCTTCTTTGTCTAGTCTCGCAGAAGCTCTGTACATCCTCATGCACGAAGTACTCATGCGTGACGGCAATCCCAGGTCGAGAACCCGGTATTGTGTCCTTCACCAATCCATCTTTGGAGTCATGGCACGATATATCATCTGCGCTGCGATCAATGTGATTCTGTGAGATAGAAACGGAGGTATGTTGCTTGCTGGCCTGGGCGCCGGTATTCACTCCAGAGTGCGAGAGTTCGTAGCCGCGGCGACCGCTATAGGTTCCTGTGCGAGAGTGCGAGCCGAATACTAGAGTGCGGAGAACGGGGAGACAGGAAGCGATAATGGCGATGGCTGTTTCGATCATTGAGACGGTGCAGGTTATCATTTGCTCGTTGCGATAGGAGTATATTGCCCGAATAACTGCGTTCCATTGTGGTTAGTCATGGGAATGAAATTCTGGGGGAGCAGATAGAGGGGAAATCATACTGCTAGTGATGACTACAAGACCACCTAGGAGGAAGACAGACATGACACCCCACTTTTGCTTCTTGGGCATCTTCAGTCGCCTAACTTGCGAAATGGGGAGGCATATGACTGGTGAAATTGGTTAACTGGAGTCATTGAGATGATTGAACTTAAAAATCCTACTGAAGACATCACTGAAAATGTTGACTGTAGTATTTTGTTAGTTGATAGTTCAAGTATATCAAGGAATACGGTCATACAGAGTATCGTGAGCCAGTAGTTGACTGTGGACGGTCCTTGGGGACATGCCACTAAAAGAGTGTCAGTTCTTGCATCCGTGGTAGTTGGTTAAAAGCATCCTCACACTGGGTATTTCTAATCCCCTTCCACTGCCGCTGAGGCGGATAGCATTTGAAGATAATGTCAAAAAACAGCACTGTCCCTGTCGCAGCTAGAATACCAAGCGTGATGTTATACACAATCTGGTACCGGGTGCGATCTGCCAGGCGCTTGTAGAAGACCACCATGCTGGACTTGATCAGCCACAGCGCAGTGACATATAATGTGGATCCCGGGATGATCATCTGCTCGAAAGGTTGGCATCAATACTCATATAATTATACATACCAACCCAGGGTACTTTATTTTACCTTCATCATGTTGATTTTCTCATCCACGGTTGTAATCGCCATTTCAGACATTCCTGTGCCCACTATTGTCAGTGGAGATCTCTCGAAGTTGGCTCGCAACTTCAATCTTTTGCAACACCTACCCTGATTGAACATGTAATGTTGGATTGCCAGATCACCGATTAAACACAAGGCAGCCAGAGTAACGAACAGGTCGTCAAGGTAAAGCCGCTTCAGGAGCCGCACACGGACCACAAGGCGACAGACTAGGAAGATGCATGCCGCTACTATGCAGACATACCAGGCCACGTGTACACCAGAATACCGTTAGCAAGCTAGCAGACGGCAAAGATCGCGCGAGTAGGAATGTTGAAAATGGAATAGCATACCACTTGTCCCAGATCCGGGCGCGCCATTCTGACTTGCCTCTATCTCAGTCACAAACAGCAGTGAAAGGAGACGGCAAGGCAAGATGAGGAGCATTGTAACAATCGAGATCGACTTCTGTTTCCCTTTTGGGACTAGCTCGGCCTCGCGGCTTATCTGCAGGCTTCACTTTCCGTAGTTTCTCACTTCCTCACACTTAGTATTTCGTTTTCAATGCACTCGAATCTCTTCGATCAGGCTTCTTTTACAAGCATGAAATCAATATCCCGGCGATCGGCGTCATATTTGTTATAAATTCTCTATTTACAGGACATATGCTGTTAACCATTCTCAAAATTTCCATGACCAGTACAGAATGCACACTGAGACAATATTTCCTTGCCCCACTTCTAAGACTTTAGTACAGATCGTTCATGAACAGGTTACAGTTACGTTGGGGGCCATGCGATTCAGCTTGTACAGTATGGTATCTTTCTCAATATAATTTGTGTACATCATGCTGGGGTAGATGTCAATGATTACTGTATCATAACCGAAAATATTACATCGTCCCAACTTAGATCTGCGCTAGGGGCTTGCCGGTGTAGGGCTTGGAAAGAATCTCTCAGTGTGTCCTCTAATCGGGTTAGGTGGTTTGCTGGGCCCGATATGGACGTATTTCATCGAGCTACATCCAACAAACCTTGGATCGATTATAAAGAATAATGTAGAAATTTTCCTTCCCAAGCTTGGGTGGATTCGGGCGGGTTCGAGTACGCTTTGTTTTTTTGCCAGTAATTTGCATATTTACCGTGTAGTGTCGAGTTCCAGGGACGTATGTATTTAATGATTCTCACTTTGGGACATAGACTGGTAGTAGGTCTTAATCTATTCAAGGCCAGTGGCTCCGTAGCTAGCAACACCAGGCAATATGCAATAATATCATTGCACAAGGGGGAACCCCATCCCGAGATATATATTTTTTTCGGATCCGCCCTCGCGAAAAGGACCGGACCTAGATTATGGGTTTCTCGCCGAGCGCCCACTTCTATGCACTATCGGAACTTTCAAATCCCCGGATACCGGCAAAACCTCGGCGGGAGGACTTGATTTGCGGACAGGGACAAGTGCTGCCATGGCAACTCCACTGTGGAGGCTAACGGGAGTGCAAATGCTCTTTGCAGGGTTCTGTGGCCTTGGGGGCCGTTCTCGAATATCCGTACATTACGGTCATTGGTCTGTCTCGGTCGGCGATTCAATAGAAAGTATGTTGTAAATTATTCAGATCAAATTTTCTACGTATGATACAAAACGAAAACAAGGCCGTTTCCCTCTTTCTCTCTCAAGCACTCCCAGCCAGTAATACAGGGTTTTGCACCACAGGGTATTTAGGATAGTTGGGCCGGTAGATCTTCTGGCACTTATTGTTAAACGCGCCAGTCATGCTCATCACCATCTCCTTCTCGCGCCCAGGCACACCCACGCGGGCCAGGGGTCCGTTAACAGGCCGAGCCCGGCCCCAGCCAGGACCAGCGCTGGGGTTCTTAATCCACGCGACAAACCAATCATGCATGTAGTCCGCGAGCTGCTGCTGCGCGTCGGTAACGTCATCCAGTAGCGAGAAGCATTCATTCCCGCCGTGGAAAAAGGGCACCTCGCTGCCGTGCGACGGCCCGAGGTCGGGAATTGGCAGCACGTTCGAATAGTTGCCGAACCAGCGATAGATCCAGGTGGGTTGCTCGGCGGCGCGCAAGTCTAATGAGGAGTCGGTCGCGCAAAGGAAGCGCGCGTCGCCGTAAGAGGCGCCGCTCATTAGGGAAACGGATGCGTAGTCGGTTTCGTTGTAGGCGGCTAGGAGCTCGTTTGCGGGCACAAAGGAAAGGTCGGCATCAAAGGTGCGGATCCAGGACGAGAAGTTGGTGTTCTCGCTGCCATAGACGTAGCCGAAGATCTCGCCCTCCTGGTCAGAGTTCCCGACGATCAGCGGCAGCAATGTTGGGTAGTGCCCGTTGACGAAGCGGTCGGTGTAGTTGGAGAAGCGGGTGATCTCGTCCACCGACGGTGCGAACCAGGTATTCAAGGTCGAGTTAAAGGAAGTGGTCTGGAAGGCGTAAGTGTCTGCTGCGCGCAGGCAGTTCAGAGTGTAGTCTTCTGAAGTGCAGTGCAGAGTCACGCCGGCATCCAGCATTTCCTGCACCACCTGTTTCAGCGCGACGCCCGCAGGTGCATAGGCGGGACCAGATTGGGCGTTCGCAGACATCTCGATTGCACCGGCCAAGAAGGTCTCGGGGTGATTCCAGAGGTAGTGATCAACGTGCACTCCCCCGGAGGAGTGACCACCCAGCACGATGCGCGACTTGTCACCACCGAAAGCTGTCAAATAGGTTAGTTAAGCCACAGAATCGAGTTGAAGAAAAAGAACTTGAACTTGCCCTCAACGTTGTCATGGATCCACTCCAAGGCCAATTCCACATCTAGCACTCCGAAGTTCTGGGACTCTCCCTGTAGCTCCGGCGCATTAGGCGAGGCATAGATGCTCTCGCGGTAATTGAGGTTAACATAGATCACGCCGTTACGGGCAAAGTTGTATCCTTGCCATTGGGCGTTGCTACTGCCGCCAGTGACCATGGCACCGCCGTAAATATACACGATCACAGGAAGACCGTCACCATGACCGTGGCTATGGCGTGGGGTCCAAATGTTGAGGCTGAGGCAATCCTCGCTCTGGTTCGTGATTGCTGTGCCAGACATTACCTGGGCACAGGATGGTCCATAGGCAGTGGCCTCGAAGTGACCGTTGGGGAACGAGCTGATGGGCTTGGGAGCCTTCCAGCGGTTCTCACCAGCGGTGGTTTCGGCAAAAGGGATGCCTAAAAAGACGGTGGTGTCATTCTGGACAAAGCCCTTGATGACCCCCTGCTCGACGGTGACGGTGGCGCTGTGAAAAGTAGGTTTAGGTTGATATGCGGGCTCTGCAACCACCACGGCCAAAGCCGTAGCCGTAGCCGTTAGGCTCAAGGCGCGGCGCCAGAAACCCATGATTGAGATCGTGGCGAAGAAGGAAGTATATGATCAGGACGATCGAGATGATTGTTGATCATACTGGTCAGAGACATTCAGGCGCTAGCGTAGTAGTGTACATCTGCGGAACCACGCCGAGATTGGGTCCTGAAAACGCTGGGCTAGTATTAAACTGTCTCGTATGTCTCTTCCAATCATGTGAGGCCAGTGGAGTGCATCCACATCCCCACTAAACCTGCTCAAGTTGATGTTTAGGATGCCATATTAATTTATTGGTAGGTGACCACTTAGCCCCCACGATTTTGTTCTAGGCGGCTCGCCGCCCTATTAGTGCCTAATTATTCTTTCATCCCAAACGCCAAAACCGGCTTCTAAACCCAATTCATCTCTCCTCGAGACGAAAGCCAGACTAACTTAAAATATCACTTATCAGCAGAACTCTGGATAATCGGAAGGTTGAAGTTGGGGTAAACCTCAAGAACACCTGGCCAGGCAAGCACTGAAGCATGCCGGTGCTTTTCTCTCTCGAGTGACATACCTAGGCACCGGCCTAGGTAGGCAGTTACTACCTCTCAAGACCGGTGTCCCAGCAAGATATACTTATTTAAATCATCATGATTACTGCAGGGTATATGCAGATCAAAAAACTATGTGTACTCAGCAGTGTAACGACCCCGCCCTTGCTCTACATATTGTTTGACGATCCTATTAGAGCAAATAGAGCCTCCAGATAGTCCTGCTAAAGGTCCAATGCTGTACAGCTAAAAAAATATATCCGATGTCTATGTTATTACAATTACTGCTCTGTATTTGCAAACAGCCCTTCATGGACGCGGTGATTAAATGCTGACCCTGTGGCCAACACTAAGGAATAGAATGGACATAGTAGTGACCAGAAACATTTCCGGACACACAGAGACTTCTAACAATAGCCAGCGACGTTAACGCCATCTTCCCGGTCAGCCACTTTCAAAACGTTAGTCTAATCCCGGCAACCAGTCCAGAGCTTTCTCCGGGCCAACTCGTCGAAGACCGCATATGTTTCCGA
Organism: Penicillium sp. G339; assembly: GCA_027569595.1. Lineage (NCBI taxonomy): Eukaryota > Fungi > Ascomycota > Eurotiomycetes > Eurotiales > Aspergillaceae > Penicillium > Penicillium sp. G339. The sequence continues at coordinate 1,837,442 of JAPDFJ010000003.1, read as the reverse complement.
AACAGTGGCAAGACTCACATCGAACTGCCTGCAGGGTTCTTACAATGATTTTCATTTGGACTTTCCTTTAGCTATCTTTCCACGACCTAACTAGTAAAAATATATTTTCAGTAAAGCCTCAATAGAGGATCTTGACATTCCAACAATTAGATAAATCATACTAATATTTTGACTACTACCTTCCACAACATGTTTCTTGTTCACTAGTACTTGAATGGAACCCATCACTTATTATTCTTCGGGGATATAGTAAGTTTGAGATATCAAATTTATGGCTGGGATAGTATTTGGCCCCAAATTGGGGGACAAGAATCATCCGATACTAGGTAGGACTGGAACAGAGCCGTGTCAAATCCCTGGACCCCACCTGGGCTGGCTAGCTCGCCTGGAGGCTCGATGGTATCAAGGATTCTAACACTCGTCCCATCACTATTCATGAAGCCAATCGGCGTAGATTCAGTTCCTTCAACGTCTTGCCGGTAACTTGGGGTTGAGAGCACCGAGGGCGCGAACTCCCCGCCAAGCTCCAAGAAATCAAGATTGATATGGCTTTTGGATCTGTAACAACCTTGTACATTCTCCAGACCAAACTTTTGGTTGTTCTGCCATTCGTAATCGCTGAAAGTTTCCTTTGACTGAAGGATATCTTTGCATTGGCTTTTCATGCTAGATGATAAATGCGGATATTGGTGATACTTCCTGTCGCCCTCTGACGTTTCACTGGCTGTAACAAAATCCAGTTCCCGAGAAAGAGCAGCTGGATAGTTGGTTTCATTTCCCTGAGCCGATATAGAAATGCTTTCGTTGCCCGGATGTGGGTCAATTGTCCAAGGCAGCCGCGCAATATAACCCTTTGATGGAAAATGCCGAAGTAATTGGGGAAGAGAGTCATCGCAAGGCAGACGACCAACCGCAAGGCTGTAGTCAACGGAGGTTGAGATGAGCAGATATGCACGTGGACAACTGATAAATGCTTCAAACCAGTTTTTTGCCCGCCTACGAGAGCTGCATTGATCCCGATCCTGCATCTCAACTGAGTGACCTGTTCTCGCGTGGACTCTCAGTGGAAAAACGTATGAATTAAAGATATTCTGTGTTATAGTGTAGGCCAGCTGCAAGATTTGATTGGTGCCCACAGCCACAAAGTCTGTCACGTCGTAAAGAGTTTCCGAATATCGAATTATTTTGCTGAGTGACTCTAATCGTTTCTGCCTTTGTCTCGTTTCATCGTGTGATGGTGAAAGCTTAAGATCAATGGCTGCCAGAACCAGCGGCATTGCGGTATATGCTAGTCTGGGGCAGATAGTCAGTAAGATTACGCCATAGGCATAGCACTACTGAATCGATGCTAGCTATGCTTGATACTCCCGAGGGTAGACGAACACGCTAAGTGGCAAGTACTCCACGTTACCATTTTGGCTGAAATACTCCATGACAGCTGTCAAGCCCATTATTCCAGCTTTAAGCTCACTTCCGATCCGGCTCATGGAGTCTTTGTAGAACTGGGTAACAAGTGGAATGTGTTCTTCCATCAACAGGGCTTCATACTGGGCAAGGTCAACCTGGGCGGCACTGTACCGGGTAGACACTGTTAGGTCCAAATTTGCCTCCAAGCAAGGAATGCTGCATTATATGCAGACGGCAATTCACTTACTTATAGTACATAAATGTCAAGCTTCTTAACAATCCGGTGGGGTCGCTGGAAGCTGATACAGTTGGGCTGGGTGGAGGTTGAACTTGGATTTCCCACTCGGTCAGAGACTGTTTGATACCTTCGATTATTTCCATTTGTGTGCCAAATTCGGCGACTGAAAGGTGCTTTCTTGTAGTTGGCATCGGTGTAAAAACCAAACAAACGAGATCTGTAAGAATGGCTGCTAGACGACATTGTTCCTGGAGCGCGATGAGTAGGTGCTTTTTTGTCTCAAAGCCATATACTCGTGAACCACGTATTTCCTCTCTAAAATCATCCTCGGACAACCAATCACGACATTCATGAACATTGATCGAGGTAACCTGTGGACGGCGGCGCAGCCCGATAGAAAGACTTCTGTCGCGTAAAAGGATAGACCACCAAACACGCCTCTTCATGAACTCCGGGAAATCCTCAATAATGTGGGGTGGTCGGGAGTCGATTATTGTTGCATTTTCAATTGCACGGGTCAACCATACGCTTCCTGCCTGGGGTGATTCTGCAGAAGTATGGTGCGTGAGAAGTATAGAGCCTTGGGCTTTGGCCGAGGATTGTGTCTCAGCCCCGAGGTCAAAAAGAAGCTTCTCGATATTAGTTAAGCTTTGGTGACGTTGAATCCTTGGCGAAATTGCGAGTCTTGCCTTTGACCTGTTGTAAAGATCCTTCCGCGCAGCTCGCTTGTTGGTGTATCCGCATTTTCGAAGAGTGTCAACGGGGACAAACTGCAGGTAGTCATTCTCAGCATATGGCCCAGAGACTATAAGGTGATCGTTAATTTGACACGCACGGGGCAGCTTGCAAACAGCAGTGCCTGGAACAGAAAGAGTGAAAACTTTTCTTCGGACTGGCGTTCCCATATACGCCAGAACTGAGCCTCATCAATAACAGGGGCACCTGGGTGGATCCGTTGAAAGTATTGTTGGATAAACTCTTCGGCTAGCTCTCGGCCTGGTAATGAATATGAACCTTTAGAGTGCAAAAATGACATATCCTCGTTTGATAAACATGATATCGAATCGCTTTGCAAGAATGGATACTCTTCAAGATCTGGTAATATGAATCCCGTTTCTGGGTTCGACTTATCTATTTCAATGCCTGGGGACTCCCCTCCAAGCTGGGTCTGGCCTAAGCCTTGGGCACAGGGCGTGCTTACCGGCTCGCCAGAATCAAAGAGTTGCGAGTACTGGTGATTCGTGGAAATACTCTCCGAAGACAAAGCCACGATGTTTGTCGAAGATTTCAATCTGTTATCATTTTTAGCAGGTTGCCTCCGGATTATTGAAAAAGGGTTCCATGGCTACTTTTGTAATTTCGGACGAAGAACACACTCCTTCCGACCGTCCTGCCGGCAGCGCGTACAGGGGCACCCCAAGATAGACGCGTCGCATCGTACTTTCCGATGATGACACCAAGAACAAGCTGTTGGTGCTCTTCTAGTTCGTCGCAACATTGGTGCGATCACCTTTTATCAGATAGGGAGATCACAGGGAAAGAGCAGGTTGAAATCCGCGTCGAGGTCAGTAACAACCCCACTAGCAAGGTGCGATTAGAAAATCCGTAGTGGAATAAAGTTCGCACAAGGCGGCCTATGCACAAATCGGATTGGTGTATAAAGGCTATCACGTGGGAATATAATGGCCAAACCCTCTTGTCATAATGGCTATATGCTCGGCCAATTATTTCCTTCCGGTCTCTCCAGATTGTCAATTACCCATCGAGAGGGAAAATGCAGCTATATCGGAACTTACGAAGAGAAATGCAAAGTACATAATACCTATCAAATTCGAGTCTCCGATCTGTATCGTACTCCGCAGTGGATATGGTGTGGTGTGTCGCTAGATGTCATACATATACCAACGCTCCCTCTCGGGAAGGAAAAAATACACCGCCTAAAAAAAAGAAATTTGGTGGACTGTCAATAGAATCGCCTGTAGCTAGTTCCTCTAAGGAGTTACTCTCTACAATACCGTAGTAAAATGAAATCAAAGACGGAGCATAGCTACTCGGGGCCCCACGCTTTTACAGGGATCCTAGACGAGGTTCTCCGCAACGAGTGGGGCTGTTGCCGCGGAACTCGGCATGAGCTCACAGTTCGTTAGACCATAATTAGACTTGCCAATTGGGTTTCGCTTGTATCAATCGAGGGAGCTCTTTTTGGCCAGTGTTGTTCATCGAAGAGGTAGAAAGTGAGCAAATAGCAATAATTGCATTGGTGATGTAATTTCTCTTCTTCTGATTAGGAAACGCAGTCAACGCTCCAATCTGTTTAGCTAGATCCACAAACCAAATAGATCCTGCCACTATTCATGTGTGGCATCAACGAGGTTCACAGCTCGAAACAGCTCATTATACCGGGCTCATTATGCCATATTCTCCAGACGCCGTCGCATGTCTCGCAGGTAGTGCTTCATTGGATACGTGCGGAGAGCTTTCGGGAGGCACGGGTAAGTGGCCTTGGTGAGTCCCATTGTCAACCGATACGTGCCTCGCCGTATCTTGCTCGACTTGAGTTCATAAGCTTCTCGAATCCGGTCGGGTAGCATATGCGCGGTCGTCAGACGCACGAGAGGCATTACAAGGCGGATTTGAAGTGGGGCGTTCTTGTTTCGTAGGAGGTCTTTGGCAACTCTCTTCGCGTGCTCCGTAATTTTCATAGTGGCAATTTTATTATCCCAGTATTTCCAGAATTCCGTCTGATTCATGGGCCACATCCCAGGAGTCACACGAAGGGAAAGTGCCAGGATCGAGTATTCTTGATAGATGGCCTCTGCAGTGGCATCATCGAATAGACCAAACATCTGCTGATAAAGCTCGGTACCAACAGCATATAGTGTTGCAGCTACCCAGAGCTGCAGCTGAGGATCATCTGCGGAGTAATTTGGTCCATTTACTGACGCATGAGCTCGGTGAACCATCTCAATAACGGCCTTTTTCTCGTGCCAGGTCCCAAATGTGACGCAGTAGATATACGTCATAGTAGTTCGAAGGCGATCTAAGGGTCGGTATGCAAAACTGCTATGCTCGTCGACACCCTGTGCAACTCCAGGCTCAGCAACCTGTAGCAATATTGCAGCAGCGCCCCCTGCAAGTAATATGGCCTCCTGGACTACCTGGCGAATTTTCTCTGGCCTTTCGAGACCATCAAGCAATTCTGGTCTCGATTTCTCTCTTGGAGAATCCTTGGCGGACATTTTATTATATATCTTAAGGTTAATTAGGGTTTCTTCCTGATTCTTGTGGTTGTTGAAGTATTTGTCGTGGAATGAGGGATGCTGGGAATTTTCGGCTCCAAGAAAAAGGAGAGTAGCCTTGTTTTTCCGGGTCGTCATACAATCATAAATAACGCCATATTTATTATCCGTTCACTTACAGGAAAAGTGATTGCGATGGTTCATATGAAAGTTTATAGAAAACGGCTCACCGGTAAACAATGCCGCGGGCCGGGCGGCTTGTCCCATCCCGTTGGGCTTGAAGCAACTTACGAGTAAGGCATCCCGTGAAACAAGTTCGAATGGAGAGTTGCCGCGGGCCGTCAGAGCTCGGAATCTTTCAATCATGCGACAGAGGGGTTTGCCGTCCTAACTGATATCTATAGTGGGGGTAGGTGAAGATCCTCTATCATTTCGAGAGTGACAGCTAAATTTCCTCGGATTTGCATTTTCCAAGTACCACTAGCACAGCATCTGTTCTCAATTTAGATGGTGAGGGGGTCCGGACTCTGCAAGATGGCGTCTCCATCCATATTCCAGCTTATTGACGATTCTACAAATATAAACCGGTCAAGTCTCAAATAAAGTAGCAGAGTAATTCATCAATTTTATATTCCAACTACTTTAAATCACCGTCTTCTACGCTATGTCAAGTGGAAAAGGCCAGTTTTTTATCGGTAATAACCGAAATTTACTGGTCACAGGTAAAGACATCAAGAGTGGAAAGGAAATACAGGGAGGTTTCAATTGTGACGTTGAGCATATCGATACCATAAATCCTCTTGATAAACATCCGTCAAAGGTCAAGGTGGCTCAAAGGAACCTTCAAAAACATTGGAAGCGTTTCTGGTGCTGTTACTTAGTGGCTTCCGTCATATTTCTTGCGATATTTCTACCTGTGTTGTGAGCTCATTATTTTAGACCCTTGATGTGCCATGGGCTCATGTTTTGCTAACGCTCCTGGCGCTTAGCTTTTTGGTCGCTATACCGGCGATTGCACAAAGAATTGTTCACGATACAAACCTTCCGGTCTATAGCGCTCAAATTCTCGATCCAAAGCCAGAAGCAGTCAGCTTTACCCTTCATACCTCCCTGAAAGTTCCATTGGGTCTACGTATTCATACAGATCCGCTAGATCTGAGCCTTTTTAATCGAGATGTCCAGCCTATGAAGCCATATCTCAATGTTCCATTGCCGGCGTATACCTTGCAAGGGAGAACGGACATGACGGTGACAAAAAACAATACAAGCATCTTGGACCAGGCCCAGTTCATCGACATTCTTACTAAGGCTGTTTATAATGACCGATTCACACTCTCGGCAAAGGGATCTACCGTGGGACACCTTGGAGCATTGAAAACACCGCTAACATTGGATAAAACGGTAGAGCTAAATGGTATGTTGACTTTGACACATTATTTTACAGCATAACTTACAAATCTCTCTCTAGGGTTAGATAGGCTCCGTGGATTTTCTATCAAGTCGGCCCGGGTTGTGCTCCCAAAGGAAGAAGACGGTACTAATATTGTTGGCGCTGCAAATCTGCCCAATCCTTCTATTTTCACATTTGCACTTGTATGCTGTCCAGGCATGTTTGAGCAGTCGAGCAATTATGCTAACCCTTAGAAGGGCAATGTGAGCTTGAACCTCAAGAGTTCAGATCTCGTCATCGGCCAAGCAACTATTGAAAATGTTCTTCTCCGACCAGGTGATAATAGTATATCGCTCAGAGGCATTCTTGATACCCACGTCATCTTCGACAACCTTGAGAGTATTCTTGTGGCGCAAAAGAATGCATTGCAGGATGGTGATATCGAGCTCTCGGCTTCTGGGAACTCAACGATCTATAACGGAATTCACATTGAGTACTATGAGAAAGTTTTGAACAACCTCACCATCACAACTAGGTTACCTATCCTCGCACTTTTGTGTGACACGCTTCAAGGGTTATTGAATAACAGAAACTCCTCACTTGGAAATGTCCTCAGGAATATTACGAGTATACTAGAAGATTTTCCCGGTTCGAACGACCTATCCTCTACAGTTCAATCACTTCGTGTCCTTGTCTAGGAGGCTAGGGGCCTGAAACGAGTTTCTAGGTATATAGTTCACTTACATAGCTAAGAATACTTGGTATACATAGTTATTGTGTGACATATTGAACAGGGCTTATACTAGTATACTCTGCAGTCCGTGGACTCGTAGTCTTATGTGTATTTGAGCAAGAATAATATCCGGTTACCTCACAGGTGGGGCTTAATGGCCCCGGCTTCAACTTCCTTCTTTGCATCCTCTCTCAGAACCCGCTTCAGGATCTTGCCGCTAGGATTTTTCGCAATGGAACCCACGAATTTGACACCCCCAGTCAGTGATTTATATCGAGCAAGACGTTCCAGTACATATTTCATGATAGCTTCTTCTGTGACCTTTGCCCCATCCTCAGTGGGCCGCCGTACCACATAGGCACGAGGCAACTCGGTATTGCCTCCTGGGATGGTTATACCAATCACTGCGGCATCAATGATTTGCGGGTGAGAGAGAAGGACCGCTTCGAGTTCTGGTGGAGCGACTTGGAAGCCCCGTACTTTGATTAATTCCTTCTTTCGATCAACAATATACCATTTCCGGGTACCTTGATCGCAGTAGGCAATATCCCCAGTCTTGAACCACCCATCCCAGTCAAAGGATTGAGAGTTAGCTTCGGGATTCTTGTAGTATCCCGGGGTTACTGTCGGCCCTCGAACACAAAGCTCTCCGCGGACGTCATAGGCGGAGATATTGTTACCATCCTCGTCAATAAGTCTTAAGTAAAAGGCAATGTTAGCACTGCGGATTGAGCCTTTGTCATTGTTTTCAGAAACGGTGGTAGAAGATCTCACTTAGCCTCCAAGTTCGGTATCAACCGGCCGACTGAACCTGTATCATCGTGCTCGGGAAAGGGAAACATGGTAGCTACGCATGATGTTTCCGTCATACCCCATACCTGGTTGAAGGGACTATCGTCGCCCATCATCGACCGAAAGCGGGCCTGGACGTCCTTGTCCAGAGGGGCGGCACCGCAAGCCGCAAGGCGAACATTCCGAAGAAACGGTCGCTTCCGGGATAGAGGGGACATCAAAATCGCAATCACTATCGGTGGTACCATAGCAAGATCGGTGATATTATACTTTTCCACGGTCGACAAATAACCTTCGAGATCAAAACGTCGCATCATATATGCCACGTTACCCGCCTTCAGTGTTGAAATGTGAGTGACAGGGGCCGCGGAAGCATGGAAGACAGGGACCGCAATGATACGCGAGATCTACGAGGGTTTTTATAAGTCACAGTGCGATTTATTGGCGCGCCAAGGCAAAGAAGAAAGAGCACGGCCAGGGGTTTATGTGGAAAGGCAGGCACACTCACCGAATAGGGGCGAGGATTCACCCCGAGAACGAGCTCATGCTGGGCTATCAGGTTGTAATGCGTGATTGTAACAGCCTTGGGGAGGCCGGTTGTTCCACTGCTAAAAAGCCTCGCCGCTGTTGTAGATTGGGCCTTTTTGAGGTCATCGAATCGAACCCAGTCTTCTTCGCCGAAGCTCAAAAGCTCCTTCCAAGACTGTCTTTTGGGAGGAATTGGTTGTCCTAAATTGTCAAAAACCCATACATGACGGTCTGAAATTCCCGTTTCTGCAGCCGCGCGTATCAGGGGTTCGAGTATCTCAGGTTCAGATATGAGGAAGTTGCTCTCAGAGGCTTTAATATGATGCGCCAGTTCATGAGGGGTGTATGCCGGGTTTGAACCTGTGAAGATTCCACCGGCCCCGATGATTGCGAGCACAAGAATACTATAGTTGATCTGCCATTTCAAGGTGTGTTTGTGAGCAGTTTCGCCAACTTTCAGGTCCTCGGGGGATCGATGTGCCTACATCATTGAACGAATGGATGAGCACACAATCGCCCTGGCGCAAACCAGCGGCTCTCAGGCCAGCAATAAGACGACGGATCAATTTTCTAGCTTCATTGCATGAAATCGAACGTGAGGGATTGTGAGTGTCGATATAAACCTAGACCAATAGTTAGCCAGGGTTTATGAAGAATTCGCGATAGTTGACGGGCCAAAGATCGTACCGGCTTGTCCTGGTCGTACGGAGGTTCATCAAAAATGAAAGACAAAAGGTCCTTGGTGGGCAGCAACACCCGCTCGGTCGGCTCGAAGATCATTGTAGTTTTTGCGAGTAGGAATACGTAGGGGCAGTAGGGAACTCCAGACTTGCAACGAAACGGTGAAAGTCGAGTAGTTAAGTGGAAGCAGACAGAGAAACCCGCCTTCACGGTCGCTGTTGTCAGGATCAGCTTACGGCAAATCGCCGACTCCAGGAGCTGACTGGAAGCAGGCCAATGGTCCGCGGCATCAGATGAGCTCTCCCCCTCTCTTGCTGGGCTCGGAACTCGGTTGGAGAGCGGAGTGCAGGTCAACACGCTTTCAATGGGACGGGCGAAGGCGGGCGCGACTCTAACTGGTGCAGTTAGGACGAAATATGCAATACTCTGATCAGCCAAAGGTTAAATTATGCAGACACATCTCTCCCTCGACGCCAGCTCACAATTATTATTGCTTTTATTCTTGTTGAAACAGGGTAAACCAGGGGCTTCCCCGCCCAAGTGGAGCTGTGGGCGCGTTTCGCGGCCGAACGGGGATGGAAGAATGGGGCAACACAGCTAGGGATGCTGCCAAAACACTACATCGCGACAGGCGAACTCTTTCAACTCTCGAATGTATGAGGTTTTGCACTGCTTCCTTTCTATGCGGCTATGCCACAGTGCGACCAACCGTCTCGGGCCCCTCGGTCCTTAGAATTAACCCCAGTGGAAAGCGAATGAATGTCGTGTCTGGCAGCAACAAAATCAAGCCGAGGAAGCCCGTGTAAAAGGCGACAAACGCACAGATCGCCATCAAGGCGCCCCCTACATGGTTGACATGCACACGGTCGCCGGAAATCGAGAAGGAGAAAATGACAACGAAAGGAAGAAAGAAACTAGGATGATGGAAATGTTGGTCTTGAGCGTTGTGATGAGAAAAAAAAAAACCGGTCAGAAAGCACCACAGGGTCAGATAGATGGGATGCCAATGGCAGAAGTGTACACCCGCCGGTCACTCTTGTATTCGGCTTGGCCACACGAAATTTGTATAGCTAAACCAGCACACACAATATGAGCAGTTGATGGATGGTTATCCCGAAGGTGCTGTCCTGAATTTCATGATGTCCGCTAGTCCGAGGACGGCCTAGTAGAGGTGGATAGTGAGTGAGGCTATTCGCAACCATCTCATCGTTAGCAGACAAACTCACCCCACACAAACGTCTCAGCGTACAACTTTTTGGAAGCCAAAATTTCCATCAGCCCCGATTTAGCCAGCTTCGTGCACTACGGCAGCGGTACTTGCGACATCAGGTATCCTTGTCGCGACGCAGGGATAGCCAGAAGACTTCCCCCTCGGGTGAACAGCAGACTCCTTTTTGCCCTCGCTCGTTGGTAGATCTTGCTTGAACAGGACGTTTTTGTTGGAGCGAAGGTGCTACTACTAGTACGGTGGCTTGGGTACATTAATGGTATTGATAGAACGTGCGCTGTTTGGGAGAGAAATATATATATATGTTCACTCTTGCACACACTCAGGTAACTCACTATGGTCAACGAGGTCATTCCATGAGTATTGTAATAGTGTAGAGAGTCGAACATGCCGGATTAACAGCGATTTATTGAGAATAATATGGTGTGACATGATGGTATTATGTCGTATAGTACTTCATTAAGATCTAAGGATTGAGCATATTCAACTGAAACTGCAATATAGTTTCCTATTCTTACATGGGATATCCTTTATTTTCTGCAACAGGAACCGAAGCACATGTCCGCAGCTATCAGCCATTAGCCATGAGCTGTAGAGCTCTTTCAGGATGGAAACGATACTTACCATTGAAATTCTGCGGTCTGGCCACTTTTGTGCTCGTTGAATGCGAAGTCTGGTCCGATCTGCATCGCATCGTCAGCTATAAAGTCTCCAATTTTTTTTTTTGGAGGTTGGGGGGTGGGCCTTTCGAGGATGCATACCTCTGGACGAGTGTGATTTCGGACTCAGAATCATTGGCGATGCCTTTCTCCCTGCTGCTGAGGGAAAACAAGTTCTTCATCCATGATCCCTTGGAGGACTGGTCAGGCTCGGCGTTTGATTTCATGGTGATTCAGCTATTCTCAGGTTTCGTGCTATACTCGACAACCAGCAAGATGAGATTCGAGAGATACGCTCTCATTCATATAGGCTGAGCAGCATGTGGGCAACCAAAAAAATTCCTTACTGGACTCCGATTCCATAACTTCGCCCGGTCTGGATAGTATTAGTATGTATTCCGGCGATGACTCGGTCTGGCACCAACATTCGCCGACGGTGGCCGAGGGGATGAGATGGATAGGTCTGGACATGGTAGTGAATTCGTTTAGACCCGGCATTTAATTTGCTACATGTAACCATTGAATTGATAGTAGACAAGGACCATACAAAAAAAATTTAGCTTTTACTTGTCTTTTTGCTCGACTTGCGACGGCCGGCCGCCGCCGGTGGAGTCGCCTTTCGCCGTCGACTTCGCCGAGCCTATCAACTTCCTTTCCTCCCTTTCGAATCTCCTCCACTTTGCATCACTTCCATCACTACACTTCGAGCCTACAGTGGCTTCTCGGCATTCGGCCAACTTGTGCTCGGCGAAGTACTGAACTACACAGAGAATCGACCTCGCCCTCGCCACTCCTGCCGCTAACATTAAAACCTACCGTCCTGGCTGTGTTCGCCGTCCAAACGCTTCATCATGTCGTCGCCTTCTTCTGCTCGCCCGTATCGTTCCAAACGTCATCGGCCATGCGATCAATGCCGATCCCGAAAGCTGGGATGCCAGACGGACGACGGCATCCCTTGCCAGCGATGCCGAGCCGCCAGGCTGGACTGCACCTTTGCTAATCCACCGCCGAAACGTGCACGTCTCTCGGAATCGCTCTCGTTCCCCCCAAGTGTCGATGGCCTGCCGGTCACGGTCCCCTCGCACGACGAGGTGAGTGTCTTGGCCGCGGATGTCTCCCATCTCAAGAGCCCGTCCCCATCCGACAGAGTCGAGTCCCCGTTCCCATCGCTCGAGTTCGGCCAAGTGAGTGGCCCTTCGCCGGCCTCGGGCATTCCGCTTGCCAGTAGACCACCGACGCAGTTTGTTCAGAGCATCGACCGGTTGGAACATGGTTATGCCCAGTTGTTTGGTGCTTCCGCCGAGTCTGATCCGTGGCTCCTCAGACATTGCCGTTTCGATGACTCCGGAATGAAATATTTTTACAAAGTCCACTTCCGTAATGCCGGGGGTGTCCCTACGGCCCAGCGGATCCCAGTTCATTTCATGATCTCATCCGGCAATCTCTCGACTGGGGCCAAATTGGAAACCAGAGCAGGCATCGGTGAAGTCACACGGGAACATCTCGACTGCCTGGTGCCCCCTGAGTATGGAAAAAGATTAGTAGCACTGTGAGCTGAACACCAATATTGCCTACGCGCGCACGAACCTGAATGACTGACTAACTTTGTCTAGATTCGTCAAGTTTGTATTCCCCGCTCTGCCGGTGATCTCTCGTTCCCAACTTGGGTTGACTTCGCCCTCATATCAGCTCCCGGAGCTGTCTATGCTGGCCAAAGTCCCCGTACATCTCTTGGCCGCCATCTATGCATCAGCATTTCCATTCGTTGCCCATGATGACTATTTATGTGTTCTCAATACCTATCATTCATCCCCCGTCCAAAGGCTGTGGCGGATGGTATACGAGCTTGTGAGTGAGGAGATTCACACCCCACGCCTCGCAGTTCTTCAGGCTGCTCTATTATACATCCATCAGCAGCCCACCGACGAGGCCCGATACACCACCGCCGACACCCCTTTCGTATGGTCCTTTGTCGGGCAAATCGTCGGCCTCGCCTGCTCCCTCGGCATTCATATCGAATGCCGCATGTGGGGAATTCCGGCCTGGGAGAAACGCCTGCGCCGCCGACTGTGGTGGGCTGTCTATGCCGAGGATAAATGGCGAAGTCTGTTGATGGGGCGACCACCCTATATCCACCCGGCCGAATGGGACGTAAGTGATCTGGACGAAGGCGATTTCTTGGTTGGGCCGCGACAGGGGTTCTCGACCAGCTCCTGCGACACTGAAATCCCCTTTCGATACCTGGTCAATCTCGCTCGGATTGCAGAGGAAATCCATGAAACATTCTAGTGGGTCCCCTCTTTCTTCACCATCTTGAGATGGCGTGATCAACCGCAAGCTTACAGCCGCTAATGTTGATGCAGTACTCTACGGGCCTCACAGGTCCTGAACGCAAACTTCGACGCTTCTGCCGAACTTGGTCGAGATTTGTTGGAGAAACTAAACACTTGGTACTCCACTCTCCCAGAAACATTTCGTTTACCCAATTGGAGCAAATCTGTCCATGGTCAGGCGCCTTATCCAACCTCTATTCATTTCGCATACTTGTTACTCGTCGTCTATGTATACCGAGCCATGTTACGACCGATGGCTCGGTCATCGAGTCCGCCAATGATCTTCGACCTGGAGGAAATGTCGGCCAACTCGCCTCTGCCCGTCGACGACCCTACATTGGATTTTGCCGACATTTCCGGGATTGAGTCGTTGCCCGAGATATCAATGCCTGATGTAAGTGGTACCGGTGAGATCACTCTCCATGCGGCCGAAAAGTGCGCAACTATTCTGGTGAACTTCACCCGGAGGCTAACGCCTAGTGATTTCACGGGCTTTTGGTATTCCTGTAGGTTCCTCTGTCAACCCCCCGCATGGCCATTTCGATAGGCACTGACATGATCCTAGGGTCCCGTATTGGGTTTGCGACCGTCTCAAACTTTCTCATGCTTCTTCTCGTCCAGGCTCCGAACACCTCCCATGCCACGCGAGGAAAATACCTGGTGGAGTCATGGCTACAGGTGCTTCGATGCCAGAGCCAGAGTTTCCCACATGTCAAACTTGGGCTGGTCAGATTAGATGCCATGCATTGGGCTGGGCTTGAAGATACTTTCCTTCTTCCCCCACACGTACAAGAGGCCACAGCTAATCTCGCGGAAGACAGGTCGATGGTGTAAGAATAGAGAAAGATACCGGTGGGATGTTTGGATCTGGGTAGATCCGAAACGCCCTGGGTGTAGCAAGCATCAGCTGGCTCACTCTGCATATTCCAGGCGTCGGCGAACTCTGTCTTGGCTTTTCTTCTTTCCCCTTCAAGTATATACTTTAGATCTAGATACAGGATACAGGTAATAGAAATATCTTGCGTATTGAACTTCAGTTTTGATAGCCGAAAACAGAAAAGGCCCTGCGCCGTGCTGGGCTTTCTATTCCCTATAGAATCCACCGGAAGAGGCTTCTGGCACATGAACAGACTCTGGCTGTCTTGAGAGGGGCTCTATGCACTCTACATTGGGTGGGGCTCGGCATTTTGGTAAAATCAGGGCGATGGTTGGCTGTGTTTCATGTGTTTCCCCGCTTGATTACGGGGCTGGAGGTACAAGGCTGCGCAGATACAAGTTCTGGCCATATCCAGGGCTGACGACAGCCATCTATGACAATGGGAACCCATCAAAGGATCAGGATTAATACTGAAGTTCCCCCAACGGGCGTCTTCGAGGTCCGACCATTCAGCATCCACGCTGCATCTAGGGTATCGGAGCTTCTGCAGAGAAATCATGATGAGTATCACATCTACATCCACAGCTTGGGACTGCATAGTAGGAAACTTTGAACCCCTTCCAAGGGTTGTCTAATTACCTACTCACTTTACTGTAACAGACCATATCCTTCACCATTTGCTAGCACTGTATGCACTTGGAGGGATGCCTGAGCAACTCGATCAAGCATGCAGTCTAGCAATCGACTCACAGCGACCCGTCCGCCCTCCAGATGCTCGTCGCGTGTCGGATCTTGCCGATCCTTCTAAATTTAGAGCGTTCCTAGGCAATGGAAAATACTACGATGATTACTTCGCATTTTTCCAGAACGAAATTTCCGCAAAGGGGTTGCAGAGCACGGTCAATGAATATCTTTTCAAGGGAGATGAAAGAGCAGAGGATATGCTGCAAAGATTCTTCAGCGGTCAGTGTAATTGCCAACTCACCCTGGGTGTTCCTAATAGTCTTGAACTCTACGCTAGGATTTCTACACTCGCCAATTCATCTAGGATACGCTATTGAGTTTTGCCAGCCGCTTGTCGCAGCCGAGGCGTTGGCCTTGACTGCAGTTCATGACTCGGGATTCGGTGAGATATTAGCTGTGATCGAACAGGCTGCGAATCAATCAACCGATTCAAAAGGACTCATTGATCTGCAACAGGAGATCTATATGAGCTCGAATCTTCGGGGTGCAATGGAATACGACCACGGTGTCTTTCAAGTCAGAGACGGCTTGTTGGAAAATGCCAAAGATGATTTCTTGCGTATAGTGGGATCATGGAAAGTGAAGCCAGATGAGCTGCGATCTAAGACAGCAGAGTCGCTGAATTCAACTAGTATACACGGCACTCCCTTGGCAAAGGTTTTGAGGGTTGGCTAACGTGCACTCATAGTTTATTGGACGGCCCTCGCTCAATGGCCAGGTAAACAGATTCGATTCGATTTCTTTCTCATACATTCAATCACTGCAGGGTCCTTATGGTCGGCTCTCAATAGTGCATCCTGGATCACGCCCGCGAACAAATGTCGACTATTAGAATGGAAGGGTCGGTCTGATCTGATGCTTTACTGTCAGTCCGGGGCCCCGCAACTCCACCCCGAAGAGCTATCGATTTATCGACCGCAAATCCCTTCTGGATGGTCAGAAATCTTTCATCGAGCTTGTGATTACCAGGATGATGGCCACCTTGCAAAACTGATTCGGGGGATTGCCACGGCTGCCGAAGACATCAAGTCGTTTACCGGGAATCCAGAGTTCAAAATCAAATCAGAGCATGAACTTTTGACTATCGCTCATATGGGTACGTGTATCAAATTCCATTCATTCGACGATATTTTCAAGATTGTACTAAGCCCCATAATTTTAGTAATTGACTCTGCCGAAGAGTTCAATCGGGAGACCGCTAACTATGAAGCCGAACTGATATGCGCAAAGTATGAATACCCCCGTCTCATGTCGCTCGAAATCCAGCGAGTCACGGCTCGATGGCCCAGACATGTGGGGTTTGAGCAGTCATGGTTTCATGTACCGGCACGCAAGCCACAGAAACTGGCACAGCTCTGATCCGGGCGAACGTATGATTGTATAGATGGAAATCGGGATGGCATTGGAGCATCCCCACCGGATTTGTTACCGGACAATTCTGCGGTTCGAGATAGTTTAGCGCTGTAACCTCTTATCACTTAATTGAGTCAATCCGCCAGTTTCCTTATTTCTCCCCACTTCTCTTATCGGTTTATTTAGTGATCTGAAATTATATCCTGCAACCCCCGCCTCTGCGTGGCATCCCACGTCTCCACAAGTCAACTGCCGATCGGCAGGAATGTAACGCTGCCATCACGAAGCCCCTGGCTTCAAAACATAACTTGATCGCCCATCGCGAGACAATTAAGCCATTCGAATTGTGCATGGCAATGAAGTCCTTTTTCCTATTTCTCGCGACGGTTGTCTCCGCTCTACAGACGCTGCCTCCTGTCCAACTCGATGCGCTCGACAACCCCACGGACAATAACTTCTCCCTCGCGACAGCCAATAGAATCATCTATGTTGAGGAGGCATTCGCGCCATGGACCGATCAGAATGGCCTAACGCTGATTCCACCGTCGGCATTGGAATTCGCGCGAACTTTTCGTGATGATCTTCAGGAGCTCACCAATTCTTCGTGGGATGTTCAGGCTGTGCCTCATTTCCCCAAACGGAAATCTGGCGTGTTTCTCGGTCGGTCAAAGAGCCCCGAGGGTGAGTTCACGTACGAAGATGGCGCCGCCACCGAAGAGGGCTACGAAATGCGGGTTGAAAAAGATCGCGTCATTATTCTGGGCTCTGGTGCTCGAGGAATGTGGTGGGGGACTCGCACTTTACTGCAGAAGCTTGCTCTTGACCCATACTCTTCCCTCCCGGCGGGAACTGTGAAGGATGCACCTGCATATGCCACTCGAGGCTTCATGTTGGATGCTGGACGCAAGTGGTACTCATTGCCTTATCTGAAGGACCTCTGCACTTACGCGTCTTTCTTCAAACTATCCGAGTTTCACTATCATGCAACCGACAACTATCCCCTAAGTCGAGGGCCCAACGTTTCATGGAATGAGGTGTATTCACAGTTTGCCCTGAGACCAGAAAATCCAGACCTATTACCTCTAGTGCAGCGTGTCAACGAAACATTGTCACGGTCCGACTTTGATGAGTTCCAAGCCCATTGTGCGCAGCGAGGCGTCACCGTGATGCCCGAAATTGAAAGTCCCGGTCATTGCTTGTCGGTGACAAAATGGCGACCTGAGTTGGCGCTAGATCAACAGGACCTCCTCAATCTCTCGCATCCCGATACCATCCCACTTGTGAAATCTATCTGGTCCGAGTTTTTACCCTGGTTTCATACTAAGGAGGTCCATATCGGCGCCGACGAGTATGATTCCACCTTGGCCAATGACTATATCGGCTTTGTCAACGAAATGTCCGACTTTATTTTCCAAACTTCCGGTAAGAAGATTCGCATCTGGGGTACCTACGAGCCCTCGGAAACGCAGTCGGTCGATAGGAATATCACTATTCAACACTGGCAGTACGGTCAATCCGACCCCGTTGCGCTTGCAGGGAATGGCTATCAGATCATCAACTCAGAAGACTGGTGGGCCTATATGTCGTTGAAGAACTCCCATATCCCGATCACTCCCGCACCCTATCCTCAGTTTTTCAACAACAGCCGCATCTTAAACTTTGCGGATACCCCAGGGTGGCAGTGGATGCCGCAGCTATTCAACCCGGTGAATTTGACGGAGCAACCCGAGCAAAGGGCCATTCGAGGCGCCATCCTAGCTGCATGGAACGATAATGGCCCAGATGCGACCACGCAACTAGAGGCCTACTACGCCATTCGAAATGGAATTCCAGTCGTCGCTTCTCGTGCATGGACAGGTAGTCGTGGCTCGCGGCTTGATGAACGCACGCTGGACTCGTCATTAGAGATACTGACAAATAAAGCCATAGGCCAGAACTTGGACCGGGGGCTGCCCAAAGAGAATCATTCGCCCAGCACAATTTTGACTTGGACTCGGCCAGAGACGACACAGCTTCCCCAGGAGTACGAGCTTGGTTACGGTAGCAAAGGAATGAATTATACACTCAACCTCACTGTGACCGGACCTTTTTCCCTGGAGTCTGGTGACGACGCTCTTATAATGTCCAAGGATGGCCAACTGATTTTCATTTCGGACGGATGGCCATATCCCCTTCGATCGGTCGCGGAAGAAGACGGACACGACCCTGTCGAGCCAGGACGAATCTGGGCTAATGCGACGAGCTCGAGTCATGAAATAGTCAAGATTTCCCAACCGGCCCAAATAAAAATCGCGACGGATGAACTTGCAGGTAGTAGAGTCTGGGTGAACGATTTCTTTGTGGGTCGCTTCGAGGTGTTTGTCTATGGTGGAAAGAATCAGATCTTTTCCTGGAGTCAGATGGCATTTGTTGCTCCCCTGGAAACGGTTCGTGGAGAGGGTCTGCGAAGGCTAACCCTACAATGATTGAGCAAAATCAAAAAGCAGCTCAAATTTCCAACACTGGGCTCTATATCAATGATTCTAGATTGTGACAGCAAAATGTGCAAGGATTCAGTTTAGAGAATAAACATTCATTCCCAGAAAGGTGGTTGGCCGTTCAAAAATATTCAACCAAAACACAGATGCCATTTCCCCACTTCAAGCTAGTATCACGCATGAACTAGGTACATTTGACAGCATCGTTTCGTTAAAGATTTGTCTCATACCTAGGTACTTCCGCCGCCGCTGGTATTAGTGGATGTCATTTCGAAATATATACCTATTATATTCTTTCGGGATGACTTTTAGCACCGCTATGTTGGATACTGGCCGACTCGCTGCATGTTTTATTTTCACAATATGTGAAATCTGATTCGAGACAAGCTTGGCGTGAGGCATGGGTCAAATTCTGGGAGTATGCTGGACAATAATTATTTTGCACGTTTCAACTCAATGTGTAATGGCGTCATTGTCTGCGACTTCTTTCCATAAAGGGTGTCGGAGGCGAAGGGAATATAAATGCGAGGGTCATTTTGGTGTCATCGATGTTAGCGCCTTTATGGAACAAGGCAAACGCCCATGTAAAATTAGATTATTACTCACGGAGATACAATCTAGACGATGAAAGTTGACCATAATCATTCAAGGTGCGGACTGGACCAACTCCATTGAGCATTATCGTCTGCTTGAGATGTCCAATACGTCAGAAGAAGTATATTTGTCCGGTGAGACGTCAGTTGCTGTCCAGATACGCTCTAAATTGTTGACACAAAGAATATAGAAATGAAAGACGCCCTAATCAAAGAGGTGGAGCATCTGGAACAACTTTGTATTGGCTTGGAGGGCAAACGACAAAGGCTCGATGACAAAGCCGAGGACTTAAGGCAGGCTCAACTTTCGCATCAGGAAAAGCTCCTTCGTCAAAATGAGATTCTGGGTGATGCTACAAGATCGGCAAACATCGCATTGACAGAAAACCGAGAACTTGTCGCCAAAGTGGCTAAGCTCGAGCAGTGGACTGATTTATTGGACGAAAAAGAAGCGACTCGTACCTTCAGGCTTCTCTACCAGGACCTGAATGACTGGGTTAAGCGACACTATGATCACCTATACCCGAATGTCTCTGTCGACGCACAAACACACGAAAATTACACAAACTCTCCCAATATCTCTACCAAATCCCCTCCCGGCATCGTTCATAACATCCAAGGAGAAATATTCGAATGTATCTTCAATTCTATCTTAGCACCTTTCATAGCGGGATCAAACAACCCGTCTTGGGATAACCGCCTCCGGGTCATTGACAGGGAAATAAAAAGACTATGTTAGTACCTAGTCTGTTTTATGAACCTTTCTCTTGTCGAAAGTACCAACTAAGTTAGCAAAATAAAGGTCCAGCCCATGTCTGGCAACATTGGCGCTCCGCCTTGGGCAGTGCTACGGCGTTTTTGGAAAAGCAAAATCTAGAGATCATTTGCAATGATATCGTTAATCATACCGAGACGAGATTTGGCCAAATTGCTGTTACTGATTTTGGCAAAAGATCGAAAGACTTGAAGGGAATCATTTGGAAATGTGTGAAGTTCAAGCAAGAGCTGGAACGTCAAGGCGACTTTTACTACTTCTGGTGGAGCCTCCCGGGAATGGCCTTGCGCGAGGAGCATATGATGAGCCTCACCGGGGAATACCCTGTCAATGGAATTGTCACACGAACTCTATGGCCAATGATTTACAGGCAGAAGTCGGACGGCTGGGTCATAGTGTCAAAAGAGGTAGTAATAGCAAGCGCGGGACTATTGAAGGAAATGGAAAGTCTAAAGCCCCTACACCCTGAATCTCTAGCAGATTCATTGTCATCCACAGCAAAAGGAGATATCGGCGATCAGAGAATAAGGTGATTGAATAGCTCGACGATATGTGTGGTATCGTTTCTATGTACCAAAGTAGCTTCAAAAGTGCATTTGCTCGAAATAATGAACCCGTTCGAACAGCAACGTGCTTTGGATCGAACACAATTAAACTCCATCAGCAAACCCATCTCCTCCAGCCTCCGTATCCACCTTCATTGAGTCCATCAGTCCACACACCTCGAAAATCTTACGAGGTCCTAACCCTTCCGGAATCCCTACGACACCTTCGGTCATCAGACGCGTCAGAGCGGAGCGAATACCCAGGTAGGCCGGGGTAATTGTGGCAAAGGAGAAAATCATGATTCGGAATCCCATTTCTTTCGCCTCCTTGGTGGTAATCAGGGGAGTGGCTCCATGCTCCACCATGTTGAGAAGCAGGGGCCAAGGGGCCAGGTCTTGAACGGCCCGGCGAGCCTGATCTTTCGAGGTGAAGCCCTCGAGCAGACCGACATCGGCACCCATGTCCCGGGCCGCTTTCAATCGACAAATGCATTCCTCATAGCCATGTTGCTGAAGAGCATCAGTGCGCGCAATGAGTACAATGTCCGAGTGCAGCCGGTCCTTGGTCAACTTGGCAGCCCGGATACGGGTGAGGTATTCCTCCTGACTGACAACTTTTTTGCCTGCAAGATGACCACAACGCTTGTTCTGAATCTGGTCCTCGATATGGAACCCAGCAACACCGGCCTGGATGTACTGTTGGACCGATTTGGACACCATCAGGGGGCCTAGACAATGATGAGCTCCCGGGCCATTTCAAAGAGTTCCGCTTCCGGGGGTGGGACTTGATTGCTATTGCGTACCTCCGTAACCGGTGTCCATGTCTGCTATGAGCGGGGGGCCAAAGGGATCCAAATTTGCAATCATCTCAGCATTTGTCTTCATGTCATGAAGCTGGGCCAACCCAAGATCAGCCATCCCAAGACGGGAAGCCGTGGTTCCAGCACCAGTCTGTTAGAGTGATCAGTATGCACCACGTTTCCGTGGAGGCGGTTTTTATATTTTCGTACCATGTAGAGTCCCTTGAAGCCCAATTCCATCGCAACTCTGGCAGAGAGGCCGTCATAGACGCCCGGGCAAACAATCAAATCCTTGGTGTCTTTGAGCATACGATGTAACTTAGATGCTGCTGGGATGATGTAGAGGTTGACAGTGGGTTCTTGACGGGTGCCGTTCACCTCGTAGTACCCGTCTTTCTCGACAGTTATTGTGATCGTCATGACTATTCAGGGAAGGAAGAAAGAAGAAAGCAGAAAATTTCGTAGGGCTGGATTTGCTGTGTTGTACAACGTGGATCTACGGGCTTGACACCGGCTATTTATATTTTTCCTGGCGACCTTTCTCGGGCAAACTCATACCGGGCCTTTACACCGAGTACGAGCAAGGATAAGACGTGGTTACAGCTGACGATTATGATCACACAAGGCGGCAAGCCTTGGTATCTTGGAGATGCAACATCTCGCCATGCGCCAAGACAGCAGGTGCTCTGCTGCTTCTGCTCAGGGTCGTACCGATCCAACGACAAGGGCCAGACGGCCCCCTGGCCAGAGATAGAAGCGGACCTCAGCGCTGACATTTCAATGGCTGTATCCCCCCGAACTGCATCGACTAGAGCTTCAGATAATGCAAGAGGTGAGATTTGGTCATCTCGGCGGCGCGAAAAGCACGAAATTAGGGAGATGGAAACGACCACGTTCACATACCCTCCGGTATAT
The DNA here is from genome assembly GCA_027569595.1 of Penicillium sp. G339. NCBI lineage: Eukaryota > Fungi > Ascomycota > Eurotiomycetes > Eurotiales > Aspergillaceae > Penicillium > Penicillium sp. G339. The sequence continues at coordinate 1,815,135 of JAPDFJ010000003.1, read as the reverse complement.
CATCGGAGAAAATCAATCCCGCGTCGCTTGTGATGATTAGCATGCAGCGACGATCCTGCGGAGAATTCTGACTCGCATCTGCAGATGATGAAGGTCCGGTGGAGAGCTTTAAGAATGAGGGAAAAAGCCAAAAAGACGACGAATGGGGAGACTGAAAAATATCGAGGACCGCTTGGCTGAAGAGTTGGCGCCGGTTCGCCAAGTGTCTTCCGCCTTTTACTAGTCTCGGGAGATCACCAGGCAAAGGCCCGCCATGGGCACGCAGACCGCGCTTTTATTTGATCTGGAAGCAGGAGTCATCAAAAATAAGCCAACAGAGGAAGAGGTGGGAACGGAGAATCCCAGGAGCCCACTCATCACTGGATGAAGCCTAGGGAATGGAGCGAAGAGGGGAGGGGGAAAGACAATAGTCCAGGCTGTTACACTGGCCCCTCGTGGACATCGTCCGGACTGTCGCACAAGCCCTCGACCGAGTGGATCTCGGGGGGCAGAGAGAGGCGGCGCCAAGTTGCTCGGCATCGCGAGCGATTTCCCCCGAGACTTGGCACATCCAAGGGGGAAACGGGCTACGGGCCGAAGCCCTGAAGGGAGATGGGTATAATGCGTGATGGTGGCCGTCCTTATCTCACAGCAGCTTATGCAGTTGAACTCCCCGGCGTGCAGGATTTGCGTTCTCCTCTCCACCCTTCGGGAGAACTATAAGTCCCACCCAGAGACGACGCAACACATGCCTCAATGTTATTAAAAGAGGGGAAGTGCAAAAAGCCCAGCCCTTGGCCAGCTTTTGGGTATACCTCTCGCCTCCCTCAGGAGTTGCTCCCCGTGTCGTTGGTTATTTCTCTTTCCACCGCGCGTTACAATGTCACTGCCCACATCCACCACGCAGAGAGAAAAGAAGACATCCTCGCGAGTCTCTGCCTTTTTGAACGCTGAGGTCGAGCCTCGTCATGGAGACATGATATTGTTTGCGTGCTGTCTATCATCCGGTCTGGTGGACAGTACGATATACAACGGTATGGCCCCTCATCTAAAAGACAAGATTTGGTACACGAAATTGCTGACCCTAGCAGCCTACAGGACATTCGTGTCGATGCAGACCGGTATGTCGGCCCCGCCGAGAACCAAGAGGAGTGCCTTTCAGCACCCTCCGACGCGTAACAAGGAATTGATCATCTCGCAGGAAACACCATCTTTGTGGGACTGGGCGCGTCAGGGCAAGAGACACGTCCGTATGGATGGGCACGCTCGCTCACATCCATCGGTTGTTTCATCATTGGGAGCTTCCTGTTTGCCCGGCTGCATCGCATGTTGGGAGCCCGGCGACGAGGATGTTTGATGTTTTCTTTCATGATCCAAGCTTGCGTGATCATCATCACAGCCGGACTCGTCCAGGGAGAGGTGATCTCCAGTTCTCTGGCGGGAAGCAAATCGGGAGGCACGCCCCCATGGGATCAGGAAGTTCCCATTGTGCTGCTGAGCCTACAGTCCGCGGGCCAGATCGTGGCGAGTCGGGCATTAGGATTCAATGAGATTCCGACCGTGGTCATCACCAGCCTCCTGTGTGATCTCATGTCCGATCCCAAGCTGTTCCTTCTGCGGAACGAAAAGCGTGATCGGCGGATGATTGCTTTTGTGCTCACTCTAGTGGGGGCCATTATTGGCGGCTGGGTCACCAAGGCGACTGAGAAAATCGCGACGGTACTGTGGCTATCGGCGGGGGTGAAGCTGGTAGCAGCCGTTGCGTGGGGGTTCTGGACGACGGCATCGTAGGGCCAAGTCAGGAGAGAGCGTGGTGGACTTTGAAGATGAGAGGTGAAGGGTGGAGGAGGTGGAGGAGGTAGAAGAAGAAAGTAGAAGTGGAGAAGGCGGCAGAACGGAGGATCTCCAGGCAGCAAAGGTTTATTGGCCTTATCCGTGAGGCATTAATCATGCCTGAAGGGGATGGCAGTAAGGCAGAAAGGGTGCCAGCACAAGTATAGACAGACGTCCCGTTGGAAATACACCGGATTATTATTTCATTGGGAGCTCTCATCTTCACTCATTCTCGTTGATACCGTTTCTCTGCGTATCTTTCTATCTTTCCCCTCTTCCTGATTCCCGATTGCACACCATGGCTCCCATGGCCTCTCGGAATCAGCCCTCCGAGTCGGAAAGAGTGCGGAATTCCAGCGCGGAATGGCTGCGAGCAACTACTGCGACAAGGCTGTGCCCCCGCAGTCGAAAGCCCGAGTGCCGGACATTCCCATGCTCAAAAGCAGCATGCGCTCCGTCCGGAGAGTGGCCGATTGATTTACGAGCTCCAAATCTCATTGCATCATGTCTTCCTCGTTGACTGTGGTTGGGGTGCAGGGCCGCCAGGTGACCGGTAAGTGGTGACTAGTGACGACTGAATATCACTAAAATATCATTGATCCTCGGCGACTTCTAGCTAACACTGAATTAAATTCCTTTTAGTTCCGACGGGTCTCTTTATTCACAATGAATTTGTACCCTCCTCGACCGGTCAAACTCTGACCGTCGAAAACCCCTCCACTGGCGAACAGCTAGGGATCATCTCGGCCGCTGGTCCCGAGGATATTGATCGTGCCGTCCACTCTGCCAAAACCGGCTTGAAGGCTTGGAAGAATGTGTCAGGCCCGGCAAAATCTCGTCTCCTTTTGAAATTAGCAGACCTGATCGAACGAGACGCCCAGGATCTGGGTTCCCTCGAGGCAGTCGATGCGGGCACTCTATATACAGATTCCATTGGTCTCAATATCCCTCAGTCCATCGGCTGTCTACGATACTATGCCGGCTGGGCCGACAAGATTGATGGGAAAACACTCGATATCGCGGATGGCATCGCCTATACACACCGGGAGCCCATTGGTGTTTGCGCGGCCATTGTCCCCTGGAACGCCCCCCTGTAAGCATTCCCTCCGTCTCTGTTGGCTATGTCACGCCATCCAAGTCATGCTGCTGATTTTCCCCTTTTTTTTGGCCTAGAATGATTACCATCTGGAAATTGGCTCCAGCCCTAGCTGCGGGTAATGCCTTGATTATCAAGTCTTCGGAGCTGTCCCCCCTCTATGCCCAAAGGGTGGCAGAACTAGTCAAGGAAGCGGGCATTCCGGCTGGTGTTGTTAACATAGTGACCGGTGAAGGAGCCTCTGCGGGTCAAGCACTGTCGGAGCATATGGAAATCCGCAAGGTAGCTTTCACAGGTAGCGCTGTTGCTGGTCGAAAGATCCTGCAAGCCGCTTCTCGAACCAACTTGAAGAAGGTGAGTCTGGAACTGGGCGGAAAAGGCCCATCGATTGTTTTTGATGATTGTGACTTGCAAAATGCTCTGCTGTGGACGAGAATTGGCATCACTGCAAACAACGGCCAGATCTGTGCAGCCGGGTCACGCATCTATGTCCACGAGAGCATATATGAACGGTTTATCGAAGCATACACGCAGGCTGCGGAAAACGCGCCGGCAGTGGTCGGCAACCCGTTAGATACGTCCACGACAAAGGGTCCTGTTGTCAGTCACGCCCAGCACCAAAAAATCCTGGAGTACATCCGGCAAGGAAAGCAGTCTGGCGCCAGGCTGCTGTTTGGGGGCCAGCGAATTGGCGACAGGGGATATTTCGTGCAAAATACCGCCTTTGCCGATGTATCCGATGATGCTTCAATCATGCGTGACGAGATTTTTGGCCCCGTCGCAGTAAGTGCCACCTCCCCATCTTCCTTCAGGCTGAGTCCCATGTAGAATTGACGAGTCTAATTGTTGCGAACAGAGCATTGCCAAATTCTCCACCGAGGAAGAAGTCATCGCAAAAGCCAACGATTCCATCCATGGTCTGAGTGCCGCCGTTTTCACCAACGATGTCAACCGAGCTCATCGAGTCACCAAGTCTCTCGAGTCTGGTCAAGTGACTGTCAATGCATGGGCGATGCTCAGCCCTAATGTTCCCTTTGGTGGAGTTAAGGAAAGTGGGTTTGGACGAGACATGGGCGAGGAGGCTCTGGAGGGCTGGACCACCGTGAAAGCCGTCAAGTACCATATTCTTCCCCGACTGTGATTCGTGCAGGATGAGGATTTCATAGTCGTAGTGTACGTGTACAAAATATGACTCTCCGATACCGGTGGCCCCTTGGATACTATCTCAGTTGCGGACCACTAGCCTTGCCGATATGATGTACCTTGAAATTTTTTATTTGTGGCTCTGATGTCCAATTTCACCACTTTTCAGGAGTTCCGCATAGATCGTGCCATCATAGTATTCATTGCCTAGCTTTCTTTGTACGATATAATATGCTTGCCCTATGCCACTCACTTAAGTGCAGTTATTGGGATGGGATGCATCTTATTGAAGACATTATTTGGATCGTACTGCTCTTTGACCGTCTGCAGGCGTGCAAGGTTCTCACCGTAGATATTCGGGACCACGGAGTCACCCGCTGCGAGGCATTAGTAACTGAAGGCATTTGGGGATTCGGAGAAGCAGATCTCCCCGGTCGAAACTTACGTTCAGCATAATTTATATATTGAGGCACGTAATCCCCGTTCTTGCGGCCCTTGGATCGCGCATCCAGCTCGGCCGTCCACTTGGCCTGGACCTCGCGTGCCCACGCCCTGTGCTCCAGATCCTTGCTGGGATCCGTCCACCGGAGATAGATGATCCCGTTCTGGGTCGAATTTCGGCTGGCAAAGGCCGTGACAGGTAAGGGAACCTCGCAAACCTTGCGCATGTCAATGAACTCGAGAATTATGGCAGATGCCTTCAAGTCAGGTTCGCTCTGTAATTTTGCCATGAAATCCTCAAACACCGTCCGCACAAACAGCGGGTCTAGCGGTGGCTCGTGGAAGATACCCTTGAACGATTTGCGGTCACCATACGTGGCCTGGGGATTCTGCAGAGTGTTGACCATGGGGTATGGAATGATGTCCATGGTATTGAGAGTCGGTTCCAGGGCGAGGAATCCTGCAAATCGTGTCTGCCCCTCTTCTTTTGTGCCGTCGTAAAAGCCAATGACAATGATCATCGGTCCAGAGCCGTCGGGAGCCTGGGCCAAGATGCACATCGCGCCGGCGCGTGAGTCCGGTTCGGCCAGGAGAGCATTCAATTGGAGAACCACATCCTCCAGACGGTCAGGTGGGAAGGCCATGATTCCGGAATATACGGGATTGGCCTTGTCGTAGGCTTGATAGGTGAAATCCACAGTCACTCCGAAGTTATAACCCGCGCCTCGCAGGCCCCAAAACAGCTCGGGGTGCTCAGTCGCAGACGCCTTCACGATGCTTCCGTTGGCGAGAACAACCGTCGCCGATAGCAGATTGTCGATTGTGAGACCATACTGGCCCGAGAGCCAGCCATATCCAGCGCCCAAGGTGAGGCCCCCGACGCCCGTATGATTGACGGTGCCTCCCACCGTCGCCAGACCATGCACGGCACCCACTTCGTCGACCTCTTTCCAGGTCGCACCACCCTGAGCCGTGATGGTCTTGCTGGCGCTGTCCACGGTGACTTGTTTCATCCGTGACAGGTCAATGACCAGGCCGCCATCGCTCGAGCTGGTGCCAGCAGTGGAGTGGCCACCGCCCTTGATGGCGATGTCGATGGCCTGTTCCTGCGCCCATAATAGGGCAGTTTGGATGTCGGTCGGGTCAATTGGTTGAACCACAACGCCCTAGCGGGGTCAATCATCTTCAAGTTCCTTGGTCTTGAAGCCAAAATGTTCCGAGATGGTCTTGCTTACAGCGCGTTTCACCCCCGTGTCCGACCATCGCACCAGACTCTCCTCATAACCATCAGAGCCAGGGACGTGCACGGTCGCTGTGGTGGTCAAGCGAGCACGAAGAGTGTCGAGAGCTATCACACTAATACCCGTCATTTTTATTGTGTCTAGGATGATAATGCAAGGAATGATGCAGGAGAGAAGAGAGAGGAGAAGAGGAGAAGAGGAGAAGAGGAGAAGAGGAGAAGAGGAGAAGAGGAGAAGAGGAGAAGAGAAGAGGAGATGTTGATGGACTTCGCGGGGCAACTTGGATCCGCAGGGACTCCACTTGGTGGTACAAGTAGGATTTTACCACGAGACCTCGGCAAGATACGATCAGGTGAATTGTTCGGGATGGCTGTTCTACTGGAAGAGTGGATATGCTCTTTAACATCGAAAATCGCCGGGGTGTGGAGGCTCAAAGTTTGACGGGGGAGGGAAGTATAAACAGAAGTATACAAGTTGGTAACTTGTACAGTAGTGACTCGATATATATCCACGTGTATCCTCCGATGCGTCGGATAAAAACAACGACCACTACTAGGATATCACTCAAATCACTGCAGTGTCTGTTTTGAGTACTTCTCGTACAGTTTGGGGTACCAGCGACTGCCCACGTCTGGATGGCTCAAGATGCGATTGCGCAGATGGGCTTCGCCAAACTAGACTCTGTCAGCCGAGACTCCGAGTTGTCAACCACCCTCACAGACACTTACGCAGGAATAAAGAGGTGACAGAAACTCGCTCGGCACATCAACTGCCCGTTTCTTGCGGTCGTCGGATGCTGGGATCCGCTGGACAATGTGCGCCGCCGACTCCTCCAGCTGAGGCAAGGTCAGGTCCAACCGCACCCCCAGGAAGAAGGGAATACTGTATCGAGTTCGAGAGATCGGGGCCTATAATTCGATCAACCTTGATTCGCAAAACGAAGCGTGCTTCTGCTTCTGCTTACAATGACTCGATGGGTAGTGGCCGCGCAGACACCCCCCGTGATGGCCTCGAACCCTTGCTGGATGTTCACCACCAGGCTCCCCTCGACGGGGGGGACGTCAATCCATACACCGTTCTTGTTCAACACCTGGAGACCGCCCGTATCATCCTGTGAGAGAAATGTGAATAGCCCTGCGGAATCTTTGTGGGGTCCGACTCCCTGGGAATCGGGCGCCGAGGGAGGATATCTGACAAACTTCAATCGACTCATCTTGCCCTTGAAATCATCAAATGTATTCACGGGGAGGGAAAGGCACTCCGCCACCAGATGCACAAAACTCTGGGCCAAAGCATCGATCTGGGAGATATATTCTTCCACCAAGCTCTGTGCTCCTGGATGTTGGGGGTACTATCTCCAACAACCATTAGAATCAGCTGCATACACGCCCCGACGAGGACATCACCAGACCCGCCGGAAGAATTAACAAAGTGACAAACCTGGTTGTTTCCCTCCAGTCTCTGCCAGAACGGATCTTGCTCCGTCCATGGCGTCATCCCCGGCGTGCCAAAGTCGAATTGCTGGCCCAGTCAGTGAGGAAGGGTCGGCCAAACAATATACACCATACCACTCACCTCACGGAGGTCCGTCTGAGATGCTGTGGTTTCTGCACCGAGACGAGTGTATCCAAGGAACGAGGGAGAATGGATCATATTGCACCCCTCCTTGACCTCTGTCGGTAGGTCGAAGAGCTGCGGGAGTTGGGCATGGGTCTGGCGGATCAGATCCTATCTTCACTGTCAGTTTCGAAGATCACCCAGCTAGCCTCTCATTCATACCTCCAGGCCAGTATTGGTCAAATACAAAAAGCCCACCACAAAAATCGCATCCCGAAGCTTAGCAAGTTCCTCTTGTCGGGTATTATTGTCTTGCAGCCGCGCATAATCTACCTGGGGCACCGAAGAAAATGTTTCCGCCATTTTGCCAGGTTCTGGTCCAACCGCCGAAGCTGTCTAGGTAAGCCACCAGTCACTGCTAGTACGTTCCTCGAATGAGGTCGGATCTAACAAGGTCGAGTACATTTGCGGGGGCCGAGGTTCTCTGCGGCGCGGGGGAGGACGGTATTACTCAGCCCGAATCGAAGTGTCGCTATTATGCGTACTTAGACCAAGAAAAGATAATCAATCAAGTTCAAAAAATAGATCAAGTCTGTCAGTAACATAGGATGTCGATTGGTATTTGATTAATCCAGTGGGCGAAGGAAACGACAACACCAGGACCGCTTTGAATCGGGGCCAGGCGAGCTGAGTGGCCGTTAGAAGGGTTTTGTTTGACTTGAGTATTTTTGTTACTTCTTGCATCTTGCAAGTGGCAATGACGAATCAGGATGAATTGTGGGAAATCCAGATTCCAGCGAAATCCAGATTCCATTCGAATTCAGTATCCTTAGATGCTAGGCCGGGACTGATATCAGCAGTCGTCTCTGACCCTCTCGAGGCTATTTGCTACTTGCAAAAACAACCGAAAGGGCCTCCGTCTACCTAGCTCTGGGATAATCTCATAAATCTTCCAAATGGCATCATACATAGCCTTGTGAAACGCAACCCGTCTGCACCCACAGGGGCTCGCACGCGTCACACGTACAAAGACGTCAGCACTGAAAGTGCCGACCACGAATCTTTCTTCACACCATCCATTTGGTGGGGACGTTTGAGGCTGCATGATCACAACTTTAGCTACAATGACCGATTGTGTGGGGTTTGTCTGAAAATAGCAGTCACCGGTAACCGGCTGTTCACATTAGATAGCTCGTACAGCTATTTGTGGGCCTGCTCTAAACAGCCCTCCACTTCCTACTTCAGCATGTCATATTGCGTCGTATAATGCACCGTTTATGAAATCGGCATCGATTATGTCCGAAGATACATTCCCAAGCACAGCTTGACTAGGGAGAGATGGAACCGGCACCGGTGAAATGTCTCAATAGGCTCAACACGTGCCAAGAAAGATCATTCTCATGAAACAGACGTGTAATTCTGCGGAAGCGCCATCTCTCGATTGATGGAAATAGTCTTAGTGGAGCACAGCCCCCTGCTCCTTCATCTGTCTCTGCCAAGTGGCCGGGGGCAGGATGAAACCCTTGCGGCCTTGGCGTTCTTCAAGCACCCTGGTGCTCGACTCCTTTCAAGCTTATTTGTGGAAGAAGTGCTTCGGCCAAAAAGATCGACAAACATCTCGTGTTCACCATTGAAATAGGCTACTGGAAAAAGTCCACAAACCGGCCTATCATTTCTCCAATGGCTGCATCTCTCCGCGGCGGAAGCGGAGAGAGATGTTCATGCCAAGCGGTGGCACCTGGAGGAACTAAATACCCCTGCACGGTAGTCGCGGCCTCCACAGGGACACTTTGACACAAAATATGTCGGAGAAATGAACAATTAGACCATTTTAATCCATCCACACAATATATTCTATCCGCTAAGCTTGCCAAAGTACTGTGAATAATCTCCGTCCGCGCTGATGACGAGGAAGAGTCGTTGTGGAGAGCCTCCAGGGGTAGTCTTGAAGTATATAAAGCCTGAAGTGTTTCCTTGAATGTCTTCATAGCTTTCCATCCCGTCAAACACTTCTAAGGCCTGCGTGATTGTTATTAAGTGATTTGTTCAATTCTCAAAAATGGCCCCTTCCAAGTTGATTGCCGCAGTGCTCACTGGCTGTCTGTCTGGAATCGCCCTCGGCGTACCGACATCGACCAACAGCTTTGTCAAGCGAGCAAGCATCGATGATGTGAGAATATATTTCAACCTGCTCAGACCCATTCCCATTATGCAAGAACAGCCTGGCTGATATCAAAATTAGGCCGCCACCGGCTATGCTAGCCAAAATGGAGGCACGACCGGCGGTGCTGGTGGTACAACCACTACTGTTTCCTCTTACGCGGCTTTCACCGAAGCCGTCTCTGGAGACAGCGCCAAGGTTGTTGTTGTCAGTGGAAAGATCACTGAAACTGCTGACCAGGCTCGTGTGGGTAGCAATACCAGCATCATTGGCAAGGACTCGAATGCCATTCTGTCCGGATTTGGAGTGTAAGTTAATCCTGGTCAACATTTCAGGGGGGCTATTCGGGCTCACAATTTTAGGCTGGTCAAGGAGGGGTCGAACGTGATTATCCGCAATCTGGGAGTCGAAAAGGTACTTGCAGATAACGGTGATGCTATTGGCATCCGTAAGTACCATAAGCTTTAAAGAACTCCGGCTCAGCATGCCAGATCTAACCTCTTCTAGAATATTCCAACAATGTTTGGGTGGACCACTGCGATGTCTCATCTGACATGGATCATGACAAGGACTATTACGATGGGCTGATTGATGTAAGGCTCTCGGTTCCGTGACCGTTCTTTTTCGTTCCAAGATTGCTCACATTGGATTTCGATAGATCACCCATGGATCCGACTACGTTACTGTGTCTAACACCTTCGTCCATGACCACTGGAAGGCCTCCCTGATCGGACACTCGGACAGCAATGGCGACGAGGATACCGGCTATCTGCATGTCACTCAAAACAACAACTACTGGTACAATATCAACTCCCGTACGCCTTCCTTCCGCTTCGGCACTGGTCATATTTACAACAGTTACTTCTTGGATGTGAACGATGGAATCAACACTCGCCAGGGTGCCCAGCTTCTTGTCGAATCAAACACATTCTCTGGAAGCAAGAAACCTTTGTATTCCACAGATGATGGCTACGCCGTGGCTAACGACAATGACTTCGGCGATGGCGAGAACACTGCGGAAGAGGGAACTCTCACCTCCGTGCCCTACAGCTATAGTCTAGTTGGATCGGGTAGCGTGGAGAGCGCAATTGTGGGGACTGCTGGTCAGACATTGTCCTTCTAAATCAAGGCTGTAAGGGCTTGTGTTCTTGTTAGCTCGGAATGCTGGACACGTCGAGATAGCTGGCAACAGATCAAATGCGCTTCGTGTTGCCGACAAGACGCATTATTATCTTCTTTTCTGCTATTCATTCCTTTATGTGGGATTTCAACATAGTTTTGTTATACAATATCTCCCGATAAAACAAGTTACTGTAGAGTAGTTATCAGACCGAAAATATGACCCATTGCGCCGTCCTATGCAGCCGCAGCCCAATACCGTAACTAACCAAATAGATGCAATAGTTTCCACCACTCTTTCTTTTCAATGTTTCTTATTTTCTTTCAAGAACGACTGTAGAGACACCAAATCTTCACTAGGGGCAGGCGTTGGGATCGTGACTTTTGCTGCATCGAACTCCCATGCGGCTTCCCGCTCGTCACGGTGACTGCGTAGATAAACCGGCATCATCCACTCCTTAAGACGACCTTCAAGCAGGCCCATATCACGGTTGCGAGACCACATACGGCCAGATTCTTTGAAGGCATGGTTTATCGTATCGCGGCGCAGGCTCTCGTAGGCATCAAATACTTCGGACAAAGGCTCTGCACGATAGCGCGTGAGGATACGAGCAAACAGAATTGCATCATCTAATGCGTAGGCAGCAGACTCATCCCTTGGGGGCATCTGGGACATGGTGTCAATATGTGAAGAGAGGTGATAAGCTTAAAAGCAGCCTTACCGCATGCGCTGCATCACCCAGCAAAATGACACGATCCGTGGACCATCTTCCACCTGGTCGCACTTGATAAACCGGGTAAAGCATCCAGTCTGCTTTGCTGTTGACAATCTCTCGGATGCAAGGTATCGCGGCCTTCGAGAAGCGATCTTGCATTTCGCGACGAAGCGCATACTTGATCCTGTTTTGCGTCGTCCAGTCTTGTCCGGGTTTCAGACGATAATAGCTCAGATCTTCTTGGCTGAATTGCACGATTGCAGCTGCGAATATTTGCTCGTGATCGCGATCGCAGTAGCTGGTCAGCATCGACCCATGGCGGGATATATTAAGAGCCGATGAGCGGAAATGAATTGGCGAAGAAATCGCATCCGATGGCACGGTGGCCTGTAAAAAGGATATACCGGTATACTCAGAGGGAGAGTCTGGGTCGACCCAGCGAGTACGCAGCGTTGAGTGAACTCCATCACAGCCAATTACCAAGTCCCCGATGGCTACCGTGCCATCTTGGAAATGCACGACGGCTCTGTTGTTGATTTCCTCGCCCCCGGCCACTTTTTTCCCAAAGATGAGTTCGATATTGGGTGTTCGTTCCACCAATGTCAGCATCGCCATGGAGAGCACGATGCGCATCACCCGGCGGCCTTTGTATCCCCCATACCCATTCCCACGATTATCAACAAAGTCAATCGATCCGATCGAGTGCCCGGACCGCATAGAATAGAGTCCGATGGCATCTACCTCTTCTCCCCCCTCAGGGCCCATGCGGTCCAGTTCTTCCAGGACCCCGAGCTGTCCAAGGTGGCGCTGTGCCACGGGTGTAAGATTGATCGCTCCGCCAGATGTCGATAATATGTCATGTCGCTCGTATATTGTTATTTTGAGGTTAGGCACATAAGGAGAAAGCTCCTGGGAGATGGAGAGGGCGCAGGCGATACCGGCAATGCCTGCGCCGACAATAATGATCTCGCGGGGCGGATATATAGAATCCATTTCGAAAGAGCAGCCGATTCAGGACAATTCTGCAGCACCAAATATCGGGGTCAATCTCTTGACCGTCCGAGATGATCCGACTGGTCCAGAATTGTCACCTTGAACTGACGATCCTCAATCACTCGGCTGATGTGCCTTCAAGTCCCGCAGGGATCCGGCGCCGTTTATAAAATTTGTCGCCTGAGAAGAATCCAAAATTTCCATGACCAACAATCGATACGTCTAGCGCCTTCCCGTGACGCCGACGTAGCTAGTATATAAATGAAGAATCGCCAGAAAGGATTCAAGGTTCCTCGGCCGGGTCAGGCGATCGTTCGGCATTTGTCAAAGACAGGGGAGGAGAGTATCCACGGAACCGTTGTGGAGCTTTCCGAATGGACGTTTCTAGGACGCGGAAATCCATGTCTCTCCACTAAAAAGCAGAAAGCAGAAAGAAGAAAGAAGAATAGGGCGATCAATCACAAAGCCGCGGCATTAGGGCGCCCAATTCGCCTCGCCCAGGCCTTGGGACTATCGAATGAAGGCGTCTGACGTACGGCCGGTGGCGAGGGCTTTCGACACAGAGTAGACCGAACCGAAAATAAGGAAATAGAAGGGAAAAAAAAAAAAAAAAAAAAAAGGTCCCACCGTTAGTCGCATTAACACCACAAGCTGCCGGATAGCCCTTCCGAGGCCTGTTAGACCAGGCCGTATCCTGCCGTAGCGTGGATCTCAGTGTCAGTGGGACTCACTATGATCCACCATTGCGTCTTTTCCCAACATAGAAGCAATTCCAGTGATGCGGACACATCTGTGAGTTAGTATTGCATACGGGCTGGGCTGGATTTTTCCATGGCATTTTGCACACAAGAACATTTGATGAGGATAGTTATAGAATAGGTATTCATGGAACGAGTCGACTGGGTGGTTTTTTGGTTTTAATCACTCGGGACGCGCTAGTCAGGAAAAATAAACACGTCAGCGACGAGCAAAAAATACTCTTCTTTCATGCAAGCCAAAGCCCCGTTCCCACTTAAGACTGCAGCTGTCAAAATCAAGGAACGCGCCCCCTTTCTCAAGCAACCCTCGATATTCGTGCGGTGGCTTAAACCCGGTGTATTTGATTGTGCAGATGCATCCGCAGCTCTTATCCTTACGATGTCTAATCCCGCTAGCCGACAGTGCTAGCGTTCGATTTTTAATATCGAACACGGCTTGCACTGCAACACTCACTCTTCAGCCCCGCACGTTCTAGGCGAGGCACTTGCAGGCCGTTGGGGCACAGACGACTTCAAGTTCCAGAATGCGACGAATGCACAGACAATACAGATCCCAGCTATCGATCATCAGCGCTAAGCCTATTAAAGAATCTACAGGGGCTTCGGACAGACCCAGAGCACAGTTCATCTCATAATATCCGAGTTTCTCGGTGAGAAAGCCCGACAAAATCGGACCGAGAAACAGGCCAAGTGTCCAACTCAAACGACTCAGTTGCACAGCTCTCGCGTATGCGCCATCACATTCAAGAATATGAGGGTGCTCTGCTTCGATTTCATGAACAGCATCTGCCAAGGGGATCAGCTGTCGAATTACGTCAACATGTCATGGGAAAAAAAAAAGAACGTTTGCATACGTGTCGCCTCCATCATCCCAACGCCATTCACAAAAGGGCTCATCATCCCGATACCAGCAATTGCCGCTCCATAAAGAACAGGAGCTCGAGATGTTGCATTTGCCCAAGGAAATCTCTTGTCCCCGGGAATCCCTGCAAGCCATAAAAGAGGTGCGAGTACCGTGAAGCTGATCGCTGTTACGTGTTTTGTCCCTATACGATCTTCTAGCCAACGAACAGGCACACAAAAAACCATGTTTGGTCCTTGGATAGCAGCGAAAAGAACGCCAGTCGGAAAACTGCCCCAATGGAATATATCATGAACATGCAGCGGAAGCGTTGTTCCAAAGCTTGCTGACACGATCGCATAACCGAATCCACTGATTAACCCTCCTATGAAGCGATTATTGGTCAGAAGAAGCAGATACACTTGAACTCCTATTCCTTCTAACGATCGAAGTCGTGTCTCCCATTTCCCAACGGACTTTGCCACGGAAAGTAGAAGTGGTGTCTCCTCGTTGGCGCTCCCCTCAGCATCTTCCTGTGTCCCAACGTGCTTATCATCGGCTCCACCATCGTTGTTTTGCTGCAGCATGAGGGCCTGAAGAAGAATCCCGATGGAACTTGCAATGATTGCACATGACCATGCAGCCCAGTATCCGGTCATCTCAAAGAGGACTCCTGCAACTAGGGGGCCACCCGACGATCCTGCAGCGATTGATGTCGTGATGATCCCATGGATCTTTCCTCGCTCATCCGACGATGTATTTTTATTCAAATTTGCAAACCCGATGGCTCCGACTGTCGCGTTAGCGAACGATTGTATCAAGCGGCCGAAGAACAGAACAGGCACTGCAATCTCATGTCAGCCATGTCAAACATATCATCGAACCCCGAGTTAAAAGCCGATCTACGTACGCGACTTCGCCGATGCGATGACTATCGAGCCGAGCAACTCAGCAATGAGACCGGATAGAAGGCATCCTCTAGTATTCGAACTATGGCCAAAATGACCGAGCACAGGGATGAGTATGCAGGACACCAAGGCACTTTGTGCCATCAACGCCAGGCTGACCCGTTGAACGAGATGACTGTTCAGAGAAAGGCGGTTCTCGAGTAGAAATGGGAGAATAGACACCATGAACTCATGCAGAAACACATCTACACGTCGCTTAAAACTTGTCCCCTGTTCGCTGTTGCAAGATCTTCATACCTGACAACAAAGTCACTGCAGTTGTCGCAATAACAAAGTTCTTGGACGATCTCCATTGATAGCCCCACGGCTTTCTGCGACCCGAGGAGGCTTCCATCATTGCCAACAATGATTGCCTCTCCGTGGAAGAAAATGAGGCTAATCAACCCCTCTGAGAATGAACAACTCAGGCCATTTCATCTGCCTCTCGCTTGAGATGTCGGTGACCCCCTGCATCTGCTTCTGTTTTTACTCTTTCAGTGGAGCAGCCAACTTGCAGTGTATTGGATTTCTGAAGCTTTCATTGGACATTGTTTCTTAATCCCGCAGGCTCTGAAAAAGCAAATTTCCCAATATTGCCGTGGCCCAGCCAGTCGCAAGGGGTCATGCACGTTGATCCTGGTTCAATATCGTAGTCCATTCTTCTCTCTACGTATAAATGTCCTGATCCCTTCGGCTGGCTGTTGATTTAATAGCCAACCGTTTTCATGCCGCTTTCGCCATGGACGCCGTTTCCGACGGACCAGAGGTCTCGGCATGTGGCCATTGACTACAAGTAGCTTATCACCTTTACACCGCGGCTGGCATTCCACTTCAATATCGTCGCCATCAGTGCGAATATAACCAAAGTGCTGCATCCACAACGAGCCGTATGTCGCTTAGGAAAGTCAGGTACCAGGGTAGCTACGGGGGTACCTAATTGGTCAGAATATCTAGAGATTTCCAAGGTTGTATATTGGATGTATTATGATTGAAAATTCCTTTGGGTTCGAAAGAGATTGAAAAATATTTGAAAAAATTGAATATTTGAAAAAATTGAAATCATCGAGTCGTGATGCATAACTTCATGTTCATGTTCACGAATATTACGCGCTCAATAACGTCCATTCACACAAGACCGAAAAAGAAGAAGAACCATCTCTCTCGCCCTGTCGCTCTTATGCCAAGGACTCTTGATGACAGGAAATTCGCCACTCTCCGTCTGATGCTTGACTCCATGTCGTTGACGATGTAGCTCGGTACTGCTTGTTTCCTCTGACGGCATGGATCCGACAGGTCACAATACCGGCCATGAGATCAATGATTATCGTTCGCACTTCATCCAGTTGATATCCGTCGAACCGGTGGAAGGGTGGCTTCAACGCGTCTTGGAACTGGTCCTCATCCTCCAGCGTAATGATGCCCATCTTCGGGAACATCAGGTTGGCATCATCATTGCATAGTTTTCGTACCGCCGGGGCGGGATCCGCCGATGTGAGCGCCGTCCACAGTGCACGTTCTTTGTTGAGAAGATCTTCGCGGATTCGGTCGTGGATCGATGGCATATTGATGATGGTGGGTGTCAGGATGAGGTGTATCTATAGATGACCCGGCACTTTGACGATTAGTCGATGTCTCGATTTTATGCCACCGCGCGAAAAAAAAGAGCACTCACCGAATCTGACAGGTCGATGGCAGCGATGATTAAGACGACTTTTCCTCCCCCCCTCTCCCGGGTCGGACGGTGGTTTTAATGAAGACCAAGTTTGGCCTGCCACCGCGTCGCGATAGATTAAAATGACGTCAGGGGATGACGTTGGGGCGAATCCGCTGATCAGCGAGTCTCTTGTCTTCCTGTCCGAGTGCCAATGGACTGCGTACGCAGTATCTATTTCGAGACGACGGTTGGGCTGTCAGAGCGGCCTTGACGTGCGTCATGCCCCACGCCAACCGGCCATGTGCCACGGTGGCTTGAGCCCGCACGTCATACGATGGTGCGGTGCGGTGCGGTGCGGTGCTGCTGCCAAAAGCCAGTTTGGTCGTAGATCCAGGCTAGTTGGGTGGGAAGCACTTGAGAAACACACTGGCAGCAGACTTATTCAATATATGTCTCACATTCCAGCGTATCACCCACTCGATCATATCGTCGGGGTTCAAGTTGCAGATGCGGTGAAGAATATGGATTTCTCCAAGTCAGTGGTTAGATCGTAGTCGATACACTTTTGAGCCCGCCTGAGGCAGTCCAATGGCCCTCGCCGATATTCTCATTTTATAGGCGAGGTTATTAGCAGAGTTGGTTGAGTGCAAGATATCTGGCAAAGAACGGCGTCACATTAACTGTCGGGCATGGGTAGGCTTTTTAGATGTTAGACTAGACTCTCCGGTTTCTAGTTTTAAAATAAAATAAAATAAAATAAAAAATACAGAGAGGCTCGGCTACTATGCAACTAGGGTCGGATCCTTCTAGCAATGAAAAATCCACCTCCGTGGACTGTCAGGAACAGGAAGGGCAGGGGGTCCAATGATGATTACCCCTGGACCACGAAAATTGGAATGGCCAGGGCAGCATCCAATGGTTGCAAATCGCCTGATAAGCCGGCAGCGATAGGCAACGCTTAGCCTCCGCAACGGCCAACTCCTCCCTCCAATCTGGGCCACGGCGGAATCAAAAAGTGGTTTTCAGGTGGCCGAGTCGATGGAGCTGGGCCGACAGAGCGCCAATCGGCGGTCCAACAGCGCCATCGGGCCCTAAATCTCGTCAACGGACCGATGCTGATCGCTGCTGGATAGGGCTCGATCTCCACATGGTCGGGGAGAATCCTCGATCCCATCGCGTGGGAAATCGTGAAGAATCTGCGAATGGAGCGGAGATAAGCGGCTAGCATATAAACAGGGGAGCTGCTCCCCAAGCCGGGTTTCAATTGGCATCGCTGTAATTTCTAGTGCGACACGTCTCGCTTCATCCTCATGCTCTCCTGCCGGACTCTGATCGCCTCGCTCTTCGGAGCCAGCGCGCTGTACGCCACAGCCTCGGCCGCAGGCGCACAGGCTGACAAGATTGCGCCCAAGGTGTTCATCGTTTCTATGGTAGGTGTTCACAATTGGAAATGATCACGATAGCCCTCATGCTGACCTTTCCACGCAGTTCGAGCCCGAAGCCGAAGCCTGGTGGAACGTCCCTGAATTCAACCTGTTGGCCCATAACATCACCGTCCCGGGCCTGCCATCGACATACCCCGACATCCACTGCACCGACAACTATGAGGTCTGCCAGCTGGTCACCGGCGAAGGAGAGATCAATGCGGCCACAACAGTCACCGCGGTGGCCTTCTCCCCGTTGTTCAACCTGACCCAAACGTACTTTTTGGTCGCTGGGATCGCGGGTGTGAATCCCAAACGAGTCACCACGGGCTCCGCAACTTTTGCCCGCTATGCGGTCCAGGTTGCTCTGCAATACGAGATTGATATTCGGGAGCTGCCCAGCAACTATTCCACGGGGTATATCCCGTATGGTTCCAGGTACCCGAACCAGTACCCAAGCACCATCTACGGCACCGAGGTCTTCGAAGTCAACGCCAACCTCCGCAGCATTGCCGCGGGATTCGCCCGCCGTGCGAACCTGTCGGACACAGAGACGGCCAGGGCCTATCGCCGCCACTATAAGACCCCTAGTGGGCTATATAAGGCGGCTACTCTACCCCCGAACATCGTGGAGTGCGATACCGCGACCTCGGATGTTTACTATAGCGGTACCATCCTGTCGACAGCATTCGAGAATACCACAAGACTTTTAACGAATGGAACCGGGGATTACTGTTCTAGTGCGCAGGAGGATAACGCTACCCTCGAGGTTCTCCTGCGATCGTCGGTTCACAACCTCACGGACTTTGCCCGTATCGTCGTGATGCGCACCGCCTCCGACTTCGACAGGCCGTACCCGGGAGCGACAGCAACATATAACTTGATTGATTCTAACCAGGGTGGCTTCGAGACCGCCCTCGAGAATATTTACCGTGCCGGAATTGAAGTTGTCCAGGGTATCCTGAAGGGATGGGATGCGACCTTTGCCACCGGTGTGAAACCTAGCAACTATATCGGTGACATCTTTGGCACCCTTGGGGGGACCCCCGATTTTGGCCCTGGTGCGGAGCAGGCAGTGGAGGAGAGCAGCGCGTACAAGAAACGCAGCCTGAACCATCTTGCCCGCCGCGGGTAAACGAAAAGAAGTGTACTTGATAGACAATCTCCGTGGGTATTTTTCAGTCATTGGCCCGGCCGTTTGTTGATGGATATGTACATAGTCCAAACTAGACACTATACCCCTTCCCCTCTAGTTTCACTTTTACAAAAGAATCTCGATTGGGAAATAATCCGCAATCGCCTGATACCCCTCTTCATTGGGATGAAGGTGGTCTCCCGAGTCGAATTTCTCCAGAAGGAGAGACGGGTCCTGTGGATCTCGCATCACGCGGTCAAAGTCAAGTACACAGTCAAAAATCTCACCATATCGGATGAAAGAATTGATTCTTTGCCGTGTCTTTTCCCGCTCGGCGTTGGAGTAAGGCTGCGTGTAATTGGAGCTAGGGTTTGTGCCAAAAGGTGTGATTGTAGCCCCGCAGAAACGTATTCCAGCGGCCTGGACTCTCGTTGCGATTTGTTTGAAGGCAACGATGAGTTGATCTCCGATCTCTGTTTGGGATTTGACATCCGGGTCTGCAACACCAATATCGTTCACACCCTCAAATATCATTGCATATTGAACCCCAGACTGTGCCAGTACATCTCGGTCAATACGACTCACCACATTGGGACCCAGGCTGTCATGTAGGATGCGATTCCCACCTGCCGCCTGGTTGAGGATTGCAATATCCGCGGTCGCCTCATGTTGATGCAGTTTCTTCTGCAGCAAATCCGGCCACCTGAATTGTCCTGTAAGTTTAGGAGTTCTGTATATTCAATGGGGTTGCCCTCACCGGTTATTGGCATTTGTTGTGCTGCCTCGGCCATCTGTGATACTGTCGCCGACTATGGCAAAGGCACTAGACCCTGCATCCAAGAGGCCCTCCACGGCACTGATAAAGTACCTGCAACTGGAAGTAAGCATTGGCCCATCTTTCCCTTACAATGGATTGTATCGCCCACCAATGCTCGGTACTTGAAATAGGTGCCTGAGTTAGGTCATTCTTGCCAACAAAATCGCCAAACGTCATGAAAGATGTTGTTCGGCTTCCAGGGTGGCCCGTTATGGCGAAGCCATCTTGTCCATTCTCAAGAAAGATATCGATCGTCAAAACCGATCGGGCTTGAACTGCAAATTTAATGGGATCTGATACGGCGAGGCCACCATTGGGGACTGAAATACTTGGGTTTCCACTAAACTGCACTTCTTTGGTGGATCCAGCCTGGAGTGTACTGAGTCCTGCTTGGTTTTCGGATGATAGACTCACAGCCACACTGGTGATGTTGAGGTTGTTGACTCCAAATACATTTGACAGCCGGAGTCGAATTGTGTCTGCTTCTAGGCCAACCTGGATAGTTTGGCGAATAGTAGTGTTGTAGAACACCGTGTCGGTGCCATTCTATCCGCGTCATTAGAGCCAACCATCATGGTCAGTGCTGTTTGGACAACATACGAAAGGCGCCGGTGGGAGGTTATAAGGCTCGACTAACTGAGGCATTGCTGCCCAGATCCCGACCCAATGATCATGCTCTGTTGGATGGCCTGCTCGTTTGGAATGTGGTAAAGATGCCACTCGATTGAGAAACAGAGACAGGAAGGCCAATAAGTATCCCCAGCAAGCCGCCATTGTCGTATTGATATGGAGGACACTTGAGATAGCTTCAGCTTCAAACTTGATGCTTCGCGGGTCATTTATCACTCCTTATAGCCATGCTCCCCCTCCCCTGCTGTCTTCGGCTAAAATGGATAAATCCGTGCATCATCCCGCCATTTTTGCGGGGGATTTACTCCCCTCATTTCATCATGGAGAAAATATTCCCATTTCATTCCGTGGATAATCTTCTGCATAGTCCGCCCTCTCTGCAGAGAAGGTCTGATCTATGCAAGGACCGCTTATCTCCGCTAGCCCCGCGATGACATCGCGATGGTTTCGCCCGCCTTTTCCCCGCCGCGGATGGGATCGACTTTTCCACAACCACCTCCCCTCCGGAGTATTGCTATCGTCATGGAATCCGTTATTCAAGCACAGAAAACCGCGCTGATCACCGGTGCTGCTTCAGGCGTGGGGTTTGCCGTGGCCAAGCTCTGTCGCAGTCAAAACATGCACCTCGTGCTGCTGGACATCGACCAAGACAACCTAGCCAAAGCGAAAGCGACATTGTCTGAGCTCAACCCAGATTTGATCACCGAGGCGTACGTGCTTGACGTGGCCGATGCGGCCCTGTGGAAAAGTATCACACGCCAGATTGTTGAGGTCGTCCAGGATATCGACCTGGTGGTGTTGAATGCCGGGAAGGCATACAAAGCACAGGGAACGGATACTGGACGTCTTAAGCCCTGGCTGGATGGGAGCTATTGGGAGAAGGTTTGAATCTCTCTTCTCTGACACTGGCACTGGCTGACCCCATCTCCCCCTAGACCTTCGATACCAATGTCCGAGGCCCGCTGAATGGCCTGGAAGCTCTACTTCCGGTACTAATGGCCTCAAAGACCAAGAGCCCCAAGTCCATTGTCATCACGGGCTCCAAGCAAGGAATCACCAATCCTCCAGGTGCGGGAAACCCGGCTTACAATGCATCCAAGGCGGCGATCAGGAACCTGACCGAGCATCTCGCCTTCGATCTCCGCTCCGACCCGGCCAGTCGCCATATCTCGGCGCATCTCTTGATCCCCGGTTGGACGTGGACGGGGTTGATGGGCAACATCGGACCCACCGACGAGGCAAACATTAAAAAGCCCGCCGGGGCCTGGTATCCAAGGCAGGTCGCCGAGGAGCTGTTCAAAGGGCTAGAAACAGGGGCATTCTATATCATCTGTCCGGACGGGGAGACCGACCGAGCCCTTGACCAAGCACGGATGAAATGGGGTAGCGAGGATGTCGTCGAGGGGAGACCGGCGCTCTCTCGCTGGGAAGAGAGCTGGAAGAGCCGGGCCGAGGAGGCGATTCAGGCCGATGCGAAGACTCGGAGAGCCCAAGGCCGACAAGAGTAGTCTGTCAATAATTAACAGCGCAATTAAAAATATCTCATCAATTCACTTTGCCCATCTCCACCAGTTCAGATTGCTCATGTGGATTCTTTGACCCTGTCGGCTTGGCTTGAGGTCGGGCACCCGATTGGGAAAACAACGGGTTCTTGACGTGACAAAATACGAGGTTTCTCCTTGCAGAAGCAAGTTGATCACCCATGAGTCACCAGAGGATTCATTCGTAGTTCGTATAACGATCGCATCATTCAGTGACAGCGTGGGGAATTCGGTCGCATCGGATTCCATCGTAGTCCGACACCCGACAGCCAGTTGGCTATAAGAATTGCTGTTGAGCCTACCCAAATCGCTCTTCAATCATCTCCAATCTATCCAGCACTTCTATACAATATTCCCATCGTAAGTAGTGACACCTACCAGAGAACAATCTTCCACATGCCTCCATGACGATACAATCACTCGCCGAAATGATCCTGCCAGATTGCTTAAGACTGGCAGGCGCTTGATTCGATTTGGTTCTGAGAGGATGCTTCACTTCATCATTCACACCGAGCAGAGCTTCTTTGACCCCGGACAAAACTGATTGTCGAATAGGATAGAGTGGGTCGGGAGGTGGAGAGTTCCCACCACCGGGTCCAAGGCCTCGCGAGATACGCAGCTGCGTATAGATATCATGTACATAGAAACGTACCCATAGATATGTGATAGGATAAAGACACAACGTCCCATTCCACCTCCTCTGCTCTGCTCCACTGGGTTTGCCTTGCCCCATATTTCTTCTTCTCGTCTGAACGTCCGAGCGGCATGACGAGGTTCAACGGCCAGGATGCAACCCTGGCGACCTGCCGCAATCGGCAAGTTCCAGTATCTCAGCCACCTCAGTTGAGAGCTGTGCTGAAAAAAAAATCCAGCCACTCGAACGTGCCTCGAAGAGAAACCCCCTTGTTCTCCTGTGTGGAACATGATCGACCTTATCAACCCCCTCTTGGGTCTCGGGCATGCATGCTTATCTTCCTTCCCCTGAATTGAACCCGTCAAGCTTTGAGAGCGCCAAACGACAATTTGGCAGCACTGTTCACCTCGGCAAAGGCCCAGATAAGGCGCAAGCCACCGGATGCAACCGTGCGGCGCAAGTCCGACGCGATCGGCGTCCCCCAGGCCTTCCCCGTTGATGCGGAGAAGCGTGGGGGTGACATTTTGGATCGGGATGCAACATTCTTCTGCAGCAAGGACCAGGCATGATAAGGTCCAGATCGCCCATCTGCCAAAAGTCTTGGACGCGGCGCTTTTTCTTCTTCTTTGCTTGGCCATCTATAGGTTGACCGGTATCGCCATCTCCCCATTCCTTTCAACGCCATGGGTCACGCACCGCAATCGTCGCTGGACGACACGGCCAAGAAGACGGCCACGACCGGTAGTGTCGATGAGCCCGACAAGCTGCAGGGTTATGCATCAGCACCGGGTGTGGTGGACGAGGTCACTCGCGTCGTCGACCACAAAGCTGAGCGACGACTATGCCGCCGGTTCGACGTTCGACTCCTGCCCATCCTGGCCATTATGTGTAAGAGATCTGATCTGCTTGAGATGGCGAGGTGATAATCATGTTGCTAACGGGAATTCGATACCTCCAGACCTGTTCAATGCCCTTGACAAGGGGAACTTGGGTAACGCCGAAACCGACGGCATGACCGAAGACCTCCACTTCAAGGAAGGCCAGTACAACCTGCTGCTGTCCATCTTCTTCGTTCCCTTCGTCATCTTCGCACCGCCCTTCTCCATGCTGGGCAAGAAGTTCAGTCCTGCTCGTGCGTTACCCGTGTTGATGTTCTCCTTCGGCTCCTTCACCCTGCTTTCCTCGGCTGCCAACAACTTCGGTGGCATCTTCGCCCTGCGTTGGTTCCTGGGCATGTCGGAGGCTGCTTTTTTCCCACTGGTCATTTACTATCTGACCACCTTCTACCGCCGTGGTGAACTCGCCCGCCGACTGGGTGTCTTCTATG
Organism: Penicillium sp. G339; assembly: GCA_027569595.1. Classification (NCBI taxonomy): domain Eukaryota; kingdom Fungi; phylum Ascomycota; class Eurotiomycetes; order Eurotiales; family Aspergillaceae; genus Penicillium; species Penicillium sp. G339. Next base: position 1,791,148 of record JAPDFJ010000003.1, on the reverse strand, counting down.
CAGCCTCCAATATCGCCAACGCCTTTTCTGGCCTCATTGCCTTTGGCGTGTTCCAGATCAAAGGTTCCAGTCTACCCAATTGGCGGTATCTCTTTATCATCGAGGGCGGCGTGACGGTCATCTTTGCCGTCTTTGCTTTCTTCTATCTACCTCGCAGCGCGGCCGAGGCCAAGTTCCTTAGCGAGGAGGAGAAGGCCCTCGCCTTCCACCGGATCCAAGTCGATTCATCCGCCGTAGTCAACGAGGAGTTCCGGTTGCGTGAGGCTCTGGGAATCTTCAAGCACTTTTCCACCTATGTCTTCCTGTGTATCGAAATCTGCCTCGGCGTCCCGCTACAGGGAGTGGCCTTATTCATGCCACAGATCGTTGCTCGACTGGGATATTCGACTGTCAAGACCAACCTCTATACCGTGGCTCCGAACGTGACCGGCGCGGTGATGTTGCTGGTTCTGGCCTTTTCTTCCGATTACGCCAAGCTGCGTTCGCCCTTCATCGTGCTAGGCTTTCTGCTCACATTCTGTGGTTTCACAATCTACGCCTCCATCGATGATGTCCAGAATCAGCTGCAGCTAGCCTACTTTGCCACATTCATGATGACCTGGGGTACCTCCGCGCCCTCCGTGATGCTCAGCACTTGGTATAACAACAATATCGCGCATGAAGGTCGTCGTGTGCTGTTGACCAGTATTGGTGTGCCCTTGGCCAATCTGATGGGCCTCGTTGGTAGCAACGTGTTCCGGGAGCAAGATGCCCCCAAATATATGCCGGCGTTGATCACCGTCATGGCCTTTGGAGCTACCGGTGCCTGCCTAGCAGGTCTGCTAGGTCTGTATATGTGGATGGACAACAAGCGCCGCGACCGTAATGATGGGATGAAAATCCGTGCGCGCGACATTCCGACGGACCGAATGCGCGATGGCCCTGCGTCGGCCGAGTTCCGCTGGTTCCTGTGAGCCACATTCAATGTGATAATGCGAGATGAGAAATGTATGTAAAAAATTCGAGATCATGAATTGCCGATTATGTATAGTCCAGCCGAGTCCCCACGTCGTTCGTCATTCTTCTCTCCCGTTTGCCTCCCCCAGACACCCAACCCCGGACCACCCCACGCGCTGTCTCCATTGTATCCACAGTCCGGGGGAACCGGGAAACCTGGGAAATTGAGGATTGAGTCCGTGAACTCCAGCCGGTTTGGAGGACGGACATATAAGCGAGGATCCATTTCCAGGGTCCACCGTCGCTCCACACGGCACGCTGTGGTGGGGGGAGAGAGACACGCGATTTCAGCAAGTGGCGTGTTGGAGATTGGGATTGCAATTCCAATCTGACATGCAGCTGTCGACCGGAGTTCGGTGGAAAGAAAATGACCAGATAAAAGGGCCGAATCCGAGGTTGCACGACCAACTGGCCTGCAGATATGCACGCCTTCACCGCTGTTCGAGAGGGGCCATCATGGGTTTCGCGTCTGCCGCCAGGTGGGACGGGCACCTTGGGCGATGGTTTAAAGGCGAGCAGAACCTGACAACTCTGAAATAATCGTGCGAAATTGCCAGATAGAAACAGCAACCACCTTCACCATGTCTAACCCCGGTCAAATCTCGCCGCTGCGCCCTGTGGCTCGACATATCACCGGCCACAATGCCGCTGGCAAGGCCATCGTGCAGTCCTCCACACCAGGCGACTGGAAGTCGTATGAAGAGAGCCAAATGGCTTTCAATGTGGTCTACACAACGTCGCAATTCCCGGCCGATCTGAATCATGACGCGGACATTGCTGCCCACGATAAGCTCCAAGAGTCAGGCAAGTTGGGATTGGTCAACCCCAAAGGTACCGTCTGCCGCATCGTCGATTTCGCTCCGAACAATCCATGTGTCGTCCACCGTACACAGAGCCTTGACTACGGGATCGTGTTGGAAGGCCAGGTCGAAATGGTGGTGGAGGAGGGCGAGCCGGTGCGGATGCAGCGTGGGGATGTCGCCGTTCAGCGGGCCACGATGCATGGCTGGCGCAACCCAAGTGAGACCGAGTGGGCGCGGATGGTGTTTGTCCTTCAGGACTGTCAGCCGCTCACGGTGGCCGGCATGGAGATGAAGGAGGAGTTGGGCATCGCGGCCGGCGTGCTGAACCCGAGCGGGAATGACCAGTAGGGCACTGCCGCGGGCATATATCCAATACATTTTTCAAATCAAGGGCAGCTAGACACACCAGGCCCGAATAATATATAGGCATGTGTTTCGCTATTTTCACTCGTTCTACTGGATCTTGATGACTACTTTGCCGAAGTGGCTGCCGCTCTCCACGAACTGGAAGGCTTCCCGAGACTCCGTGAAGGAGAAGACGCGGTTGACCACCGGGTGGATCTGGTGCGCCTCGTAGAATCGGATCATCTCCTCGAAGCGGTCTTTGGGTCCGTTGATGATGCCCTTCAGGGTCACTGTGCGCCGCAAGGCCAGGATATTCACGTTCAACCGGTCGTCTTCGGCGTCCACCTTGCCCGACACATAGCCAATGCAGTCGATCAGTCCGCCAAATGCGATGCATTCGAAGCTCTTGCGGAGAGTCTGTGCTCCTCCAGTCTCTAGAATGATATCGGCGCCGTGTTTGTCTGTGTATTGCATAACCTCGTCTTCCCAGCCAGGCGTCGTGCGGTAGTTGATGGTGTGGTCGGCACCGAGCTGCTTTGCTTGGTCAAGTTTCGCATCGGATGAAGAGGTGATTATCACTGCTGGTGTTAGCAATTAAATGTCTCCAGGGTAATTTTCTAATGAATTCGACATCGGCACTCACCCTTGGCGCCTGCGGCTTTTCCGATTTGCAATCCCGAGATAGCCACTCCTCCCGTGCCCTGGACGAGGATATACTCATTCTTGCCGCCACTCTGACCCATTGGTCGCATTCCATTGATAGACATCCATGCCGTGACAGCCGCGATAGGCAGGGTGCAAGCTTCCTCGTCGGACAGGTAGCTCGGAGCCTTCACCAGACCGTGTGCGGGGAAGACACGATGCGACGCAAGGACGCCGTTGAGTGGCAGTCCAATGCTGCCAGCCAGCTCCTTCTCAGTCACTTGTCCCGTCTGGTGCTCGGGCAAAAATGTAGACAGGACGCGGTCCCCCACGGTCCACTGGCTCACACCGGAACCAATTTGTGTGATCACTCCGCACATATCCGAGCAAGGGACGATGGTGGCATCTTGTTCGGCGCTCTTGTGGTGCTTATACTCTCCCTTGGTGACTGAAAGATGCAGGTCAGTATGATTAATTGACAGACCAAATATCCCGAATCCAAAGGCCAACACCTACCTTCCACATCACGGTAATTTAGAGACACGGCATGGATCTCCACAAGCACCTCGCCGGCTCCGGGTGCGGGCATCGGGGCCTCTGTCTGGCGCAGACTGTCCAGACCTTTCAAAGGCGTTACCCACTGTTGAACAGACATGGTGATAGAATAGCGAATATTAGAACGAGGCAATGAGGCAATGAGGCAACGGTGTAATGGAGTAAAGAGTTGGCAGGTCAGGTCAAAAGCTGCCGAGGTTGGAGAAAATTGGAGACGCTTTGTCATCCCCACCAGCAACAATACAACAAGCAGTCATAATGACTATAACTATGACTATAGCTGCAACTACGAGATGGTGTGATGACATTCTCGAGCTACGCTTGGACTGCGCTTGGACCGATCAGCATCAACACGAGGACGAGGCCTTCCAAGGTGGTCAACAACAAATTGCAGGCGCAGGTCACCTTCCACTGCATCGCGCAGCGGAGATAACCCCAAACTCCGGGATACTTTACCACTTCATTCTCACTCTTTCGCTCTTCTCTCTTCTCTTCTTCTCTTTACTCCGCTGCAATTCCCACCTCTCAGCTCCAACTCCAGAATGTCCGACATTCAGTCATTCTTCCGTGAGGAACATTCTCCAGATATACCAGGTCAGTCACTATTTCCACTTCTACATCACCACCACCACCACCCCACTAATCTGTTCTCAGCGCACTTCCTCCAATCACCAGTGGGAAAAGGCTCTCATCTCCCGCAAACTATCAGTCACCGGGGCTACAAGGGAAGGTTTCCAGAAAACACCATCCGTGCAATTGACGAGGCAATCAAGGCCGGCACCCACGCGCTAGAACTAGATCTGCATTTGTCTCGAGATGGAGTTGTGGTATTGTCGCATGTAAGCCAGTCCGCTTCAGTGCTCACTCGCTAAAAGAAACACTACTAACCAACCACAGGATGCAACCTTGAAAAGATGCTTTGGCGTGAAAAAGAAAGTCGTCGACTGCGATTGGGCTGAACTGAAATCCCTACGCAGCCTGCAGGCGCCGCACGAGCCGATGCCGCGCCTGGTGGATGTCTTGGAGTATCTGCGACAACCGGGTCGCGAGCACATTTGGGTTCTGCTGGATATCAAGGTATGAGTTGAATGCTTCCGGGACGCATGTGATCTGCTAATCGAACGATGTAGCTTGACAATGACCCGGTCACCATCATGAAACACATCGCGGAAACCATTCAATCCGTACCTATTCCCGCTATTGGGCCCGACTGGCATCGACGAGTCGTTCTAGGCTGCTGGTCAGCTAAATACCTTCCTCTGCGCGCCAAGTTTCTTCCTCGATATGCAATGACTCTGATCTGTTTCGACTTGAGCTACGCCCGCCAGTTCATGCACGTGCCCCGCATCTCCTTCAACGTCAATCAGAAAATACTTATGGGTCCGCTCGGTCGAGGATTTCTTGAAGAAGCACGCGCGGCTCGTCGGCGGGTGTACGTCTGGACTGTAAATGCTCCCAATCTCATGCGCTGGAGTCTTCGGCACGAGGTGGATGGTGTCATCACGGACGAGCCAGCGCATTACCGACAGATCTGCGATCAATGGGAGAAAGAGCAGAGCAATGGAGCTGGGTCGACTCAAGATCCATCTCTGGATAGTCTTACCCTGTCACAGCGTGCCCGTATCTGGGTTGCGACATTGTTCATTATCATTTTCGGATGGGTTCTCAGGCGGAAGTACCTCCCTACTGTGGAGCGAGTCCAATTTGAGGAGCGCAAATTGAGTTGAGCCAACCCTTTCTGCCTCTTTATCAACGCAGTCATGATCTACAATATAATTTCGGGTTCTTTGCTGTAAAGCTTGTACTTGTTCGAATTATGTACATATCAAGGTTGAAGACACCGTCAACCAAACACCGAACCACCAAAATGTACATTAAAAACATGTCGGCGTGACCTTGTCCTCCCTCTGAGGTTTTGAGAAAAAGAAAAAGAAAAAGAAAAAGAACACAGAAAGGAAAATATAAAAACACCAGTCCAGGTCACTGCCAGAAAAGGGACAATATGTGGAGTACAAGGGTAAAGTAAAGAGATTCACATGAAGGGCAAGTCCAAGATTAAGGATGGTAAAAGAAACGAAAAACAAACGAAAAGAAAAGAAAAACGATCAACGCCAGTCGGCGACAGCCGAATGAATGGAATCAAGGTGACGGGTATAATGCAGTCTATAAAGCGAGTGACGGCCCCAAATGATCTGAGGGCAGAGTGAAAGAAAAGAGAGAGCTCTCTTACGAGGCTCACAAGGTCGAAAGGTCGGAGTTGAGGCAGAAAGGCAATATCTCAGATCATCATGAGTTTGGTCGTTCGTCGCTCAGGGAATCGTCTGGCGCCGCCTGAAGGGAAACGTGGGCCGGGACGAAGTCCTCCTTGTGACAGTGCCGGAGATGGCGGTGGACGGTATCCTGCGACTGGAGGCGGATACCCGCGAGTCTGCGATTGTGATAATGGCGATGCGCCTATGGTAGGTCGCCGTCTGCCGGGAGGTCCAGGGGGCCCCGGTGGTGGCCGGTAATATGCATTTGCCGCACGTTGTGCGTCTCGTTCACAGTAAACCCCGCCATTCCACTCAAAGTAATCCCCCTTCAGCAGAACGTGACAGGTCCGGCATTGTAGGCAATCAATGTGGAATCGACAGCGTCCTGGCCGACCTCCATTGCGCTCCACGGTCTCGAGATATTCGCCCTCAATGCCTTCATGGCACGTGGCGCACAAGGAGCCGTTGCGCTCATGATAATGCTGGGCACAAAATGGTTTGTTGTTCAGGACATAGAAGTCGGCCGTCTGGAAAGGAGAAGAACACTCAAAGCACACGAAGCACCCCCGGTGGTATCGTCCCGTCAAGCGACCATCTGAAGATGAGATAGACTTTCCGGTGATCTCTTCCCCGCACCCTTTACAATTGCCTTTAGACCGAGTACCAGAGCGAGTCGGCGGGCGAGGAATCGGGGCTGTGGCGGCTCGCTGCATTGGTCGCCGAGGGGAAGGGGGTTCTGACGGTGGCACTGACTGCGGCGTTTGTGGGGATTCGAGGTATTCGTGCTTCTGCGCAATCAATGATAAGCCGCCCTGGTTGATGGCCGGGTCGGTGGGTGAATCGGGACTAAAGAAAGCAGCTGGGATTGGCGGAACTTCATCCACAGTGTTTCGGATTCGGCCGGGGAGCTCCAAGATGGTTTGCCGCGTGCGTGGTGGCAATTCTTCCACAAGAGGGCTAAGATTCAGAGGATCATTGGGTTTAAACCGGTTGAGGCTGGTATCGGACGGGAGGCTAGACATTGAACTCCCACTGTTGGCCTCTGATGGAGATGATTCGGAAGAAACTGAACTTTCTGCCTTCTGCATATGGCCTTCCAGTCCTAGTGCCCGCGCGAAGCTCGTCACTGACACGGCGCTATGAGTTGAGGCGTCAGAGTTTTTGCGTGGCATATGCATATCAGCAACAGGCTCTGAAGCTGCGGCTGCCGGGTGGAGATGATTTTGGGACGGCAATGGAAAGTCCTGGTCCGGACTAGCTTTTGGTTCCTCGGGGGAGCGTTCCTCGGGAAGATCGTGCAAACCGCTAGGAGTGGAACTAGAACCAATTCCAAAGTCAAACCCACCAAAAGATTCTTCTGCCCTGTCATTCTGATAAGATGAGCTCGCGGACAGCTGTGATTCTCGCGACGAGAAAGAGGATTTGTTTGGCGTTCGTAGCGGTGCTGGAGGTAGTGGCGGGGTCTCGTCTATGTACTTGTTAAAGCCGCGAGAGAAGCTGTTGGTCGATGATCTCGCCGTCGAGCTGCCATATCGTGTACTCGCCAGTGAAGTCCGATAACTGCTCTGGCTGACCATTGATTCATTTCGCTGATGGCCCAGCTCCGTCGACTCGGGGGCCGGCGGGAGTGGACTCGGAGGCAGTTGCACATTTTCCGGGACCAAGTCTAGTCCCAATCCATATCGCGGGGATGGAGTGGGCGCTGCGGAGCGCGCCGCGGTCTCTGCTGAAAATCCGGGAGTGCTCACGCGGGTGGGTGATCGGTTACCCGGCATAGGAAAGGAGAAAACGGAATCCAAATTCAGGACCGAATCATCATCGGGGGATATCTGGCGCGGCGATGGTTGGAGGGGAGATCGAGGCGCCGAAGACACTGAGAGAGGAGATGGCATATGCGAACCCAGGCTGCTTGCTGGCGTCGGGATATTCGGTTGGAGGAATGCACGATCTGCGAGCCGTTAGTATACCCCTCTCTCTCTTTTTCTCTCCTCGAGAGGACATTGTCTTCACGTACTTGCGACCGAAGGATCGATGCGCGGGGGTGCGCCTCGCCCCGGCTTGGTGGCCATGGCTGTTGTCAATCGGTCTGGCTCATCAAACCCCGCGGAAGGGGGTGGTGATGGAATCGCCGTCACGGGTGCTGTCGAGGAGGGTCAGTTCTAGAAGATGTCAAGGGTTGGTGTCTGTTGGATACTCACCATGCTCGATGCCGGAGCAGATGTGATCTCCCATGCCGGAAATTTCGACATTGCAGCCACAATTTGAGCATTTGATCGTGGGCAAGAAGCCCGAGTTCATGGTCGCCATGCTATCAGTGGATCGAGGACGATGTCATTGAAGGGACTGGCCAGGCAGCCCGGGCTTCATCTGGCGACTGGGACAGAATGAACGAACTGCGGGGGGGGTGGGAGATGAAGTGAGGAGTTAAAGTGGTTAAACTGTTCTGGAAGAGACAGAAGGACCAGGCAGCCCCCGGTGGAACCAGCGAGTTGTTGTTGGTGCTGGTGTTGCGCTAGAAGTAGCGTCGTCGTAAGTGCATGGTGGCATTCAGGGGTACCGCTGACTTACATACTCGCCTTTGCTATACACACACTACACCACACCAACCACATCATCTTTACATCTTCATCTCTTCTCTTCTTTCCTCTCTTCACCACATAATTGCATCCCCAATCCTTCCAATTCAATTCAGTTCAGTTCAATTCAATCTAGGTATCTGATCACTATGATCCTCTCGCACTGCTCGCCCGCCCCGAGCCGATCGTCCAGGGGGTGGATCCCCCAGCATCCAACCGCAGTGCATTTGGGCTGAACGCACTGGACGCGACCCAGGGTCCTCGCCGGGAGATTTGACATGAACTCTCCACTTCTGGTGCCTGGTGCAATCACCGTGCGCCGGGGCCGAATCCTCCTGTCCGCTGAGGGGCCAACTGTCTCGATCTGGATCTGAATATGGACATTGCACCGGGCAAGAGTGTCTGGTACATCGCTGCTGTGCGCTGCCATTCGATCAGCCAGACTTTTCTGTGCTCCCCACCACATCTCTCGTCACACCTGGTTACTGACTCCGCGTCAACCAGGACGAGGACGGAGGCGTGAGGCGCGCCGATCGCCTCCATGCATTGCCTACATCTCTGTCCCGAAACCCTTCGGGGCTGTCAGGCTGGCCCCTTTCGGACGGTTTCTTTTTTTACCTCGTGGCCCGCTCCTTGCTGGCTGGTGCCATCTGCCAATGGATCTGCGATTGAGGTCCGAATTGCGTGCTCTTCAGGAGAGTCTGGGAATGCCCCGTCATGGATGGCCGTGTCATCCTCCTGAAGGTATGGTGTTTTCTCATATCGCCTCATGTCTTTATCTTCATTTTTTTTCATCTTCTTCACGACATCCCCCAAGTCTCCCGCAGTTGGCGCTGCAGCGCATGGGTTGGCCACCCATGCGACGAGTCCGTGCGGATCAGGACCTGGATCAGCCTTTCTTGTTCCTGCCGATCCGTGAATCGATCGCCACCTGTCAACGTTCAGCTTACGTTCTCCTCTCAATATATACTTCTCCAGTCGATCGCCGCCCTCTTACAGAGATGAATCGCCATGCACCCCACTACCATCGCTGGAGGCACGGCGTTATTAGACAACGCCACACCACAGACGGTCCAGACCCCCTTGCGGATCTGGTACTGTGCCCGGAAGTATCAGCATCCATCGTTGGCGATCCGGAAGTCAAGCGTTCAAACTTACATCGGCTTCCTGGGCAAACCGCCGTCGCAAGGGTCCCACCGTAGGAAGCCCGGGGTTATGCACTGACAGCAGGATCCGGGCCAGTTCATTGTATTGATTGCCGATCGCTGACATTGGTTGATTATTATTAGCTCATTGACCTTCAACCGGCCATCTCGAACAAAGCTGATGCCTGCCACATAGATGATATCAGGGAGCAGATCGCCTACCATGCCAGGGACAACTGAAACGAATATCGGGGAAGTTGGCTCCTATCTCCACCTCGTCACTGCCGACAAAATAGGGGTCAAAGGATGCTGGGCGAGTCGCACTCCACTGTTCAGTCTGCTTCTGCAGGTTCTCATGCACCGCCACCGAGCGGGGCCCCTTGCCGAACGAAAATAATAGGACATCGGCGCAGTGCGCAATTGCTTGGTTTGCCCACGCGCAATCGCCAGCATCAGGGCCCAGTGCAGTGAACAGGGAGTGAAGAGAGCTCAGGTCAATATCCGGTGCTTGTTGTAGACTGAGGGCATTGTAGATCTCTTGTCGAAGCCCGCTCCAGTAAACTGCCTGGCGTAGACTTGGAGTTGTCGTTGTCGAGGGCGGCGGGCCTTGAATGAATGCTTTGGTCCCAAAGGAATGGCCACGAAGATCCGATCCCGCCAGTGGAACTACGATCGCCGTCAGCGCGGAGACTCATATGAGGCCGGTGGAATCCATCCATCCACTCACCATCGAATTCTTCCAGCAGGCGGAGAATCACGGTAGCGGCCAGTAGATCATCATCCATAGTGACTCCGTGATGGCTCAATGCGGGGATCAGGGTTTCTAGACATGCTTGGTAGTACTGGTCCGACACGTATGGGTCAAAAGTCGTGATACAGCTCAAATGACGGGCCGACAGGGCCATGAGGGCGTTGAACAGTGTATCGCAATATCGGGCGCGGTGCGGGATGTGCATGGCAAAGTGTTGCTGCCGGTCTGTGCAGTCGAACTGAAGCCAGTTAGATCAGGGGAAGACCCTCGTTGACGCGCAAAGACGGGCTCACAAATGACGCGATGCGATCCACAAAGTGTTTCAGCAGGTAGGCCTCTTCCGGGTCTCTCAACGGCCAGCTTCGTCGACCGGGTCGCAGCTCACGACTTGCGCCGGTCGGGTGGAAAGGTGGATGTTGCTTTCCATGTCGACTGGTCCAATGTGCCAGCGTCCTTGATTCCTCTCGCGATCGAATTCCGGAGCTGGCAGGGGAATGGGCTTCGACATGGGCTTCGGATGGTAGGTTGTTCTTGTTATCCACCTGGCTCAACTCTCCATCGACGGACTCGGTATTAATCGCCGGGTCGATCGTATCGTCGGGCTCTCCATTGCCTGATTCCAAGACAAAATCCACTGTTGACGAATCCGTGGGGTCAGTTGATGCGCCGCGTTACTGTTGCGCCTCGAGTCTCACCTCGCGGTGGCGGCCGTAGCCACACCTGGTTGCGTGGGAATCGCGTTCGCGGGCCAAGTCCCTTGACCTGCCGAAATTGTGTCTCCTTTTTGCCTCGTACGCAAGACCGACCGGTCCGCGTGCATCGGCCGCATTGTGGAAGGATGCCGTCACCTGTTGGGGGGAGGAAGTTGGAGCTTCAGACATGCCCGATAGCTGGTGTGACGGAGACTCACTCACATTTATGATGAAGCAGGCGACAGGGGTCACTAGACCTCGTTGGCATTAGCGTTGGCATTGACCTTCCACTTCAACTTGAACGGCCGCGACTTGACTGACCAGCATTTCATCTTCAAGTTTGCCGTTGGCGCAGGCATGGGCGGGGTGAAATTTCGAAGTTGTGCGGGGGGCGCTTTTGTTGCGGGGAGGTGGAGTGGAGTCACCCCAGTATGAGTAAGTATGAGGGAGTACAGTGTAGTAGTAGACAGTATGTTAACTGAGTGAATGGTGTTCTTGCGATTATTTAGTATTCCCCATTCCATATCTACTAGCTGTATTTAGTACTTAAATGCGGATGGTAGTGTCGGGTGCGTGTGTATTAGTACATTAGCACGTCTAGTAGTAGGATATATATATACACATCTGCTATACAATAGGTATCTAGAACTTTGAATGAACTTGAACCTTACAAGTTGGAACCACTCCATTTTTCTATTTTACTACTACTACTATGGATTGACAGTTACACTAATGGCAAGCGATTGTCTAGTATGATACACCCAAAACCACCATCACACAGACCCCTTCGAATGATCTTCTGGGTCCATCTCTCCCTCTCGTCCTCCCTCTCCCATCGACCGGGGAAGACGTTGCGCAACCCACACCGAGTCCCAAATGTTGCGAGACTCGACAAAGATCTGATCAACTTCTTCGAGACTCCGTCCGCCGGTCTCTGGGAAGAGAAAGTATACCACGACCCCGATGAAGGCATTCAATCCCGCAAAGATGATGAAGAAGTGCCACTGGATCGCGCCAATGGCAATCGGGGTGACTTCGGCGATCAGAACACAAAACGCCCAGAAAGTACCGATGGCAATCCCATTAATAGTGGCTCGTAGGTGCAACGGGGCTATCTCAGTCGCATAGAGGAATGGCACCCCGGCAAATCCGGCAATGAAGAACAGATGATACACGAAGATGAAGACAACTGCTCCGTGCATCGCCATAGGATTCCACGTCTGGGAGCCAAGTGCGGCGACTAGGGCCATGCAGATTGAATTCCCTGCTGCACTTGCCAGGAGTAAACCTCGGCGACCCAATCCTTCAATGGTGAAGACGCAGATTGTGCCGCCGATGAAGCTGACGAGCTGATAGATCGCTGCCAGGATCCTCGACTTGACCGAGTCAAGCTGCAGATAGGTTTCGAAGATAGTGTTTGCTGGAAAAGTAACATGGTGAAATTAGAGATAGATAATGAGAACAAGAGCGTGTCTCACATACTGTAGAACGTGATTGCGTTGAATCCGGTGAGCTGCATGAACATCATCCCCATCGCAGCCAGCATGGTACGATGGATTACTCGTTGCGGGCCCATACAAAAGATCTGTCCTAGTGACCCTTCACCGGCCAGGCGGAGGGAAGCTTGCACTTCTTTAATCTCCCCTTCGATTTTTCCATTGCCAATGCTCATTTCATCCATTGCCGTGAGGACCACGCGAGCCTCAGCGACCCGGTCCTGGCGGATCAGCCATCGCGGGGACTCGGGGAGGACTGAGATAAAACTGAGAATGATGGAAGACAGAAGAACAGGAACTGCAGCAGGGAAACGCCAGCCTACACTCCCGGGAGCAAAAGACATCCCAAAGTCCACGAAAAGCGCAGTGGTTGCTCCCAGGCCGGCGAAGAGCCCGGTGCTGGACACATTGGCACCACGTCTTGCCGTGGACGAGATCTCCGAAAGCCAAACAGGTGTGGTGGCCATTAAACCGCCGGTGCCTAGACCAAGAATGATACGAGACACGATGAGCTGCTCGAAGGCGAAGGAGCTTGACAACAAGACCGCCCCGATCAGCTGGACCACAGAAGAGACCATGATGATTCGACGGCGACCAAAGATGTCTCCTAGACCAATGCAGCCCAGAGCACCAAAGAGCCCTCCGACGGCGTACAAGGCCACCACAGTGCCTTGGATGGCCGACGTGCGGCTTTTCTCTTGAGGCGCGGCATCAGCCACGCTAATCTCCTGGAATTGCTTCTCGAAGGCATCCAATGTCAAGACCCCGCCCAACAGGGACTGATTGTAGCCCAAAGATAGAATAGACGGCATCATTACTCCAAAAAGAGCAACAAGATTTAGGCGATTGCCCCGAAGGCCCAAAAATGGCGCCATTTTATGCAAGTATATTAGTGGGCAAGGTCGAGTATAGGTGGGATGTATTGCTCGACATCACATCACATCGATCTCTGCACTTCCATTTAAGAGAAAGTCTTCAGATGGTATTGTCCTTTCTAGAGCACAGCCACGGCTATCCCTTTCCACAGGCAAGCGTTTGAGATTAATGTGGCTCTGTTGGGATTCCTGCATTCCATTCCGTCATGTCCCACTCTGCAGCCTGCAGATCCTAACGCGAAGCCGTATTTCGCGTGAGACAATGATCGCGCATCAATCATTGAATAATTGAAAGAAAGGTCATTTAGCAAAGGGGTAGTATTGTGTCAGCGATACTTTTACGCGGATGCTAAAAGAAGAACCTCGTCATTGAAGTCAATCTCGCAGTTCGAACATGTCGCATTTACAACCAAGAGCCCATCCGTCACAACCGATGAAAGGGGCTCACCCAAATGAAAGACTTTATGGAATTGTGCAAAGGCGAGGTCACGATACGACATTCTATTTCTTCTACCATCATCAAGATATGCCCAACCTCACCCTTTTTGGATTGCTCAAGTTCAAACCCACGCATTACCCGGCAAGACCATTTCCAGAATGTAGGAGATCAAATTATGAAATGAAATCATGAAATATGGGTGACAGTCTACGAGCTCCCCCGGAGGATGTGGAGATTCTGATTCTCATGCTCAACGTCAGACCACCCCCATGACGGTACACTTGCACTATACGCCATCCCCCACTTGGTAGAACTTGTTCCATCGCTGCCGCCGTCATTAGTACAGAGGTCCAAAAGAAATATGTTTCCTGAATGGGCAGATTAGACTACTTACGGTATCGAACGGCTTTGAAGCATCGACAAATCTCAAGTCAGTCGCTAGCCGGATGACTCGATCGGGATCGTTGTTGATGGTGGAAGCATGGATCTGAGTAAAAAGGCATCAGCATACCAGAAGGTACCGGGCCGTGCAAAGGGGTCTATCCCGTCATACAGTATGCGGCTTGTGTAGAACGACATCCCCAGCTTCGTACTTAGCCACGAGCCAGGCTCGCTGATGTTCTTGCGCAAAGGAGAGGGGGTGTTCCGACAGTAGGCCCGTGGCCATCATGTTATTGTTAAATGCATCTTTAGCTTCTTCGTCCGTGAGACCCGAAGACTTTGCATTGATGGTGAAGTCCTCCTCAATTTTCTGACCAAGGGAATCACCTAAAGACTGTCAAACTGAGTTTATTTGCCAATTAATCAGGTGTCACTGACCGTTTTGCAGATAAATCAGGCCCCCGCCAGTCAATTCGATATCACCGATGGGCACCCACGCGGTCACGCTTGTTGGTTCTCCATGGCGCAGGAATATCTGATCATAGTGGACCCCAATAGGTTTGGTTCCGGGGATGTTGTTTCGCAGTAGTGATCGCCGCAGACCCAGTGTATTCGAGTCCCATCCCGTGAAGCGAGCGATGAAGCTGGTCAGGGCCGGATGGCGGCAGAAGTCCTCTGCATACCAATCCCGATAGTGGGCATCGATGGCAAGGTCGACGAATTGTGCGGCTTTCTGGCCTCCTGGACGTCCATTCTTGCCGGCACCTCCAGCACCGATTCCCGGGAAATCGTCTGATGATTTGAGAGGATTGAAGATGCCCTCGACCGGCCGGGTGCCTTCTTCCAGAACCCCGGTTGGTTGCATCATGGTGAAGTACTCATGTCGCGCCTTTAATACATCCTCGCGTGGGATCAGTCCTTTCAGGAGGAGGTAGCCGTCTTCCTCATAGCGACAGCGCAACTCTTCAAGAGGCTGATCCGGCCGCGACGGGTGCAGGAACTGGACGTTGTCCAGCGGGCCATCGTTGACGGCCAGCAATCCTGGTTGGCATTCGCGTGGCAGTTGCATACTAGTATTTGGTCAATCAACAAGCTTTGCTGAGACTCGGTGGCTGAGGTCCACTGTCTTCAAGTTGTACATTGGCATACATGGAATGATATTTATACTTCCAGCGCGGAACTGGACCCTCCGTTAACTTGTGAAACTGGATGGACCTCCATTCCTTGGACTAATCAATCCACGGTGGAACTGTGAGAGGAATCAGCACTACCCTGCTCGAGACTCAAATGAGTAACCATAACCCCATCAACCACAGCACGCACGGGCCGGCGCGCTTTTCTTTCCTTTTGCAGCCGCGCGGGGAAAGAAGATCGCCGATCGCCGCGAAACTCACCCCGGACTTGTACGCGCGAGGCAATTCACACCCGCCCGTTTAGTTTCCCCTCTCGAGCATTACTGACACATATCAAGACTCGGAGTGACGCCGAGCTAGAATCTGGGGATGGATTACCCCAGAAACATCAACATTCCCCACACGGATCGGAATGGCCGCGGATCTGGCCGCGGTCACTTCCTCGACAGCCTATATAACATGTCGCCCAGGTACCAGCTGGTGGGCGATCCTGACCAACCTCCACGCGCCATGTTCTCTCTCAAGCAAACGGAACTCATTCGACCGCCACCGGGCGTTGATCCCCTACAGGTGCGGCCGGGGAATCTTTATTATCTTTATGCGGTCACGGTCTTTGTCTCCCTGGGCGCGTTCCTGTTCGGATATGACCAGGGCGTCATGGGCGTGATCGTGGCAGACCAGCGATGGATAGATTTGATGCAGCCAGCAAACTCCTGTGGGTAGAATCTCTATCTGCAGTTGTATTCATACTGATCAAGTGCAGGGGTCACTGGGACTGTCGTTTCCCTCTACGATGTTGGATGTTTCATCGGTGCCATATCCCTGGGGTACTTGGCCGACCCGCTTGGTCGTGAACGCACCCTGTCGATTGCTTGTATTGTCTTCATCGTGGGTGCCATCCTCCAAGCGGCATCCTATACCATCACGCAGATTGTATGTCATGCTCTGGACTGCAAGATATGAGATAGATATGCTCTGCTAACAAACCAGACAATTGGCCGTGTGATACTAGGGTATGGTGTCGGGGCCTGCGCTGGCGGTGTTCCACTCTATGTGGCTGAGCTGTCCCCTCCGGCAATCCGAGGCCGCATTGTTGCCATTGAACAGATGATTCTCTGTTTCGGAGAGCTGGTTGCCTTCTGGCTGAACTATGGCTTCAATTTCCTGGAGACGGACGATTGGTGGCGCATTCCTCTCGCCATCCAAATTGTGCCTGCATTGGTCCTGGCGATCGGCTGTTGGTTCTGGGTGCCTCCTAGTCCACGTTGGCTGGCCAGTCAGGATCGCCATGAGTGTGCTCGTGAAGTTCTCATCCGTCTTCATGGCTCTGAAGCTGCGGAAATTGAAATGCAGGAAATTATGGGCTCCATTGAGTTTGAGCACACGGTAAGTGAAGCCTCGTGGAAGGACATGTTTACCATGCCCGTGCTGCGCGTCACGCTTCTGGGAATGTCTGTGCAATTCTTGCAGCAAATTACGGGCACCAATTCAATTCTCTATTACACGGTAAGCCGCCACAGACATCTCAGGCTAGAGACCAGAAGAGTAGCTAATGGAGATCCAGCCATCCCTCTTCGAGCGCGGCGGCATTAAAGACCCCCGGACAGCAAATCTTGCGACAGGCGGTGTTGGCATTGTACTTTTCGTCTTCTCCTGGGTCCCCATCTTCTACTTCGATCGACTTGGGCGAAAGACTTGGCTGCAGATCGGAACGGTAGGCATGATGGGGGCCATGATCGGAATCACTGTCTTGCAATGGCACGCCGAACATAACCCGGGCGACAGTGCCAATTACACGATCATCATGTTCCCGTATCTTTTCTACGTCTTCTTCAATATCAGCTGGGGGGTCGGATCATGGACTTACGCGGCCGAGATCTTCCCAGTTTCGATGCGAGCCAAGGGCAATGCCCTCACGACGGCGTCTCTGTGGACGGCATGTTATATTGTTGCCCAGGCAAGCCCTCCCATTGCTGACGCAATTGGCTGGGGCTTGTATATCATCTACACAGGAATCTGCGTCTTCGCCTTCTTTTTCGTTCGATACTGTCTCGGTTCGTGTGGTCTCTCCGTTGCTAGTGGATAGACAGAACTAACGGCGTGTAACTATAGTGGAAACTCGTGGACGAACCCTCGAGGAAATGAGCCGGCTCTTTGGCATTGAAAGTCGCCTGGCGGAGCGCAGCGGTGTCAAAATACCAACCGAGGAGCATGTTGAGGATGCGCAGCCATCCACATCCCGCCTATAATGATCATGAGAGCGGCAGAGTCTTATTTTGGCCGTCATGGAATATAGTGTTGTTGAATTGATGCCGCTAGATTGTCCTTCTGTCGCCTACAGAAGCGCCCCCACCGTCCATCCTCGGCGTTGCACAAAGACGTTCTGCGGGTGCGCCACCACCGAGTAGCGGTCGCGTAATAGCTTCGGCACACTAATCAGGTTCATCCCGACATATAGCGCGAAGTATACATTCTTTAACACCAGGATTTGGTTGAACTACCCCTAGAGCGTAAGCTTCACCGTCCTAATCCCTTCGGCTTCCATTAGATCGCCCGCCGTGTCCAACATCTCGCGGTGGGGCCGTAGACTGCTGAAGCAGCCCCGGTCCCAGCAGTGAGGGTCCTCGAAGGGGGTATAAGCTGATGTCAAAGGGGGAAATGGAACGGCCCCCAATTCACAGTACCCAATCATTGTGTGATTTGAACCCTGCCCACCCTGCACAGCCCCGCTTATCGCCGCGTCGCACCCCCTTTTCGGTCTTAGCAATGCCACATGTGCACTCATAAAATGCCCCTTCGCGTCCAACATTTAATTGCGGGGTGCTTCCTGCTTCTCGCTTCAATTTGGGTTCAAAATTAACTACTCTTCAGGATCTACTGGGTTTAGCTCTTGAAATTGTACTTTGAAGGCTGCGTGGCTGAGTATATGTTGGGCCTTTATTTGGATCGGCATCACCACTAAATGGGGCTGCGGCTTTCTGTTCAAGGTTACATAGAAGGCCACACCCCAAGGCAATACCATCAATCATTCTGAAAATTATCTCACCCAGCGTATGTATGATCAATTTCATGTGGTCACATATGATACTAATGGTGATCCGTAAAAGCAGACAAAGATCTCTGTTCTACAGAACACACTCCAGTCCATTGGTCTCACTAGCACCATTCAAAAGTTGTGGGGCTGCAGATACCGCATCTGATAACCCCGATCGACTACTAGTACTCATGGACTGGCTAAGAAGAATATTTACGGGCAAGAGTGCAGACGATATCGCCGCAAGAAATAGGAGGAAACGTCAAAGCAAAATCCACAGTCAACGAGTACGAGCGCGCGAAAAGGAATTAAGGCTGGCCCAAGATGGCGGTGGTGTGAAAAGCGCACGTCTATTTTGGGGCCCTCCAGGGGAAACATACAGCAATGAAAAACGGGGCAAACGACCTAAAGAGTTGCCTACTAGTGGACTTATGAGGACGAGCCACTGATCCGCGGATTCTACGGATATCATTACTGTACAACATCATTGCATTTGCTATGTCCAGGAATATCAAAATTGACGGGCTCCTTGATTATCTCGAAATATATTGTACAACTGAGCTAATGTATGTTCAAAAACCACATTCCTTCGCTGATCAATTCGATTAGTATGCGCCTAGTATAGCCAGGCTCTCGGAGATATGGATGGTGTTCAAATAACAATGTCTATTCATCGCATTGAACGTACTGATCTTCCCGCTGTGAGCACTGATCAACGCCTTCAGTTTTCTGATCGCCAAGTAGATTTCAAGTTGAGCAGTAACATAGCCTCCCTCCAGCACTCTAGCTGCGCAGCGCGTGTGAAAGGCGCTAGGTCCATATTTGTGGCAGTGTTAGCCATACGGTAGTTGAATCTATCTGTACCGACTGCATCTTTGGTTGGTGGTGGCTTTTGACCGAAAATCGCTGCCGCCCGCTTTTCCACGAGGTCCAACATTGTCGAGAAGGCGGGATTGTCGCAGAGACCGAGCTTCAGGGGTACAAGTTCGAAAGTTGAAGTAATCCCAGTCCCGGTGTCTTTTAAAGTGATGTGCCCATCCGCATCTCCGTTGATTTCAAGTGAGGGCGTATCATTATTGCAAGCCATACTGAGAGGGAGAAAGACGCGAGTATAGACCTTGGAAAGCTCCGTAAGGGCGTGCCGTACATAGAAAGTGAGGACAGCTCCAACGTTCTCACTTAGAATATATAGCCAGGGCTTACTTCAAGCCACGCAGTCTTCCAACAATACTATATATGGAAACCATATATCACCAATCACATCTGCAGATCCCGGGAGCAGCGCACTATTCCCGGGAGCAGACTGTCAAGCCCCTCGGAGTGACTACACTCCCAGGAGCGACTTTAGGGTCATGTGATTAGGGTTGAAAGAGCTTCTCTATGTTCGCGGAATGGAAACCGATGTCGGGCGCTTCTGTACCATCTCCAGACTGCCTGTAAGTAAGGTTACTCATCTTCCCTGGCAGTCGGTGGAGAGCTGCAACGTGCAATGCGCGGAATGACGATCCGTGGATGGTGGGGCGGCGGGGTGAAGGTGCAGACTATGTACCTCTCATGCACATACTCATACTCATACTCATATAGATGGATGGAAGATCAATTGGAATAAGATTATCATGTGTTATCGCAACTAGAAGCCAATACCACTGCTAGAACTATACAGAGTTCCCTTGGTGTGGATGGTTGTCGGATTCGGTCGTGGCTTACAAATTACTTTTTTTTTTGCAGTGGATCTACCGTGCAGGACCAGAGTCAATCACCTCAAAAAACCAGACCTACCTAAGTAGAGCTAGAGCTAGACCATCATGATTACAAGAGTCGACCCGATTCGACTCGACTGGACTCGACTGTACTCCACGATCCTATTGTTTGCCGATGTCAGAGTCTAGCGGTGTGTGCTGTGCAGTGCGTGACCCCTGCACATGTCAGGGGTCAAGTAGACCGCCGATTGCCCCGCTGTCGGGGCACGGTTCACCGAGGGGCACAAACGGACGGGCCTGGGGAGATGGTGATGGCAGATTCGGCCTATCTTGCGGGAGGGTGGTCTAGAAAGACCGCCTGTAGCCATTGGATCGGGGGGATAAGAATGGCAATGGCAATGGCAATTGCGGTGGTAGTGATGGGAGTAGTGGTGGTAGCAGTGATAGGTAGTGGGCATATCGGACAGATCGGAGAGAACAGGAAGACTCAGACTCGCCAGGCACCACCGGAAGCGGAGGGATCCATTGACTCCATGGGGAGGCCAATAATGGAAGTGCCGATTTGTCGACGGTCCACTGTGTGTGGGTGTGGGTGAGTGTGGGTGAATGGATCCTCCAGGCACCGGATGTCCGTCGCCCGTCGAAACCAAGGACCCCGATTGATTGGCGAGGCCAACCGTAAAGTGGTTAGTGAACCTCGCCTAAGCCGCTCGAATTGGAATGGACATGAACATGGAAAATAAAAAGGGGGAAAGTTAAAGAAAAGAAAAAAAAAAAAGAGAAGCGAGCAGTGGAAGTGGAAGTGGAAGTGGAAGTGGCCGGAGACGGCTGGTGTGGCTCACGTGTGGCCGGGGTGTATTTAAGAAAGGAACGACCCTCCTCCTCCCCCCTCCTCGCACCTTCCCAACTCAACACACATCGCACTTCGTTCCTTCCTCTTTGGTTCGTATAAGCCTTGTCAGCAGGTTCGATCACATCTCCTCGAGACGTGATCCCATACAACCGTCACCATTTTCTCCACACATCTTAACTCGTGAGTCTCACTCTTTCTACTCTACTGCCTACTTCCTGTACACACGACAGGCTACCGAGAATGACTCTAACTCCTCCTCCAGGCGGCACCACCCGTTTAACGGCCGACGCACTTCCAGCCGTGGAGGGGCACCGGACAACGCGTTACAATACCAGTAAACCGTTCTCTATCTTAATCACGTCACCTTTTATTCCTCCGCAATGGCTCCCCACGCTAGCTCGGATGCCAACGCCGTGAACGGGTCGGTTCGCCCACAATCGTCGCCTCTTTTTACCGTCCAGTCTCCCAACGTGGAGTATACCGCCGACGAGATCAAGAGTCGCTATGCCTATCAGACTACCGAAGTGACCCGCTCCGCAGACAACAAGTTGGTGGCCACCCCCAAGGCCTCCAACTATCACTTCAAGGTCGACCGCAAGGTCGGCAAGGTCGGTATGATGCTCGTCGGCTGGGGTGGAAACAATGGTTCCACCGTCACGGCCGGTATCCTTGCCAATCGCCGCAACCTCTCCTGGGAGACTCGCGAGGGTCCGCAGAAGGCCAACTACTACGGCTCCATCGTGATGAGCTCCACCGTCAAGCTGGGCACTGATGCAAAGACCGCCGAGGAGATCAACATCCCCTTCCGTGATCTGCTGCCCATGGCTCACCCGGACGATCTGGCCATTGGTGGTTGGGACATCAGCTCGATGGACCTGGCCGCCTCGATGGACCGCGCCCAGGTGCTCGAGCCGGCCCTCAAGTCTCAGGTTCGCAAGGAGATGGCCGAGATGAAGCCCCTGCCCAGCATCTACTACCCCGATTTCATTGCCGCCAACCAGGAAGGTCGCGCCGACAACGTCCTCGAGGGTACCAAGGCCTGCTGGGCTCATGTCGAGAAAATCCAGAAGGATATCCGGTGAGTAGCTCGATTCACCATAAAGGAGAGGCACCGGGCTAGTATATACTAACGATATCTGAAGTGACTTCAAGGCTCAGAATGGTCTGGACAAGGTGATTGTCATGTGGACCGCCAACACCGAGCGGTACGCCGACATCGTCCCTGGCGTCAACGACACTGCCGACAACCTGATCAACTCGATCAAGAGCGGCCACGCTGAGGTGTCTCCGTCCACTGTTTTCGCTGTGGCTTCCATTCTGGACAATGTTCCCTTCATCAACGGATCTCCCCAGAACACGTTCGTTCCAGGTGCTCTCCAGCTGGCTGAGCAGCGCAAGGCCTTCATTGGTGGTGATGACTTCAAGTCTGGCCAGACCAAGATGAAGTCGGCCCTGGTTGATTTCCTCATCAACGCCGGTATCAAGCTTACCTCCATTGCCAGCTACAATCACCTGGGCAACAACGACGGCAAGAACCTGAGCTCGCAGAAGCAGTTCCGCTCCAAGGAGATCTCCAAGTCGAACGTTGTCGATGACATGGTCGCCGCCAACAACATTCTCTACGAGAAGGACGAGCACCCCGACCACACCGTCGTCATCAAGTACATGCCGGCTGTGGGTGACAACAAGCGTGCTCTGGACGAGTACTATGCAGAGATCTTCATGGGTGGCCACCAGACCATCAGCTTGTTCAACATCTGTGAGGACTCGCTGCTGGCCTCCCCCTTGATCATTGATCTGGTCGTGCTCGCCGAGATGATGACCCGTATCAGCTGGAAGGAGGACACCGAGGGGGCCGAGTACAAGGGCTTCCACAGCGTGCTGAGCATTCTCAGCTACATGCTCAAGGCCCCTCTGACTCCCCCGGGCACCCCGGTGGTCAACGCTCTGGGCAAGCAGCGCTCTGCTCTGATTAACATCTTCCGTGCTTGTGTTGGTCTCCAGCCCGAGTCGGAGATGACCCTCGAGCACAAGCTGCTGTAGGGCTCTTCCTGAGATGGTCGTAGTTCCTGCCCATCACGTCGAGCTACTCTCGGTTTATTTTACTCCTTTGAACTTCCAACTATAGTCACTCATTCATCAATGCACTTGATATTCATATCGTACTCGCTATACATCCGTAGATGCTGTTTGCACGCTGTTATTTGGTAGCACCCAGCTCAGAGTAGGCATTTAATGCCAGCTGCCCACCGAGATGCGCATACAACACATTCCCCCCCTTGATCTCTCCGCGTCGAATCATATCGACCATTCCCGCGAAGCTCTTGCCTTCATATACAGGGTCCGTGATAAAGGCCTCCATCTTGGCGGCATACTCAATGGCTTCCCATGTCTGCTTATCGGGGATACCATAGATCCCAGCGTGATACCGGTCATCCAGGATCACATCCTCATCCGTAATATCCTCCTCCTTCAACCCAATCTTAGCAGCGGTATTCCGGGCAATTCGCAGCACCTGGGTCCGGGTCGCCTCCACCGTCGCCGAGGCATCAATCCCAATCACCTTACGCTTGGGGTCAGATGGATATAGACGCTCCAGCAACTTAAAGCCGGCGATCATGCCCGCAAAGGTAGACCCCGTCACGGCGCATACAATGACCGTATCAAAGAAAACACCCTGCTCCTGCTCCTGCTGCCGCACTTCAAAGGCCCAGCGCGCAAATCCGAGACCGCCCAGTGGATGGTCTGATGCGCCGGCGGGGATGTAGTACGGACGGTCACCTTGGGCCTTACACTCCTCCACCACAGCCTGGGCAGTATTCTTGTGCTCGATGCCAAACCCGGACGGATCCAGCCGGACATCAGCGCCCATCAATCGGGACAATTGGATATTCCCCACAGAGTCATACCCTTTATCAACCCAGTCGACCCAATGCTCTTGGACCAGTTTCGCCTTCAGGCCCGACCTCGCCGCGACCGCCGCGACCTGACGGGTATGATTTGACTGGACGCCGCCGATAGAGACGAGGGTATCACAGCCCTGGGCGACAGCGTCGGCAAGGAGATACTCCAGCTTGCGAGTTTTGTTCCCGCCATAAGCGTATGCAGAGTTGAGGTCATCACGCTTGGCGTAAATGGCGACTTTGGGATGGGGGGAGGAGGCTGCGAGATCGGCGGAGATGCGGGGGAGGAGGTGGATCGGCGAGGGGCCGAGGAGGAGGGGAGTTCGAGGGATTGAGGAGAAGGGGGCAGGGAGGGGGAGTTCAGACATGGTGATGGTGGTGATGGTGATAATATAGAGAAATATGGAGAATGAATGAATGAATAGATGAATGATAGTAGTAGATAATGATCCTAAACGGCAGCCAGAATGCCCCTCTTATACCTCGCGATGGAGAGGAGAGAACGCCGCGCGCGCCCTAATGATCACCTTATCGGGTTAAGTCGATGGTCCTCTTGGAGGCCCGAAGTCGGGTGTTATCGCTGCGGGGGAACCTTCACCCAGTGGACCTATTGTAGAGACGGAGAGATAGGGGATTCTCCAATGCCACCGATACATGACATCCACCGATACATGACATCCACCGATACATGACATCCACAGATACATGACATCCAATGGATAGATTGAGGCTATCTCGGTGGGGGTCTGCTACCGTACCCTTGGTAGGTACGAAACTCTGTCTGGATAGGTACCGACTGGATAGTCGTCCAGATTAAGTTGTTAGATCTAGTCTAATATCAATCCTAAGTGCTGTTTGCTGTTTGCTGTCAGTTGTTGTTGTCTGCTGCTGTTGTTGCTGTTGTTGTTTGTTGGCATCTGCTACACCCACAAGGTGCTGCGGGGTGAGGACCTTCTGGACGAACAGCTACAAATACAAAAGTTGGGGCACTCGGCCCTTCGTGGGTATACATCTACAATCACAGCACCCAATTCGTGGGAATATCACAGACATCAAAGAAATTCATATTTCACATCGAGCCTTTTGGGGATCATCAACACCAATCAAACCGCTATCAAACAATCTATTTCATATCGACTACGCAGCGCACGCAGTCGCCCTGCTTCATCTGCTCGAAAGCACCGTTGATGTTGTCCAGGGGCTCGCGGTGAGTGATGAACTCGTCCACCTTCAACTCGCCGTTGAGGTAGTCGTCCACCAGACCGGGCAGCTGTGTGCGGCCCTTGATACCACCGAAAGCACATCCCTTCCACACACGACCGGTGACCAATTGGAAGGCTGGAGAGGAGACAGTTAGCATTGGTACAGAGAAGAGAAGGACAACCTGGATTTCCAGGGTACATTGGTGATGGTGATGGTGACTTACGACGAGTGGAAATCTCCTGGCCGGCGGCGGCCACACCGATAACAATGCTCTCACCCCAGCCCTTGTGGCAAGCCTCGAGGGCGGCACGCATGACTCCGACGTTACCTGTGCAGTCGAAGGTGTAGTCGCAACCACCGTCGGTCATCTCGATCAGGTGCTCCTGAATGGTCTTGCCCGACAGCTTGGTGGGGTTGACAAAGTGGGTGGCACCGAACTTGCGAGCCCAGACCTCCTTGCCGTCGTTGACATCGACGGCGATGATCTTGGCAGCCTTGTTCTTGACGGCACCCTGCATGACGGACAGACCAACACAACCAGCTCCAAAGATGGCCACGTTGGAGCCCTCCTCGACCTTGGCGGTCACGACGGCAGCGCCGTAACCGGTGGTGATACCGCAGCCCAGCAGGCATGAGCGGTCAGTGCTGATCTTGGGGGTGACGGCGACAACGGAGATATCGGCAACGACGGTGTACTGAGAGAAGGTGGAGGTACCCATGAAGTGCAGCAGGTCCTTGCCACGGGCCCGGAAGCGCGAGGTGCCATCGGGCATGACACCCTTACCCTGAGTGGCGCGGATCTTACCACACAGGTTCGTCTTGCCGGACTTACAGAACTTGCACTCGCGGCACTCGGGGGTGCTAGAGGATCAGGTCAGTCTGGGGATTCTCTTCGCATCGAAAGTGAACTTGAAGTGAGCTAGGAAGGGCCAATCATACTAGAGAGCGACGACGTAGTCGCCAGGCTTGACGGAGGTCACGCCCTCGCCGACGGACTCGACCACACCAGCACCCTCGTGGCCGAGGACGGAGGGGAAAGCACCCTCGGGATCCTTGCCAGACAGAGTGTAGGCATCTAATTGGGGTCAGCGCGGTGTTTCTTATGTATACATATATATATATATTTTACATCCTCCTTTCTTCATTGCGGGCCAAGCGGGGCTGGCTTACCGGTATGGCAGACACCAGTGTGGTGAACCTGGATGCGCACCTCGTGGGCACGGGGAGGAGCAACCTCGATCTCCTCGATAGAGAGGGGCTCGGCGGCGCCCCAGGCGACAGCGGCCTAATACCATTTGTCAATGGATCCATTCGGGGGGAGAACAATTGAGAGAACAATTGAGATGACGAGGTTTGCCCAACGCGGGGCAGCCCGACGTCATCGGAGGTCGGGGGGATTGTGCTGAGTGTTAAAGTTGAAGCTTACCTTGCAAGTGATGGTCTGCAAAGGATTTGTGATCAGTATACGAATGCGAGTGTTGTAGAGGGAGACCAATTTACCTTTCCTACTGTGCTAGCCATTGTGTTTCGAAGGTTGATGTTCCTCTCACAGCTTTAGTGGGGTTAGCCGGGTGTGGGAGGGAAGTGTAGGTGCAGGGGGAGGGGGGGAGGGAGACGGACTTACGATGTTTGCAGAAACGGGGAAAATCCAGAAGATGACCGGGTTTTTGAATGGACACGGGAGAGAAGAGAGAGGAGAGGAGAGAATGAGGGGAGTGGGGAAGAAAAGCGTGAGGAGTCCAAAGTCAAGCTGGGCTGGGCTGGGCTGGTGTGAGGGGCGACCCGGTCTCCAACGGGGAAGCTGCCGTGGACCTTCACCACTGCGTAGGAAGTACTAAGTACTCTACTGCGTGCACTCCATAGCCTGCAACGGAAGGCCACGGAGACGCCTGGCCTTTCCGTCCCCGCGCGGGGCTCTGCCGGCTGCTGCCCGTCCGTTGGCCGCTGCCCTATCTAGCGGACACCTAAAATGGTAAAGGCTTCCGCCGGGATTGCGGGTTCCTGATAGCCCTCTCCTCTCCTCTCCTATCATTGGAGACTGGCCTGGGGAGCACCCTAGTGCCTCAAGTACTCGAGTACTCTCGGTGCTGTATAAACCGCTACCTTAGGTTGAATTCTCTAGCAGTGCTACACTGTCTGGTTGAACATCACTGGGCGATGCCCGGGTTATATTTTATTGGGGATCGGGAAGGCTCCCGATGGTGGAGGCCATCCCGTCCGAATCACTATGGTACATGGTTGGAGTCCAAGCCCCCTCCCTCCCTAATGCACTTTCTCTGTTTCGGTGCTCAGGCGAGGGAAGATGCATATCTATTCAAATAAGCTTTGAGATTGCCCGGAAGAGGCCGAGGCCCAAAGCCTGCCTGCCCTGCCCTCCGGCGGCGCACTATCTTCTCTCTCCCTCCCCCGCGTCGGTATCCCGATCACCGGCATACATCCTCTTTACCGAGGGATCTGACCCTGCTGTGCCATAGCGGCGTTCTGTTCCTGGAATCGCTCGTTCAATCGGGCGGATCCCTTCAGTTGCTTGTCGACGCAGCGCATGATACATTGCTCTTCGCGGTTGATGAGGGACTTGGTGGTGAAATCATTGACACAGTCGTCGAAGCAGCGCTGGACCATCTTGGAATACATCTGTGGGATGGTTAGTTAGATACTGGATAAAAAAAAACACGAATGAAGATTTGTCGGCGCCGAGTGCATCGGCATCGGCACTACCAGTGCCAGTGCCAACGCGAGAAATATCCCAGATGCCATCGATGAGAGCCTCGTAGGTGGTGCACGTACGGTCATAAACTCCTTCAGCTGCTTGCGCTCCATGCGAGAGGCGAACTCGCGCTGCTCCGATGCGTTGAGGCTGCGGCGTGTCGTTAGCGGAAAGTCGAGGGAATTAGGGGATAGTCATCGCCAATTGGGCGGAGTAGGCGTAGTACATACCCGTCCATTATGTGTGATGAGAAGAAAAGAAAGAATCAACGAAATAGGAGATTCTTCACGACGATGATGAGTGAAGGGACACACCGTGGAGCTCCGAAGCTGTTTCTGCGGTTGCGCAACTACGTTTGTCCGGCATGGTCACGTGGGAATATGGTCGCCGTCACATGATATCCGGTCACTGTCTATATTTAGATGGGATGAGATGGATACAGTGTAATAATAAATATGTAGAGGGGGGTGAGGTGGAGATGGAGTTGGAGTTGGAGATGCAGACGGGAAACAGAGGAGAGGATGGCATACAATGTGGCCACAGTCAAAGTGTGCAATGTCCATACTAGTCGAGTTCTAGCCCAGGGTCTAGTCTGCAAGACAGCCGAGTCTAGTCTACACTCTAGTCGAGACTCCAAGTCAGACTAACCAGTATATTGGTATGAGATATTAATATTCACTGACCATATTATATATTCATATATCCATCTCTTTATGCACTTCCATATCTACATCTCCATCTGCGTCTCCTTGTCTAATGTACCTTACCTCCGACTTTCCTCCCCGAACCTTGGGTCTATTCATAGCAACTTCATCTCTTCCTTTCTCAACCCTCAACCCTCGACCCGTTATCTCTTTACCTCTTTAACTTCTTTTCCCCCTCCTCCCCTCGTGTTCCATCGCCACTCGTCCGTTTCCCGCTCGTGCCCGCAGCCCGATCTCTCTTAACTCGGGCCTCCTCGGCGCATCCCTTCTTTCCCCCCCTTCTCCCCTGTCCCTCCATCAATCCTCCGTCCCTTCATTAAGAATCCGTGTTCCTTGCGTACCTGAACCACCCCTGTTCCGTTCCTGAATCTTTTCGTGGTTCTGGTTCTGGTTCTGGTTCTAGTCTGGCCCAGCCCCAGGATTTCTTCCCACACGAGGGCGGTGACGCAGGTGCCCATTCAACGCTCCCGCGATTCCATCCCCCCTCAACCTCGAGACCCTCATCCCCCAGCCTCATCGTACGACTCGTCGTCTCTCGGATTCTGGTTCGCCATGGTGACCAGTAAATCGCAACCGGGCATCGAGCCGCTACAGCTTCCGCCAACTTCCCCAGATCCCGTCGCTTCCAACTCCCCGCCCTCCAGGCGAGACCTCGCTTCGTGGTGGAGACAGTTCAAACGGAATACCAGGCGAGAGGAACTCAAAGGTATGTTCGTGTCGCGAGAATCGTCCGATCCGAATCCAACAGCAGCGAGCTCCCGGGCTCGTGCCGCTGTGACCTGCGTCCCTGCATCTCGCCGATTTGCCATCTACCCCCTGAACCTCCCATGATTTCCCTCGGGGCGCTTCTCGCTACCAGTGGAACATACCCCGCGGCGAAACACACCAAGCGACCGTCGCCTCCGATCGTTTTCCTCCCTGTGAACGTGGTAGACTAATCCTTCGTCGCCACAGAACCCCCGCGCGGTATCTTCGGCGTTCCGCTAAATGTCAGCATCAAATATGCCAATGTGGCCATCTCTCTCCAAAACGAACATGGCGAGAGCTTCATTTATGGTTACGTGCCGATCGTTGTGGCTAAATGTGGCGTGTTCCTCAAGGAGAAAGGTGAGCACATACATCATCGCCCCCTGATTTCGACGATCACCGTGCTGACCGTCCTTTAGCGACGGATGTGGAAGGTATCTTCCGACTCAATGGATCTGCAAAACGTATCAAGGACCTTCAAGAAGTATTCGACTCCCCCGAACGATATGGAAAGGGCTTGGATTGGTCTGGATACACGGTACACGATGCCGCCAACGTCCTCCGCCGATATTTGAACCAGTTGCCGGAACCGATCGTCCCGCTCGAATTCTACGAACGTTTCCGTGAGCCTCTACGCATCTATCAGAAGCAAGTTCAAGAGGCTACGGAGGCCACCGAGGCCGAGAAGTTTGATCACGCAAAGGCCGTCGAGACCTACCAACAACTGATCATCGCACTCCCGCCCCTGAACAAGCAGTTGCTTCTATACATCCTTGACCTTCTTGCCGTATTTGCCTCCAAGTCGGACCAGAACCGGATGACCTCCGGCAACCTGTCCGCGATTTTCCAACCAGGCATGTTGTCGCACCCACAGCATGACATGTCTCCGGAAGAATACAAGTTGAGCCAGGACGTCCTAATCTTCCTCATCGAGAACCAAGATCACTTCCTGGTAGGCATGAGTGGAACCGGGGCCGATGAACAGCAGGTGAAGGAGGTCGAAGCCGGCATTCAATCCCGGCCCACGACCACCGCATCCAATATTCGTCGATCGGCGTCTAGCGCCAGCAACAGCACCGAAAGCAACCGCAAGCTGGACACATTGCGCCGCAATGTATCCGTCTCTTCTCGTAATTCGCGCAATTCCAACACGGCTCCTAGCCCAGGCCCACCCACCTCCGCTGGCGGTGTTCACCGGAGCAATACCCTTCCGTCCAAAATGGGCCCAGTTTTGACATCTGCACGATTTGCACGAGCATCTGAGAACAACTCTACTCCACCTGGGCTTGCGGTCTCCCACCACAGCTCTCGGTCAGCCAGTCGAGCTCCGTCACTGCAGGAGGAGGCTGAAAAAAAGCCCGAACAAACGGCCGAGCCTAAAACCGAACAACGCAACCCTAGCCAATCCACCACATCAACGAAGGGCGCTCCCCTCGTCCAGACCTCAACCCACGCCCCTGTGTCTGTCCCTACGGCTGAACGCCTGAGCATTACTGACCCCTCCCGGCTTCAAGAGAATGCGCAGACTCCTGCTTCTCCCCCGTTTCAAGCTGTAACACCAACACGCGAACGCAAACTCTCCAATTTCTTCAGCAAATCCCCACCTCCAGAGGGAGAACAGAAAGAGCCGCGCCAGCCCAAGCGTTTACAGAAGAAACGGATTCCAGGAAGCGCTAGCATGAGTGCGCAGAGCTCAGCCAATTCGCTCCAAGGAACGCCATCCGAGCTCAATATCGCCGAGGTAGCCATGGATGCAAAGCGTGACCCGCCACCAATGGATCTTGCGGTCGGCGACACAACCCCAAGGCCTCCCAATTCCGCAACCTTGAACAAGGAAGGTGGTCCTTCTGATTCCAATCCAGCACTCGTAGAGGGCGCCATCCAGCATAACACCGAGGGCTCATTGCGGCCGCATCAATCACGCACCCCGTCAATGAACTCCCGATCCTCCTTCACCGATCAGTCGGATCTAGAGCAAACGGAGGATGGGTCCCGCTCCGAGCGTCGAGATAACCGGCGTAGCTGGCGATTCCATCGCGCAGCCAAACGCAGCAGCGAGCAAGTTGGACTCGGGCTATCATCTCCACCTTTGGTAGCAACAAACCCGGGCGCTGAGCAAAGTACCAGCTCCATTGGCAGCGGGCAACAGCAGAGCAACGATCCGTCCAGCCAACCCCTTAACTTGGATGCTGGCATCTCAAGCAGTGGTACATCTGGCACCGAACCAGAGAAGAAGAGCCTGTTTGGGAAATTCAAGGCTAAGGTTGCGCAGGTGCGGGACGGCGTGAAGGATGATCGTGAACGGGCCAAGAGCCCGAGTCAATCAGACACAGATCACACGCATAGCCAGCCTTTATCACCCCATTCCGGCGAGGCAACCAGCAAGCCATCGGTTGAAGTCCCCAGTGATCAAGCGAAGGATGATCCTGTCCGCTCGCCAGTCTCTTCACTCCCCGGGGCAGGGCTTCCCCCGCCAATTCCAGAAGAGCCGCACAGTCCAGAAGCTACAACTGCAGTCCCAGTGTCCGAGACCAAAAAGACACCTACGTCATACGCTCAGCCCGCATCGACCGAGACGCCAACGGCTACGTCCGACCTGCCAAAGGAAGATGGCCAGGCAGAGGCCCAGAAAGAAGCAACGGCCTGAGTTGGCAATGCCGGATGATATTTATCATTTCCCTTTCCTCCTTCGGTAGAGTCATCATTGTTGGATTTCTAGAGAATCCTTATTGTTCTTATATTTGCTTTTACCAGCGGCCTGTCTCTGAATGGGGAGTGATTGCTTTCTTGGCCACGGGTTGAAAGTCGAATTCGGATATTGACTATCTGTCCGAGGTGTTAGCAGGTGTCGCTTCACGTCATGATTGACTTTGCTTTCGCTCTGATGGTTTTCGCGTCTGTCTAGCTCGTGAGGGTTTCGAAATCTGTCGGACTCTTCTACTTCGCATCTCTTTCACCCTCTTATCCCTACATCCCTTCTTCGCTTCTCTGCGTTGCATCCTTGGAGCGAATATACTCCTTGATATTTCTTGGTCACGCTGATATGTGGTATGATTGTACGTCTCTGTGTGATTGCAGCCGGTCTGTTTTTTCTTTTTCTTTTTTGTTTTTAGCTTTTCTTCCTTGTTCACCTAGCTGGGCCTGTTTTAGGGTGTTGAGGCGAATCCTAGCAAAATAGGGATCTCTTGAAAGAACGGCGCTTCAAGTTATGTTTTACATTGAGAAAAGGGGGGCGTTTCGCTGTAAAGTGAGGGTTGAACAGATTCCCCTCTGGGCACACATTGTTTCTCGGCCGTAATTGAAACAACGCTGATATCCACATTCGGATCAACCTGTAATTATCTAGCTAAACAAGAAAGCATATTTCACTAACAAAAACAAGCTTCAAGTTTGGGTGAAAAAGGTCCTCTCCGAACCCCACCAGTTGGACCCGTCTCCTAGTCCGTGTTATCGCACATACTAACTAGAACAAAACGAGACCAAAGCCAGAGCAGCAACAAGTAGAAATACGGATAGAGCTCATTATTTGAATTCCATGTTGTCCGTCCATCCATTGTTACTTAACTAACTAGTTAACTATACCTGTAATTCTGCCTGATATCTCAGGCAGCCACACCTCTGCAAACACGCCAAACCCAATCGGGCCAACCTTCACCTCGACTTTCTTCATTGCTTCTTCCGCGCCAACCGGAGCTCCCTCCAGGCCCAGGGAGAACAGCAAAGAGAGCGTGTGTGTGTGCTCGGTGAGCTTCAATGCGCCCATCATGGCCTCAACTACTTCCACCCCTGCCGTGAACTCGCCCACGCCGTCCCAAGCTCCGGTCGAGAAACCCTCTGCACCTCCCATCAACATCCTGCCCTCCCAGCTGGCGCAGATCTATTCCTTCGTGCATCCTGCCCTCCTCCTAACACTGGGTGCCTCACGATTTGAGGCTGTGGTCGCCAACCCAGTGCAGGAATTATTGAAAGACCTGCCGTGGCTCGCCCTCCTGCAGCTCTTCTATGTGATCCTCTGTGTTCCCCCGGCCGGGTCAACCGAAGCCGCCTCAATCGAGAATGAAGACAAAAAGAAGGCTGCGCCTCGCTCGCCTTCAGGTCCTACGGTGACTCTTCGCCCCGGAAAGCCTGGATATCGCCGGAAGCACTCCTCCGGGAAGAGTGGCTGGGCAGGTATCTGCGCCAAATTGATGGTATTTATCTCCGAACCGTCCTCTCGGCGAAATGCAAGCAAATAGGTGTATCCGTGCTAACCATCTTTGTCCAGCCCGCGTTCCTCTCTCTCGCTCTCACCTCCCTTCTCGCTACCCCGATCCTGGCCGCTCTCCTGGTCTTGTTCGGTGCTCCCCTTACTACACACAACGTGGAAACCATACTCTGCGCCGCCCACATGGCACTCCTCTCCACGACCGGGCTAGTCTACGCCCACGGCGTGGAAAATTCGGTCTGGAAAGAGGTTTGGGGAATTGCTCGGCCTGCGGATGCCGTATGGGGTGGCGCGCTAGGTACCGGCCTGGGTGCTTGGTTTGGTGCCATTCCCATCCCTCTGGACTGGTGAGTACTGTTCATGAAAGATGGGTTTTAAATGAGGGACGAGTAGACTAAGAATTTCACAGGGACCGTCCTTGGCAAGCTTTCCCCATTACCATCCTCGCCGGTGCATACCTCGGCTATGCAGCCGGGTCATTGATCTCGCGAGCCCCGTTCCTATACGGCAAGCGAATCCAATTTGCTCCCGAGGACACCGAAGAGGAGGAAAAGAAGACGAACTAGATCTTCAAGCGGTCATTTCGAATGAGGTTCAGATCGAAATCTGCCGAAACCCGTGAAGACCAAGGAATTGGCTCGTGGGTATCCTACCTATACCCATGGTATTAGGGTTATGGCGATACGGCCTCTATTTAAATATTTAGACCAGGCCTCTACCGAGAGTTGATCGAGTAATGTATACTACTAGCATTCATTTCACAATCCATCGTAGATTTCTCAATTTGTCTCTTCTTATATATATGTAAGCCACTGGCAGTGATGCAAGTGGCACTTTACAGCTTCCCAACTTCCTTGAAACTGCCATGTCTGCCAGATCCTCCACTGAACTTGGCCGCGCCAGCAATTGATTCCTTCGAGATGACTTGGCTGCCATTCAGGAATTCATTCCTCATGGCGTCTTCAAAAGAGGACGCTTCATACGCGCTGTAATAGCATGACCGGCGATCAGTGTTGAGGCAGAGTTCAGGAAATGCGATGAGCTGCTTCGCAATGTCCAGCGCGTGCTGCAACGACTGTCCCTTGGGCACTACACGACTTGCCAGGCCCATCGCCATCGCCTCCTTAGCTCCAACTGGTCGACCAGTCAGGATCATATCGAGAGCACGAGCGAGACCAACAATGGCTTGCAGTCGCACTGTTCCTCCATCAATTAGTGGCACTCCCCAACGGCGACAGAACACGCCGAAGACTGCATCTTCTTCAACGACTCGGAGATCTGCCAACAGACTCAGCTCAAGCCCTCCTGCAACGGCATACCCGGCCACTGCACTGATCACTGGCTTCTGGATCATCAGCCTCGATGGCCCCATGGGACCCAAGTTGCCCCCGTTGACAGGTTGGAGATTCTCGCCAGGGACATCACCACCCTTCTTCAGCGCGACTTGATGCAGATCAGCCCCAGCGCAGAAAGTGCTGCCAGCCCCCGTCAAAACGCAGACTTTCTGCGATGCGTCGGCCTCAAAGACAAGGATGGCCTCATAGAGCTGTTTGGCGGTTGCAAGATCCACCGCATTTTTCCTGTGCGGGCGATTGATCTGGATGATCGAGATACCCGGATGCGAGACCGTGTCGACGATGATTAGATTCTTCTCCGTCATGCTAGAGTGGTCATTGCAAGGAAATCGGAAATCCGGTCGACTCGACCAACTAACTCCTCATGGAAGTCCATCAAGGCGGAGGACCCGAGTGCCTCGGTTCAGTCCCCCACATTTTGCCTTCTCCAACTACACCAGGATCGACGACATGTCGTCTGCATGCATCATTTGCCATAAGCGAAAGGTGAGTCGGGTCCCTGCGGCCGGAACCTGATCACAGACACGAACACCATGGAACTGACTGTCCTAGGTGCGCTGCGATCTGGCGACCCACACTCCTTGCAGCAACTGCACAAAGTCCGATGTGGAGTGCAGGTAAGAGAGAGGACCCGCTTGACTCGAGAATTGATCAGGCCCTGATGTCCGTAGACCATATACTCGCAAGCGCAAGCGCTTCACCAACAGCCTCTCGCCAGGGCGTGGTGTGCGTGCGTCAGACTCGGCGAGTCGGCGCAGCTCACAGCTTCCCGTCGACGCGCCCATCGACAGAGCGGCGCGTCTGTCATCAGAGAGTCCCTACGAAGACCATGCCTTGCCAAGTGAGCCATTGAGACTGCCGGTGAATCCGGTGAATCCGGTGAACAATGGCGAACCTGTTATCAAGGAGGAAAGCTACCGCGGGCGGAGCGAATACTTGGGCGGCAGCGTGCCGTTTGACGAGAACATGGTGAAGCCCGGCCATGAGACCACCTATACTAGCCCCAAAACATCTGCCGCCGATCTACAAATGTTGCGCGAGCAGGGCGCATTCGAGTTGCCCCCGGAGTATGTCCAAAAAGAACTAATGAAAAGCTTCAATAAGTACTGCTTGCCTTGGACCCCGGTCATTGATCCGAAATGGTTGGATGAGAATACACCGCCCTCGATGCTTCTATTACAATCGATCTTTCTAGCAGGCAGTCGGGTTACTAAAGCACATTTGGATTATGCGTCCAGTGAGGTCTTCTATCGACGTGCGAAGCTCCTATTCTTCTTCGGCGGAGGCAACAACTCACTCATATCCATCGTGGCCGCTTGCCTTCTGCATTGGTATAATCCGGTAGGCCCAGAAGATGTTTCTACCGATACAAGTGGATTCTGGATTCGAACAGCCGGGGCAATGGCTTTTCAGATCGGATTGCACAAAGAGCCACCGCAAAGTGCGAGAGACCGCGGCCTCCGCCGGCGATTATGGTGGTCACTAGTGGTATGTCATGAGCTTGATTCATTTGGCTTTTCATTTTCTAACCACTCTAGATCCGTGATAATGTCATCTCTGTTGGAGTAGGTCGACCGAGAACGATCAATCTTCGTGACAGCGACGTGCTCCCTCCATCCATGAATGACTTCCCGGCTTGGAACTTCCAAGCTCAGCTGTTCCTTGCATATTGCACGATATCATGCCACCTAGGAGACACGGTGGAATGTTACCTTCGACGTGAGATCTCCCGGCAGCGACGAGTCGATCTAGAAAATGCAGTATACAGATGGGCAAAGCAAGTCATTCCAAAATTGCACTCGTCTGCAGCGCTTCAGGAAGATCCTATTACCTCCCACCACGAGGTTCAGCAGCTCTTGGTCATGTACTTTGTCGTCCTGACCATAATTCACCGGTCGCCTACGCCAAATAGCGTTCCGCCGGCTGCGTCATTAGTGGCATCCTCGTTCATAGCTGGTATTTATGAACAGTTTTTACTACGGGACGAGCTTCGCTATCTGGGACCTGTCTTTGCATTTTACCCACTCTGCGCCGGGTTGTCATTGCTTTCTAGTTGTCGCCAAGCTCAACTACAAATTACAGCAGAGCATGAACTGACGGTCATGAAACTGTGCCTTCAAAAGCTGTCTGAAAGGTGGCTATCCGCGGTTGGGCCATTACGGGCCCTGAACAAATTGACTGAAAGGGTCCGAGAGCAGGGCACCTTTGATGGGCCACCCCCGGCTTTGGATCTTGATACAGCTTCGTTCTTCGAAGGGTTTGACATGAAACTCTGCAAACAGTGGAGCTTGATAGGACACACTTCCGATCCGGCGACCAATGCAGGAGCCGAACCGACATGTACGTTGGCGGAGGTACAAGAATCCGATGCATTGCAACCCTTTGATGCTCGACCAGATGAGACTGTTGATAATTACAATTTTCCCCCTCTCGATACCAACCTGGAGTTATTCGGTACCAACTGGGAGGGCTCCGGCTTTGATTGGAGTGGGTCTTGGCTACTGAACATTTGACGAATGTGAATATCCCAGGCAAGAATCGGATGTATGATTAGATCCTTAAAAAAAAAAGCTATCCAGTCCACTTCATCAATAAGTCAATCTAATCTCGTAACCAGAAACGTAATAATCTATGAGCTGTGTCCATACAATCAACCCTTCCGGTGGGCGTAAATCTTGGCTGAATGTCGGAAGCTTTAAGACTCGGGCATATTGTTTCTCCCCTATTGCGTTCACCGCTGCAATACACTCACACACATAAAGTCTCGACGCTTGAACTTCTTCATTTGCTTTTTCCGATAGGTTGCTCCCCGGACTAGTGGGCTTGCATTTATATTACCAGAAACATGCAAATCACGGTCTCTTTAGCAGGGATTTCGAGCTATAGATTAGAGATAAACCATGAAGCATGTTTTACTTCATGCTAAGGTTTTTATGTTTTGAATTTTGATATCCAGGATCAATAGTTAACTATTTTGACCCAAAAAGCCTTAGGGGTACTTTCTCCGTCGGCAAATTATTTTCGAGTAAAAACTATCCTAAGCACTGGCAATGGAATTATAGATCAAAAAACCAATATTTGGGGATTTTCACCGTTGACTGTCTATATCTATCAAGTGAACCATTGTACAATATCTAGAGCTTCTCTCTCCTTTCCTTCGATGTCTCAAGCTCGTAGTACTGTTTGAAGTGATTCAAACATTCAGGGTTAGCCACAGTACTGCTGATTGTCTTTGGCAGCTTTCCAGATGATACAACTTGCTTAACCAAAGTCTCTATCTTCTTCCCGTTGACGGTCATGGGAACTTCCTGGACACCAATGATGAAACGAGGAACATGTTTGCTGCTCAACCCCTTCCGAATGGCATCCTTGAGTTCCAAGGCCAGTTGGCTCGTGAATGACTTCCCAGCTTGCATCACAACAAATAAAAAGACTTGTTCGTCGGAATCATGTGGGCGGCGTCTTCCAATGCATAAAGTGGCCGAGATGCCCTCGTTAAACGGCGCAGACTCAGTGATGGAGTAGATATCAGATGATCCGAATCGTATGCCTTGTGGGTTTAGCACCCCATCACTAGAATATTTCGTCAGTGACACATATCAATTATTTTAATTTTGTTATGTAGGACTCACCTCCTGCCATGGATTTGCCATCCTTGAGTTAAGGGGTTATAACTGGCCCAATCATGCTGGGCCCAGCAATTTTCAAACTTGTCGAAATAGGTATCCTTGTACTTAGCTCCTTCTTTATCGCCCCAGAAAAAGACTGGCATAGATGGAAAAGGCTGGCGGCAAACAAATTCCCCATGCTTCCCAGTAGACTTGACCGACTTGCCCGTGATGGGATCTGCGATATCCACATCTTGACCCAACATGGGCAGTTGGATTTCACCGGGATATAGAGGCCCAGCTGGGTCGGTCCCAATCCACGAGGTGACCAAGTCTGTTCCTCCCGTCACGCTGGTGAGGTGGACATGAGGAGGGAATGCCCGGTAAAACCAGTGATATTGGTCTGCGCCCAAATGAGAACCACCTGTCTGTACCATCCTCAACGATGAAAGATTGAACTCATTTTTCGGGATGCATCTGGTCATCTCTAGCTCCTGTAGGTATCGAGGCGAACAGCCCCAATATGAGACGCGATGATATTCCGCGATACTCGCCATGCCCTTCGCACTAGGCCACAAGGGCGAACCATCGTAAAGAATCAAAGTCGGGCCCACCGACAGATGACCGATCATAATATTCCAAAGTACCCATGATGTACTGCTATATTGGAATACGATGTCATCTGCTGTTAAAGAGTTGTGAAGCACAGATGTCTTCTTGTGTTGCAAGATGACGCTATGGCTGTGCACTAGACATTTTGGTTGCCCAGTAGTTCCACTAGTATAAAGAATGTAGAGTGGATGAGAGAATGATAATCTCTTAAATTCCAGGTCATCTTCCAGTTTTGATTTAGACAAGAAGTCATCAAGGCTAGGGAAAGCCGGCTCATGCATCCCGGTAATCGGGATCAGGAATACTTGGGGTTTGACATTCATAGCTTGTACAATGTTGCAAATTTTTTGGACATTGGATCGCATTTTGCCTTTATAGGTTGATTCCCCGTCAGCAAGAAGCACTTTTGGTGTGACTTGCTGTAGACGTGATAAACATCCCTAAGAAATCGTTAGACACGATTTCGCGTCGGAGAAGGATATCCCTTACCTCTTCGCCCAGATCGGGTGCAATGCTCGTCCAAATAGCGCCGATGCTAGCAGTAGCGAGAAAAAGCCCAACAGACCAAACACTGGTGGAGATTATCGCCGCCACTCTATCTCCTTCGTTGACGCCCAGCTTTAGCAATGCACTTCTCGCTTTTCGCACATTTTCACGCAATAGCCCCCACGTCCACACCTCTCCGCTAAGATCTTGGCCCTCGCGGACTCCGATCAAGGCGGTTTTGTTCAGGTCACGACCGGCGAGCACATTTTCTGCGTAGTTGACCGTTGCACCCCGGAAA
Source organism: Penicillium sp. G339 (assembly GCA_027569595.1). Lineage (NCBI taxonomy): Eukaryota > Fungi > Ascomycota > Eurotiomycetes > Eurotiales > Aspergillaceae > Penicillium > Penicillium sp. G339. The sequence goes on along the minus strand of JAPDFJ010000003.1, from coordinate 1,751,653 downwards.
AATTCTGGAACTTTCTCCATGGGCGTGGTAGCATCGAATGCAGTGGTAAGATTCGGGGGCAGAGACGGTATGATTCCTGTATATTGATGGAGATCAACCCAAAAATCCTGTAGATTTTTCACTGACCATTGGTGCAGCTCTTGAGATGATTGTAGGTTCTGATTGAACTTTCGATTAACATGCGCGCGGTAGATATTCATAGGGATCTGATCTTGCGGCACAGAAGGCGTCCAGATAGGACGAGGCTTTAGGGCATCCCCCGTCGGTGTATGGCTGGCCATTTTGTCTGATGTTCAAAAAGAGACGCTGAACAAACTCTTTACCAATTAGATGGTATTTTCAATTCCAAGAGGGTTGGCAGTGGAAACGGTCTCAGATTTGACATGACCTTCCACATTAATATGCACCATCGGAAAACGGCACCGGTCAACCCACATCCCCCGCATTTCGCGAGCCGCTCGGTCAAACGATAGCTTATGCAGCGTCATTCAGCACTTCTTCGGGTGTTCTTCGGTGATCGTCGGTGGGAATCGGTGCTTTTGCTCGGCAAACTACACGCCCCCATCGGCTGATGAAGGCGTTGAAGATCGGACCCCGCAGTATCAGGCCCGAGAGCAGGGTATAAGACAAGAATGCGAAAGGAAAAACAGAATATCAGAAGTACGCCCTATCAACCTTGATTTGCCCCGGCAACTCATCATGGGAAAGACACTATCGCCTTCAACGGTAGATGAGGGATTCATCCTGTCCCCTGCAGCGTTGGAAAACCCAGGGACAAACGATCATGTGTTCCAGCGCATACTGCAATGTACGATCAATCATTGGACTTCCCAGCGTATAGAAATGCGCTAACAGTAACCTTTAGGGCACCTTTCTAAAGAAGTTCTGGCAAAAATTGCTCCTGGGTTGCAATCCTTTGGCTCCGATGCAATATCGGATGAGACCAATGCTTTGATTGGAAACGCGGAAAGCCAGCAGCCATACGTCAAGTCCTATAATGTATGGGGCTCACGATATGAAGCAGAAGGTTTGGTTACCAGCAAGGGCTGGAAGGAGCTGGGCAAGTGGGGGATTAAGCATGGGTGGGTCTGAACTGTAACCATGCTCTATACAGAAGTATACTGACCATCATAATAGTGTGGTGGGACTTGGCTATGAGGAACAGTTTGGATCATATCGTCGCACCGTCCAGCATGCCTTGTAAGCCCTCCTACGACTCCTGTGGTTATTACTGCTAAAATGCATCAGTAACTATCTGTTCTCAGCCTCGTCTGCTGCTTACTCTTGCCCTGTCTCTATGACATCCGGGGCTGCGCGTTTGGTTCGACACCAACTTCCTGGCCTCCCCTCTGATCATCCATTCCATGAACTATATGCACGTCTTATTGCTCGGGAAAACAACTGGATCTCTGCCCAATGGATGACGGAGCGACCGGGAGGCAGCGATGTTCGAAACAGCGAGACCGTTGCTGAGTACTCTCCACTTCCTTCCAAGACCGGTCGATTCGGGAACATGGAGGAAGGCGACTATCTGCTCTCAGGCTTCAAATTCTTCTGCAGCGCGACCGATTGTGACACAGTACTACTACTTGCAAAGACCGAGTCGGGCGAGCTTTCACTCTTCGTGGCCCCGACTACCAAATCTACCAGGGATGCCAATGGGAATACCAAGAAAGTATCTAATGGAATCCGCATCCATCGACTCAAGAGCAAAATGGGTACGAAAGAGCTGCCCACGGCAGAAGTCGAGCTTCGCGACGTACGGGCGCATCTTATCGGCCCTAAAAACCGGGGTATTGCAACCATCGCATTACTATTGAATGTCACTCGCACCCACAACTTCATTACTGCATTGTCGTGTCTCCGTCGTGCCATAGACATCGCAAAGGCCTTTGCGCGATCACGGACTACCATCGATCAACCGCTCTGGACATTCCCAATGCATTTGAATGTTCTGACTCAACTCGAGGTCAAACACCGTGGTTGGATGCAGCTCGCCTTCTTTACTTCTTCGCTGCTGGGATACGTGGACAACGGGTTCCCTGTTAATGCACCAAAGGTCTTCTCGGTTCTCGCAAGGAACTCGAACGCAGCAACCGTTGTTTTGCGGGCATTTACATCTACCTCCAAGGCTGTTATATGCAAGTCATCTACATTGGCCTTCCAAGAATGCCAGGAAGCAATGGGAGGCGTGGGCTATATCGGTAAGGCAATAACTACATTCCCCCCCTTTTTAAATTCCCTGAAAGCTGATTTCGAAACAAAAGATGAGCCTGACGAGCCCGAGTTTAATATCAGCCGACTGTGGCGCGACACCGCGAGCAACAGTGTTTGGGAGGGTACCACCAATGTGCTGGCCAGCGAGACGGTGCGCCATCTAACCAAGGGCAAGAATCTGGATCTTTTTGATGAATGGATCAGCGATGTAATAAATCAAATCTCGGACAATGCCTTCCAAACCACGCTCCGGAATGTCTGGGGCCAACTCAAAGGCAAACTGGATCCAGGTCGTGATGAGCGAGAACTCTCTGGCGTTCTTGGGGTTGGTCGCCAGATAATATTCACGCTGTCCTGGCTTGTATGTGGAATTCTTCTCTCCCTAGACGCTCAGCGAGACAGCGATGGGGTTGCCCATGAGGTGGCCAGGAGATGGGTGTTGGAAGGCCAGGGTGTGCCCGGAGAATTCGCTTTCACAGAACTCATCTACCAACGACCGGCTACATCTAAAGACAGACAGCCCACGAGTCGTGAGCGGACTGAATTGGACTGCCGCATTGTTTGGAAGGTGGAACTTCCCTCGGATTCTTCTTTGGGATACAGGGCAGCCAAAATTTGAGCCAAAAATCTAGCAGATACGTTGCATCCCTTGTATATAAACATTTCATCGCGCAATCCGGACAGTTGGAACTTTAATGACCGCAAAATATCGACTCGGCTTTCTCTCGAGTTTATGGAGACGATCGTAGTTTTAATCAATATTTTGCTATATACTGCTCGCTATATACAACATTCGAGTGTAACTGGAAGCTTTACAATTTGGAGTTTGTGGTTTGCATGGAGCGATGGCCAGATGCTCGCTGAGCCGGTAGCTCAACACCCCATGCAATCCTGCAGTCCCACTGGGCGTGCTTTTCGCCATCTGGATCACTGCTGTGGTCCTTCCGGACTGTCACAATGTCATGGAAGACATTGTCTCCGACACCACCCTCTGCGTTTAGGACCCAGCGTCGAGCAATTTCCGTGCTCACGGCATCATTATCTCGCTCTGCATCCAGGGCCAAGAGTGCACCACACATGATCCAAGCAAGAGTGAACATGTAGCGACGTCCATCAGCCAGAATTGCCGCGGGTGAAATTTTCTTCGGAGAGAATCGTATCAGCAGTGCCAACCATGCACTCGTCAAACTACTTCGGAGACTCTCCGTGCGGATTGACTCCAAGATTCGCCCAAGCCAGGCCGCGAATATGTCCAAGTTATTGCCTTTGATGAGAAAGCGAACCATTTCACTGGCCAGAACATTGGTGGTTCCCTCCCAGATCGAGTTCACCGAGGTATTTCGGAGAATGCGCGAGATATTGAACTCGGGCTCGTCCGCCTCATCCATGTATCCCACGCCGCCCATAGCTTCCTGGCATTCTTGAATACCTAGAATGGACATCTTGCTCACCACAGCCTTCGCAGTAGCTGTCAAGGTGCGGAACACGATATTTGCTTCTTTGCCTGGACGGGGCAGATGCGCCAGCTGTGAAGGCTGAGAGCTTTTATTTTCCACCAATGCCATCACTGCCACAGTGAAAAAGCCAAGGCTCATACCACCACGGTGCTTGACTTCTAGGTCGGCTAAGAGACGCAGATGCATAGGGATAAGCCACAGAGGCTCCCCGACAGTAGATCTGGCCTTTGCAAAGCTTTTCGTGATGCTGAGAGCTCGGCGCCAGCCGGATAGAGACCCGATAAATGTGTGTATCCGAGTGATATTGAGAAGCGGTGCAATAGTGACGATACCTTGATCAATTTCACCGACCAAGTGAGCTCGCATATCCTTCAGTTCAAGCTCGGCAGTTGGTAGCTCTTTCGTACCAAGCTTATTCTTCAATCGATGAATTCTCACTCCGTTCGAGACCTGACGGGAAACACCATCTTCGACCACTGTTCGACGCAGCGGGGCCAGAAAGGTACTTAGTTTTCCTGACGGCGTTTTGGCTAGTAGCAGTGCAACATTGGCATCAGTGGCAGAGGAGAAAAACTTGAATCCATTGATGAGATATTCTCCCTCTCCAAGAGCATCCACCCCCGCGGATTGTGGGAGCGGCGAATGGGTCGCCCAGGTCTCGGTGTTCTGCACATCGCTGCCTCCGGCTCGCTCGGTCATCCATTGGCCCGATGTCCAATGGTCGTTCTTTTCCGAGGTGAGTCCTTGGAAGACGGCGTGGAATGGATGGTCCGAGGGCAATCCTTTCAGCCTAGGCGCAAGAATAAATGCAGCACCGTCAGTCATGCTAATCGGACATGAATAGAGACCTGAAGAAGGGGAGTAGAGGTAGTTCCTAGAGTGATAAGTCAATATAAAAAGGAACATAGCCACAGACCCAGCGAGATTTGATTCTTACAGCGCATATTGAACGGTCCGTCTTTGTAGTCCAAAGGCCGGGTCATAACCTGCGGATACAATCTTGTTCCGAGCACCCCAGTGGCCAAGCTGCTTCCAACCCTCGGTAGTTACGAGTCGGTCGTAGTCATATCGTTTGCCCCAGACGTTATGACTCTTGACATAGGGCTGGTTACGTTCAGCATCGGCACTCCACTCGCGTACCTGGTCAGAGATAGCCTCGGCGCCGAGTTGGATGAAGTGAGGCTCGGCAGATCGCATCGTTGCCGAAGGAAGATACCCTGACACCTGGTCAATATGGATAATCTATGGACTTTACAGAAAGAAGCTCACATTGCAGCGACCGCTGGAGACTGATATCGGACGTGTAAGTATTCCCCAACGCGAGCGGTTGAGTGATGGACCCGCTCTCTGCCGTCGCGGGTTGGGGAATCGGGGGCGACATGAGGTGCAGAATATCTAGGGGCTGGGGCTGGGGCTGGGGCTGGATTGTGTGATTGATAGAAGGCGTTTCCTATCAATGTCAATGTATAAACATGGGCGAATTCTGGGGAAAGGAGGGGAAGCCTCCGAGGGTTGGCGATTGGCACATTCCCCGGGCCAAACGTGCCTCGGCAAGAAGTGAACTGGTCCACTTCGCGCCACTCGAGAGGTGCAACCTGCAACATGCAGACAACAATCGCCGCGATATCACCGAGATGTCCAGGCAGAGCTACAAAATCTGAAACGAGTCAAGACTGGGGGTGGAAGGAACAATATAGCAAATCATAACCACATCCAAGCAGCTACCACATACATTTACATTACCAAAAAGAACTGTCTCCCACGCAAATAAGAAGAAGAAGAAGAAGAAGAAGAAGAGAGACCACGATCAACACTATACTCCATTTCATTTCTGCATTCAATATTTCACTTTTTCCACCTTTTTTTTGGATCATCACACCCCTCCCCTTCACATCTCATGCAAGGTATTATATCCAGTCTCCAACAGACTACGCGGTCCTCGCGCATCAGAGCAGATTTGCCAATAGAACAGCCCACCCAACTTAGATGAGGTCACGAAGCTCGCCTTCTGTTGGACTGTCGCAGGGTTGTCATACGTGACAAATCCGCCATCGCCACCGACACAGTATGCGGCCCCGGCTCTTTGGTCAAACATTTCCTGCGTTCCCGGACGCGGAAGATCGCTATAATCGAAAACTCCGTCTTCTCCACCGTGGCCGGCATACCGCTGGCCGGGCCCAGTACATCCAAGGAATGAACGCCCGTAAACAGGGACACCGAGGATAATCTTGCGGGAGGGAACCCCCTGCATCAGCACATAGTCTACCGACGAATATCCGGAAATAGGCGAGCCGTGGAGCTGGGCCTGGTGGTTTGCCTCAGACTCCCAAGGGCCGGAATAATCATATGTCATGAGATTGATCATATCCAGATGTTTCTGCGCGGCTCCCAGGTCGATGTGGCGCAAGAACCACTGACTGGCTGGAAGAGCAGTAGCCAGGACATATCGTGGGACTGGCAGCACTTCTCGCAATTTGGAGAGCATTCGAATGTAATCCTTGCCCTCTTTCGAATTGGCAGGATGTTCCCAGTCAACTGGAATTTGTGATTAATTCGAGGTTCCCAGAGAGTATGGCTTGAGGGTAAAATAAAGTCAAGACTCACTATCGATGCCATCCAAGCCGTATTGATCAACCAGCTGCCGCGCACTGCGGACAAAGGTTTCCAACCGGGACCGACTGTGGGCTACGGCCGGGAAGTTTTCACTTCCTTTTCCCCCGCCGCCGACAGAGAGGATAACACGCATCTTGGAGTACTGCTGCTTCAGCTGCACGAAGGCCCGCAGACAACCCTCGGCACCATCGACGGGCATTTGGGTATCGGCCCAGTCATCACTGAGCTGTTGGTACCATTAGCCATAAAGGTTCCCATCGTCGAATGGAGCAGCACTTAGCACACGGGATGTCTTGGAGGGAGACTTACATAGATTGTGCCATCCTCTTTCACCCTGCAAGGGTTCCAGATCGAGATTAGCGCCTAGATCTATACGATGTCGAGTGATTGGCCTACCAAGCGAATGCATAGAATACATGAGAGACGAAGCCCAATCGCAGCGAGGAGGGAGGCTGCTTGCGGTAGATGCGCCAGTTGGGGTAGTAGGCGGCGTTTGTGTACAAAGGCACCTCGTACGAGGCGGCGGGCGCGGGGTCGACAGGCCGCCGGCGGAAGATGTTGCTGGCGGCAGAGAACATTCCAGGGCAATAGAAGGGGTAGAAACCCAGGTCAGATGAACTGGGAGGGTGAAAATGAGAATGAGAATGAGAAATGAAGAAAAACGAAGAGGAAATAAGAAAAGATCGCAAGAAAACACCAGGGTTGCCCGTTCGGGAAGGCGTCACGTGTGCAGGGCAAAATGGTTTGCTTCGCTTTTCTTCTTCTTCTTCTTCGTAAGTTTTGATACAGTTAGGATTGACTCTCGACGGCTTGCGTCCCTGCGAGGATCACAGGATCACCTCTCACCAGTCTCCACTGCCCCTCTCCCCGTATCCAACGCAGGCATCATCAAAATCTGGGGCAACCCTAGCCCTGAGAGTCCAGAACCCAAACCCCCGGACACCGCCTCATCCCCAGATGACGTGCGGTGACAATCAGCTAAAAAGTTAGCAGTCAGCGCGATTGGGCGCCCGCCAATTCGCCCGCTGCAACAACATGCATGTCTTTAGCGCATGCGACTGGGTCCCTCGTGTCGGAAGATCAGGACGATCGGCACGCAGGCAACCTCCCACAACGTGCGAATCTCCTCGAGCCGCGCATTCTGCGTCAAAAAAAAGGTCGAGCAACCCGATCGATCAAGGCTGCGTTCGTGGAGACGGCCAGCGCCGGGCGAGGCCCGCGAGCGCCATGCTGCCCCGGTTTTGTTTGCTTCTTCCACGCTCAGTCCGCTGAATGCGACTGGTGGATTGGCCGGCACTATTCACGGCGAGGCGGTGCGTAGAGGGGTCACTCGACCCCTTTCTCTTTGCTCCACGTCGTGAGGCCACTTGAGCGAATGGTGTCGGCAGTATAGTAATCATATCGCCTTCAACCTTCTGCTTGAGGAGCTCCAGCCCCCCTTTTGTTATTTTGTTGGGATACCCGCTGCGAATCCTGAAACCACGACGGCCATGCTAACCAACGAATGATATTCCAAACATACTAATCACAATGCTTTCTACCGGGCACAAGAGGTGTGACGGTCATTCTGGCCCCTATTCTCAAATGTGATACAGACTGGAACAATGGGCCCGCCATGCCTATCCTCATTCCTCTTTACGAGCAGCTAAATGGACAGGGCCAGCGAGCTCCATCTTCCTGCATGCATCTAAAACTTCACGGCTCAGTTTACTCCCGTCCACTCTTTCTCCGTCGAGCCCGACGGCGGCGGAACCATTCCGTTTACCTTCCAGAAGACTCGTAGATCTGGGTAATGAATGGCCTTGGCCAGCCGTACCTTTTCTTCTTAACAAACAATATCCGGACCATGCTTTGTGCACCAGACAGGCGTTATGAAGGGATTCGGGAAATATAGAGGGGTTTTTGGACCAAGGGACGCGTGCTATTGAGAAAACGACGGTGAAGACTTTACCGTATTGGGTCGTGAATTTCCATCCATGCAATTCCCAAATCGAAAGCAATCCATGATAAGGCTTCAGTTCAATGAAATATTAAACAACTGCGTTGGGTGTCGTGTTTACTAATTGCCTGTTGGTGGTGCATCGGGATGATAGCGTAATATCAAAATCGGGAACCATAAAACCAGCCTGGGGCAGCCAACCACCAAATTTTTTGATCACTTCATCATTCACATACGCCTCTACATACCGACAGAAACCCGGGATGATTATTCAGGCGGGCATTATGAAACAGAAAAATGGAAGATGTCAAGGGAAAGATATCGAGCTTGCCACAAGGTGACGTGCTCTGCCATCCACAGCGGTCGGTATTGGTAATGCATAATTGGGTGGGTTTCGGGGACATATTTAAAGGGCACCGGGTTTGCAAATTCTCTAACTATCACTATTCAGCCATCACTATTCAACAATCAAACAAATTAAAATGACGGGAGAATTAATCTTCATCACCGGCGCAACGGGCTTCATTGGCAGCGCCACGGCGGTGACCGCCCTCCGCGCAGGATACCGACTGCGCATTTGCTTACGGAAACCATCGAAGAAAATTGAGGACCTGCTTTCCGAGTATAATCGGCAAATTGAATATGTGATTGTCCCAGATATCACCGATGAAAGCGCCTTCAGTGGGAAGCTTGATGGAGTGGACTATGTCCTGCATCTAGCCTCCCCATTAACCCATGGCACGAACAAGGATACCTATTTTGCTCCTGCGGTGAATGGAACTACGGGTATTCTCAAAGAAGCAGCCCGAGTACCGAGCATTAAGAAGGTGGTCGTGACGTCCTCCATCGCTGCCCTCATTCCTGTGACCGGCGTCCCTGTCGGCGGTGTCATCAAAGGTCAGTATCACAATTAAATAAGATTTTTCGGGGGGTGGACAGTTCTGACCCTCATTTAGAGGACAATGATTGGGATTTTAGCGTCGACGAGACTGCCAACTTCGACGATCCTGCCAACCCTGCTGGAACCCCGATGAGGCTCTACCATGCATCCAAGTTACTGGCGAACAACGCTACCTGGAAATTCTGGGAAACAGCGAAGCCTCACTACTCTTTGGTGTCTCTTCATCCGGCATTTGTCTACGGACATAATCTCGTCCAGACATCCGCAGAGGACATTCAAGGATCGTCGAACTCTGTGCTGTGGGCGACGATCATGGGGGGAGTGGCTGTTGGCAATGTGACCGGAGTGCATATCCAAGATATTGCCGACGCACACCTGAGGGTTTTGGATCCGAGGATTGCAGATGGCTCAAAGTATCTCCTTTCAGGAAAGAAAACGACTTGGAAAGAGATCGCACAGATTGTGCATCGTGACTATCCTGACCTAGGAGCAAAGATCACTGTCGATCTGGAAGGCGAGTCCAGGCTGACTGACACCAGCAAGGCAGAGAAGGAATTGGGGATTAAATGGCGTTCGTTTGAGCAGATGGTTCACGACGTGGTGGATCAACAGGTTGGATTCACTAGGAATTAGGCCTCGGGCTTATTTTGAACATTGGATAGCGAGGATCTTCGAGTTGTACTAGTACTAGTAGTCTAGAAGTATATATTCGAGCCAAAGCCGCATGACTCGGATTGAATTGTAATGACACGCTCCAACATAAAATTCTAGATATTTGCCATCATTAATTACTCAACTCATCCTGGAGAACCACCCTATTCGTAGCTATTAGTAGACCATTAATAATAAGTTTCCAAGTAGAAGCTTCTGGATGTGGCTGCTCGAACCATTCCTTCTACAATGGCGCCAGATGCAAACCAGACAAACACCCGACCCTACGCGAATCTGAGCGTCGCCTCCATTTATCATCTCCATTCATCCTCGCCGCACACTTACTTCACCATTCGCGGCTGCGAGAGCTTGGGAAAAGTTCTCAAATCCATACGGCTCACAGTATCGGAAAAAATCACACTTCTGTGCCCACGAATTCTAGAGACCGCCCCTTTGGATCCCCGCAAACCGCTCTCCCTCTGAAGCTCTTCCGAGCTGAATTCACAATCACATCATGGCAGCAGACGTCCAAAGCACCGCCGCGCAGATCCTATCAGCCGAGCCTACGCGCGACCCACGTTATAACGAATTCACCTTCTCTCCCTTCCTCCGCAAGAGCTTCGGCTTCGGTCTCGCCAGTGATGTTCCTGTCTGCAAGGCCTATAGCGAAGGCCATTGCCCACTTGGACCGGCCTGTCCTGACCGGCACCCTACTCCTTCGCGAGTGACGACCTCAACAACGACTGCCTCCGGCATGGCACCGTCTACCACACATGGCTCGCTCGTCTGCAAACATTTCTTAAAGGGGCTGTGTAAGAAGGGAGTGAAGTGCGAGTACCTTCATGAGTATAACCTTCGTCGCATGCCCGAGTGCCAATCCTTCTCGCGGTCGGGATACTGTCCCAACGGCGATGACTGTCTGTACCAGCATGTGCGTGAGGAGGCCCGACTCCCACCTTGTGAGCACTACGATCGAGGGTTCTGCGAGCTGGGCCCTCTCTGCGCCAAACGACATGTCCGCCGCCGCCTCTGCATGTTCTACCTGGCCGGGTTCTGTCCTGAGGGTAAGGGATGCGCCAACGCGCATCCTCGGTGGTCGGAGAACCTCCCGCGACCAACGATGAAGACGGAGAAGACGGAGGAGGAACTGGAACACGAGCGAGCTCTGATTCGGGAGGAACAAGAGCGCGAGAAGGAACGGGAACGTGAATGGCGGAATGAACGTGGGCGCGGTGGGGGATTCATGCGGGGCCGGTATCGTGGACGAGGAAGGGGATAAGTGGGATAAGTGGGATTAGTCGGTGAAGCCACAATCTGCGGTCATGCATTTGCACGGTGCGAGGGGAGTTTCTGTTTTTGGACAGCGGGGATGGTCTATTTTTGTCTGTTTTTTGGTCTGTTTCCATTCTGTTTCCGTCGGCCATCCGGGGACGATGGACGAGCCTCGAGATACCCATGAGTTATGTACGGCAAAGATATATATCATATACACCATCTCTATATTCACTTCCTAGCTTCAACTTCTAGATCGCCCGGCTTCCAGGTATTCTATTCCATCCCAACAATCCACAGGGCAGCATGGGCCAGTCCCGCCACCAAACTCAATTAGCCGGGCCCTGCATGGCCAACTCATTGCACCATGGATGACCATGGCTATTGTCTCTGTAGAGATTGATAGAGAATGTCGACGTCGACAGATTCGCGGTTCACCAAGATGCTAAGTTCCCATAATTAAAGTCCATGACATCATGATCTCCTCACTATGGGCAATCAGCTAGAAGCACCAGCATTGCCAGCATGCCAACATCACTAATACCAAGTGAATCTCACCTGCTGATGCTGACCTGACCCCAGGATAAAAAGACGCAAGCGCGCCATCGGCTTGGCGCCGGCGGTTCCATTTGTCAGAAATCGGTCAGACTCACATAAGGTCTTACTTCCTTGCAGTCTCCTTTAGTGTAAATCCAAGTGGAGTGGCCAGACCCGATTGACCAATCATAGCTTGACGCTGCTCTGTCATCGATGACTGATGGGTCCTCGAAGCTTTGCAAGCCATAACTAATACTTCCTCGTACTACCCATACCCTTTTAAGTACCTCCCTGCCTATTTAACCTCGCCGTTCTCCCCTCTTCTCTCCCCTCCATTCTCCATCATCCCTCCGATCATCCCAATCCATCCATCCATCCACCCATCCACCATGGCTCCCAAGGTTGCTATCGTCTTTGTACGTCATACGTCTCACTACATTCCATCTTTTGGCTACATCCCAAGCTCCAACCATTGACTAACCCCTGCTCAGTACTCCCTCTATGGTCACATCGTGCAGCTCGCCGAGGCCGAGAAGAAGGGCATTGAGTCCGCTGGTGGCAAGGCCGACATCTTCCAGTATGCTTATCCCTGTCATCGCCATTGCAAGCTATGAACGAGTCATTGACCCCTCCTCCCTTGCAGGATTGCTGAGACCCTCTCCGAGGATGTTCTGACCAAGATGCACGCCCCGCCCAAGTCTAGCTACCCTATTGCCGAGCCCAACAACCTTCTGGAGTACGATGCCGTCCTGCTCGGTATCCCCACCCGCTACGGCAACTTCCCCGCACAGTGGAAGACCTTCTGGGACAAGACCGGTGGCATCTGGGCCAGTGGCGGTTACTGCGGCAAGTACGCCGGTCTCTTCATCTCGACCGGCACCCTCGGTGGTGGCCAGGAGTCGACTGCCATTGCGGCCATGAGCACCCTCTCTCACCACGGTTTCATCTACGTCCCACTGGGCTACAAGAATACCTTCGCTCAGATGTCTAACCTCAACGAGGTCCACGGTGGTAGCCCCTGGGGTGCTGGTACCTTCGCCGGTGCCGACGGATCCCGCCAGCCCACCCCTCTCGAGCTCCAGATCGCCGAGACTCAGGGTAAGACCTTCTACGAGGCCGTCGCCAAGGTCAACCACCAGTGACTGCATGGCAGTGCCGAGTCGAAGCCCGAGGACTCGGCTCCTGCTGCTGCCACAGCTGCAAAGAACACTGCGCAGCCAACCCAGCGACAGGAGGCTGGCCAGAAATCCAAGAAAGAGAAGGATGATGAAGGCCCTTGTGGTTTGCCCAAAAAGTGTACCATTTTATAATGGGAACCCCAGGCGTGCCTTTCCTGATGCATCTCTTTTCCTTCCGGATTTCTGCGGCGTTCTCGGATGTTTCCAAGTTTCATGATTGTAATGGGCTCATGACTTCCCTCTCCACCAGAGGACCTAAATAAATTTTTCTTGATACAGAATACAACGTTCTCGTCATACGACATTTCCGTTTCGACAGTAAACATAAACGTCTTTTGTAGCCGGCTGCTGCCAGGGTGGATGGACAGACATATATAGTAGGGCTAGGCACCCGCAACGAGCCCGTGGACCAGTAATGACTCTTGAATATGATTCTTTCTACGTAAACAAACTCCAGTCAAATCAGCCTCACCTCGATTTTGTCATTTCGACCGGGTTCTACGAGTTGCTGCGATTGGTATTAGGATTACCAATCTGACACACTCCGGCATGCTCATTCGTGCGGGGCGGTATTGTCACCACATAACCGTACCGCCCGCCGCCTGTGACGTGACTCGCAGGAAGCTCCGACACCAGCTTCACACCTATCCCCTCACATACCATCGCATCATGGGTCCGTGATTGTTTATACCTTCAAACCTCCCAAATTTCCCTTCACTTATATCTGTCACGATTCATCGCCCTTGACAGCGCCCACCATGGCGTCCCGACCGATTCTCCTGCGGTTTGAGAGTCGGAGCGGCCAGTTTCGATTCACCGTCAACCCACAGGACCTCTTCCCTTCCCTCCAAGAGAAGGTAAAGCAATGACTGACCCACACTTTCTGAGAGGACCTCAAATCATTTTGCAGGAAGACTAATTTGAGGCCGGTTAGATCTCCGAAAATCTGCCGTCAGACGCCGACCCGACTTCCATCACTTTGTCGAACAAGCCGATAGGCACCGGCGGAGAGGAGAAAGAGCTAGAGCACCTGCAGGGTGTCTCTATCAGCCAAGTTGGTCTCAAGTATGTTTCCGAAATGAGGATCTAGGATTCTGGAAAGGCAAGACTGACTGAGATGCACAAGACACGGAGATAAGCTCTTCATCGGGTACCGCGAGCGTGCTGTCCACCAAAATGGCCCGTCCAACGGCGTCATCCCTCCAAATGGCGAGCGTCGATTAAATGGCCACGCTGTTCCCAAAGAACAGACTATCCCCATTCGCCCACAACCAACCTCTCCGAGCACGCACATTCAAAACCCGTGGGAAGTGGTCCGACAGTCGCCGCTTGACGACCTTTTGGATAGGAAGGATGGCAAAATAAAGCGCAAGCAGGACCAGAGGATGTGCAAGCATGGCCCTCGCGGCATGTGCGACTACTGTATGCCGCTGGAACCTTACGACGCGAAGTACCTAGCCGAAAAGAAGATCAAGCATCTTTCATTCCACTCCTACTTGCGAAAAATCAATGCGGCTACCAACAAGCCCGAGGCTGGGAGCTCTTTTATGCCGCCGCTTAGCGAGCCCTTCTACCGCGTTCGCACTGATTGCCCGTCCGGACACCCGCAATGGCCCGAGGGTATCTGCACCAAGTGCCAGCCCAGTGCAATCAGTTTGCAGCCCCAGGAATACCGTATGGTTGATCATGTGGAGTTCTCCTCCCCCGACTTGATCAATTCACTATTGGACTTCTGGAGGAAGTCCGGTGCTCAGCGTCTGGGATTTCTTTACGGAACGTATGAGGAGTACACCGAAGTTCCTCTGGGTGTTAAGGCTGTCGTCCAGGCAATCTACGAGCCTCCGCAGGTCGGAGAGGTGGACGGTGTTACACTGCATGACTGGCATAACGAGAAAGAGGTGGATGAGGTCGCTCGTCTTTGTGGCCTACAGAAGGTTGGAGTTATCTTCACTGATCTCCTTGATGCAGGCCGTGGAGATGGATCTGTGATTTGCAAGCGCCACATCGATTCTTACTACCTATCTTCGCTGGAAATTGCGTTTGCTTCGCGCTTGCAAGCACAGAACCCAAAGGCAACCAAGTGGAGCCGGACCGGTCGATTCGGGTCTGATTTCGTGACATGTGTGCTCAGTGGAGACGACACAGGCGCCATTGCCGTGAGCTCATACCAAGCAACAGTGTCGGCGGTCGAAATGACTCGAGCCAATATTACCGAGCCCTCTGCGGAGCCCTCAGTTGTGCTGGTGCAATCGGAAGATGACGATGACGAAGGCAGCAAGACACGGTATATCCCAGAAGTATTTTTCCGTCGGATCAATGAGTACGGTGCAAGCGTGCAAGAAAACGCCAAACCGAGCTTCCCCGTCGATTTCTTGCTGGTTACACTTACCCACGGATTCCCTACCGAGTCATCACCCCTCTTCACCAACAGTACTTTCCCCATCGAAAACCGCGAGGTCATCGGCGAGAGTCAGGAACTACGTCACATCGCTCAGAAGCTTATGTCGCCCAGTGACCCCAAGAAGGCCATCGAGGGTGTTTCTGATTTCCATCTCCTCTGTTTCTTGCATGGTCTCTCCACCTTCAACAAGGTTAGTAGACCTCTCCTTTACACCTCCACCAGCAATTTCTCTCATTCAGTGCTAATTGAACATGGCAGGACGAGGAGGCCCTTCTCTGTCGAGTCGCGACAACCCACGCCCCCGCCGATGGAATGCAGTTGTTGAACACCTCCGGCTGGGCAACATTGATGACGATTCTTCAGGAAAGTGGTGAGCGGCCCCCCAAGCGCCCCTGGCCCACCGCGGTCGAATCCTTTCGTTCGGACTCCCCCAGCGGCAAGCGGCGGTATCCCTCCCCCGCTCCCCAATTCCCCCGCTCCATGTCTCCCAAGTCCGATAGTGAACAACTTGCTAAGAGGTTTAAGGGAGCTAGTCTAGATTAGACTGCCTTTCATTCCGTCCACCGCTCGGTCGATCTTCCACTACGCCCATTCTCTTCCTAATTCGCACTGATTACGCTCACCATTGGGTACTTGTGCGATGCAGACCCGTTCGATTCGATCCGAATATCAGCACACAACAATTCCTCTTTGTTATAACTCGGGCAGGTCTTACGATGGCGTTGGGAGTTAATGGGTAGTGATGGACCATGCGGGATGTGACGGGGAGGTATATTTCCCAGCATTGACGTTGGAGCTATGACGAAGACTTAAGATTTGCTTTTTGTTTTGATATGACGAAACCGACATTATGAAATGGAAGCGGGTTTCATGATTTTTAGGGATACCACGATGACCTTGGCTTTTTCCATATCTGTTTCCCTCCTACCGAGACGGTGGCGCTCTTTTCAAAACAGATGCTTCGCCTTAGTTCAAATGGGTAGCTCTACTAGTAATATTCGAACTCATACTGTAGAGGCAGGAATAATGCTAATAATACTCTGTATCTTAATTCGCAAGTTTAATCGGATTAAGGCCACCCACCGCAAATGCCTGACCGATCATCTTTTCCCAGAAAAAGAACCGCCAAGGTTCAATTCGAGGCGGATCTGCACACACATCCAATTACAATCGAACAGCGCCTCGTATCCCCTAATCAAGGGCAATGGGGTACGCCTTGGTGGCTGTGGTGAAATGAGCTTGAGAGCTGTATATCCTTGGCGTGCTTTTATAAAAAGTTCTTTCCCTTCTCGACTACGTTGTGTTGTCAATGAGGCATTCGAAGCACCCCTTGCAATATGCGCGGCATACGGATCCCAACTTTGCTTCTCAGCTTGGCAACAGCATGTCTAGGATCCATTCATCATGATGACTCTTTTCAGCCGGATCATATTCTACGAGTAACAGCTCAGGACTATACGGAAGCATGTACAACCAGATATTCCGTTCTGGTTAATGGCTCCTCCCCTGGTCCAGAACTGCGCCTCAAGGAGGGACAGGTGAATTGGATCCGTGTCTATAATGACATGAAAGATGAGAATACCACAATAGTAAGCAACCAGACAGGATATACCACTCATGGTGTGCATCTAACTAAATGCAATGACAGCACTGGCATGGTCTTACTGCATTTACTGCTCCTTTCTCCGATGGTGCTCCAGCAGCTAGCCAATGGCCGATCCCAGCAGGTCACTTTTTCGACTACGAAGTCAAACCAGAAATTGGGACTGCAGGGAGCTACTTCTATCATTCCCACGTTGGATTCCAAGCCGTCACTGCCAAGGGCCCGCTAATTGTTGATTCATGCGATCCCCCACCGTTTCATTATGATGAGGAGCGTACTATTATGCTATCTGACTACTTCAATGAGACTGACAAGCAAATTGTCGATGGCCTGAGGTCAAGCAACTTCACATGGACTGGAGAGACCGGGGCTATCCTGGTGAATGGACGAAGTCGCCAGGCGACGAATGATACGGGTTCATGTCAATTAGCTTCTATCTCCGTCAAGCCGGACTCGACATATCGCTTGAGATTCATCGGGGCTACCGCTCTGTCATTGATTTCGCTTGCCATTGAGAGTCACGATGTGTCTATCATCGAGGTAGACGGTCACTACACCAAGCCTCTGAAAACTAGTTTCTTGCAAATCGGAAGCGGCCAGAGATATAGCGTACTCTTGACTGCGAAGTCAGAGGCGGAGTTGGCGAAAGCCAACAAACGGGAATTTTATATTCAACTTACTACCCTCGCAAGGCCAGAAACATTGACCAATTTTGCTGTCCTGGACTATTCAGGCGGAACTGGAGCAGATCTCAAAACTGTTCCTTCGCCACCACCACTCCCCGTGGCGGAGATTGCTCAAGGATGGCTGGACTACGAGCTAGAACCACTACACCCAAATCACGACTTCCCCAGGCTGGAAGAAGTAACCCGCAGAATCATCATCGACGTCCACCAGAACGTCAGCGATCATGTCATTTGGCTGCAAAACGGCTATGACTGGGTACAAAGTTTCCCGCAATCACCATACCTGGTCGACATCTATACGGGGAAGCTAGACGCTGACACTACCTATCAACGAGCAATTGCCCGTGGGAATGGATTTGACAACATTACTCGGACATTCCCTGCCAAAATAGGTGAAGTGCTCGAGATCGTCTGGCAGAATCAAGGCACTTTCACCAACGGGGGTGTCGATGCCCACCCTTTCCACGCTCACGGCAGACATTACTATGATATCGGAGGAGGGGATGGGTTATACAACGCCACCGCAAACGAGGAAAGACTTAAGTCCTCTCCTCATCCAATTCAACGCGACACCTCTGTGCTTTACCGGTACCGAGAAAAGACGAAGCCTCTTGCCCCGTCGGGATGGCGAGCATGGCGGATTAGGGTGACGGACGCGGGAGTGTGGATGTACCATTGTCATGCCCTTCAACATATGGTCATGGGCATGCAGACTGTCTTTATGTTTGGGAACCAGCAAGATATAATGTCGCAATCGGGGCCTGTTGATGCTGGATATCTGACTTACGGGGGTTCGGCGTATGGAAACGGGACGCATTCGCCGGTTGTGCGGCACTTTTTTTGACTAGACTCTCTACTAGTATAGGAGGATATATAATATCGTTAATTTAAGACAAAATTTGGAAATTATACGTTGCTGCTAAAGGATATTGTGGATGTTCAACCGATATCAATTGTAGATGTACACGGAATGTCATTGGAAATCATCGCATGCTTTTGTCGTGCTTTTCGTATACCAGATCAATCTTGAACGCCGGAAACCATATATTAAAGTGATAGAATAATCAAAGAGAACATTGTCCTTGTGTGCAAATGAAAATTATCATCGGTGTGCCCGACTAGCTTCGACAAGCTCCCGTAGGCGTTTCTCCAGTACTTGCCGTCCCTCTCCGTTAGTCCACACCTCGTGCGGTGCGTCATGAACCACATCCCAAGAGATAAGTTTATTGGTGATATGAGAGAGATCCTCCTGACGCTCAGCCCAGAGAGAATCCTTTTGAACCTTCTGGCCAGAGCTGACGACAACCAGCGGAGTCTCTCCCATCTGGATATGGCGAGCAGATTGCACCTCCGCGGCAGTCATTGTGACTGCAACTAGGTTCTCTTGCAGCTTGGCCTTGATGAACTTGCCAGTTTGGTGAGCAGAACGTCCGATAGTCCTGTCTTCCCTTGTACGACCACGGATAATCGCGCCCGCAAGAGGATTAAGTCCCAACGGAGAGACAATACCACGAAGCCAAAGCATAAATCCTCTGCCTGCTTCTCCTAGGCCATTGAGATATGCCTCATGCAATGGATCAATCAGGAAGATGCCGCTCACTTCGAGTAAGTGCCGACTAGCAAAGAGACGAGAATACAGACTACCCACTCCAGCAGATACAACGACCCAGGGTCCGGATTCGTCGGCCAGAGCCAGGGCCTCTGACAGAACATCTGCAGACATACCCGCTGAATGTGGAGATGGCGCATTGTCTGACCACGCTAGGCCTGGTCGGTCCCAGTAACAGTATCGATTGATGATGCCATGCCGGTAAGCGTCGTCAATGAATGGCTGCAAGCTGTGCTCGACGGGGCCTTCTCCCCCTTCAAGTAAAATTGTAGGCTGGTCTGGATCTTCGGCGGTACGATTCCCAACACAAGCGAGATGAATTTCGTACGTATCACCATGAACTCTATAGAGTCGTCCACGGGGCTCCAGTGATGCATCGCGGGCACGGAGAATCAGAGTTGCAGTGAAGAGGATGACGGCGAGTGTCATAATGGCCAGGAAGACCATTTCGCACAGTACAGCCAACCATTCCCGCAGCGTTCGTCGGGTCTCTTCACGTCCAGTGAGTCGTTCCTCCTCCTCCCGCTTGCCCCATTTAACGGTTCTGTTCTGGACGATCTGGTACAGAGAGATCACCGCAACCCAGACAACCGAGGCAATGCCCACCCAGCCTTCCTCCAGACGGATACGCGGGACCGATACGATAATAACCATGTCCAGCAAGAGAAAGAATGAGAGGATCCATCCCCAGATGATCGTCTGTTTGGAGGGGACCGCGAAGAACAACAGTCCGAATACCAGGTAGCCGACCGCGAGAGTTGTGTATGAGAATGCGAAGAAGCCGGACCCGCGGGGGTGGATCAGTGGAGGGCTGACGAAAATTGACACCAAGAGCAAAGTCCACCATATGAAGCTGATTCCAAGTACGAACAGCGAGAGCGCGCGTAAGGCGCGAACGCTCCATAGATTGTAGGGGGAGACCTGAATTTCTTAGCTTTTCCTTGACTCAATATTGCTTAAATATTGATGATACCAGGGCTGCACATACTGCGGGATCATCAGGGCTCAGAAATGCATGGCTTTCCTCTCGTGGAAGTAGACTGGTCCGTTCCGTGGGTTCCTGGTAGTGTTGGTTCTGCTCATCGTCGTCTTGATTCGGACCCTGCGACTCGGGTCGATCAGGGTCGTCCTTCTTCTTGCTCGGCGGGGAGACCATTCTCGAGAGTGAGATGTGAGATGTGCAGAGTGAAAGAAAGAAGAAAGAAGAAAGAACAAGTTCCCCCGCACCCGCCTAATGCAATCCATGCGATTCATGGAAATCGAAAGGAACGACTGGGGTGATCGCCCGATAAGATAACGCATGACGTCATGCACTCGCTGGGGTCGGTCAGTCCTCCACATAAATACCTTGCTCAGCAAACCAGTCCTTAATCAATTTTGCTTGGTAAATAAGAGAGTTATCCTGCGTATGTAGCATCTCTAGTGTATAAATTTAAGGCAATTCTGCCTGTAGGATAGCTAGGTATGACTATACAGAGTAGCCACCTTACGTAGAGTGCTCGTCACGTTCCATAAAGTGAATTTCAGTATGGCCACCACCCCAAATAGCACTCTAAATCGTCATACTAATTCCCTTGCCCTTCCTATTGGGCTATATATATTCTTTTTCCATTTTTTGGTGTGGTGGCTAAGCCTGAATCACCACCGTGTGCGCTGTCCTTTTCCCAATTCAATACTACATTCATCCGTCCAGATAACCTAGCGCCACTCTACCGTTCGATCACAGCGCACGAAAGCCTATTCAAACCGTTTCTTGGCAATTAAATCTGATAATCAAGGTCGTTTTTTTAGCTCTCCAATAGCCGTAACCTAACTGATGAACCCCTGCTATCGCTAGAGGGCGTGGACCATATTCTGGCCATTGATCTGCACCCCCAGACCTATATCGATAGCATTTAGTGTAAAGGCATTATATATGAAGATAAAATATCTTTACTTGCTGCTTTTTTATGCAACAATGTATATCCTTATATGCAAATCCTATCCAGAAGTACTTCTAATAGAGTGGTTATGTTTCCTTAAAACAGGCAATCTACTTGCGAACAGGGTTGTGGGGCGGCTCTTCTGTTTAGTGGCGGTAGTATTTTTCATATATTAAATTACATGATTGTTCCATTCCCATGTATTCGACTTATCCGTATTTTTGTTTTATGTACCTTTCTGCTGCCAAGAATTCCAAAAAAATTGGTATATTGTCAGATAACATGATTAGGACGTTATAAAAAAACCGATATAGGTAAGCAGGTACACAAAATGACGCAAAATCGCCTTTCCTGTCATCGTAGACGTTTTGATCGATGGTCTTGGCGTCATGGTAGTAAACAGCGGATTTTATAGTAGTGCGTGTCGTCCTGTAATCCGTCACGATAACAATTTCTAATCTTTGTTTGAAAAGAGGTATCGTATGAAAATTCGATTATAATTGTTTCTGCTACTCTCAGGAAATGCTCCATTTGTGGATTGGGAGTGACGGTGCTCGATTGTGCAGGTACCTGGCGGGCATTTCATCACACAGGGCATTTCATGTCACCGAGATGGGGGTTAATCCGTTTGATTCTCGTCCTGAGTAGGAAAGAGAGGCTGTTCTATTTTTATTGCAGAAATCGACAAATCTTACTGGAGTCGCTACAAATGCGTAAGCTGCGTCATATAGCCCCGTGTTACCACGATGTTAACCTCGCCCTTGACCTCGCTGGCGCTGCTGCGGAGAATGCTGAAGGGCTCCGGAAGCGGATGGTATTATTATTCATCATTAGCATTACATATACGACGCTAAACTAAATGTAGAACGAGGTGTCGATTTAGTAGTTGTCTTACATACTCGCTTGGGCGCACCCAACGAGAAGCGGTGTGGGTGGGTCGCCGTAGGCCCCAGAAAGCACGGACACTTTTTCCTCGCGCTGTTTGTCTCCTATAAATTCGAGCTGGAGCTCTTTTCTATCCCTACGAACGTCTACTCAGGGTCTTTGCAGTTCTTACAGGATTGGGTTAATATGGTCAATCTTCGTACCTTGACTTCTCTCACGTATTTGGCGCAAGTCACTTTTCTAGGAGGCAATGCACGAACTCATAGTTCCCAGCTTAGGGACATTGTTCCTAAGCGTGAGGTTCTCTACGTGGGCGGACAATACACGAACATCACGGCAGGTCTCGATTCCCACTAGTTCTATGCGTAGCTAAGACTGGAAAACAGGACAATGTAACCAATTCTACATCAATGGCTATGATAGGGCAAATTTACGTGGAGAAGCTTTCCCCTAACTCATCCCCGGCGAACCCACCACTTCCCATTATCTTCATTGCAGGTGCGGCTCAGACCGGCACCAATTTCCTTGATACTCCAGATGGACGGCCGGGATGGGCATCCTATTTCATCTCCAAAGGTCACACAGTCTACCTCTCAGACCAGCCTGCACGCGGCCGCTCCTTTTGGTTTCCCGGACAGGGAAATATCGGGTATATTGGCTCCCCCAATTCTGTCTCTGATATCTTCACCGACGTAGCAAACAACGGCAACCAATGGCCACAGGCGAAGCTTCACACGCAATGGCCTGGCACCGGTCGTATTGGCGACTCGACTTTCGACGCTTTCTACAGAAGCCAGATGCAGTTCCAAACTGACCGCTTCATAAGCGAAGAACAAAACGCGCAGGCATACTCAGCTCTAGTCGACCTGGTAGGCGACTGTTATATCATTAGTCACTCGCAAGCGGGTGCATACGGTATCTTCAGCCAAACACTATGACTCGCTGAAGTGGTTAACGATTGAGTAGGCTGGAGGGTCGGAGACATGCGCCCAGACCTAGTCAAGGGTATTGTCCAGCTCGAGCCATCTGGTCCACCGTTCACGCTCCGCCCACCGTTTGGAAATGATCCAGCTTTCGCCTTCGGCCTCACTGACCTCGCAATCGGATACGAACCGTCCGCAGGCAAGAATGCCGAAAACATTGAGACAACCATCGAGCCAGCAATCGACGACTATCACGACGAGTGCATCATGCAGAAATCCCCAGTGAAGCAGTTGACGAATCTGGGCAAAATCCCAGAACTTGTTGTTACTGGTGAAGCATCGTTCCATGCGCCGTACGATTACTGCACCGTTAAGTATCTGGAGCAAGTTGGCGTAGATGTTGAGTACGCGGATCTAGGCAAGGAGGGCATTCATGGCAACGGACACATGTTCTTCATGGAGAAGAACAACCTTGAGATCGCAGACCGGGTGTATCAGTGGCTGAAAAAGCACTAATCAACGCATAATAGAGAATCAATGGCCTCACCAAATTGTTCCAGTGTGTCTGCACTTTTAATATAGGTCAATGACCGCTAGGAAATAGTTGAGTTCGTGAATAGAAAATGCTAAGTCCGGAATTGGCGTAACTTGTCCTCTGAAGACCAGTAGGATAGACCATCACATTTTCTGACGGGCTATTAGGGAGCCAATCCTTCGAGGGAGAGGCTAAGAACTACGTCCCTACTTACGTACGATATGAAATTCCGAAGAGCGACACCCATCTATATCTATAGCGTGCCTAGATAAACAGTTTATTCTTCTTCTATGATCCCTGCTCATGCTTTATTTCCCCCTCTCTCCAATTACTCCACGTATGTGAATTTCTACATAGGACGGGATGTAAAGAGACCTGCCATCCCGCCTATCCCTCTTCACTAGGTATAGATAACACTTTACTTAATCTAGTCCTCTTTTATAGATTCTACATTTATTTTCCAAATTAAAATATCTTTGAAGTTAAAAAATTGGAACTTAGACACCAACTTGAAAGGGTGATCAACTTCTTTTTGGAGTTAACTCCTAATACATATATTCTTAGTCAGCCAAGAAGTGTTTCCACGAATCCGACAAACCGTCCCACGACCTGTAGCAGTTGGTGATCGGAAAGGCTTGCATATTCCCGCTGTACGCTGGCTGATCTCCTCATCGAAACAATTTGTAAGAGACAAGCGTTGACGACGAGAACCCCGAGGAGCCGATCTCCAATCTCCAATCACCCAATGTTGCGGACATCGCCATTTGCCCCGCCATCGATCCTCTCCCCACCCGCACTCCATGAGCGACTTCCAGAAATCTTTCGCCAAGTCAAGATTGGCCAAATTGCCTGCTGAGGCCCCGGTATTCGACACAATGGCTAGCCCCGGGGAAGCTCGCGAGGAGGACGCTTCCTCCGCCTCATCCGTCTCCTCGACGGGCACCCTCATGCCGTCACCCACACGGCATCTATTTGCTCGGACGGGCTCAACGTGGGTGGCACCTCAAACAGCTCGTTATGGTTTCAATGCAATGACTGACTTTCTTCTAGTCAATCTCAATCATTCACATGGTCGGACTTCTTCACACAGGAGCTGTTCTTCCCCCGACAAGTCAACGACCTTCATATCACTCATCATGTCTATTTCACACCCCCAACAGGGTCAGGGCCTCTATTCGTCATGCATCACGGTGCGGGGTCATCCGGTTTGTCCTTTGCTACCTGTGCAGATGAGATACGGAAGATCATCACCACGGCAGGGTTCCTCTCCCTGGACGCGAGAGGCCACGGGCGAACAACAATAACATCAAGCTCTAAGGCACTTGATACCGAAACTCCGTCTATGTCGGCAGCTACTCATGCCGAAGCTAACAGTGAGATTAAGCTCGACCTGAGCCTTGAAACTCTAAGCCAAGACCTTGTCTTTGTGATTCGCCAGACACAAATAAAGATGGCCTGGGAGAATCTGCCCGATATTGTCCTTGTGGGTCACAGTCTGGGGGGTGCGGTAATCACTGATGTCGCGAAAAATGGTGAGCTAGGCACGAAGGTGCTAGCCTATGCTGTCCTGGACGTTGTCGAGGGTAAATCCATCCTTCACCCTGATCAAAATGATATCTAACCATACTCCCAGGTTCCGCCATGGATGCTCTTCAAAGCATGGAGAAGTATCTCTCAACCCGTCCAACACGATTCCCCTCGTTGGCATCCGGGATTGAGTGGCAGTATGTGATCTTTTAACCCGTCCTTGTTGAATTTCAATGCTGATTAAGTTCCATAGCACCCGTTCCCGTACAATTCGCAACACAGCCTCGGCGCGGGCCTCAGTTCCGTCCTTGATATACGAGGAAAGCCAGCCTACCGATCCAACCCGCCCGTGGGTGTGGCGCACCAACCTTTCCGCAACAAAGCCTTTCTGGGAAAACTGGTTCATCGGTCTCAGCCGAAAATTCCTCGACGCACGAGGCGGCAAGCTGCTTTTGTTGGCCGGGACGGATCGTTTGGACAAGGAGCTGATGATTGGACAGATGCAAGGTATACTTTCCCTCTTGGTCCGTGTTACCCAGCCGAGTTTGTTATATACTGACTTTGTGGCAATGCAGGCAAATATCAACTTCAGGTCTTTCCCGAAGCGGGCCACTTCATTCAAGAGGACCAGCCGGTCAAAACGGCCCAAGTGTTAGTGGACTTCTATAAGCGGAATGACCGTAGTGCACTGGTGCTTCCACCGAAAGTGGCAGATATGCAGGCTGCCGCTGCTATGAAAAAGAGCGGCGGCCCATCTGATAAGAGTGGCGTGTTAAAATAAGATTTAGATCTGTTGTTGAAGGGGTTGTTCTGTAATGAAAACATTTATATCGTGTGAACGACACTACCCTATTGTATTGTTGTTTTAATGCTCGCGGAGATCTCCAATTGAAATCTGTCAACGTGGCAGACCTGCTGCTCTACTCTATACGCCTAGGTATCCAATCCTAGAGAACATTTGAAACAGATTATCATCATTATCGTATCATTTGATGACGCCTAGTCGCTCGGTTAATCAAGAGCCGAGACAAATAGCGACCAGTAGGTCAGAAATACAAAAGCTTTTTTTAAAATAAAAAGAAGCATTGAAAATCCCATTCCTCGAACTTTGAAACAGAAAAAAGTGCATGCCGCCATGCCCTAACTCCAGAGATCAACATTCAGATCCCAAACGCCACCGGATTTATTCAATGAAGAACAGTGACGTTAAGGAGATTCCGGAATAGAGTAAAAGAACAATTGAAGAAACCAGGGGTATTTGCGCCGTTGATGAGAAGTAACTGATCATCTGAAGTACCAGGAAAATGTACCAACGCCGTCTAAGGAAGATAGGCCCCGCCGGCAACGACCAAGTTCATGTTAGTGAACTTGACCTTGTACACGGGGCTCTTCTTCGTCGGGAAAGCACTGATTTGGTCCGGCGTGACCACAACATCTTTCCCCTTCTTCTTTTTACTTTGGCCAGGGGCGCTGGCCGGAGCGTTGCCGGCATCAAGCTTAGTACCAGCACCACCTTCGCCGATCACGCGTCCGGGATCCTGGGGCGCAGCGACATCCCATACACGGACCGTTCCATCGGCACCAGCAGAGACCAAAACGTTAGACTCCACACTCCAGCTCATAGACCAGATTCCACCCTTGCCGTGGCCACGCATGCGCTTCAGCAGGCGACCCGGTGCCAAATCCCACAGGAAGATCGATCCTTGGTCATCGGCAGATGCCAAAAGCTTTCCGTCGCGGCTGCACTCCATCGACGTGATGTTTCCGGTATGACCGGTGAACATGCGAACGGCATTTCCTGTTGTCACAGCCCACATGCGGACAGTGTGGTCGGAACTGGCGGTAAAGACATAGGCGGAGTTGGGGTGGAAGCAGACGACATCCACATCTTGGTCGTGACCAGCGAAAATGCGCTGTTGGCGGATGTGATCGGTGACCCAGAGGCGGGCAGTACGGTCATTGCCTCCAGTCACGAAATAATGGCCAAAGGGTCCCCAGCGAATGTCCCAGACCGGGCGATCGTGTCCCTTATACACGACCATGCATTGCCAGGTATCCAGAGACCATAATCGGACCGTCTTGTCGGCGGAGGATGAAAGAAGCCAGCGAGCATTGGTGGGTACGTAATCGTCACCGGTGACACTGTCATTCTTGGGAGTAGATGGCGCGAAAGAGACCGCATAGACAGGCCCTGAGTGACCAATCAGTCGTCGAGAGTTGGCCGGGGGCATGTCATCCAGCTCTGGGTACGCGGCTTCGATATTCTTTCCATCGAGACTCCAGATGCGGATATAAGAGTGCGTGAATCCCGCAGCAACAAGCATGTTATCATCCGAGAAGTCGATGCAGTTAATTCTGTAACCATGTCAGTGATCTTCATTTGAGAAAGGAGCTATCACAAGAGACCAACCCATCGTAGGTATTGTGGAAAGTGAACATGCACACACTAATACCTGGTCCTACACCACCAGTGCGCCCGTCAAGTCTGTACCGGTCTCGGTTCTCCTTGACCTTCATGACCTCCATGGCCACGTCACGGGCAATGGAAGGCGGGAATGGGATATCAGCGCGCGTCGGAGCTTCTTCCTCGTCCTCTTTCTTGATCATCTGCTCAAACTCCTGCGTAAGAGTGTTTTTACCGGCGGCCGGAGGCTCCTTGACGTCTTCATCGGCTAGCTCTGCACGGACATCTTCCTCGAGGGTCTGCTCCATCGGCATCTTCCCCAGTCTCAGCCTCGGCAGAGTTCCTGCCATGGCTGGGTTGTCGCCAGTGTAAGCCGAGCCGGGATGATGGCCAGGAATACCTTCATCTTCAGAAGGAAAGCTCTGGCTAGCTCCAATTTGGCCCAACATGGCAGCAAAGCTGAATCGATCATCGGCAGCACGGTCCATTGTCTTGATGATGCAGTAGCTGCTCAGGATGGCGTTCATGACAGACCCGCCCTCCTTTTCTTTACTTTCCAGGAATTGGAGAAGATTAGTATAAGCTGGGTTACTCAAGACGACGCGGTACTTGTTGGAGCGGTAGAGCTTTGCCGTTGAGTTATCCTGGACGTGTTCCGGCAGACTGATGGGTTCTAAAACACGGATGTCATCTGTGTGCTCCGGAAGAAACATGTTCTTATTCGATTCGAAGAACTGCTTCGCATCCTGGGGATAGAAGGAAGTGACCATGTTCAGGAACGAGTAAACGAAAAGGGGCCACAAGACGCGGCGCAACTCCGGCTAGGTTGTGGTCAGTACGACAGCACTCTTCCTGGACCTGACAGTTGAAGAACACGTTATTTACCTTGTATAGATCCAGGTTTTCTTCCACCCAAGTTTTGAGCAAATCAAACCCCTGCTTAAACTTGGGGCGAGCATCCTCTCCAAGAGGAGGCAAAGGCCTGCCGTCGATCTCTTGGTTTGCGGACTCCATACGGAGCATGGCCTCGGTCCGGCTGTAGCCTTTCTTGGCCAGATAATCGATGACCTAAGATCAGACCGAGTCAGATCGCAAATATTCACATTGCAAACATGCACAAAAACAAACAACAGAGCTTCCGAGGGGATTTTCAGCAATGTATGTACTGATCAGAGAGGAAATTGACTGCGGCAAAGCTTGGCTGGGCTCGGGGGTTGGAACTTCATCCGGCTGGTACTGATCGTCGAAAACTAATGGAGATGATATGCGCCCCGAGCAAGCATTTGCGCGCCTTCTCGACTGGCCAGACTTGCTCGGGGGCGGCATGGCTGGCTGGCGGCGACTCGACGGAGGAGTTTTGGGAGCCATGGAGCGCGGTGTATCAGAGATCGAAGATCATGCCGATGCAAGGTAGATGGGCAAAATATATCAGGTTGAAGATATGATGGTGATAGATCGGAACACAGGCGAGGGAGGTGGTGGTGGTGGTGGAGAGAGAGAGAGAAAGAAACAACAACTGCTCAACCGGAAGCAGCGCTTGATCTGATAACAAACAGACCAGCTGAAGCCACCTGCTCGAAGTATTTTCCTCTTCCTCTTCCTCTTCCACACGCCCTCTTCACGCCTCGAATTCATCCTCCATAGCCATACACCTGAAAGACAATGCAAAAAACAATCCACCCACAAGGTCGTCGAATAGCCAATTGGACTCCATAATGGGTTACAAAATACTTGCAGCAAAATTAAAGCCCAAAGAAAAATACAGAAACTGAACGGTCAAGCCAAAAGAAAGCTCCGCGAGAGGAATCACCAGAGGAACAAGGCCTTCAAGACAACAGTAAATGTACTCACTATTTGATTGAGGTTCTGCTGCGACATCGCACCACTCTGCGGCGGAGGCGGGCCAGGCGTAGGCGTATGTTGCACCGGAGTACCAGACAAAGGCTGAGAGGACATGGGCATATTGCCTCCATTCGCACCAGGTCCCATGCTGCCGCTACGCGGCGCGGGACTGGGGGCGCCGCCGGGCGCAGACATGGTGATTGCTTCGACGAGGGCGGTGGTGCCGATGCGATGGGCCGGGGGTAACCACAAGGTTATAGCGAAGGACCGAAACTAGGGGGGTGAGCTGTGATGGAGCTTGAACTTGAGCTTGAAAATGATAAATGATATTGGTGAAGTCGGCGCGGCCGCTGAATCAGCCCTTTCCGGGGATCCCACGTGATCGCGGTGGCCGCAGCTTCGCGACGGCGGCGATCTTCTTTCTTGGCTTGCACAAGATTCGGATATTCTCTGGACAACGCTATAGCTTGACTGTTGTCTGCTAGGCAAAAAGCGCTTACTTCTTTCATTACAACTTTCAATCACTGCACACTGCAATGCCCGACGAACTACCTCCCCCGCAAACTTTCAGCTCCGCAGACCGAATCCGCCAACTCAATGACATCGACAGGGTAGGACGGACACCCGAAAGAAATATTTCTTTGCGATGCTCCTCGCTAACTCTTCCTCTCTAGGATGTTGCTCAGCTCACTCGATCTGCTGGCCTAGCCATCCAGGCCCTCACAAATGCAAAGCCCGATTCAGACTCCGCCGAGCCGAGAGACGGCTCCCTCGAATCCCACAAGACGCAATTCAAAGAAGCCACCTCCAAATACTTCGCTCTCCTATCCTCGATCGATGTCCGACTCCGCAGACAGCTCTACGCTCTGGAAGAAGCTTCTGTCATGAGTTCCAACGCCCCTCAGCGGAACGAAGCAACAACTTCCGGTGGTGCTGGTGGGACTGGTTCTGGGGCCGGAGCTGGTGCTGGTAACAGTGCTGCCAACCCTCTCGATGTCAGCTGGTTAAACAGTCGAAAGGATACAGTAGGCAAGGACAAGGAGGCAGAGCTCTGGGCGGCTGCCCGGAGGTTCGTGGGGGATCTGGATCAAAAACCGGCAGACGAATCCAACTCCACTGATGGTTCGGAGAAAATGCAGCTTGATTGATTGAAAGACGACATTTGCAAACTGCAGATGCTTCTCCAGAAGAGCCAGCGGACGAAATGATTTTTATGCCTCTATGATACCCCCACATTGCTGGAAGAGACAATATATCTTACCAAATCCAATAAGATCTATAAACTACTTCATTCTGAGGTCCAATGATATGGACAATATTCGCGCAATGTTCATAAAGCTAAAGCTGTGCAAAGAACGCAACAATGGACCGTCTAGTGTGGGCTCCTGAGCCGCTAACCTGACAATGCCGAATCTATCAAAGACTATTTCTGCATGGACTTGATCATCTCCAGCTGCGCTGCCCGGTCCCGATTTGTCTCCGAGAGAGGCCCCAGGCCTAGAAAGAATGGTTAATATAACGTGGCATGGATGGTTGTCGAGAGAAGAGTCACTTACTGCGCAGCTCGCCTACAACATCCTTGGCCTTGCCAAAGTAAACCTCCTCTGCATGTGACAATCTGGTTAGCATTCCCAACCCTGCTCCTGTCGACGATGAAGTACCTACGTAGCAAATTGCGCATCTTCAATTCCATATCCTCAACCAATCTACCCACATTGGCAATGTGGCTTGCATCCCCTTGCTCAACGGGTAGATCTGCCTCGATCTGACGGGTCATGTTACCGCTCAGGTCCATATCGCCAAGGGCATCGCTCTGGTTAGCGAGATGAAGGATAACAGTGCTAGTGAGCTTGTAGTGGGAGGAGCGGGCGCGGTCGGTAGCCTCGAAAACGTGAATGCTGTCCCATTCGCCGGAGCTCTGGGAACCGGGGGTGACACCTGGAGAAGAGGGGCGAGTCAGTCGGGGCTCATCTCTAGCAGTCGGGAGGTCATGAGCATGGGATATCCCGAAATGATGGACTTACCCTTCTTCAGGAGAACAACACCCGCAAAACCATCATCCAAATCCCAAAAGTAGACGCTGCCGACTCCGCCCTCATAGTAAAGTTCGCGGTAAACATCGAAGGCCTCGTTCGCCGCAACCTCGAGCTTGCGCACCTTCTCACTGGGAACAGTCCCATCCTCCAGCGGGGGGTCGAATTCATTGCTCCATGGTGAGCGGTAGCTGTCGCCGTCGCGGTTGTAGTCACAGAGGAGATAGTCACGGTTGGTCTGCGGGCAGCGGCGAATTTCCAGGGGCTGATCAACGGAGGAGAGGAGGTCTTCCTGGAGCTCGGGGACAATGGAGTTGATTGCGTTGAGGTTCTTCTTGGTGTCGCGGGGGTTCAGGCGTCGGAGGAGGTCGCTGGAGGGGACAGTCAGCTCGGTGGTCTCTCCATGCACATGAGGCGGGGTTGCGGGCAGGCTGGGCATTGTCTTTGTTTTGACCGATAGCGAAGACAATCCAGGTTTGCGATTGTAGGGATGGTTGGACAAGACACTTACAGCGCGCTGTCAAACTGTTGATCGGCCATGGTGGAGGAGGGTTGTGGACTTGGAGTATGTTCTGATCTCCGGACGGCGGTTGTTGATGGTCGGAGGTGCGTGTACGTTGGGTTCCGGGCCGTGGCGTCAAGATGGGGTGATCTACATACACGCAACAACACCAGAGGCAGAGTAAATCACGTCGAATCATTTCGGGTATTTAATTCAGTCGTGCTCTATCAAAGCATTTATTTAATATGTACATTTAACAACACTGTGACACTGACTCCTCGCCTGAAGGAATCTTAGTCTGGCTCTCTAAGTTCACCAATCATCGCTGTCCTGGATGGCTGGCCTACTATTGCGAGCGCGTGGCTTCGGTTCATTACTGAAAAGCACGCTGGCATCTGGAAGATCGAAGTCTGAGTCATCATCAAGGTCACTCTCGGGAAGCCTTGAGGACTGCGGTGGTGGTTGCGGAGCAACCTGCTGGGAAATTCGTTGGATGGGCTGTCTTGTCGGTTTAGGTTCGATATCAGACGTATTTGGAGACAAGAAGGCCGCAATCTCAGCATCCTGTGGACTTTGAGCTAGTAATTTTGCGGTTTTCTTGCGCAAGCTGGACTGTTTCGGTGTCTTGGTTGCTTTATTGCCCTCTTGACGATTCTCCGTTGAAGAGTTCGAAGATGGCCGATGAGGAGTACCAAGCTCGCGATCCAAGACCTGCTTGAATCGATCTTCACAATCAGTGCTAGCCTGTTCCATCTTCTGCAAGGTGGTGATCATGCGTTGGGTAAGAGAACCATGCCGCACCGTTTTGGTGGGTCTCGCAACACGCTGCAAACGCGGGAATGCATCGTTACGCGGGAATCGAATGAACTGCGGTGATGTGTCGCCAATGTTCTGATAGTGGTGCTCGAGCTCCCGTTGCTCAGTCGCACTCAGTACAACTTCTTCCAAACATGGGACATCAACTGGTTCAGGTGTGGGCGTGCGAGGTCGCTTTTCGGGCGCGGACACCTTGGCTTTTGCTTTGCTGAAACCCTCTTCCAGCGTCGAAGCTCTAGTGAACCCAGTCTCCACGTCGTCAGGCATATGGAACTTCTTTGGGGGCCTCTTGGGCGCTCGGCCGCGGCGTTTCGGCTCCAGCAGGTCTTGTTGAGAATTCTCCGGTGGGATTTCGATAATTCTCTTGTCGGGTGTCGGGCGTATACCAGCAGGAAGAATACGAGCAGATAGTTCATCGTGGAAGGTGAATCGAGATCCACTCGCAATCATCTGTTGCATCTTCTCGTAGTTGTCTTTGGCCTTGATATAGGAATCTTCTTCCTTGCCTTTCATGAGCAATAGGGTGATATTACCGGCTCTCTTACGACCAGTTCTACCCATCCGTTGCAGCATGCGGATTGGTGAGGCCGAGGAATCGTAGCAGACAATTAGATCCACTTCTCCAATATCCAAACCTTCCTCTCCAATCGAAGTAGCGACAATAGTATTGTATGTTCCTCCTTTGAATTGCTCAATAATCTTCAGTTGAGTCTTCTGGTCCATTCCCTCTGATCCTTTGGCACTGCTCTGGCCGACGAAAATATGTGGTCGAATCATAGGCGCATAGCGCTGCAGCACCCTTGTCACCTCTTCGGCACTGTCGCGGAAGTGAACGAAAATCATCACGCGAGTGGCCGGATGCCCGCCATTCTCGCCGCTGTCCCGCCCTTCGCCGGCATCCATGAAGTGGTTTAGAATGACAGACTTTAGGTACTCGAGCTTCGGGTGCCCAATGAACTCAGGGTTTTTGCTCCAAGGTTCGAGATGGCTCATGAGCTTTTTGAAACTTTCGTCTTGGACAACTTGCTTCTGCCATTTCCCACCTTTCTGACCATCGGTATTCGACTTGAAATGCTGCAGGTGGCGATAAAAGGGTACGATGCCGTGAAATTTCAATAAATCGATAGCATGGGCGAGACTAGCAAGCAGAGTGAAGATGGCGTTGACCTTGCCTTTCAATCCAAAATTTGCATTTCGGCCAGCATCTGATTGCATCCATTTCTGTCGGGCCATGGTGAGGCCGTATGCTGTGAGCGCCATAGGATCTCTTCCCCAGTATGCATTCAGGGTTGTCAGCTGCTCCACTAACGGACGCAGCGTTGTAGACAGGAGGTCCATACAGAACAGCATCTCTTCGGAGTTCTCGAATGTTTCGATTTCGATATTGCGGGCATGCACATAATCCCGAATATCAATCGAGTGCTCCGTACGGATTTCCACCCGCGAGATATCCAGCCCATCAATGACCGCCTGGACCGATTCCACAGTTGATCCCGGAGTTGCCGTCAGCGCTAGGACGCGGAAGCTCTTGTTGTATCGCCGTAAGAATTTTACCACTTCCACATAGGCGTAGCCACCTGTTGCACGGTGGGCTTCATCCACAACCAGCAAGACGACGCGCTTAGGATCGGCAATGCCAGTCTTCAAATCGTTGATCAGTGTTTGCGGTGTCATGAAGAACACACGTTTGGCCTGCCATTCCTCTGCGCGAATGCCAGGCGCTGCGCCTCCAGTGAGCATTGTTGATTGCGATCGTGGGATCCCGGCAATGTCTAGACACGCCGAGACTTGCTGTGAGACCAGCGGCTTGGTTGGAGCCACGAAAATAATTTGCGCATCCTTTGTCCATCGGAACCAGTTGAGCATGACGGTTGCCGCGATGAATGTCTTTCCCAGACCGGTCGGTAACGCAACGAGCAGATTATGGAAAAGACCTTTCTGAGCGATGTTGTACTGGTAGTCTCGAATACTGCCCAAATTTGTCGGGTACCACCATGTGTTGAGAGAATCTTGGTTGAGCTTATGCTGTGTGGGAGGCTCAACCTTTTCGGGCGGCGCCCAGTCCTGTTCCCGTGGTATGGGATCCGGGTTTTGTGTCGCCATTCCGAAAAGAGTGCTTTGTCGAAGATGCTGTGGGTGATTTGAGGGGCGAGAGAAACTCGATTGGAAGGACGTCGATTGTGCAGGTCGGGCTACCGGCGAGAGGCACGGGGAAGAGTCAAACGCATCGTCCGGGATGTCATTGAGCTCGAAGGAGGCGTCCGCGGAGGCGCCTTTATCGTTCTGGTGTGATACTGGCTGTTTATTACCTATAGTTGTCGGTCCACCCAGTTTTTGTGTACCTCTGAACGTCTTCTCCTCTTCGAATGCATCGAGGGAGGCTGCCAGCGCAGCTCTCAGCTCTTCTTCCTCATTGTAGTAGTTGTTCGACTGTCGCCTTGAGTTATTCAGCTCTGGAGTTCGTATGGGTTCCGGGGTTGGTGATTTTGGGTCAGGTTTCTTCCACCTAGGACCTCGGATGCGTTCAGGGCTGGAGTTGGGCTGCGTGAGTTGCGTGACAAATATGTTCTCTTGGAAATTGCTCTGTTTCGGGACAAAGCTCCGGTTTTTTGGTCGCTGCGGATGCTCGTCGTAGTCGGAGGATGGATCCCGGCGAAATTCCATCAAACCGTCGTCCATCGAGGCAAACGAGTCAGTCTCCGACGCCGCATCGTCCACAAGATCTGCCCCGCGTGTCGGCGAGTGAACGCGACGGCGTTTCGCCGGCCGAGGCGAAGGAAGGTGACCGGCCGGGGTACTGGGCACAACAAAGTCATCATCGTCAAAATAGTCCGACTCGGAGTCAGACGGCATCTCGCCTGGTAGTCGACTCTCCAGAGTCTTGGAGATCCGCCTGATCCAAAGCGATTCGTCCAGGCGCGTCGCGTCGATCACGGTGTCAGGTGACCACATCGCCAAAGTGTTTGTTCCGTTTGCACACCGCCCTGGATGCAGGGGCAGTCACTATTATAATTATTACTACATTTACAGAGTTCATCGTGACATCGGCAGTTCCATTTACATTTGCAGTAAGAAGGACAGGAGAAGACATCAGGTGACTGCGAAATGCAGTCTTATCTTTGTAAATGGACGTGGACACACTGCACATACATTCTATACTAGTTGTGGGCCCATATTATTCTGTCCCCGCATTGTCGTTGCCGAGATTTAGTGTCAACAGCTTCCGAGGGTTCCCAATGGTTTCGCGGATGACTGTCCACAGGCTGTTGGGATAACAATGACTGACACGCTCCCTTGCCTAGGTCCGGCCTGCTTTTGTCCCGATAGCTGGCAGTGCAGGAGTGCAGGTCCGTCGAATCCCCAGATTTGACAGATCCACCAGAGGGCCCCCCAGGGGGCGTCAGGGTCCGTTAGGGTCTTTTAGCGCCACTCAAGGGGCCTGCACGGCGCTGCACGAAGATGCAGCAGACCGCAGCAAAGGGGAAAGGCCAGTGGCAATCATTGCAATCATTGGAGAAGAGCATCTCCTAGTGCGGTGCAGCTGCACCCTTGAACCCTCGCGAGAAACAGGTAGAAAGGTGGAAAGTCCCGCCTGGATCAATCTGAGACACGACGAATGAGAGCCCTCGCCTCGGCGACCCTGGTCTTTTTTTAATCTTTTTAAATCCTTTTTTACTCCATTTGCCAGTTTTAGCTCGTTTGCCCTTGTTTGGGAGGCAAAGGCCGTGCTTGTTCACGGGTTGACATGCCTGCGAGACACGGCGAGTATTTAAGACTGCCTCGACGCCAGCTCTGCACTTGGCTCCTGTCCTCCTTTCTTCCTCTTCTCATCCCAGTCTTTCGTTAGCCACACTGTCGCTACCTTCCTTTCAATCGTCAAAGAACAGTTTCTCGTGATTAAATTCTACCTTTCACGTCACCTTTCACCATGAAGCTCACCGTCCTCGCCCTGTCTACTCTCGTGGCCCTCGCTGCCGCTGAGACCACCGCCACCGCCGACCAGCCGACCACCACGGTGACTGCTGAGGGCAAGTGTGCACAGAACTGTATGTTATGAATTCACTCCCATTACTCGCATTGCTCGCATCCTCTCATGACTCCTTGCTGACTCGTTCTCCAGGTGCCGCCAACGACGTCTGCTGCATCGCCAAGTGCTACAAAGTTCCTTGCCCCAGCGACAACCAGGTCAACGACACCAACAGCTGTGTTGCTGCCTGCCCTCAGGGCACTGGCACTCCCGCCGATACCAAGAAGTACACCGACTGCCAGCAGGCTTGCTTCAGCTCCCACTACTTCCCCATCGACGACTCCACTTCCACTGGTACTTCTGGCTCTGGCTCTGGCACCACTGCCTCGGGCAGTATGGCCACCGAGACCGGCTCCCGTTCCAGCTCCGAGACTGGATGTATGTGCTGACCCCTCACATTTCTTGGATGATGACCCCCTAACTCACTTTCTTCCAGCTTCCTCCAACGGTTCCAACACTGCCAGCGGCACCACCGAGACCGGCGCGGCTAACACCAGCAACGCCGCCAACGCCAAGCTGGGCGCCTCCAGCGCTGGCCTCTTCGGTCTCGTTCTCGCTGCCTTTGCTCTCTAAGCGCGTTCAAATGGGTCTCGGATCAAATTTTTATTAATATGCAGGAGAACCGGAGATGGAATCTCCATCTGGTCCCTTTCGTTTCTTTCCATCTGTGTGATAGTATCCAATACCTGGTTTAGGCCCCGCT
Source organism: Penicillium sp. G339 (assembly GCA_027569595.1). Taxonomy (NCBI): domain Eukaryota; kingdom Fungi; phylum Ascomycota; class Eurotiomycetes; order Eurotiales; family Aspergillaceae; genus Penicillium; species Penicillium sp. G339. The sequence goes on along the minus strand of JAPDFJ010000003.1, from coordinate 1,714,470 downwards.
GCGAATGAATGAATAATAATTTTTCCCTGGGTATTTTTGGGTCTCTTGCCACTTTAGTCCGCATGACCTCGTACACTTTTTTCTTTCCCACATTCCTCGGGTATTATTTTTCAATGAGTACTACTACTAGTAGTAGGTTCGTGTCGATCAGTCGGGGTGTCCAGCTGTCGCATTTTGCAGATCAGGCCCCACTGGGAGGTTCCCCGCATGGACGGAAGATTTGAATTTGAATCTGCACCAGGCTGGATGAGTTTAGACGCAGGGGGAAAGTGAAAGTGACCTCGGGAACATTCCAGGTTGAAAGTGGAAAAGTGGAAGGTTGCAGCGAAGGGCAATTCGGACGAGCCACGGTTCACCGCCGGGCTTTAACTTGTTGACTGCGGGGCCAAAGTTTTCGCGTGGTCTCCAAATTTATATATATTTCACTCCATTCTGAAACCTGCCAGTGGTTAGTAAAAAAGATTGAGAAGTTGCTACTCGGATACTTGCAACTCCACATACTACCCAGGCGTGTCATATAAAATCGGAACAATCTAATATTTTTCAACGGCACCGCAGCAGGGACCTGCAGCCACAAATTACAATGGACGAGACCAGCCCGGAATTCCAGACGCTCTACAACGCGATGTTGACCTTCGTCAACACCTGCATGGCTGCCCATGACCCATCGCACAACCCCGCACACGTTCACCGAGTCGTGGCGCTGGCCACGACAATTCTAGACGCTGAGCGAGCACTCCACCCAAGCACATCCTATGACGGAGCTGTGGTCAAACTTGCGGCTCTGCTGCACGACATCGGAGACAAGAAGTATCTGCATAATCTGGCTTCAGGCAGTGATGTCGAGAATCTCGATCCAACAACCATGGTTCGTCATGCTCTTATCAAGCATGGTGCCCCCGAGGGTCTTGCGTCAAGGGTGCAAACCATTGTCTCGCATGTCTCCTATTCAACCGAGATCAAAGATCCATCTGTGATTCGGCGTCTAATCGATCAGGAGCGGTATATAGAGCTGGCGATTGTTCAGGATGCGGATCGGCTCGATGCAATTGGCGCGATTGGGATCGGACGAACGTTTACCTTCCTCGGTGCCCAGGGCAAGAAGTTCCTGGTGGGTGGTAAATGGGATATGAATAACTCTATCGAGCATTTCGGGGATAAATTGGAGCTCTTGGAAGGGATGATGAAGACCGAGACGGGGAGACAGATGGCTCATGTGCGGACAGAGAGACTTAGGATTTTCCGAGGTTGGTGGGAAGAAGAAATGGAACTAGTTTCCTCTTCGCAAATATAGACCATCATTTACTGGTGGACAATTCTAGTACCTTGAATATTGTTGAGCCCGCGAGGGCCCTGTCTGTATTGCCGTTCAAAGCTAAGTAAACCTAAAACGAGTGATAGGCAGAGCGTTATCCAAAAGAAAGGAATGAGCCCATTGGAGTCGCTCCAAAGCCCAGAAGAAAAGTCAAACAATATAAAGAAACCAAGAAGAGACAAATGAAACTGAGCATGCAAAAAGCCTTCCATCTATTATCAAGAATGAAAACAAAAAGAGAGGGGAATAGAAAAGCAGTACAGTGTTAGGGGTATTGGAGTTTCTGTGAGCTGTGTCGAGTCAAAAACGGTACTGTAAGCCAAAAGTTGTTAACCAAAAATGAAAAGAGACAAAGCTTCACCGGCAGAACAATCCCAAATAGGATACATCTGATGCAATTTCTGGATATGGTTGAAGAAAGCAGAATGACCAAAAGAGAGAAAAAAAATAAAACTCCGGTTGCAGTTCTCCAACGCCGCGCGAGCAGAAAAATCTAAATCGTTATCATCTGAGACGGAAGCAAATGCAAATAAATCAAAAATCAAACCCGGTCCCTGGCAAAGTCCAGGACTTCGCAATCATCCTCGAAGAACTCATCGTCCGCCTTTAGAGGAGTAGAGTGTTTCTTCTTCCGTCGGGTCGTGATGACCACCTCTTCCACATTTCCGGTGCTGTTGCCAAGGGTGATGAGGTTCTCAATATCCCCACCGGCCCCCAGAGAGTGACCATGAATGGCGGCGTTCTCATCTTCATCTTCCCCATTGTCATCGCCACTGTTGCTGTACGATCTCACGTGTACCTTGGTCGTGGAGACATCATTCCCAAAAACCCACTGACCGCTGGAAACTGAAGCTCCAGTGTCTGTAGCAAAGACATGTAGACCGACACGCTGATCTGTGTGGAAAGGTTGATATGGCGTGTTCGTCTCGATCTCCGCCTGGGACAGGGGCTGACAGGAAAGTTTGGTTGCGCTGGTTGGTTGCGAGCTAGCTGATGGCAGAAGGAGAGAAGCCTTGACAACCATTTCTGGGTCATACGCCATAAGAGGTGCCGGTCCACAAGTGCTCTGCAAGCTGGTAGGCAACTTGAACTGACTCTCTTTGCCCCCGACCACAGAGTGGAATTGGCGGTTCTTTTGGTTGGTGGCGCCTTTTTTAAGCCGGTACAATTTGAAATTTCCACCGTCAACCACTCCCAGAAAGACGGAACCTTTACTACAAATCCACATCACTCGAGATGATGCCGGATCTCGAGCAAGACCGGGCAGATGCAGTCGGTTTTCCCCAACGTGTCGGAGAGTATGAACGGTCCCTGTAGCGGCTGCACCCATGGATTTGCTGAGGCCCGCAGCCACGACCTTCCCACCTTTGATACTAGCTGCAGTTGGCAACGCAAATCCACTCATACTGGGGAACGCCGCCCCCGATGAAGGAACACGGCCCCGAACAGCGGAGAAAATTGGCTGAGTCTTGCCCCCAACTAGTTTCATAGCCGCCGATAGCGGATTGTTGGCGTTCCCTTGGATAGACATTTCATCACTTGTAGGATCAATGGTGGGCGACCTTGTCCCAGTAGAGCGAGCTCGGCGGAAAGGTGGCCATTGGAATGCGCTTTGAGGCAAGTCAAAGACATGAACTGTGCCCTTCCTTGTGATGACAGCCAATCGATCACCGGTGGGCTGTGTCCAGATTACATCCACAATGCTAGATGTTGTCAATCTTGCGTATCTTGCCACTTGTCGCACATTTGGGCTGTGAGCAGTGTGATCGTCAGCGATGAAAGCCATCGCCCGACAGTGCTTGAGCTGCATGAGATCCCAAACATATTGGACATCACCTTTCTTGCTACCCGTGAACAGCATCAGGCCATTTGGAGACAGTGAAAGGAAACTGCAGCCATTGGGAACCTGGAAGGTAGCCAGAGGGTGGAGAGATGCAAATTTCGTATCCACGCCATCATCGAACCGATCAAGATCGATGACAGAAACCGTATCTGGTTCGGGGGAAGATGTTGACTGAGTGTCTTGGGCATGAGTCGGAGGAAAGACTCCGTAGCCTTGAGCTTGGGTCTCCATGACTCGATTCGGTCGAGGCGCAGGTGGTGTGCCGGAGGGCTGTTGACTATTCCAGTAGCTATTCCAGGCTTGGAGTCCCTGATCACCCATCCAGCGGGCACCTTTGACCAGTTCTTGGGTCACACCTCGAGCCACTTTATTCAAGAAACTCTCCCCTTCGCCCACATCGGTTGCGCAATTGACCGAGGGCATGCTCGGTGGGTTGCGAGTCTCTAATCCTTGAGCTTTGTCATGCATCAAACCCGGGGGTACAATGCCCTGGATTGATCCTCTGTAAGAGGTTGACGGAGACACAATAGCTAACCATCTTCCTTGCAAGGCCACAATTGGTCGCTCCGAAGCAGATGTCCGCGGGGCGTCGCTGTGGGACCCATCGGGATCGGTAGAGCTCGACGAGGTGGAATATCGTCGAGATTCTGTGGTCTGAACGTTGGTCCAGTTCTTTCCCAAGCACTGATAGGTATCTGATGATGCATGCCTGAACACAAAAACTTCTCCACTAATACCAGAAGCAACGACAAGATGTTTACCACTGCTGAAAAGCGTCAGGCTGCCAACTGGCAAGGGTGCAAAGGATGGCTGGCCGGGGATGTTCTCCAACGTTGGCACGGGCTTGCTCGCGAACAGCGTGGCAATCAGCGCTCCAGACCGAAGGGAATATACTTGAACTTTGGTTTGGTAAACCGGGGTCTCCGAACGTCTATCGCCCGAGCGGCCTCGGATCATTGAAGGAGGAGCTTCATGGATATCGGAACCCGCCGAGGAACCGGGAGCTTCTTCTTCATTAGGTGGGATTGGTCCGTGAATGATGACTGCAACATGGGGTTGAGACGAGGCGAGCGTGTCGTTAGATGACTGGCCAGACAAGATCTTTGCTTCGAGGACCCTGCCGCCTAGGCCGGTGATCTGCCCGACTAGGCGCGTCCGACGGTCCTCAACCGCGTGAACCTCCACCGCGCCATCAGAGCCTACCACTAACACAGTAATCCCGGCTCGAGGTGACTTGGCTGAGAAGCTCGGTAGAGTATCCAAGCCGCAAAACGAGTAGGCTTCATCGCCCGGAAGTCGGTTTTGCGTGCCGAGGTCGATATCAGGAGCTCCGTAGAAGTGTGGTTGGGGCAGATGGGGAGGAGGTGCAAGATTGCTCACTGGACTGCCATATGACTGACTCTTTCGTCGGTCCACAGACTGCTGTCGAGACTGCATGCTGCTTCGGAAACCACTGCCGTAACTGAAGGGCCTGATTCGGGTCGGTGGCGACGCCGAGGAAGGTTGACTGAAGCCCCCTCGCTCTTGAATCGTGGGGAAATTGATGGGCGACTCCTGAGGCAGCTCACCATCCATGAGATCGATGGGAGGACTCTTGCCGAATGGTACTGACTGGGCCCAGGTGTCTGTACGAGTGGCCACGTCGTTCTCGGCGTTTCCATCGATTGAGCCGAGTGCATCCAGCACGGGGGAGACGACGGTTGGGTTAACATCGTGAGTGAACGTAGGGTCAGGGGAAGATGAGGGTTCGGCGGGGGCTACCACAGGGGCTTGAATCCTAGACGGGGGTGTTAATGTTGGGGTAGGGTATAAGAGTAGACGTTGGGGGCATCGTACAAGTCTTCCGTTGGCGTTTCCGTCACTGCCTTGACGGCCGCCTTGGCCTTCTTATTTTTCTTCTTCTTACTCTTTCCACTAGGTTCATGCTCCTGGATTGGGCGGGTTTGATCCGTATTGAAGGGGGTCTCGTCTTCCCAAGACCGGCTGTACTGGCGATTGAACTCGTCAGAGGCTGCCGGGGGCATTCACCTAGAAGATGCCTCTGGGAGGCAACTGGGAGGGTTGGAGGCACAGTATGACCGCTCTCAAGACCTTTTCAGAGGTCTGAGAACGGGGGGAGGTTGAACCGACTGCTTCAGGCGCACCGAACGAAGGCGGGGCTGAAGCTCACAGGTACAAAGGCGGGGCAGATGTCTGGCGATGATCAGTTACATCAGTGCAAGCCCGATCCCTCCTGCACGGAAAATAATCCCGTAAACCGTGTGGAGGCAACACAGCTCGGGTACTCACGTATATAGTTTCACGAGGTCGACTCAGAGCCGGGGTGTGTTTATTGTTCTTGTTGTTGTTGATGGGGGAGAATGGACAGCGTATCGTCGAGCGGAGTCGCTTGTCGATACGCGGGGAAGCTGTTGATAAGAGCGATAGGCGCAGACTTAACAGCACACGTTGGACGATGGTCCAACAAGTGACGTGAAGTGCCGAGGTGAAGATCAAGTCAAGAGTTCAGAGCAGCAGTGAAGATGGCGCAAACGGGGAGGCGAGGAAGATAAGAGGGGAAGTGGGAAAGGGGAGGGCGGTACCTGAGTCATTCCCTCCTCTCCTCCTCACGGGGGGGCTGACCCCGTCATTCTCCGGCGCAGCTGGGCATGTCACTTCCCCACTCGATGTTTCCGTGCTGACTGAGATTATCCATACATACTACGATAGGGCATACACGACTACCAAGCCAAACAGTACTCGGCCACAGCTTAGCTAATGCCCACCCATGGAACAAGAGGATCCAGCTGAATGAATCCGACTATAGCCGCCTTTCATCGTTGCCTTTGCCTTTTGCCTTTGTCTGGTCTGGTCTGGTCAAGTCAGGTCAGGTGCTTCCTGTTTCCTGCTGCCCTCGACGAAGCTCATCGCATCGCTGGGTTCGCTGGGTTTGCTGGTCGCCCGAGCGCGAACTGGCTACCTCATACTTAGGGGCCTGTTCGCAAGGTCCCTCGGTAAGTGGTCCGGAGCAAGAAATGTTTCGTTGGTCTCTCTTCTTCTATTAGGTGAGAAATAAACAGGACAAGCGTTGGTGAGATGATGATACAAGGGCCCGTGGGGCCGGAATCGCATAGTTCCATCCATAGACAGATCCCCAGATCTTCCCCGTTTTCCCCGTCTTCCCCTTATACATGCCACCGCGTCACTTAGGTCTTCTTCTTGGCCGCCGCCTTAGCCTTGGCCGCCTTCTTCTTGTTGCTGTTGATCATGACGATACCTATGAAGGTGCCCACCACGGCCGATCCCAGGAGGGTCAGGATAACAGGGATGCGGATGGCCCAAACGCGCGGAGGGAAGATGTCGTGGAGAGGGTGGCCCGGGTCGACAAACGGCTGTTGTAGACGATTAGTTGTGATCGGTAGAACGGTGCAATTCCCCAAATATCATATCATACCATCAACAGGGTCCACGCGGTATAGTAGAGAAAGATTGCAGTGGCAGCCAAAAGCATGGCGGAACCAACGAGTTGACCCAGCTACCTCTTGGAGTTAGTGGGAGACATGGAAGTTGCGTGCTATCTGCACAATCCGGAGGAGGTACAATACCATTCTGCGAAAGGAGCGGTCGCTTAGAAAAGAAGAGAAGAAAATAACAAGGAAAACGGCGACAGTAGATGGCCCAGGGAAAGGAGGAGCTTCCCCCGTTCCACCCTGGCCTTGCCTTCCCACCACGTGACCACGCGCTAGAGCTTTACATCGCGGAATCTCCAAGTGCAACTCCCGCAACTTTTGGAAACACCGCCGCTCTGGTGCTTCCCCCTCCCCCCCCCTTCTTTTGACCTCCTGGAGTCATTCTAATCCTTCGCAATGTCGGATCCGGTTGTTCTCCAGTCTGCGGTTCGCGTGCCCACCCCTCCCCCGGGCACCGACTCCCCGACCGCAGCCTCTCGAAAGCGCTCACCTCCTTCACGCTCCCCTTCGCCGAATCGCCGTCGGTCGCCACCGGGCGATTCCCGCAGAGATGGCCCCGATGTGCCCAGGATGGATGACGATCGTGCAATTGAAAGGGAGCGACAGCTGGCAGATCGAGTGCGCGAGCATGAAAAGCAGGAGGCCGCGCGCAAGCCCATGACCGAGGAGGAAAAGCAGGCCTCGGCCAAGGCAGAGTACGAGAAACTGTTGAACATGCGATCGGGCGGTACTTATATCCCCCCGGCACGCCTTCGCGCGCTGCAGGCCCAGATCACAGATAAGACCAGCAAGGAGTACCAGCGCATGGCCTGGGAGGCGCTGAAAAAGTCGATCAACGGTCTGATCAACAAAGTCAATGTCTCCAACATCAAATATATTGTCCCAGAACTCTTTGGCGAAAACCTGGTTCGAGGACGGGGCTTGTTCTGCCGCTCCATCATGAAGGCGCAGGCCGCCAGTTTGCCCTTCACCCCCATCTACGCGGCCATGGCGTCCATCGTCAACACCAAACTACCCCAGGTCGGAGAATTGCTGCTGTCTCGGTTGGTCACCCAGTTCCGCAAAGCGTTTAAGCGAAACGACAAGGCCGTCTGTATCTCTTCCACGACATTCATTGCGCACCTTTGCAACCACCAGGTAGCCCACGAGATGCTTGCCGCTCAAATCCTCCTACTTCTTCTGCACAAGCCGACGGATGACAGTGTCGAGATCGCTGTCGGACTTACACGAGAAGTTGGCCAACACTTGGAGGAAATGAATGCCCCGATTGCGCTCGCCGTATTCGACCAATTCCGCAATATCCTACACGAGGCCGACATCGACAAGCGTGTGCAATATATGATTGAGGTGCTTTTCCAAGTGCGCAAGGATCGATACAAGGACAACCCGTCCGTCAAGGAGGAACTCGATCTTGTGGAAGAAGAAGATCAGATCACTCACCGGCTGGGCTTGGATGACGAAGTCGAGACACAAGACACCCTCAATATCTTTAAATTCGACCCCGAGTGGGAACAACACGAGGAGGCATACAAGAAATTGAAGGGTGAGATCCTAGGCGAGGACAGCGACGAGGAGGACGACGATGATGACGAAGACGAGAGCTCGGACGATGAATCGGACGCGGAGGAACAACAGATGGATATCAAGGACCAGACCAATACAAACTTGGTCAACTTGCGACGAACGATCTACCTGACAATTATGTCGAGTATCGACTTCGAAGAATGCTGCCACAAATTGATGAAGATCAACCTCCCCGTGGGGCTTGAACCGGAACTGCCGTCCATGATAATCGAGTGTTGCTCCCAGGAACGAACATACTCTAAATTCTATGGGCTGATCGGCGAACGTTTTGCCAAGATCAACCGTCTCTGGTCGGATCTCTTCGAGGCTGCGTTTGCTAACTACTACGACACCATCCACCGCTATGAGACCAATCGCCTGCGCAACATCGCACGCTTCTTTGGGCACATGATCAGCAACGATGCCATCGGATGGCACGTCCTGTCCATAATCCATATGAATGAGGAGGAAACCACCTCGAGCAGCCGTATCTTCATCAAGATTCTGTTCCAGGACCTGGCAGAACATCTCGGCTTGCCCGGTCTACAGGCTCGTTTCAGAGACGAAATCCTTCGTCCCAGTTTCGAGGGTCTCTTCCCTACAGAAAACCCCCGCCACACCCGATTCTCTGTCAACTATTTCACCAGTATTGGTATGGGTATCTTAACGGAGGACATGCGCGAGCATCTCAAGAACATTCCCCGGCCTACCGTGCCGGCCTTGCCAGCAGCTCGCGCCTCACGCTCCCCATCGGCCCGTTCATACTCATCCTACAGCCGCTCCTCCTACTCTCGTTCCCGATCCCGCTCCTACTCCTATTCTCGCTCTCCTTCCAGGGATCGCGGCCGCTCTTACACGCGCTCCCTCACACCCTCCTCGCGAAGCCGCAGCTACACCCCATCTCGCTCGCGCTCACGAACTCCTGCTCGTCGTGACAGACGTGCTACATACAGTCGGTCTCGATCGCCATCTGATCGTTCTCTTTCTCGTTCTCGCTCTCGTTCTCGCACCCCGCCTAAACGGATCCGAGGGCGCTCCTATTCACGTACCCCGAGTCGTAGTCCGTCTCGATCGGTCACTCCACCCCGTCGTGGACAGGCTTCCAACAGCCGACGAAATCGCAGCTATTCGAGATCTGTGTCTCGGTCTGTGACACCTCCTCGCAAGGGACCTACCTCGAAGGGCCGTCAATCAGGGTCACTTCCGCCACGCCGGGGACGTGACTATTCTGCCTCTCGCTCTCGCAGTCCTCCTACGCGCCGAGACGAGTCTCGAGGTAGGAGCCGCTCGCGAACACCGCCTCGGCGTCGATAATATAGTTGTGCTGTGGCCGATTGATGTTTGGTGAAAATCTCTTTCGTGCTTAGCATTACGCTGTTGCACTACGCGATATATGGTTGTCGTTTATGCAGGGGTTAGTTTGGAACTGGAAGTATGGTCATGGGAACAGAAGATTTTTTTTTAAACGGTGTACTCTATTCTTTGCTTTAGCTCTTGCCTCTCGAGGCAAAATTCCAGATACCATGCATATGGCACATACCACAAAAACCAAGATCACAGGGTACCATACCCTCACCATAGCAACACCGCCCTCTATATGTATTCTAAATAAAATGCACCATGCTTTAAACCTCGAAAGACTCCCAAACACATCTATCACAGCGGCAGATACCACCCAAAGCACCAGATGCCCACTGTCTCCTCTCCGAGACCGGCAGGCCAATATCACAATAATGATTTAAAATCTCCTGATCCTTGGCAATGCCTCCTTTCGCAGGAGGTTTAGCCGCAATTTTTCCCTCATGATCAGTCCTCACCCATACAGCCGTCTCTTCATCGTGTCTGGCCCGAAAGGTAATTTCTCCACCCCACTCCCAACGCACGTTAGGATCACACGAATGATTCGCCAAGCACCAAAGCGGGTGCACAGCACACAATTCTGGCCCACCATCCCAGGTCGAAAGACGGCCAGAAGCAGTGCCGCGGAACTTGGCGTACAGCGTGTTCAGCACCCAGGTATCGTATCGCGGCAGCGAAGCATACGGGTCGATCTCCATTTCCTCAAGGAAGCGCATGGGCTGGAGAATATTAAGTTGAAAGGAGAAGGGAAGAGAGACAGAGTCATCGTTTTGTGAGGCCAGTGCAGACTTGATATCGAAGTCGTGGAAGTCACCCCAGATATATTTCACTTCGGGGAGCTCCAGGGCATCCACGTCCTGCGTAGCAGACATGGCAAGGGCTCGGCCGAGTAACAGGAGATAGAGGTAATCCGCCTTATCCTTGGGATCAGGGATATCCTTTCCAATCGACTCAAGACCGTCCTCTAAACCACAGATAGCACCGTGGTAAACACGCTGTGCCAGGTCATGGCAGGTTTGGCTGCAGAACACTGTATCTGCACAACCACCCTCACACCCGACAGGTGGCTCAGCAGCCGAGAGATCTGGAAGGGGGGCGTTACAAGCATCGCAGAGATCATCGTGGAGACGGTTAGTTGCCGTGAGAAGAGAGTTCTCGCGGAGGATAATCTCATCACCGGCAATGTCTTCCTTGGCAAAGAGGCCAAGCTGAACAGAGACCTCTTCCTCATCGGTCGAAGTCCCATGGAGCGCCGGCAGAGCCACAGCCCGAACCTCACATTTCGGCGCAATATCAGCCAGTCTCTCGTTCAAGAACTTCAACTCCTCCGGTGAACGACGATCCGGCTCATGCTCGTTCCAAGGATAAAGAACACGACGAGCATAGCCCTGTGCAGGCAAAACAGCCGAATCGATTGCACTCAGCTCGATTTCTTCCGTTGATTTTGTGCGAGCCTGGTAGATCCTCTTAACCTGCTCCATCTGCTCATTTAACACAGCCGTGGCCGGAGAAGCAGTATCCAACAACCCCATCCCGCGCATGCCAAATTCATACGCATCTCGATAGCATCCACAGCGGACAAGGCCACGAACTAGCACGGCGTATACATCGCCGATCAAGGCATGGTATTCCTCCTGTGTCACGGGAACGGTCCCGTCATCTTCGTCCTCGTCCTCATCCTCGTCCCCTTCGTTCTTAGTCCTCGGCGCAGCATTCACATCGCCAGCAAGGGTATCGACCTTCTTCCGAGCATGAAATTCGCATCCATCCGGGTCCACGACGGATTCGAGAAGTGACAGCGCGCGGTAGGCATCGGCGGCCGCTAAATCGGGGAAACCCAGCTGTTCATACAGACGGGCTCGGTCGAGGTAGAGGTGTGGATTGTGCGGGTCGGCGTAGAGTTGTGAGGTTTTCTCGGCGCGGGCCTGCAGCAGGTCGGCCATTTTGGATGACTTTGCCTATGGAATTGAATTGGCTGTGGTTGACTCCGAAACAAAGATGAAAAGTTGCGATGCGGCGCATTTTTTAATGTGGGGCTTCCGTGTTGGTGGGGGGTGGGCGGGGAAGTTGGAGAGTTGGGAAGTATGAGAGGAAAGTAGGAGAGTACGTAGTGCCCTATTGAAATGCTTGCAATTTGTGGGCTACAATACATCAAATTGAGCCCGATATGATCTCGACATCCTTGTGGCGTTTGAGCTTATACTGTGTAGGCGTTCCACAATATCTGTTTTGCCATCTCTTTCGGCCTTCTCCAAGGCTGATTCCCCGTTAACATCTTTGACGCGTTGCATGTTACTTCTTCACTTCCTTTATCGGCGTGTAAACTTGTAAACCATAACATTCTTGTGGCGCCTAGCTGTGTGCAAGTAGGTCTGTATAAATTAGAAATGAGTAAAATGGGAATTCGGCCCCTTTGTTTTAAGGGAACCTTGACATATTGTACACATAGTATATTAGGACATAGATTATAGCGTTATATACACACAATATACAATTTATTCTTCTAATACGCTATATTATATTCAACAATTCTGTTCCACTGGAAACTTGGCTTTGAAAGGCGCCATATCAATCAATAGGCGGTTTTGAGGGTATGATGTCTTGGGCATTCTGAAAAAGAACCCGTTTACTTGTCTGGGGATCGAATAGCTTCCCCAGTCCATCGTCAAGTCTTTTCGCCAGGGATTCAGCCAGGGGTGCCGGAGTATACGGATAATCACTCCCATATAGTAGCCTGGATGAATCTACCAGTCGCAGTAAACCATGGATCTGATCGGGAAATGGAACACCGGCCAAATCTATGAAGAAATGCTTCTGCAAGAGTTGTTTTATCTCGTCTTCGGTGATCTGTTTCCCGAGCAGAAATGCAGAAAATTCAGCGATCCGTGAGACAATAGGCGGGAACGTAGCACCACAATGGCAGATAAGGTATGTAATCCGGGGGCAGCGGGACACAGTTCCAGAGGCAAGAAGACTAGTCAGAGCACGAGTTGTGTCAAACATAAATTCCATGACCGGGCTGGGTACCCCATGCATCGGAGTTATGGTCTCCACTGAACCCTTGCTGTCATTTTGGATGTTGCAGCTGGTTGGGTGGAAGAACGCAATGGTACCGCGATGGTTTAATTTGTCAAAAACCGGTTCGAAGCGCTCATCTCCAGGGTATATACCATGGGAGTTGGTCAAAATTTGAAACCCGATCGCGCCTAGATGATCAAGTGCGTAGTCGATCTCTGCCAATGAACCTTCGACATCGGGCAAAGGCAGTGAAGCGAAAAACAAAAAATGATCTTTGTTCTGAGCACATATCTCAGACATATACTCATTGACATGGCGGGTCAATTCCCGTGCCTCATCGTTGTTGCCTGGGGTAAGGTGTGTACCAGGTGACGACATGCTGAGGATAGCTTTTTCAATTTTCAAGCTCTTCATCATGTCTATATGCGATTCTGCACTCCATTCCTGTGATATTTGGTCAGAATATTTCCTGGGTCACTCTCCTGGCCATTACTTACAGGGATAGCAGGCATGCCATCGGGGTGGCCCCTCCCGGCGAAATCATTACGAAGACAATATTCGCGATAAGCCGGCGGCACGCAATGGGCATGAACGTCAATCCTCTCCATTTCCGAGTGATTATAAATTCTCCGAGGGAGGAATGTCGGGGGTTCTGATAGATATTGACCTGGTGACTCACGTGGGTGGTGATATAGTGGACAGACCTGAGAGCGGGGCTTTTCTTCATAGTCCCCGCAAATATTTGCTTACGAGACTACATAGTGCTGAAAGTAAGAGAGTGGGGCGTAAACCTCCTGCATATGTGACACAAGCAATTATACAGCATAGATCGAAATCAGTTTCACCACTTGCGCACAGAGATTCTTTCTCGAATTGTTGGAGCTCTTGTATCGGTGGTATCGCTCTGTCACACTGACACGCACTACTCATGCATTAGGATTAGACCTGTATCTATATAACTGGGTGGTAACCCACATAAACCCAATTTAATACAGCCAATATACACATGCTACAAGACGAACCGTTTGTCGAAACCCGCTATATCTATTACGGCTACTCTGCCCCTGAACCCCCTTCGTGGCAGTATTTCAGTACCGTCGTAAATAACAGCTTAAAAATAGCTTCTGTATTAAACTCGTAAGGTCTCCAGGAGATCTAGATTGTTGGCTTAGCAAACAATCCCAGCAGACATTCTCGAAATCGGCATGACCGATACGCATTGAGTTCTATATTCGAAAACAGATTCCACTGGTACACGCACAGGTTATTTCCTGAACCCTGTACTTACATAATAAATCCGGTCCGCGTGAGTGTGCAGCAGGTTCAGTTGTCGCTGACATTCAATCAATAATCCATCTTCCGTTTGTTTAAATCTGGCTGTTTGGTGTCTTTAAGTCAATTTTACGGGTTATGAATTGTTCCATTTGCAATAATCTAGATATAGACCATGAAACCTGCAACTACAACGACGCACTCTTGCGAGTCGTTAATTGAAGATCTGTCGGAATCCAGTGATCGGAGATGGAATATCTAGGTTGCCGATTTTTGTGTTACTCAGTTTCCCATAAATAAATTGCCAGATAGTTGACTTAACCAATTATAAGCGAGACGAAATCCTGCCCGCTATGATCATGTGACTATACATAAGGTGTCACCTGACTATCCTACCGAGCTATAGCCTGTAGCCTTTCAGGTACTGTGTGGATCCTTGGTTGTAGTAGAGGAAGGCAGCTCGACAAAAGACGCAACACCCGCGATGGTCACCGACTTCACTATGCAAGCCTTCATAATGGGAGAAGGAAATTCTACCGCCCACTGCAGGCTCAAGTAGCTCTATTGCAGATGGACGAGGCCTCGGGCCTCGGCACATCGGCCATGTAATCTTGGAGGTCCCCAGTGAATCCTACACCCGATCATTCCCAGGTAGAAGTTATCTTTCTTGATTAAATGGTTACCCTTTAGCTCTCTCACATACATTTCTCCTTTTGATCTCTCCTGAACCGGCACTTCACGATGGCCGAGACCCACGGCTACTGCGATCCCGCATTCAACTCAGTCCGCGAACTGCTTGGCCAGAGAGTCGCTAATGAATCCGAGGTTGGCGCAGCTATCTGTGTCAACATCAACGGGAAGAATATCCTCGACATCTGGAGTGGTTACGCAGATAGTGAGCGTACCAAACCATGGGAAAGGGATACCCTTACGGCAGTTTGGTCTTGCTCCAAGTTCGTCACCAACCTGGCAGCTATGATTCTTGTCGATCGCGGCTTGCTCGATCCAAATGAAAAGGTCGCTAAATATTGGCCCGAGTTCGCGGCAAATGGCAAAGAGAACGTTAAGGTGTCCCATATTATGAGTCATGCTTCTGGCTTGCCTGGCTGGGAGGGCGCTATAACCTGGGAAGAAGTCTACAACACAAAGAAATCAACGGATTGGCTCGCAAACCAGGCTCCCTGGTGGACTCCCGGTGAATGCAGCGGATATCACCTCATGAACCAAGGCCATATGATGGGTGAGATTATCCGACTGATTAGCGGTAAACCACTGAAGCAGTTTATCGCCGACGAGATCGCTGGACCCCTGGGCGCCGAGTTTACCCTTGGACTACCGAAGGAATATTGGCCTTACACGGCAGAGCCTATCCCTCCTCCACCTCTCCCACTGGACGGACTAGACCCGTCAAGTGTTGCTGCAAGAGCATATGCAGGGCCGCCTATCAGCGCCAATATAACTATGACGCCAGGGTTCAGAGATGCTGAGATTGGTGCAGCGAACGGCTTCGGTAATGCACGTGCCTTGGCCCGTATTGGCTCGTTAGTCGCCCTGAATGGAACTGTGGATGGAAAAAGGTACCTTTCTCCTAGTACTATCAATCGCATGATCGATGAGCAAATCAGTGGCCTGGACCTGGTTTTAGGACAATATATCCGATTTGGACTTGGTGTTGCTCTTCCCGCACCCCAGACTCTTCCTTGGATCCCAGAGGGTCGTATTTGCTTTTGGGGAGGATGGGGAGGTTCGATTATCATCATGGATCTCGAACGTCGGATGACCATTGGCTACGCCATGAACAAGATGGGTCCTGGCACTTTGGGCAATGAAAACACTGAGATCTTCGTGAAGGAGATTTACAAGATCGTGAATGCTCTGTAACCTCTTCGCATGTAATAAAATACATCCTGTATTCGAAAAGTAATTCTGATTATGATAGTATATTACATTCTCTCTCCGCCTTAGCAGCCAATTAAGTTGATCAACTATCGTTCCCACCCCTGGATGTATCCCAAAGCGAAAGTGCGAATATCGCAGGTACATGTAACACAGACTTCGGTTTGAGCAATTTCCCACATTGCTACATGTAGAAAAGCTGCTCAATAGAATCTTCCAAAACGCACAAATCAGTCGAGTCTCAGAATACCAAAGACAGAACAATGCCATATTAGGTATATATAGGCATTATCTGATGGCATTATCTGATATCGTTGATCACGATAAAATTCGGATACTGAAGCTAATTGCGGCTTTAACCATCACATAGTCGGTGTTTTGGTGAATCTCACTTAAAAGACCATATCATATCTGGATGCAGATTTCTCGCAATACGTTGCGAACGATCGGCGGAGGCATCAAGGTGCCGATGATACAACTGCTTACGGGAACAGGCGGTGAGATTGATGCTCTCATGGACTGTATTGTCATTTCATCGACTTTACGATATAAGCTACCACGTGACACTACAGTACATTCCGACCATCGGAAACACGCTAAAGCAAATAGGGACTAACGTGTTTTGAAAGAGGGTTCGTCTTGTAGCATGTGTATATTGGCTCTACAGTCCCGCCCAGGTTCGCCTTCCATGTTGGAGACAACAGAGATGGTCTTTCAACCCCTAATTACATAACCCATTATTCCAGATTTGGTTACTGTCGTATTATGGGTTAGGTTCCAACGTTGTACCAAATGGACGAAGCTGTAATATTATGTATCATTACTAATCCAAAATAACCTCCCACCGTCCCCACGCAAACCTCCCTTCCGAGTAAAGCAACGATTTTAACCTCCTTAATCGTGACAAAATGTCGCGCAATCTGGGCCCCTAGCAGCGCTAGAAGATTGTATAGTTTTTCACATAAATGACAACAAGATATCTATCCAATGTCTTGAATAAATATGTAGACTCAGAATTGATGCTGACACGACTCGGAGTCAAGATAGTCGAGTAGATAACCTGTAAAATTCGGTTTGAATTCAATCTGGCTTCAAAGGCGCTGCTTTATTCTAGAGCAAATGGAATATTCTATAGGACTAACCTCTACCCCGGGCTTGCTTTTACATAGACTTCTGTGTACTCAGTTGTAGCGCTTCGAAACAAAGCCTTTAGAAAAATGGATTTTCCCGCCGCCCATCATTAGACTGATAATGCGTCAAGATGTTCTTGATACATACAGTGAAATAGAATCCGACTTGAACTGTCGTCTTAGTACTCCAAGCGAATTTCAAACTGAGTGTCGGTTGTTGTGCTGCCTGCGCTTGGTAGAGGGATGGCGAGTACTTTGACGACCATGCTTTGACCATCTGGCATCTTCTGGACGAAATCATCGTCCACCACAATCTTTAGTCCAGACTTGTTGATATGCAGAATGCGAGCGACATTTGCTGGACTTGTGGAGCTCTTCTCTGAGAGCTTTGATGCCAGTTCGTCGACTGTTCGCGACTTGGGGTAGATCGCACGATAGTGTTCCCTTGATGATTGGTCGTCGTTAATGAATTGAACGTAGAAGCATGTAGCTAATTCCACGCATCTTCGTTAGCTGGGATGTTTTGATTTTGTAGCTAAACGCAATGCTGATCTTACCGGGCACAGTCGCTCGTTCTGACTTAAATGATATTGTTGATGCTCCATCCTGGAAGCTGCTCATGGTATTCGGTGTACCCAATCCGTTGAACTCCACGGAGCCTAAGCTTGCAGATAGGCTATCATTATTTGATGAGTCCCTGCGAAGCATACTGTCTTGCTGTTGCACGTCGTATGACCCCATTGAAGAAGATAGATACATTTCGGGGTCATCTTGTTCCTTGGCGCGAAGACTTAACACACTTTCGGGACGACTTGTGTACATAGAACTTTGTAGACCGTCCATCTTTCTCTGTAAATAATTCTGGAATTTGGTCTGTTGTGAGTTGTCCTCAAATCTCACCGACATCCCACCTCTTTGGTGGTTTTCTTTCGAGTAGCTGAGATGCGCTTTAGATTTTGTGACGCTGCCTCGCTTCCTTTTGGTCGCCGGCTCGGGTGGGGCTGGCTCCCTCATTTGCCGTTTCAACCTTTCAATTCTCTTGCGGATACTCGCCACATCATTTGACAATTTTCGCTCGGCTCCATGGTCGCGGAAGAGCTTCACATTGCAAAAGCAAACTTCTGGTTCCTGAATAGCAAATTCATCGAGCTGCTTAGTCTTAGCACAGAGTCGGACTAAGGAACCTTTCACGCCCTTTGAGAGGGTAAAATCAGTTGAAAGGAAGTTGAACCGAACTGGAATACTGCAGCCGTGCACTTTCTCATTTGGGTCGATGGTCCAAGTGATCGAGAACCCATCTAGCCCGGCGTTCTCAATAGACATGTGGGGTTTGTCCTGACCAACATATTCAACAGCCTTAAACTTAGTATCGTTCTTTTCCAAGTCTCCCATCACTCTGCCTGCCCCTGCCTTCCACAGTTGCCAATAAGCAGCAGGGTCAGACCTCTGTTCTTCCTGTTCGAATGAAACGCGGACGAATGTTCGGTACTTGGTAATCTCGGAACTTGCTATAGGGGGCCTTGAGTCTACCACTGTGAGATGATAAACATGGCCCTTATTGAGATAGGATACAGGTACCTCCCTCGGATGACTGACCATTGCGGTAGAAGTTCGGAGAATGGTGAGGTAGCGGAATCTGACCACGGCATGTTAGAACTGTTGACAACTGGCCATAACTCCACCGATAAACTTACTGCTCGCCTTCAGAATGAAGAAGATTCTCTGCATCGGCGATCGAACTATCCTGTGAAACAGTCTCTGTTACAACCGGTGGCGGTTGATCACCCGTCGTTTCATTTTTATAAAGTGGCTCAGCTGGAAGTCCCGAATTTTTGTAATCTGAACCATGGTGCATGTGCGTGGCCTGGCTAGCTGAATACACACCTCCAGACCCAAAAGGATCTACACTGTTCCATAATTGCGAGGGATTGACACCTCCAACCGAGTTGAAGCTGGTTTGATCTTTGGATTGATCTCCAGGTTGCAGGTCTAAGCTAAATCGACGGTTGTCCTCACTGGGGAAGCTCTTTGGAGATCTTCGACCCTCTACCAAGTCGTGGAATGCTGTAGAGGGTTCCGCTTGCGATGGATATAGATCGAAGTCATAGCTTTGTGGTGGGTACCATTCTTGACTCATCGATGAAGAGAACGTGCTTGGTGGCACATACCCTCCATCAAATGAGAAAATATCATCTGCGGAGCCTTGGATCGTTCCTTTCATTCTCTTTTGTGCCCTGGCTGGATATGAGCATTTTTGGAGTCTGCTTGGGAGTAGATATTTACTCACCCTTCTGATGGCGTATTGACGTTCTTCACTTCAGTAAAAGAGCTAAAGTGCTTATTGTCGGTGACTCTGTTAAAAAAGGAGCTACCGCAGACCTTCTGGAAGCGGCTGATGAGCTCGCTACTTGGTTTATTTGTGTTCCTGCATGGACGAGGTGTGCGAGATTAGATCTGGGCGCAGAAGTGCACAAGGCATCGCACTCACCTGTGACACAACATTGGATATTCGTAATTGGAGATAGAGTGTCCAGATGTGTGCCTAGTGCTCACCCAAAGGGATAGGGAAGAAGTCGCGCAGCCTGTGTCGCGTAGGTTCGGCGGGGGGTTTGTTTGAGGCCGAGTGGAGATGGAATTTAGTAATGCCAGTTCAAGTTGCGCAACCTTGCAGTAGGCTCATGAAATCGTCTTTATTATACAAGAAGAGAGCTCGCGAATTTACTTATCGCGAAGCTTAAGCGATGTAGCTTTTTCAGACCACAAAGATAGCTGTATGGGAAAGGCAGCCAATATGGGAAGGGGTTTGCTGGGGAAGAGAAAATTGTTCTGGGACAAAGGCGTGCAAAAGTAGCCATGGAGCAAGAATTAGAATGGATAGACACACTGTAATGCCCCACTAGTCGATGAGATCATAGAAATATCATAATTTGTGGGGTTGAAAAGGCGGAGCCCAAGACTAAGTAGCAAACGAGTACTTAGGATCGCGAATGCAGCGTGGATATCTTTTCCGTACGCGCATCAGGGCGATTACGGGACAGTGTTTCCCCACCGGGCGCTAACTCTGTGAACAAATTGTCCAGGGTACAAAGGGTCAATCAACCACGATCGCCTGGCTGTAAATGACTCGCAACTGCAGATCCCCATGTCTTTTGTTGGGGCTGACGACAGTGGCATCTAATTATGTATGAATTGACTGCCATTCAAGCATTTGGCTGGTACATGCGAGCCGATCGTACCAACCTCTTGTTTTCGTTGCGAAAGCACCCTGGGCTAAACACTCAGTGCCGTGTGCGCCTGGGACCAGCGGGAGACTATTTCCGAGTCAGGATGATGCTTCCCCAATGTAAGATACACGATTGGCTGGCTATTTTTACTGATGCCGTTGCCCCCCGCCGATGTAGGTCAAAAGTACACCCATGTGCCGCGTTGACTTCATCTTTTCGCCTGGGCGTGTGTCTCAGCTTGATGGTCAGCCAATCCCCGGCCACACTACATATGTATAGAGTGATTGAGAAGATTATTTCAGAGGCCACACCGGATGGCTCCTTGATAGAGACGCTCCAGACATTAGATGTGGAATCCTGAGTTTACAACGTTTCTTTGTCCTCGGTTCCTCCTAGCATTAGTTAGAATTATGCGGGCATGAGCGGGCATCACGTCGCATTAGCTCATATACAGGACTTCAAGTCGAAGTTTGTCCCGTAATTTTTTCCAACACCGTAATATATACCTCACGTTGAGCCAAGGCTAAGCTGATTGCAGACACACCCTCTCTTTTCGTATTTTGTTGAGGGATACAAGGAATGACTATCATCGATCTTCTCTATAAACGGAGACAATCACAATAGCAAGCTTCCTACTAATACGAAGCAAATTACTCCATTTACGTAGCTGCTTCTCCACGGGTACCCAACCAATCTGAGTGGTATTTTAGAATTTTCGGCGGCAGCTCATCACATTCCCTATCTTCTTCCCAATCAGCCAACATGACAAAGCTCAGATAACCAGACTGCACTTGGTCCGCGGCACAATCCAGGACAGGGCTAGGGCAGTAGAAGTTGGCAGGCAGACGATCAAAGTAACCATGTATAGGGCATGATCTTAACTTCCGTCCCATAGATCAGCTATCTGGGTTTGATAGGCATCGTCATCAAAAAAGCTATTAGTCAACGTAAATATTGTCCGATAACTGTAATCTAAGCAATGTTATAAGGCATTATCCTATAATCTCTGGTATCCAATGATATTTAAACCTACAGCATAATGATAAGCAATAGTGGAGACCCCAAAACACAGCCTTAGGCCTTCTATCACCTTGACCCCATATAGCCCCAGGGAGCATCAGGTGTCACAGGTTGTACCCGTACTCATACGCAGCTCTGTGGCGCCCGTTTGCCCGCTTTGTCCTTCGCCATATGTTACCCGCACCCCCTGATATCCAGTGCATCCACGCTAGAATGTTCTAGGGTTCTAGAAGCTTCAGGCTTATAATATGAGGGCTTTGTATCTCTATTACAATGTAGAAGAAAGGACTGGTATTATTACGGTATGTACAGAGCATTTTATTTACCTCTATCATGTGATTAGAGTTTGAAAGAGCATCTCTATGTTTGCGGCATGGAAACCGATGTCGGGCGCTTCTGTATTAAATTGGGTTTATGTGGGTTACAACCCAGTTATATAGATACAGGTCTAATCCTAATGCATGAGTAGTGCGTGTCAGGGTGACAGAACGATATCACCGATACAGGAGCTCCAACAATTCGAGAAAGAATCTCTGTGTGCAAGTGGTGAAACTGATTTCGATCCATGCTGTAACAAATGCTTCTACACCGCATGATTTTGGCACCCATGGTTATGATTTTCTCGGTTTGTTTGGAATCCAGTTGCTGAATTGATGCGACAGTCGTCTAAATAAAATCAGCTACCGGGAGTTCCTTCGGCTCAGTGATATATCCACGAGCAGCCAGCAGTCGAGCTTGAATGAGCTTGAGAAATCGATACGTATTATCTAAAATTGGCGTCTCGACGCCTTTCCTTCGAGCCACACGCAAGGCGTTTCCCAATATCACTTCGACCTCTATTGGATTCCCCTTGTCCACATCAACCAGCATGCTCGGGCGAAACGACAGCTCAATAGGCGTTACTTCAACCATTTCATCCACGATATTTCCCCCTAGTTCATAGCCATCCGCTTTGGCAATAGCCGCCATCTCGGCCATGCCTGGTCTTATCAGGCTATGCTCACCACCAAATCGTCGTATGGCAGCATTGTCAAGTTGAGTGATAGCACACATTGTGTTGAAGATCCCGTTCCAAAGGGCCTTTCTCCAACGATAGTGAATTATGTCCTCCACAACCATAGCGTGCACAATATGATTTCCATTATAGATCGATGCAAAGTCTTTCAATCTCTGCTGCTCATATTGCCAGTCTAGATGCGTATTATGAAACGCTCCCAAATGGTATCGATCAGGGTCATCATGGATGACATGGCCGTTTTTTTCGTGGGCACCGATATAACTTGGACCAGAAAGAACGACATTTGTAGGAAATGCATCGATCATCGGAGGCTCGATATAAATGCCATTTTGTAGCAAAACAATTGCCGTGTGCTTGGGTGTCACACTAGGCGCAATGATTTCGGTAATATTAGTGATCTCCGGAATTGTCTTCATTGTGACGACGACATAGTCAAATGGACTCTGTTCGCTGGTATCGGGGACTTTATTGACCACTATTTTTCAGATTAGAGACTGCCGGAAGCGGGGGATCAGGTGCTTAGGTACAGTGAGTTGGGCGCCAGCCGGAAAGTTTTCCATGGTCAATAGACTCTATATCGAACCCATCTCGTACCACCTTTTCATAGTTCGAGCGGAGCACAGCAGTCACACATACCATACCAGAACGTTCAAGTGCAACGCAAGCCATCGTGCCGACCCCACCCGCGCCAACCACGAGAATTCTGCGCTTTGATCTGCTGGTTGGATCCGACATGGCTAGTTTAGAAACCAAATTAATACTTGTCTTGTATTTTCAATCACCACTCAATGGCTCAATCTCACGTCTCCGATGGACTGCACTCTTATGTCTAGAGGTACGAGGAAACTCGTTAAACCCCGCACCGAAATTATGTAAGTCCGCCGCGATGCTTTGATAAGACCTAGTAAGAACCTTACGTTCCCTAGGGTAGTTGTTATCTTAGATAAATTCAGGTTTCATTAAGCTTTTGGTATTGCCATATAGGATTTTCACTGGACAACATGAAAGAAGCGAACAATATATGTTGTGGCTCTGAGGGCGAGCTTAGTAGTATTCATTACTAGGATCTATGTGGGAAATCTACCTTTCTTTGGTCATTTATGTATTTTCTTAATAATTATTATATCGGCAACATACGCAAATCAACAACCAGGATTTATTTCAAAATTACTGTTCAAAGGGACGTGTGTTTGGGAAAAGCAAGCTACATATCGTACGACCGAGCTGGACCTTCGTTGACGAATATACGCTAATAAACGACTCGGAGTCTGGATTATCCCCATTAATTTTCATTCCTGTATCAACATTGCTTCATTATTCACCTAGTTATTGTTGCGTTAGGTACGCTGGTCAAGGAATCTTAGTTTTTCGATTTTCCTTTCTAGGGTTCTATAGCCATGGCCACTTAATACTCGATCTAGGCGAGGTTTTTAGGAGTCATTACATGCGGATTTATTTCCGTTGTCTGGGCCTAGTGCTCCGTATATAGTCCTTTCTAGCAAACCCTATCCGAAGAATCATCTTTCAGATGGCCAATTGGGGTCGATTGAGTGGCCAGTACGAGATGGGTACAGTAAAATATTTCCACACACTACCCCCGACAAGTCTACCTTCTGGGATCCCTCGTGGTGGCTCATCTCAAACTGACCAGTATCCCTGGCACTGCATATCAATCTACTGATTCAATAATTGTTGACAGTACTCACCAATTCCCTAGAATGGTATTTCCTGGGTGCAATGTACCGGTCTGATCCCGCCCTTTGAAGACCCTAAGCAACGGAGCAGTATCGGCGGGAAATGGAGCAAACTACCAGCATGGTATATCAGTCGCTGGTGAATGGCGATGGTTTCACTGCTTCACTAATATTCTCTTGTCTCCACTGGCAGATGGGAAACGGGGTTTGGACTAGAATGGGAAGGGTTAATCGCAAGTCATGACGAAGGCTATAGACACCCAGGGGCGAACATGTATATAGGAACCACGCGATAGGCGTAGCGGAGTAAAGTCCGCTCGAAATCGACGATTGGCATGAATGGCCCCTGATGGTTGCTCTACACACTCACGACTGATAAGCGGGGGTGGAGAAGGTTTGACATGGCGCCGGTCCTCGTCGCCAAGCCGGCCAATTTCGAGGCTGCTGATTTGATGCGAGGCTATCCAGTTGCTTGTTTCCCCACACTCTGCCCTGTGAAGGTGAAGGCGAAGATAACGGGCTCGAGGGCCCCGGCGCGTGCTTCTCCGCACGACAGAGCTGATCCAAGAGGAGTGCCTATTTGATTTTGCTTTTAAGATGCTCGCTGGCCTCGACTTTGGGGCCATGTATCGTATCTCTTGGGCATATTTCCAACTCAAACTCATTCCCAATCCAATCTTTTCAGATCTGAGCTCCCTTGACACCAGGCATGGTGTCTGTGAATGAAAACGATCATGATGAGGCCTTCTGGGCCCCGGGAACGGTCGTGCTCGAAGATGGTAGGGCATATTTCCCCTCGGTTGGCTTGACAGTGTATCCATCTGAGTCTCGCGTACTAACCTCCATAGTCCACCGCACCAGAGACCAAATTGTTCTGTTCCCGACTCCCACGGCCGACCCAAATGACCCCCTTAACTGGTCGACTGCTCGAAAAGCCCTTAACTTTACACTAGTCAGCTTCTTCGTCCTTTGGACCTTCGTCCAGCTCGATATCGGCTTCACGGCATGGGGTCCCATGGAGGCCGAGCTCGGCTTCTCAGTCGATATTCTAAACGCCGGTGCTGCAGTAAACTATGGCGGGTTGGCGATTGGATGCTTCTTCTTCATTCCCCTCGTGCACAAATATGGTCGCCGACCTATCTACATCTTCAGCTCCGCCCTTCAGTTCGCATCGTGTATTTGGCAGGCTCAGACTTACACCGTTGGCAACTTTATTGGTGCAAACTTAATCTCTGGCCTGGGCGGCGCGATCAGTGAAATTGTGGTTCAGATCACTGTGGCTGACATGTTCTTCGTGCATCAACATGCGACCATGAACGGCTGGTTCGTCATATTTCAGTCTACCGGCGCCTTCCTCGGCCCTGTCGCATCAGGATATATTGTCGACTCCCAGGGTTGGCGCTGGATGTGGTGGTGGTGCGTTATTTTCTTTGGGATCACTTTATTCTGTGTCATTTTTCTCTTTGAAGAGTCGAAGTTCGTCCCAGTTCTCGACGGGCAAGGTGTTGTCCAGGAAGCACAAACAGCCCAGATGTCAACCACCGAAGACAACAAATGTGATATCCACGGGGACAGCAAAAGACCAGTTTCCGAACCTGCTACAGCCCAGGGGGCGACGAGCCCTGAAATCAAACCCAAGACGTATTGGCAGAGAATGGCATGGATCACCAAGACCGACGAGTCTCTTTGGCCGCATTTTTACATTCCTCTTGTGACTCTTTTCACTTACCCAGCAGTCACCTACGCTGCTATTACCTACGGGTCTACACTGGCGTGGTTCGCGATCATGACTTCTCTTCAAGCATCGTATATGCTTCTCCCGCCATATAATTTCGACGCGATCGGCATCGGCTTGATGAACGTCGCACCCTTTGTTGGTGCAATTCTAGGCTTCCCTTGCGGTGGGTATCTCAGTGATAAATCCATTCTCTGGTTATCCAAGAAGAATGGCGGTATCTATGAACCCGAGATGCGTCTTTGGCTTGCGCTTCCCATTGCCATCTTGGGGCCTGCATCAATCTTGATGTTCGGCTTAGGACTTGCATATGTACGTTCATTGTTTTGACTATGAAACATCACTCATCAGCTAATTCTCTCTCCCAGGGCATTCATTGGGTGCTCCTTGCAGTTGGGTTCGGTGCATTTGGGTTCACATTAGCCGCTATAAGTGGCATATCACTTTCGTACCTCATGGACTGTTATCAAGACGTATGTAAATCAAAAAAATTCCATCTCCCTGAGATATTTGAAAGGTTGCAGAGGGCTAATACAACTGAGGAGAACAGGTTATCGGAGATGCCCTGGTCGGTGTGATCTTCATGCGAAACATCATTTCCGTCATTGTCCTCTTTGTTCTTACCCCCTGGGTCGAGGGTATGGGTATTCAGAACCTTCATATAATCTGCGCAGTCATCGCGTTTCTAGTCTACATTATCCCTGTTCCCCTTCTTATTTGGGGGAAAAAGGCACGGGTTGCGACAGCGGCAAGCTACAAGAAGTTGGCAGCTACTCATGTGAGCCACAGGATGGTTTAGCCATTTAGCATATTTAGCATAATTAAAACGTTTATCAAATAGATTACGAGATGCACCTATTAAGAAGTGTCCCATGAATGCCGATGAATTGGCCGGCTATGTAGGCTTATTTTCCTGACTTTCCAAGTTGCTTCCCCGCAAAATGTCATACTTGCGACCTAAACCGCATCTAGTATAGGTCAGCCACTTGTACGAAACAGTCAGGTCCATCCGAGGCTTATCAGGTTGGTTCTCCGCGTTCCAGTCGTTGCGCATCGCCCTCGGCATGTTACAAGCGTTTCCTGCCGAGAATCATTCCCAGCATGGGTATCCATTTTCTGAACAAGGTAGCCAACCTTTAGATCTCAAATTTGGAAGTCTCAATTATCTGACAACTGTCTTTTGTCTAAGTTCAGATTGACAGTATATATCTCCCACTTAGTACCTGTCTCTTGATGATGAATGCTGATGCCTGCATGGGCGGACACAGAGAGGGGCACAAAACAGTACCATGATTTCAAGCGGCAAGTTCGACAGAACACCAATGCATATTCACGATGACCGCTGCCAGTCCTGCGAAACGAGCCTGTGACCAATGTCATTCAGTGAAGGAGAAATGTCGACGGTCGGACATAAATGCTCCTTGCGAACGATGCTCTCGATTAAATCAAAACTGCCGGACGATGAGACATGCTGCGAGAACAGGGCGTAAGCCACGCTGTTTACAAAAGCTGTCGTATACACTGCCATTATCGACAAATTTTCCTGTTGCTGGCGACCATCTCACAATATCCCAAGACCTACTCTCTGGGCCGGGTCCGTACGATGGAGGGTTGGCGACCAACTCAGCAATCCTGTCTACACTCGATGGGTGGGAGCGACACTTCTTGAATTTGATGAAAGACATCCTGGCGCCTTCTCCTCTCGACAAATTCCTTGTTGGTCCCAGTTTCCACGAATCGCATCACGCTTCGTTTATACAGAACCTCATTAAACCTACCCCAGCACTGAAACATGCTACAGTCGCCTGTGCGGCAGTTCTTTTCGGGGAAGAAAATGATGACTACGCCAAAGCCAGCGTTGAAATCGCACACAAACGTGCTGCTCTCGCAGTTTCATCGCTTCGCTCATTCAAAATATCAAACGAGCAAGACCTAGCTACGGTGCTTACTCTTGGCGTTGCAATGGTTACATTTGCAATGCATGTCGCTGACGGTCAACCGTTTTTGATATCTCATTACACATTGAGTCTCATTAAGCCGCGGGCTCAGAGTATATATGGCTTAGACTCTACCATGATTGATTTCTGGATGTGTTTAGTGAGCACGGAGACATTCGAGTGTCTCTTGACATCTGAAACACCAATTATGAGAGTCGATCCGTGCGAGAAAAACCACGCAGTCGATCGGTATCTCGGGCTCAGTTCGCCCATTTTCGCCCATCTATACGACATCTGCGAGGCTGGAAAACTCTTCAAGGATGCTTCCATGGCGACAGCTGCGAAAGTTGTAGAACGCTTGGCTTCCATTAAAAATGCAGTGGACCAGTGGCAGCCTTCGCCTCCATCAGACTTTCT
The DNA here is from genome assembly GCA_027569595.1 of Penicillium sp. G339. Lineage (NCBI taxonomy): Eukaryota > Fungi > Ascomycota > Eurotiomycetes > Eurotiales > Aspergillaceae > Penicillium > Penicillium sp. G339. The sequence continues at coordinate 1,686,580 of JAPDFJ010000003.1, read as the reverse complement.
TGATCGATATACACAAGCCGAAGTGGTCAGTATGCTTTCTCAGGCAAAAATATTTCGCTTTGCAGCTCTACTAATAATACACCGCATGCAACACCCTTTTGGTGAGCGAGACCAAGAGGCTTTTGTTTTATGCCGTGCTATTATCGCCGAGTTTGATATGGTTCTCCAATTGACAGGGCGCTCTATTCCCTGTACCACACTTCCATATTTGGCTGCGTGTTTTGAGATCATGGAATCCGATACTAGGAAAAATGCACTAGAAAAGAGTACGGATATTGTCGCTTTTTCTAAGCAGTCGCGGGTCAGATTTGAAATTACCTTGACCTCTGTCTGGAAGGCGAGAGATCATGGGTATCATTTCCATTGGTTCGAGCTTTGCAGTTATGCGTATTCAGTAGCAGGTGGGAAGTGACCGTGGCAGGTTTCATGGCATGTTATTGTACTTGAAAATAAAAATATCAAAAAATTTAAATTCCTTTGACACATGTCTTCGAGTGGACTGGTTATTATCGCTGTCATACGGCGAGTTCAATCAATTTCTTCGAGATAATGGGCTATGCAGTGCCCGGTTCCAAGTTTGTAGCCAACAAGCGAACTCAAAAGTCTTTGGGAATTTCTTGCCGAGCGAGTAACCAAGTAGGTACCCCAGTAGCTACCCTGATAAATACTCTACTTGACCATCCTGGAAATCATCTGAGATTCAGGTTGTAAAACTTTTCGGACATAACAAGCCGCCGCCAAAGAGAGATCACAACTTTATGCCCACCAGCTGTATGTACTCTATCCGCGAAGTGACCTCGCTGCCAGTTATGTGAGCGAGACGTAAACGGTCTGGGATGTCCATATGTGCTTTGGACCTAGATTGGTAGTTGATCTACTATAGCTCGATTAACTTTGGGTTCGAGAGCATGTGAATCATGGCGATTCCATCTCCTCTGTTTCGCTCTGGTGGATTGAGGTTGGAGACATTCAGCGCCCGTGGGTTGGCTTCGTTTCAAATGCACATGTGCTGTGAACACTTGGGGCATGCGTATCTCTGCATGAAGCGGTGAAGACATACCGGCATCAGTATTGTGTAGAATAAGCCGCGTGGAGTGCTTCGAGCACATCGTGAGGCAGATTCGCAATGCCTTCTTCGCCATGATTTGAATCACATTACGAGGTGGCTGTAGCACCTTGCACAACCAAACACCACTCTAGACTCTGGACTTTGAGAGCGATTCCAGCAATGAGATGCCAGAATCTCACACTACCACAATCGCTGTCAATGCACACAGACAATCAGTTCCCATTTCCCACTAGCAAACGCGCTCCTGGTCGAATTATTGGCTGTGAATGGTTCGCGATACCAGGGTGGCCCCCGCGGTGCTGGTTACACAATCATGCATCCCCCTCACCAGAGAGCTGCAGGGAGCCGGATGGGGCTCCTTCTGGAGTTTTTCTATTGACCAGATGGGCTCCAGTATCTTCAAGAAACATGTTTCCGGCCTCTAGAGCGAGAGCTTAACTTCTTGGACTATATATTCCGCCCAGAGTTGCTGCTCCACCGCAGTCTCCTGTCAAAATGAGCAGCTCGTTTATGCATACTTACCCCTCGCTTATCCGGATATATTTTGACAGCAGCCCGAATCCCACCCTCTATTCACAATGATATGGGACTATTATGATGGCAAGATTCTATTTGTCACTGGAGGTACGGGATTTATTGGCACAACGGTACTGTACAGGCTCTTGAGCCAAGCAACCCCGGAACATATATATGTACTCTGCAGAGGTGGCCACGAGTAAGTTCTGTTTGAAGATTCCAGAGAATCTTAATATAAACATCTTCTTAGGAGAGCAAAAGCAAAATGGAGCGACATGCTACCAGGCCCCGCAGCCGAAATCCTGATCCAGAGCAACCGCATGACGATTCTGGACGGCGAATTGGGGGATACTGCGACAATGAATCTCCCCAACGAAGATCTTCAAATGCTAAAGCAAAAGGTGCATGTTATTATTCACGCCGCATCTTCGATTGCGCTGAACAATTCTCTCCGCGAGCTGGACTATACGGTCACTGCACCCACCATGTGTCTGGTGCAATATGCCTTGAAATTCGCAAACCTGGAGAAATTCGTATTTCTCTCTACCGCATATGTCAATGCGCATCTGTGGACAACAAGCAAATCATCCGACGTTGCCGTGGAGGAACGAGTATATCCTCTGAGTTCCAAGAACGAAGATCCACTAGAGACAGCTCCTGATGTATGGCGGGAGCTGCAAAAAGAGGGCACGACGGATGAATATGAGAGCCATGACTTTCCCTGGCCATATGCTTATGCAAAGCATCTGGCAGAACGACTAGTTCTGAATAGGGCCGCACAGAAAGATGCCTCGGACAAGATTTTGATCATTCGACCTTCGGTTGTTGGGCCTGCCGACCAGTTTCCATATCACGGCTTCACGACTTCATATTCTTCTCCATCAACAGCCTGCGCAGCGGCTTACGCGTTGCACCCGGGACGAAAGATCAATTTGGCGACCCGATGCCAGAATCCTGACAAGGAAGCGACCATTGATGAGGTTCCTGTGGATGTTGTTGCCGAGCGGCTTCTAGTACATGTAGCGCTCGGTTCAAGCGGGTGTGTTCATGCAGTCAGTGGAGAAAAGGGCCGATTGCGTATTGAAGACTGGTGGGAAGCATTCAAAAAGGAACGTCGGTGGCCCTGGAATGTTAAGCCGGTCTGGATATCGGAGGACTGGCATTCGTCCAATTTACACCATGTTGCCAAAAGCTTGAAAATCATCGGTACCTCTTTCGCCTTCTCCGAAGAAAAAACCGAAGTCGTTGCAGAGAAGCTCCATGATGATTCTTTAAGGCTCTATGCCGATCGATCGCAACCATATTCGCTAGTCCATCGGAGGCATCATATTCACCAGCTTGCTCGTCAAATGGCGAAGAAGAGCAGGCTGCCAGCCTGTTCGGCTGCTATATTGCTTCGAAAGGGAAAACCACCGGTACATTCAAATGAAAAAGCAGTCGTCAAGTGAAAACGTTGGACAGAAAATTTGTATGTTGAAATGAGACAGATTTTGGGGTTACTACTACTTACTTACCAATATGTTTACTTCTCCTGTTGATACTAAATAGTTCCAAAAATATATTGACCACCCGTCAATACTCTACTATTCGGAATCACTCTCCGTAGAAAAATTGCATATCCGATTGAGTGGTAAAAGCAACCCCCTGATACGTGGGAACTGGTGGAAGTATACAAAGCCCGGCGTGGCACGGGCCATCGCGGGGAACCGAAATTCTTTTTTGCCCCTCCGCCAGCCTTCTGCAACCACCAGGCACACCATGGCCCCAACGACGTGTTTCAATTGTAAGGAGGCGCGCGCCGTCATCATCCGACCGAAGAACAGGCACAAGCTGTGCCGGGCCTGTTTTATCGAAGTTTTCGAGACCGAAGTGCACGAAACGATCACCGGCGCAAACCTTTTCTACCCCGGCGAACGAGTGGCGATCGGAGCGAGCGGCGGAAAAGACAGCACAGTCCTGGCAGCAGTCTTGAAAACACTGAATGAGCGATATGGATACGGACTGGACCTCTGCCTCCTCTCGATCGATGAGGGTATTCGTGGTTACCGCGATGATAGTTTGGAGACGGTGAAGCGCAATGCACAGCAATACGAAATGCCGCTGACGATCGTGGGATATGGCGAGTTATACGGGTGGACTATGGATCAGGTTGTGGAGCAAATTGGCAAAAGGGGAAATTGCACATATTGTGGTGTCTTCCGGCGACAGGCGCTTGATCGAGGCGCGGCGCGTTTGGACATCCAACATGTCGTCACTGGCCACAATGCGGACGACGTCGCGGAAACGGTCATGATGAACTTGCTTCGTGGCGATGTACCTCGTCTTTCCCGTGGAACCAGCATTGTGACTGCCTCCGGCGGCTCAGATATCAAGCGAAGCAAGCCGTTGAAATATGCCTACGAGAAAGAAATTGTTCTTTACGCCCACCACCGTCAGCTCGACTACTTCACAACCGAATGTATTTATTCGCCCGAGGCATTCCGTGGAAGTGCCCGTACTTTGGTCAAGGACCTTGAGAAGATCCGCCCTAGTTCAATCCTGGACATTGTTAAGAGTGGCGAAGACATGGCCGCCCTCGTCCCACAAGATGTGTCGCAGAATGGCAAATCCAGCAAGTCCACTGCTGCAGCAGAGGAAGAATCCACCGGCGGCTGTGGCAGTCAAAATGGACGGACGAGTGGTGGGGAAATGGCAGCCATGGAAACCCAGTTGACCGAGAATGAGGCTGCCGAGTCGCACGAGACTGAGATTCGACTTCCCCAAAAGAGCACAACCAAAGGGACCAACGCCAAGACTATCAAGACTCAAACCCTGGGTCATTGTGAGCGCTGCGGCTACATTTCTAGTCAACCAGTTTGCAAGGCATGCAATCTCCTGGAAGGCCTCAACCGCAACCGGCCCAAGACTGCAATCGAGGTCAATATTGGGATGGAAGATGAGGAAGGCAGTTCGACATTGATGCGGCAGATGGAGCGCACCCAGTTGACCAACAGCTGAGCTGTCCACCGAGATTGATCCATCCCCTGAATATCTCACCTCACCTCGCTTGCCTCATCGCCCATGCTGAAAGGGCATCGCGCGCTGCCAAACAATACCCACAGCATCCCCAGTCCATACAGTGATCTCCCCCGGGCACAGTTCGAGATCAGTGCTGCATGGGCACCATGGGTTATCTACGAGCAACATGTACCCCCAGCAGGGGTATATTGATATATTGAACCCGGGCATTCGTCGCCTTGGAATGGTTCAAGCATAAATCGCCCAAACAGCCAGTATAAACAAGGTTCTGAAGACTGTAGGACCAGCATCAGCACCACCTGAAACAACAGAAACCCATCTAGGATATTATAAATTTCACCATGTCTAGATTTTGTACAAAACTGCCATGAAATAGTATACAATCTCAGGGTATCTTAATACCCATGTCCTTCTGCATCCATACCGTCTCGTTGTAACAAAGTCTCCGGGATATATCTCAGAGATATCGATCCGTAACAGATTTGCATCCATCAAGCTCTGACATTTACCCCATCAACCCACGACGAGGTCACTCAGTCTTGTTCCCCGCCTCAGGATCATGCAACTCGGGCAAGTCCAGACCAACCCGTCTAGCCGTAAGACGAATACGCTCCTCCTCATCCATGCCCATGCCGGGGTTATATCGCTCTAGCAATGCGGCATAGGTACGTTGGGCCCTGGCATACTGCGCCAACTGCTGGGCCTCTTGTAAACGGAGAGCGCGCTCTTCAGCCGTGCTCGGTGTGGAGAATGGAATGGCATCCGTGTCGCTCATTCCTGCTATTGAGGAGGCGGGAGGGGTTGTGCTGGTTGTGGAGGCGGCTTGCGGTTCGGAGCGGAAGAGTGTTCGGAGGCGGGTGTGGATTGGTGATGGGGTGGGCTTTGTGCTCTTTGGAAGCTCGCGGAGAAGGGCGCGGTAGGTGCTTCGCGCTGAGGTTGAGAGAGGTTGCGCCATTGTGGGTGCGCTGGTATGAGTTGTATTTGGATGAAGGATTGTTTGATGGTCCCCCCAGGGTGATTGTCGGCGATAAAAGATATCCATCACGTGACTCGGTGTATAGTCTGATGGGATCCATCTTTTGATGGGTGGTGGGTGTTGATATGGGGTTCGAGAGAGAAACAACTTAGGCTTTATTGTTTGGTTTACAAAGGATAGGTCAAAGTTAAGCTCGTCATACGTATATACCGGGTATGATTTCCGCGTCGCGACCGACGACTAGTGACCGACGACCATCACTACCCATCAGCGCACTCCTATGTACAGAATTCGTAGGGGAGGGGGGCCTTTCAATGTGACGTTCCAAACGTACATCGTTCATACTGTGGAGGTGACCCCGAAAGCATGGTGAGACAAAAACAGACAGTATTTATCAATCATAGCAAGCGTTTCGACGTGAGATAGGGGTATGACGGACAGAAGATCAAGGGGGAGGTAAAAATGGGTTTAGCAAGATTCATAGATGGCATTTCCTTTTAGGAAAGCAGGTAGACCGTGGTCTATGTGCGTAACCAGCCGAACTTTTTACGGCTGGGCTCGCTGCCGGTGGCTGGTTCAACTTGCAGACTGCGGGCATACAAGTCCTGGGAAAAGTTAGTAAGATTCAATTTGTATAGAAGGATATGCGAATCTGCCTACCTCTTCGTCACCTGACAGCTTCGAATCGAGGATCATTCGTTCGATATCGTCGAACTTTTGGGCTTGGGGATGAAGTGTCTTTTGGCTTCGCTGAATACCAAGGATCACTTCGCCCATAACTTCGAATTTCTTCCAGTTGATTCGGGATTTGTTCTCGCCGACGAATGTTTTGTTGCCCTCTTCGGCGGAAACTAAGTCACGGCGATGCAGAGGGAGGAAGGGGATGCGTTCAGAGAACGAGTTCTCCCACGCTAGACGATAGGCAAAGTGACTTCGCTGGGTGCTCATGAGGATGACAAGGCGCATAAACTCTTTTTGGGTTTGGACAGGAACCAATTCCCGCGTCTGGGTTAGACGGTGGACAGGGGTTCCATTGATAGCAGCAATCACTGCGCCCAGGGAGTTGTAGTTATTCTGACGACGCAGCTTGACTGCGATCCCCATGAACTTCTCCAGGCACCTCGCTCGGTGCTTGGGTTTGTCACGAAGAAGAATCATGCTCGCCACAAAGAATGCTAGGTGGTTGAACTGTCGAATCATCCGATTCACGCTCTGCAAACTTTTGATCTTATCCTTGTCCACGCCCGATATGCTGACATGGCGCACCAGATCCCGAGGACGGAATGAGTTATACATGATCCAATCGATTCGGGTCAATTCTCGCGCAAAATCCTCGTCAGGCGTTTCCATAAAGTATCGCCATTGGACTTTCGTGAGCAATGTTCGAGAACCGAGTTCTAGCCGAAGGGCTTCCTTTTGAGAAGCCTCCACGCTCAAGAGAGAAAAGGATTGGTTCAAGGTGCTAGAGGGTTTGTCGGTATTTGATGAAATGGATAATGTCCCTGAGAGACGTGATGTTGAGTCGTGTGGACCATCGCTGAGATCGAGATTGCTCATGCTGTAGATGGGATCTTCCTCCTCTTCGTCGTCATCGTCATATGTGCCCGTCAAGAATGGCGCCGGCGAGCTCCGTCCCGAGTTGTCGAAGAATGTCTCTGTGAGACTGGAATCATCAGCGTCACCATCGCTGAAGGCCCAGCCCGTATCATCATCTTCAGCATTTGTGTCAAGAAAGGAGCCAATCTCTTTGGCCGCAAACATATAGAAATGGCCCTTTTCGAGAGAAGCGACGAAGTCGTTGATTCGTTTGCGAGTTTTTGGATGCGCAAAATCGCCAGGGTAATCCGAGGCCCAGAGTGCAATGACATTTAGCAATCGTAATTGGTCTGCCATACGGGCGAGTTGGTCACTATTGCCCGTTTCATTTCTCTCAAACCTGGTAACCAAAGCATTGAGAAGTGCCAGCGGGGAAGCGAATTTTCGGTATAGACAGAGGAAGATAGATGAGAATTTCGTATCTTGTTTGGACATGGGCTGTGCGACAAGACGGTCGACCAGCTCGTCAAAGCTCAATCCCGACTCGGCACTGGAGTTGCTCTCGCTGCTGGGCTTTGGACGAACGACATTGTCGGGGACGACAGTGTGCCCGTTGTCCATCTCGTCCTCCATGTTCAAAAAGCTGTTGAAGACGTCGGAGCCTCCAGTGTGTCGCCAGGTGGATTGGAGAGGTTGGCGTTGATTTTCCTGAATCGGGGAGTTGTCTCCCTGTGCAGACGGTCGACGCGAGTTCAATCGCGCGCCAGATGGAGGGGTGAGCGGTCGCACCGGCTGGGAATTACTCCTGGCATTTCGCGAAGAACTTGAAGCATGCTGTTGCGCCAGGTTGGAGGGAATGGCCTGGTCGGTGGGCAGACGGTGACCGCCGTTCCCATCGACTCGATCGGAGACCGAGGGAGTTGAGCCGCCAGCGGCTCTAGTAAAGACGGGGGTGGGGGTTGCCGAATTGGCACGAACGTGATGCCAGTCGTGGGGAGGAGTAGCAGTGGCAGTGGCAGCAGCACTGGGAGCGGGAGTGGGTTGAAAGGACTTTGTCGTCGTCCGCGGCGGGGCAGGGGCGGGAGGAGGAGAATTAGGATTACGGTCAGACGAAGCGGCGAGGTCTGGACGAATAAGAGCGGGTTAGCGGTGGTCAGAAACAGCGGAACGCCACGAATTTAATATTCGAGCGCTGCTCTTGCTCGTCTCGCTCTTGGGGCTCCTCTGTCGATCGGTGGGCTCTGACAGAGGGAAAAGGGTAGCGAAATGCTAGTGCCGTGACCCACTTGGTCGGGCAGGGGTCATGGCTCACAATCCCCTTCTCCCTGCTGCTTATCCATTGTTCCGCGAGACGGGGGAGAGACGGAGATCTCCTAGATGGTCAACTCACCTGCTCGGTGCGAAATCACTGCTCGCAGAACCAGCGCAATACACATCTGCTGCGATCGGGGCGAGTCGGGCGATGTTCGGTAGATCTCGTGTCGCTCGTGAACCACCGAAGGTTCGCTGTCTTCTGGCCGCAAATCACACTTGCAGGCAACTAGCAACAAGGGGAGGGAGGTTGAAGGTGCATCGAGGGTATCTGAACTCGGCCGAGGTCAGCCGGCTGAAATTTAGAGATCAAATGCAAATGCAAGTGCAAGGGCAAGGGCAAAAAGCAAGCTGAAAGGTGCATGTTCATGTCGACCACAAGGAACCTCGGGATGAGGCAATATGTGAGGGATTGCTCGGATTGCTTGGATTGCTTCCCAACATACCTATGAGTGATGTCGCTTCACTAAACTTGTCGGGTTGAGTAGCATCATGAAGCAGCAAGACACCGTCGACGATGGGGGTCTCATTACCCTTCTCCAGTCGTGGCCAGGCTATACTCTGGTCTTCGTTGAAAGTAACTTGTCGTAGATCGATTTCCAACAAACGCACCACGTATACCGACCCGTCCAGAGACATCTTCTTCCTGGTCGAGAAGGATGCCGGGGTACTCTTCATATCCAAGGCACATTTGATGAAGCTCGACTTGCCGGCATTATCATCGCCAACCACAGCAATGGTCACTTCGGGTAGACCGGCTTTGGAGGGTTCCTGCAAGGTAGAGAGCACTGCAGTTAGTAATCAGACGATCTCATTGCACAGTGGCTGCTGCATGATTGAACTGGGGGAGTGCCCGAGGTGGTCCAGTGTATAGTCCCACGTACCTCATCACCGGCGTGTCGAGAGTGAGAACGGTTCGGCGCATTGCCGCTCTCGAGAGAGAGCCCTTCCTCCTCTTCCACGAGGGTGTGTCCGACATTCGGTCCCGACCTGCGGCCTGAATCCAACTTGTGTAATCCACCTGCCGGGGCAGAAGAAGTTCGACTGCCCATCCCGGGCCGCTGCGGAGGTGTTGCGGCCATCGCTTGTGCCCGGTCACTCGAGGCTCGCTCTCGGCGCGATTGCGAAGACATGGAAGGCCACAGTGGAAGGCGACGGCTCAAGAATGATAATGAGGAAGTCGGAGCGAGGTAAAGAGGCGGGAGAAGTGCAGTTGTATCGGGCTACAGCATCGGTGCGGGTTGCTGCTGCTGCATATCCATCGTTGGGTTGAGGGTTGAAGTAATTGGAATCAGGTCAGGTTCGGTCGCGAAGAGAGAACTTCCATTCGAGATGTGCCTGTAGCAACCCAATCAAGTCCATGCACTGAGGATTGAGTGTCAAAGGCGTTGTTTCCCCCAGCGGAGAAGAAAAAAAGAAACCGGAGATAAGGCAAAGTTGGAATGAGGCGAGAAGCGAACCGTGGAACTGGAAGCGGCAGAAGGGAAGTGGGCGCTGTCAAAGGCAAAAATTGGACGGGGGTTTTTAAAGATGCCACTGGATCGGCCAGGATGGGATAGATCACCGGGATCTAGCAGTTTTGGATAGGTTCTGCGGACTTTTGTCTTTTGTCTTTTGTTTCTTATTTTTCTTATTTTTGTATTGAATTTAATTTTAATTTTCGGGGAAGCTGAACCCTCATTGCTCATTGGAGTCGGCGGTGGCCCGCTCTCCAGATCTCACGAGCTCGCCCATCTCCATTCCACCACTCCCCCATCGTTCATTCGCTGATGAGATCTCCTCTCTGGGTCAAGCTGAGCTGATGAGCTGAATGGGAGAACTAGAACTCCTACTAATTCCTGACACCTGGCAGTTTTGCAGTTGATCTTTGCCACCCCGAGCTCCGGAGACCACGGCCACGGCATTAAGGAATTCACCAGTCCACCGCCACTCCTCCTCCCCGGCTCGTGGGTTCAAGCTAATCTCGGGATGGTCCATTTCATACCAGCTCGCGATACGACCTAACTACCGTACTTTGGTCCCGGGGAAACGTGAAAATCCAGAGCCAAGCGCACGACGCAACCGAGGCCTCGGGTCGCTGTGGGTTGGAAGAGTCCACCATGCACTACACGAAGGAACGACTAAGACGACTAAGGAGCCACAGGGGCCTGACTGGGCCCTTCGCGGGGCTGGAAAAAATTGGGACACTGTTTAGCGGGCCTCGCACAGCCTGCAAAATCGACCAGTCCGATTCATGTATCGCTCATCCCATGGGCCACGGCCACGACCACGGCATGGTGAACCCCCCCCCCACTGCAGCTTCTAGTAGCTGTCAACCAACGTATCCCACTACGCATCGGCTCCGCAGCTCCTCGATTGGGCTTGACTTCTAGTGGAATCACAATTATTGAGTGAGCCATCTCAAGGCACCATCAAAGGGTGGATGATAGGTGGATGATACCTGTCGACTAAGCGTATCCGAATCCACTCGTCATGTCGGCAACATGCCATCCAATATATTAGGTGTATATACCGCTGACTTTTTGTAAAATAAAATAGATAGTATATTATATGCGACGTCTCAGCCCCCCCACACAACAATGGGGAATTAATGAGATAAATCGGGAAGGACTGTATCAAAAACTGAAACCTGCTTTAAGGCACCACCGATTAGACGCAAGTAGCCACGCGGTTCAACATTCCAATAATTAGTTGAACTTACATCACGAGTCATGTTTCGTGTACTAGTGGAGCCCCTCGGAACTCCGTGACCGGGGCAAAAGTTGTACATCGATATCGTCGTCTCCAAGTAAACATACACATCAAATGATCTATTCTAAGAAGCTCAGCGGGGCTTGATATACGTAATCTGAAACGATCTGTCGGCCCTGTTTCGACTAGTTTGATCTCTCTCGGTTTGATCGTCAACCGTTTGATCTTATTTCCACCTCTTTATCTCAAACTAAGCCCTGCGCCCAAATCAACCGCCGGTCATGATCGAGCCAGCGCACTCTTCCCCAATTCACCTCAAACAATCAAATTGAATTTCAAGTTTTCGATTCTGAATTTCATTCATTACCTCCATATGTATTCGTACATTCAATTTCATTATCCTGCAATGACTTGCCAAATCCTAATGATAAAACCAATCCTAACGCCGTATCAAATGCTCCCACTAACCCGAGCCACCTGGCTGGTTGACCAAAGTCCAGAATCGCATAAAGGCCTCGGCAGCAGCCCCAGTCTCGCTCCCTTCTTCGCAGTCCTGGCGGAACTTCCGCACTCTGCCCAGGCCGCGGTTGATGCCTTTCTCGGTAGTCCATGGGCCACGACTGCGGCGGGTGGGATTTCTACCACCTCGGCCGTTAAAGCGACCTCTTGAGGGAGGCGTGTACCATTCCATCCATTCGTGTTCAAGTGTTGATTGGTATATCTCGTGTAGCTGGTCTCGGAGTTTCGGGTGACGGCGAAAGAGCTCCGCTAGCTCTGGAGAGGCTGCAATAGATGCAGTGGTGTGCTCCTCCCCTTTGGGCGTAATATCACCCGTCGGTTCATGGTTGGTCGTCCCGTTTTGCAGAGGCTCGGTGTTGTTTGGTGTACATGATTCAGTCGGCTCGTTGGAGGGTTGTGGCTTGGGCGCACAATAGATCTTATGGGATTGCGTACACGCAAGAGAGCAACTTCATCGAAGCAAAAGCCAAGTTAGTAACTATTTGTCAAGTCTGACGGTGCAGTATCTGTACCTCATCAACGCGCAGATCGGACACCGATACTTGGACGGTTCCGAAGAACACACTTCGCAGGAACCGGGCATTTTCCTCAATAATTCAGGATCCTGGAACTCGGAGCCAGTCCGTCATATTCACTCAGCGACTGAGATATCGCTTTTGGTGAGAGGTAACCAGGCGAGGCGTTTCTTTCGCAAAACTCCGAGCTACCGGCCCGCAAAAATAAAACCGTTTCTGCCTCAGGCGAAACTCTGCCGATCGCGGTTTCCCGGAACAGCCACATTGGTGCACGTGACGAGTATCAATAACCTTAGGTATAGACCAAGTCCACCAAGATGGCCTTTCAGTCTCTTATTTTATTAAGCTTAATTAATTCGTTTCATTCACCTTTGTAGTCTGGGCCTTCATAAATTGAACTTTATACCCAAATCAGATCGGATAAAGTCTCAAGAGGATACTTCGCAGCTCTTTCTCTCAAGGATGAACTCGTTCAACAAATTCCTTCACGCTAGACACCAAGTATATGATTGAATATCCCACCTCTGATACGCCAACATCCTTCCAATCCCATGGATACACACGTCCAATACTTCGAAGCCTCCGACTTTCGGCAGATCTAGTCAAATCAATCTACTCTCATTGGCCAGTAAACAGGGGGCATTTGTCATCTCCTCCTATGACCAGTCACATGACTGGTTAATTGCGTCAGAGCCGGATGTCGCGCCTCTTCAACTTTTTGCTCGGAGAACACAGACACCTTCTTCTTCCACTTCCACTTCCACTTCAAGATACCCAGATACCCGACATTCTACTATGTCTGTAAGCTCAACATCCACGACCATGTTCCGTCGCGCGCTGCTCGGCGCCCGGGTAGGCTCCGTCTCCGAAGCCTGCAGCCGAACCATTCGGCCCATGGCATTCGCCCCGTCCAGGAGTGTGTCGAGCGCCGCCCGACTACCTACAATCACAGCTTCGGAGACTCGTCGCCGACCAACAGTGCTACCGCACCAGCAACCCGTTGCGTCAAGCGGAGTAAACGGCCTCTCTCCGACCAGCAAGCGCACGATCTTCATTCAGACGGAAAACACCCCGAACCCCGATGTACGCTTTTTTTTCTCTCTCCCCCGAGTGCAATGATTCTAATGTATACCGCGATAGGCCCTGAAATTCATCCCCAACCACCGCGTCATCCCCGAAGACTTCCCGTCGTCCTTCCTCGAATACCTCACACCTCGCTCGACTCTTGCACCGCCGCATCCCTCCCCGCTCGCGGCAAAGCTCCTCGACGTGGAAGGCGTGACTTCCGTCTTCTACGGGTCCGACTTTATCACCGTCACCAAGTCCAGTGACGTGAACTGGGCGCACATCAAGCCCGAGGTTTTCAGTCTCATCACGCAGACCGTGACCTCGGGCGAGACCATTGTGTCGATTGTGGAGTCTGATGGTGCGGAAGGCGCACAAGAGTACGAGGAGGACTCGCTTGCTTTCAACGAGGAAGATGACGAGGTTGTCAGCATGATCAAGGAACTTCTGGAGACCCGCATTCGACCCGCGATCCAGGAGGATGGTGGTGATATCGAGCTGCGTGGTTTCGAGAATGGAATTGTCATGCTTAAGTTGCGTGGTGCGTGCCGGACTTGCGATTCCAGCACCGTCACCTTGAAGAATGGCATTGAGTCGATGTTGATGCACTACGTAAGTTTTCCCCTCCTTCCCCCTCCCCTCCCTGGTGTGGAGTGGGGTGGGGTGAGGTGTGATTATCTCGGTCCAATTACTAATTCGAGATTCCTGCAGATCGAGGAGGTCAAGGGCGTCGAGCAAGTCATGGATCAGGAGGAGGAGATCTCCATGCATGAATTCGCTCGATTTGAGGAGAAGTTGCGGCAGCAAAAGGGCGAAGGCGCAACGGCCAGCAGCCCGCTAGACAGTGCGCCGTAAATTTTATTGTGCATCAGCAATACGATAGAGCATGTGGAATATGTGGAATGGCCCGAGGGCGAGAATCGCAATTGTATATTAGGTCTGTTAGCGAATCCATTCAGTGGAAATGTGTGCAACCCCAAAATAGAAGCAGAAGTAGTAGTAGTAGCAGTAGTTGTAAGGAGGGGAACTGAATTTGCGGGGATGCAGAGGAGCGTGCAGCGATCGTCAACCATGTGAAGGGAACCTTAGGAAGATGGGAATGAACTCATAAAGAAGTAATGGAATGATATTCTATTGTCCTCTGCACTACACTATTAATGAATCTTGCACTTGTTCATTTTGAGCGAGGGGTATAGTGGACTATAATATATACGGGGCGTGGCGTGGCGACTAGGAATCTCCTCTCCCTCCACGAATCTACTGCCCAGACTCGGCCAACTAGACCAGATCAAGCGGGGGCGGGGCACTGTTTGCTTTCGACTTCCCCTTCGCCACACGCCATTCGCCTGTCGACGTCAACCTCGACGTCAACATCCACCGCAGCCAAGCAGAGCCGGGGATGTGCTCGGAGGCTCGGAGGAGGCATGGATTTGGCCGTGGCAGAATCAGGGTCAGGATCATTTGAGGGGGGCCAAATTAGGTTGGTGCCGGGGGAAGGCTTCTATACTTGTGCTTGGACTTGTGCCACAATGGTGGCACGATCCTCGTTGGTGGCGGTGATGATTGTGTATTTGTTCTTGTATACTTGTGATGTTGGAGCGGTCCAGAACGGGCAGATTGTCGAGCCCGACAGGCTAGGGTGAAGTTTCCGTGGGGATTCAAAGAGTCAAGGCCATCAATCTCCTGCATGTGCAAGTCCAAGCTCTCCCCGCAAAAAGAGGATAGGATGATCAGTGGAGGATCCCATTGGCGATTGGGTGAGCGAGTCCCCAGTCCCCCACATTGGAATGTCCGGGGTAGAGCCGGCGAGTTGTCCACTGTGTGATGGTGTGGTGAGGTGATGGTGTATCGCAGTGAATCTGGGTGTATTGCAGTGAGCCTGTCTTCTGGCTGTCTTGTGTCGTCTCTGGCATCTGTCCTTTCCTCTCCTCTGGTATATCTTCATCAACCCCGCAAGTGTGCGACCCGATGCGTGGGCCGTGCGAGGCGAGTCGGGGGTCTCCTGTGGGCTGACAGGGGCTGCATGGACTGCATGGGCTGCATAGCGGTTAATCTGGGCCTCTGCCCTCGCTTGACAATCCAGTAGAAGTGTGGAGTGAGTGTAAATGTGGAGTGTAGTGTAGAGTGGTAACTAAGTGTATACTATAGCAGTCCGTGTCCCCTGAACATCTCGGGGCGACCTTGCCAGATCCATCCCCTCTTCTCTTCCTTTTCCTCTTCCTCTTCCTCTTCGCGTCTCTCCCTCTTCTCTACCTCTCTTCTACTTTAGCCATTCTCCCCTCCACTCTCCTCTATCCATCTCTCCTCTTTTACTCTTCACCACTCTCGTCCACTCTTACAATGCGCCGCCCGTAAGGTCGGTGCTCCACAACGTCATCCGTGGTCACGCTACCACTCCTCAACCTTTCCGCAAACGTATTCAACTTGCTGTCGCAGTGGCGGCATTCAATAGACAAGGCTTCCACCAGCTTCTCTCCAGTGCCTCAGTGCCTCAGTGCCCTGTAGCAGCGATTAGCAGCGCACTACCAGGTGCAGATCAGTCAAGACAGCCGATCCCCATATACCCAGGCATATCATCTCACCTCAGTTCCCCATTTCCCCCGCGTTTCGAGCTGCCGCGGTCGCAAACCCCGTGACCCCCGACACCTTCACTCTCCAGTCGAGATTCGGAGATTCTGACGAGACCACGAACCATCCCCCGTCTTCTCTTTCCATCTTAGATTTCCTCGTCTTTTCACTTTTTAGAGCGGTATGTCTCTCTCCTCTCGCCTCCCCGACCGCTGCGCTTTCCTCCCATCTCGTTCCTAGCTCACTCTCCCTCTCTTCCACACAGCTACGATTACGATTACGGCTTCCTTCGTTGATACTCGGCTTGTTCTTCTCTTCCCTTTCCAAGGCGTCTGGTGGTCTTCACCGGGGTGTAGATCCAACTTAGACATTTGTCCCCTTCCTGGTGAGTTGATCGCGAGCTTTCCAATTGTTCATTTGCCGCCTTCTCTTCCACTTCCACATCCGGCGCGCGCTGCCTCATCCTGCCTCACCCTCAGATGCGCTGCCCGACTCCTTTCAGCCCCCGATCGAGCTCCGGGCCCTCCGCGGCTGCTTCTCTGTCTTGGCGCTTTTCCTGTGCGATTGGCCTTTGCGCTGTTGCCGGCGCGTCGCAGCTCTCTACATGCCCCCGCTTTGTCGCGACGAGCCTCAGTCATGCCACTCATACTTGCCCCTGCTCGCCAACCTGTTTCTTTGCTCTCACTGCACCGTCATGTTTGAGATCTTCTTTCATGAATTTGTTTCAGCTTTCTCAACTCCTCTTTTTTTAAATTTATTTCTACCTTTTCTCCTTGTTCAGCAGGCTGATCATTCGCTTCTTATCAGTGTTGCACATACCGCATACATCCAGCCATCCATCGTCTGCGAGAGACCGAGATTGGCCCTTTTCCCCCTGCAACCTCTTCGGACACGCGGATAAAATACTGGTGGTTTGTCGCGTGCGTTCAACGGCCTGGTAGCCGCCTATAACACTTTTTCATCACTCGTAACCCAACGGTAACACAGGTCAGCAAGCCTCCGATTCATCTTGTCCTCCGCACTTCCCCCATCCACTATCTGTCCCCGCAAATAACACCCCGGTGTTGAGAAGATCGCCGAGCCCGGGTAATTCCAAATATCAGACCGGGGACACTTTGGCTGACATCCTGGTCAGTGTTCCAATCCAGACATTATGGCTTCGCCATCTAGTAAACAGACTTCGAGCACTCCCCCGGTGTCTGCAGCAAACGCTGCCAGACTCGAGAAAGGTCACCCTGGAGTGCGTCGCTCCACACCCGACTCAGAAGCATTGGCTTCTTCCGATGACGACGGAGAGCATAACCCTTTGACTCAAACCATCACGGCACCGGCAACGAAGCCTGTACGTCGTTCATCCTGGTTGAACGAGGTGCCCCTCTCTATTCAAAGGAAGCATTCGCTCCCCGGTGGACCTCTCTCATCTGCTCCTTCAAACCCCGTTAGCCCATCCAGTGACCAACCCGGATGGGCTTCAGCCACCAGCCCCGGTCTTAGTGGATCCTTCAACTGGAATCAAACTGGAGGAAGCCAGTTCCCATGGGGGACTGGTATCTGGAACACCGAATCTCGCAAGGAACCCCCGCCTCGTCTGTCGGAGATCGTCCCCTCGCCTACAATGACCAACCCCGCAACTGCAAGCGGCCCTCTTGGAGAAGAGATGCTGAGTCCCATCACTCGTACCATCTCGGGTGAATCTGCCATTCCTTTCTCGATTCCCCTCCATCCAACTCCAAAGACATACCGTTCGCAGTCCTACTCGGTCGGACAAATGGACCCGGAGTTCCTTTCGCTTGCAGCAAACAAGCCCAGCACCGGTGGTGCGTATCCCAACCCCAGCGGTCGTTCTCGCGGACCGGGTCAAATGTCTTCTGGCCAGCCACGAGCTTCGCGACCAAGCGTACTTGGTGAGTTGGGTCATGATCCTGCAATGCTCGGACGTGTCCGTGAAGACGACGACGATGGTGACGAAAGTCTGGGCTCCGATGGCGATATCAACTACTCCGCCAGCCAGGCCAGAACAATCGAGCAACTCGCCCGCGAGAATGCACTCTTGCGCCAGGCTGCAGCCGCAGGTCAAAGAGATCCCCGATATCGCGACCGCGCCTCTTCCTCTGCCTCGGCCGCCGGTGGTATGCACTCGGCTCATCGGATTCGCGGCGGTGTTCCCGAGGAGGACCAAGCACCTGAGGATCTAGGAGAGCTGCGTGATATCCATGGATACGGCAGCATGCGCGGTAACACCGGGCGACGCTACTCTGAGCATTCAGGAAACCTAGAACAGCAGTTCTCCTCTTTTGCCCCTTCACCTCTGGAAAATCGCGCTCTCGAGAACGTTCGCAAGGGCCACTGGCAATCCTCTCTGGGATTTGGGAGCATTTCCGATATCCCGCAAAGTCGCCGTCACTCGTTTGCTGATATCCCCATGCGCCACGCATCCGTCAGTTCGGTCGACTCCCACACAACCGCCACTCCTCGAGCTGGGCTGGGAGAACGAGATGATGGATACGGAAATGCCAGCGACTTCCCCAACCCGTCCATGCAGCACCGTGAGTATTCACCTCTCTATCAATATCCCACAGACATGGCTCTAAATACGACTCGCCTACCAGAATCACACTTCCCGCGTGAACAAACTTTGCGTGGAGATGGCTCCTCTGGAATCCCAGCTGCCCTCAACCAATATGCCATGTCTGGAGCCTATGGCCGGCAGCCACCAGCGTTGTCTCATGCGCACCAGAACCAGCTTCTTTACATTGTCACGTTCAAGTGCCACCGCGCCGATGTCTTCTACATCCAAGAGGACACTGGTCTTCAGGTGAAATCAGGCGATCTCGTTATCGTCGAGGCCGACCGTGGTACCGACCTGGGCACTGTCCAGCATGCCAATGTGTCTCTCCAGAAAGCACGAGAGCTCAAGCAACAGTACGCCGAGGAGCACTACAAATGGCTCATGATGTTCTCCCGACAGGGCCAACTCGAGGGCTCCAGTGTCGGTGGTGCAGGTCTAAATACCCGCAGTGCTACAGGTGGAATGGGCCCTCATTCCCACGGCGTCCAGGAACCGGCGACAGACATCAAGCCCAAGCTTATCAAGCGCCTCGCCCAGAATCACGAAATTCTCACGCTGCGCGATAAAGAAGGCAATGAAGCCAAAGCTAAGCGGGTGTGCCAGCAGAAGGTTGTTGAGCATCGACTAAATATGGAAATACTTGACGCCGAGTTCCAAATGTACGTTTGTCCAGCCTCTCTTCTTTCTATAATTGATTCAAGGTCTTTGAAACTAACTCTCATCTAGGGACTGGAAGAAGCTTACTTTTTACTACTTCGCCGACTCTTATATCAATTTCAACTCGCTGGTTACAGACTTGTTCAAGATCTATAAGACCAGGATCTGGATGTCCGCGATCAATCCGGCCTCGTTCGTGACACCTCCTTCCGCTGGTCTTCAAGGACCTGGCGGCATGAGCAACCCACTTTACGGCCAAGATCCTCAACACCCCGATCGTCGTCACCAGCACGAGGGCCGAGCCTACAGTGGGCGAGACCCCATTGATACTGGTCGGGAAAGCATGCCCAACCCAGTGGGCGTACTCCGTACCGCCTTCACCGATACCTACGAGCCTTTCACTCAGCCTTCTCGTCAGATCGAAACGGCACCCGGTGACCCCTTCGCCCCCTACTCTCCCACCAGCTTCGGCCCCATGGACCCAGGCTTCCCCGACTATCCTGCCGGCGGTGGCAACGGTGCACCCCGCATGCACCCCGCCCAAAACGAATGGACAGGCCGATTCCAAGGCCTGTCACTCAATTCGTGATGGGAGCGAATCATCTTTTCTTAACACCTTACCTCCGCCTACGACCTCTTGTACAATTCGCTCTCACACACCTCCCTTCTCTCGCTTTTTCACAGATTTCCTCCGCCTTACACAAAGAATATTTCTCTAGACCACAGGCCAGTGGCCATTACTTCACTACGGGACCTCACAGTCCCCATCCGACGTGCTTATTTTCCGCGAAAAGAATGTTTCTGAGCCCGCTGCAAATTTGGGTGCTTTATCTGGTTTTTTTTTTCTTCTTCTTTTTCCTTTTATGATTCTCTTTTCTCAATTATTTTGTTTCCGCGCTTTCCTCTTCCGAGTTTCCCGTGTACTACTCTTGTCCAAGCTAGAATCCATACCCGGGGCCTAAACTTCAGCCCGCACGATCTTTACAGCTACAGCGTTTTTCTTATTAAATAGAATCGAAAATGATCTGACCCGCCCTTCGTGATGACAATTTCAAGACACTTCTTTTTTACTCTGCGTTGGTGCGGTGCGCTTCTCTAAAATTACAAGCTCAAGCGTCAAATTGAATGTTTGTTATATTTCAGAAACCACACCATTTTAGGCTTCACTTTAGGTGGAAGGGTTAAGTTAGCTTCATGTGTTATTATCTTACGTTGTCAAAAAACAAACATGACTGATTGAATAAAATATTTCACTGTCAATTGCACGTCTAATGATCCTAACTATTGCCAACGATAAATGTACCTTGTTGGCGAATATCTCGACTAGATCCCCCAACATACACTTGGAAGGTCCCACTAGGAACAACCCATTTCTGCGTCGGTGTATCCCAGTAACTTAGATCCCGCCGGGTCAACCCGAATGTAGCTGTACCAGGCTGTCCAGGCTGGAGTATTATTTTCTCGAACCCACGCAGCTGCTTCGGTGGACTCGACGGTGCAGAATCCGGGAGACCGATATAAAGTTGCGCAACTTCAGCCCCTTCCACTGAACCACTATTGACAATCTGGGTCGTAACTGTCCCCACGGACTCAAAGAGCTCCAACGGTCCACCGGGAACAATAGACCCTGTGGCCGGCCCAGGAGTCGTGAATACATTAATAGAGAGCCCACTATACGCGAAACTCGTATAGGATAACCCGTGACCAAACTCATAACGAGGTTCGAGACCCCGCGCGTCGAAATGACGGTAGTCGATAAAAATACCCTCTGTGAAGTCATCAGTCCGGGCATTGATCCAACCGGTTCCGTAGTCACTGCGCTGTTTGGCGATTGTGTAGGGCAATTTGCCGCTGGGGGATGTCGTTCCGAAAAGGATGTCGGTAAGTGCATTCCCACTTTCTTGGCCGGGGATTCCGGCCCAGACAATTGCTTTGACGGATGGTTGCGCAAGGATGGTTTCTAGGATCACGGGCCCTACGCTGTGTACGACCACGATCACGTTCTTGTTCGCGGCTGCGACGGATTGTACGAGTGCGTTTCCGTTGTGCCATGGGTCCAGATTGTTTCGATCCCCTGCGTTGCCTTCTACTGTAATGTAGCTGGAAGAAAATTAGCTTTTCTGGAGATGCTCGTAGGAGGGGTTAGTATAGTGTTTGGTGCTTACCCTTCACCAGCGTCTGCATTGATAAAGACAATTGCTGTCTCGGCTGCGGCTGCTGCCTCTGCTGCTGCGGTAGTGTTGTCAGTGGTGCTTGACACTACCTTTGTGCCAATCTGATCTGCCTGCGATTGAATTGCCGTGAGAGGGCCCACAAGGTACTATATCAGAGTATTAGCTTCGATATTTCCACGGATTTGGTTGAGGAACTCACTGGGAATTCAGCAGTTCCACTGCCCCATCCCATTGCCAACGTTCCAACGTTACAGCCACGATCGCTGCACGCATTGGGTCCTTTTGGGTTGACGATGGCATCTTGTCCGATAATAGCCACGCTGTTTGGTCGTTGAAGCGGCAATGTCTGGGCTTCATTCTTCAAGAGAATTATAGAGTCCCGGGCTACAGTACGAGCAATAGAAGCGTGGTCGGCAGTCACATCGACGCTGGCTTTGCCACCGTTCCAGGAACTGAAAGCCACTTCTGGGTAGCCCTGGTCTTGATCGACGAGATACCACGCCGCTAGGATGCGAGTGACCATATCATCTAGGCGACGCTGTGGTACGGAGCCATTGGACACAGCTTCTACCAAGTTAGACCCCCAGAAGATACTTCCTCGTGGCGTGTTGAAATCACTGCCCGGCATCGTCATGTCCAGTCCAGCTAGAGCACTGTTCACCCCGGTGTGTTGCGCATTCCAGTCACTCATAATGTACCCTTTGAAGCCCAACTCGTTCTTCATAAGCTCGTTCAAGATCTCATCGCTCTCGCAGGCCCATGTGCCATTGATCTTATTGTAAGAGCACATCACAGAGGCAACATTTGCCCTAACCGCATTCATAAACGGCCACACATATAACTCATGAGTTTCACGATCCCCCATGTTGGAGCTAATTGTGTCGCGGTAGACCTCCTGCTCATTACCAAGCCAGTGCTATTCTCCCCGTCAGAGAACTAATCTTGCAAAATGATGGGTATAGAAACGGATATAGGAAGTCACATACTTTGGCGCATGCCTGCACCCCCGAATCCTGCATTCCGTGAATCGTCTCTTCCATCGCAACACCACTGAGATACGGGTCAACCGA
The DNA here is from genome assembly GCA_027569595.1 of Penicillium sp. G339. Lineage (NCBI taxonomy): Eukaryota > Fungi > Ascomycota > Eurotiomycetes > Eurotiales > Aspergillaceae > Penicillium > Penicillium sp. G339. Next base: position 1,664,326 of record JAPDFJ010000003.1, on the reverse strand, counting down.
GAACCCTTCCCAGTTGCGCCCTCCATCGGGATTTTTACCCAACGGTCCAGCCACAGGTCCCAGCTGAACATGAACACCGAGACCCTTGGCTTCGGCCCCCATTGCCGCACCGCGCGCGTACAAGAGACTGCGATCCCAAGTCGCGCCGGCATTGATACCAGCCGGGAAGGCAGTGACTGGATTCGCGAACCGAATGCCCAGCGGTGAATCCTGCAGGCATAACGATGGGTACCCGATCGAGTTGGCAGCGTAAGTGTTGCCCACACAGGGACCGCCCTCCCATGTCATCCCGCTCACGATCCCGGCCTTTTCATCTTGGCTGAGTTTTGACAACGCTGAGTTCGCTTTTGAGTATGCTGCATCCCAACCCGTGCTGAGCCCGTAGGCTGGGACTGCACTGATGGTTGCGAGTGCGAAGAAGAGAAAGTTTTTCATTGGATCGTACGCGGAAGTAATGTCAACCCCCGAGTATGTTGACTGTTGACAGTGACGGGAAAGACTCACCCCCTTATAAGCCGCGTCAACAACCCCGGGGAGCGGGCCGATTCCCAAGAGACAAACCCCCTCATCTTGGGCTATCTTGGGCTGCAGCTTGAATGCCGGGGACTTTTCTTTCTTTCCGTTCCTCACATGAGCACAAATGTGAGTAGACCCTGCTTGGCAAGGGGGGTGAACGCCACAGCAGGGGCTTGCTGCCTATCGTGACATTCCCTGGTAGCACCGAAGTATGCGCAATCAATAGTCGAAGGGCCTAGTGGGCTTGGTGGCGTATTCGAGCCGAGCGAAGACTTCGGTTGATTGGAGGGTAATTGGAAGAAGGAAATAACCTTTTTTGGCAATGCGGGGGAAGGCCCGATATAAAGCCGGGTCGAGTTTGCACTAGTAAACAGGACTTAGTACATCCGTTCATTAATATTTAACGACGGACTCTGTGTTTTACCCTATCAAGTTAAGTGTGTTATAAAAGACCTATATGGTAGGTCTTGGCTTCCAAACTTATTTCAATCCGAGGTGAATAACGAGGATGTCACAGTGAGAGTAGATTGGGGAACGCAGGTCATGATGCACGCGGCGCCAATGGCAGTGGCACTGGGGTGGACGCCAGGGTATTGAAATCTCGAGGGTGATCTTGAACGTACACCTCACGAATATCAAGTGATAATGGCTCGCTCGGGTCTTTGGGGATCAGGCATCAAGAATTGGCGTAGTCTTATTGAAGAATGGCGCGCCGAAGGTCGCATGAAGGGGATTGATGTGTTTGTTTAGTTTCATCCTCTTGCAACTAAACGTCGTACGCGAAGCCACGGATGGACAGACGGCTGTTGTTGGTATCATTTACAGGAATTAGCAAGCGTTGGGTATCACTTTTGCTAAATTGGAGTAAATCACGAGTGAAGTCGGGCGTTCCCTAAGCAGCTACGATTAGCTTCATGGACTCGCTTCCCTGGACTTCATGGTTTTCGCCCCCGACAGTCAGTGATATCTTCCACTGCACCACATTGTAATGTTTGATATCATGAGAGACGAAATCCGGGTGGATTCCTGTCGTCGGATTTGACAGTAGACGTTTTCCAGAGACTAGACCATTCGAGCGTAAAAAAAGTTGAAACATTTGCCCAATACGGAGCGGTTTATATCCTTCCTTCTTGGTAGAAAGAGTAATAGGTTGGTCCAAAGCTTTAAATAAACGGTCAAGACCCAGATCGTATCTCCATTCGTGAGGTTCGTTCTTGGCCTCGGGAGAAACCCCAGAGGCTTTCCTCCTTCTCGCAAGGTGGCAGTAACTCCGGAGTATCATGCTAACGCAATTGACTCGAATCGTCGGTAAGTCCCCTGTAAACAACTTGTTCCTTCCCTGTTCCGGGATAACTTCAAGCGTGACCGGCATCACCCGAGGATTATCGAGCTGAACAGCTTCAGGATAAGACAATTTTACTCTGAAGTAGTATTCGGGAGTATCAAAAAGTCCTAGCTGTATTTTTAATCTTTGTTTCAGCGACAGGTCTTTCGTTCCCGGGGCCAAGGTCCAGCTCCTGACACATCTCAAAGCGGAGATTTGTTTTAGCGTATCAAGATCGTGCGTTTCATCTGCGACATGCCTCATAATAATCGGCCACGTCGCATCCATGGTCTTTGTGGATCCTCCAAAGATACATTGGAGTCGCGCTCGGAGATAATACTCGATAATGCCTTCCGTGTGGTCGCCGAGCAGTTTACGGGATGAATAGAATGACCCCGGAAATGCATGGTGTCCCGGGTGCTCAGGCTCATTTAGCGGGAGATAACAGGTGGACTGGGAATGTTGCTGAATCAACGATTGATCAGGCTCGCTGGGTATTTGGATAGAGAATGGCCAATCAAGCGGCGTGTCGTTGCCCTCGGGGTGATGCAGAGGCCCGCGGAACAGCACGTCTTGTTCCTGGTAAATCAAATAACACGTATGCGAGTATCCCTCGGTCCACTCGGGATTAATCCTCGATCGACCGACCAGGGCAAGGGACACTTTGGCGTCGGGCGAGATAATCGGCGCATGACGCACGACGTTGCCGATGATGATGTTGCCCGCGACGAACGACCAGTCCGGCGGGGCCGCAACATCGAACTTGAGATGCTGATCACCAAATTTGGGGATTAAAGGCATCACGGGATAATTAGTTCATATGGAGAGGTTGTCTGCATTTTCTTGCGCGTTGCGAGTTGCGAGATGAGAAGGAAGGTTTGGAGTACTGGAGCAAGAGGCTCTGGGCCAGTTGAAACTTGCGCTTGTGGCTGAAACTACCCTAGGGGAGGCTAGCCACACGAAGGCTACCAAGCAGTGTAGAGTGTGCCCCAGGGCAAGACTATTACAAAAGGATAATTCCTCATGGAAGCATGTGCTAAATCGATGGAAATTACAAAATACATCGCTTTTGCCCATGGCGAGTGGGTTGGGGGCAGGCTCAAAGTGGTTCTGAATCCTCCCAGATGGGATGATTTCATTGCTTGCAGTCATCATTAACCTCGGCTGCCTATATACTTAAAGTGGTCTAAATCCCACGTGTATAATCTCCTCGAGTCACGTTGTGGGAGCAACACGCGGGAGGGATAGCCTGTGTGGTGTGGGTGTGGTGTCTGTGGCGGTGATAGATGAGCATTTGAGTCCTAGCGGAATGGATCTTGAATGCATGCCACCGTCAAGGTGTAGGGATGGACTGGGAGACATGTCCAATGTTCACCGGGACTTTGGACTCTTGAAATAAAATGTGTGGCTCCCATGAAGTGATATGGTCATGCTTCCAGGCTCCATCTTGATAGACCGGAGCGCTTCGAAGCCACATGAGAGTCAACTCTACATGGCGAAAAAGCAAATGGAGGATTTCCATCCTGCACAAAGCCTTCAAGCAAACTTATCATGCTTGCCCTTGACCTTAACATCCAGCATCTCCTCGTGGAAATTGCCTTCTCGCCTCGCCCTCCTCAGTCGCTTCACCTCGTCCTCCTCCAACTTCCGCCCAACAAGAGCTTCCAATTCCTTCTGGCTGATCTTCTCGTACGCTTTCGACTCCTTATTCGCCCGAAGACGGGGCTTAAATCGTGCCTGCATGCGAATGCGCACGGTGGTCTCGAAGGAGATCGAGGTCGCATCGCCGCGAATTTCCACGCCGCCAGTCGCCTTCGCGCTCTCTTTCGCAACTAGGAAAGACTCCGAGTCCCCACCGCGCACCTGTAGAGCGAATGTGCCCTTGATATCGGCCGAGGGAATAGCGAGGAAGGATTCGAAATGGGAGACGGCGGAGGCAGTCGCACTAAAGATTCCGTGGGTGTCGCAGCTCAGGTATCTAGCACACAGCATCACAACATCAGCTTCTGACGGTGGTCATAAAATCGGGGAGGGGGAGGACATAAAGTTGTCAGGGATATAACGTACTTGCCATGATGTCCCTTGAAGCTGAACGACTCGGTACCAGCCACGCGCGTCGCAACCCACACCTGTCGCACATCGTGAGGCTCCGCAGTCGCGGGGTCTCCTTCGACCAAGTTCTCCAGCGCACTCGCAAAGACGACTCCGTTCGCGTCACTTGCAACGCAGGTCGGTTCGTCAGAGGGAAGTACGAGCACGATCGGACCGGCGATGTCGCTCGCGGCATCGGCGGAAACCCAGCTCTGATCCTCGGGATTGTCGTCGTTCTCGTCGGGGGCGTCGGTCTTGCGGGTTTTGGTGGACTTTTCGGCATCAGGGTCGCGCTGCTTGCGCTTTTTAGGCTTGTCGCCCTTGAATGTGAGGGGCTTGACCATTTTGTGGGGGGGATTGGAGGAGGTGAAGTCGAGCAGCGGAAGTGGAAGTGGAAGTGGACGTGAAGTCGGTGGAGTCAGATTCTTATCGCAGCATCCATCACCGATCTACTTAACTGCCTCGGCTGGTGCTCGGCTGGATTTCAATTCGATTTCAACTGGATTCACCTACATTGAATCTGGGGAGAATCTAGGGATATTAGAATATTGCACTATTTTATTATGGCAGTATTGTAGTGGACATGCAAGAATGTCCCGGTCTTCTCCTGCCACTACACTTCTCCTCTCCAACATCATGATCCAACGGCATCAACATCCACTTTGTTCTAGGGTTACTCATTCCCGCAAGGTTTTTTATTTGATCAACTCAGTTACTCGTGAAAACCAATTGATCTCCTCTTCAATCAAACGTGATAGCAGCCTTGATGGCGCTCTTGCTGCGAATCGACTCCAGACACTCTTCCCCATGATTTCTATATCGAGCCGCCGCTTCCACTTAAATGTTTGTCCATTAATGTATGGCCCATCGCTTGCACTTCTGCTCACCAGTGAAGACAATTTTGTTTCCGACTTTCTAACGTACAGCCGCCAATGATGCGGAGGATGCTGACTGCTCGCTCCAGGTTTAACCAGGAACTGCGTTTTCCGCGGACTTGAAAAAATTACCAATACCAATGCACGCTTGTGTATCTCGATTCCTCCTTTTAATCATAGTGATCACGGCGAAAGAGCTTTCGATTTACGACTAGCTGAAAATTCATCTCAAATATATGCCAATCATGATGTGCTTAAGCTTGAACAAGGACATACCTAGTATCTTAGAAAACTACCGAAATCTACAAATTTCGTTGTACCAATCACAATGCTCGACGCTCTATCACAGTTTATGCCATACCTCCAAGTCCCTGCTGGTGATTCAACTCACAGTGATTGCAAAAGCAAAGCATACGAGTTGCTCAGCTTGATATACTAGTAACCTATAGAGACGAAGTGGTCATTTGGATATTAGGAGAGTAAGAATATATGTAGCATATAGATGATATGGACAGAATTTTATCTGAACATACGTACTAGACTCTACTATGTACCACTTGAGCAGTGGTCGAACTCGAACAAGATGGAGGCTCACGCCATGGTGAGATTTTAGCCCCCGGCGTGATCCGAGGCTTTCCCCCCTCCCAAATATTCCCATCATTTCAAGATCTCATTTAAAGAAATTCGAATTTGATACTCAATTATGACCTCCCTCCTTACAGCCATCGGCCTCCGTGCCGCCGACACACTCAACTCGACTGTCCCAAACTATGGCCCCGCCGTCGTGGGCTTCCACTTCATATTTGCGTACGGTGTCCTTTCCTCACGCACCCTTAAGCAATGGTACGGTGTGGATCATCAAGAATCACCACGCGAGGACCTCGCCAAGTATGGCGAGGCAGCTGTGCGGGACGGCAAAATGACGCGCAAACAGCTTAACATGCTCAAGCGTAATGAATCGGCGCATGCCAACTCTGTTGAAAACTTCTCTTTGCTCGTGGCTAGTATCTTATTTGCATCGCATGCGGGTGTTTCTGCGCAGACCATAAATGCTGCGGGCTTATCTTATACACTTGCAAGAGTTTGCTATGGTACTGTTTATATTCTTATCGATCATCCCACCTGGAGTCAACTGCGCGGGCTAGTCTGGTGGTGGGGAAACTTGAGTTGTTTGTTCCTTTTGTGGAAGGCTGGGAAGTGCCTTTCTTCCTAGTGTAATTGTGGTACTACTATTTATTTGTATGATAATATTCTGTCCACTATGATTGACATGGGCTTCATCGGCTCGAACATAAATGGCAGCCTCATTGCCTACTCATAATTGGAATGTAATTACTATTTATAAACAGCTTTACCGTCTCAGGAACTCTCATCAGTGACAACCTTCAGGGTGCTTGTCAAAGGAAGGTTCCGACTCGAGGATCCAACAAAGATGTTATAGCTTCCACTCTGGAGCTGCCATTTTTGAGAAACCACATCCCAACTGCTAAGATCACGACGAGTTAAGGGGAAAGAGACTTCAGTGGATCTCCCAGCTGGGATCTTGACCTTGTCGAACCCACGAAGTTGTTTCACGGGGCCATTAGGAATGCCAATATAGATCTGGGCGACTTCCGCGCCGGCCCGGTCACCAGTGTTGCGAACGGTGGCTGTGACTGTGGCAACCGTATCCCATAGATCAATAGCACCACCTTGTTCGATAGCTCCACTAGGATACGCGGCAATGCCATTCTCAACAGAAGAAACCTCAAGGCTCGAGAACTCGAAAGAAGTATAGGAGAGACCAAATCCAAATTCATATCGAACAGGGATATTTTTCGCATCGAAATGACGATAGTCAATCAGAACACCTTCGTCAAAGTCGTCTTGTGGGAATAGACCATAGGGAGCAGTTGCACCGGTATGATAGAAATTTTCATAGTCGGATTCGTTCTTAGCCACACTATAGGGAAGCTTTCCACTGAAATTCTCATCACCGTATAGCAGAGAAACTAGAGCTCGACCCGAATCTTGACCGGGCAGGTGGGCGAAAACGATGGCAGTCACATTAGGATGGTCTGCAAATTGATCCACTAGGCGAGTTCCAGCATTGTGGATGACGACGATCGTATTGGCACAGTTGTTTGCAACTCGGTTAACGAGTTCATCTGAATAGTCGTCGTACGCTCCAGCGCGGTCAACACTCTCCGTCGCAAAGGCATTAATGAAGACCAGGCACGCATCGGATGTCTCCATTAATCCAGTTGATCCTGGCAGATCGGAAGTATCCCACATCACGACCGTATTGTCCTCATAGGCCCGCTGTTGAAGCGCATCAAGAGGAGCACTCAGGTAAGGACCGGTGCTTGCACCCGAGCCACCGCCGACACTCAGGGTACCATTGAAGGCAGCTTGGTAATAGTCAGGCTCGTCAATAACAGATGAAGAAAATGCATTTGCGAGCTGGAAGATCGCTGGCTCAAAGCCAATTGACCAAGCATTAGAAAGAATGCTTTTTCCATTCGGCATATAAGCAGGCGGGGCTATGGCATCGTATCCGAACACGGAGACCAATCTTGGTGATCGCAAAGGCAATGCATTATTCTCGTTCTTCACAAGAACATGGCCTTCCACAGCACCTTCATAGAGAACAGGCTTGGCATCGGTAGTCAGTGCATTGACGATATCGTGAGGTCCGCTGACATTATAGGGCATGCCAACTCCGGGTTTAGGATAGCTCGACTCATCCTGTCCCATTTTGTACCAAGAAGCGATGATTCTAATGGCTCGTCAGGAACACTAGATTGCATTGAGGAGCAAAGAATAGAGCATACCTTGTTGCCATGTCATCCAAGCGAGATTCTGAGACACTGCCATTTCTAATGCCTTCCGTGAAGTTGTTGCCCCAGAAAGATTGACCATCCGGCATAGCCATGTCAAGACCCGCCAGGGCTGCTGCGACACCTGAGTGCTGAGCATCCCAGTCGGTGACAACAAATCCTTCGAAACCCAGCTCAGTCTTGAGTAGGCCATTCAAAGTCTTGCTGTTCTGGCAGGCATAAGAGTTGTTGATGCGCTGATAAGAGCACATTATATTTGCCGCGCCGGCCTTGAGGGCATCTTGGAAGGGCCAAAGATAAAGCTCGTGCATTGTTTTGTCGTCAATGTTACTGGAGATGGATTCAACAGTCTGATTTTCGGCGTTGAGTGTCGGGTTGCGGTAAAGTTCTTGCTCGTTTGCGATAAAATGCTATAGAGGCTGGCAGTTAGAACTTTCTCTTGGGCAATATGTTTCATATCTTTGGAGTTTCTATTAACCTTCACACTTGAGATCACTCCTTGGTCTTGAAGTCCTCGAACTGTTTCTGCGCCAATCACGCCACCCAAATACGGGTCATTGGATGGGCCTTGGAAACTATTAGTCCAGTGCACTATTATTTCCCTTTCTTTTTTCATATCTTCGTTTCAGGTACTGACCTTCCCAGTTTCGACCACCTGTTACTACTCGCCCCAAGGGTCCGACAACAGGCCCCAAAGCAACCTGTACACCTTTCTTTCTGAACTCACCACCCATATGCCAGCCACGATCGTGCGCAAGAGACTTGTTCCAGCTGTTTGATTATCACCGTGAGCTTGTCTCCGAAATTTTTGATTTTGATTTTGATTTTTTGTTCCTTACCTTGCACCGATATGAAGACCGCTGGGGTAGCTATTGACAAAGTCGGTAAACCGAACTCCATTACCAGCGTCCTGGAGACACATTCCAGTGAATCCAAGTCTAGGAATAGCTTGGATGTTTCCGGAGCATCCATTTTCTGTGGTCGAGACTCCATAGGTAAGATTATTCTTCAATATTTATTAGTTCTATCTCAAGGGCAACGGAATGGGCAACCTTGGAAGGCGAACCTTCTCTTCCAGTGTCATTTGAGCGACTAAATCTGCTGCCTTGGCGTATGCATCAGCCCAGTCACCGGCTCCCTTGCCGTTTGCTATAGTATATTAGTCTAGTGAGCACATAGATGTATATCATGCACATACGTGACGGGTAGACCGGCTCAGACTGGCCATAGAAGTGAGTGTCTGAAGTAATATTGCTTTCTGCATGACCCAGGCCACACATAGACAGTATGGCCACTGTCAACCCAATTTGCGTCCCAGAAAACATCATTGTGTCCTACGTCAGGCAGTGACTTCAGCTGTGATTCTATTAGCTTACGGACGAGGAAACTCTCGGAATTGGAGGTCCACGGCCCTCTAAATACCCTTTTTTTCACGTTTAGGCTTCTAAGAAATACCCCTCAGTCTACATTGACTTCATACTCCGGCTGGGCAAGCCCCATTCGACGGATCAACGATAGAATTTCCCATTTCGCTGGTCTGGGCCTCTTGGGTGTCCAAGCGTGGAGGTTCTTCCCCACACTAGGAGGCATAGTAACATACACTAGTCCCATCTTTTATGCTGTGCATCAACAAAGTGGTAAACTCCCGGGGATATATATCCCGTGCCGGATAATGGGCCTATCTAGTCTAATCTAGTCTATATTTTAACTTTCAAAGCTGGGTAAACCTCGGGAGAACTTGGGATATGTTGTATTGTGGCTACTTTTCCCAGAGTTTCTCTTGAATGAATAAGGATATGTGAGAGAAGCATTCATCTGTACGATCAACTTCCATTTTATAAGATGTTTTATCATTCTTGTCCGCTTCTCGTCGACAGTTAGTCGAACCGTACGAAGTATACGACTCAGTAATCAATATAGCAGTATCCTTATCCCCTAGCGCGGGGATTTATCGGATCAAGCCACCAGGCTAACACTAAGAGTATTCCATGATATTCCATGGACCCAACTGACCCCTGTTTAAATGGGAACAATGATGCGGAGATTGTCGAGTCATGGCGTGTGGGGGAGCCGGGGGAGAATGTGGGGCTTGTTGCACACACTTTCAACCCCGCAAAATACACAGTCGTGAAGAAACTCTAAAGCAATAGTAGTATATACAGGCTTGCCGATTCATTCTAGGAGCTTCCGGTGTCAGAGTCTCCTTCACTACTTCATCATCCGCCGCACTCTCAGTTTCAGGCAGGAAATCGTATCTATGAGGATGGCGAGTGATGACCTTCTCGGAGCTCCTCTCGCCACGCATGAGCATACCGACACCCTCCGTCTCGATGGGCTCGTCCAGGCGCTTAGTGGTTACCGTACGACCGGTTCCGATCGCAATTTTCGACTGCCCGTAGTCGGTTGACGGGCACCTGATATTCACGCGCCAAAAAAACGATATTTGACTTTTTCTTTTCGGCCTTGGACGCCTTAGCGGCCTCACAAGCACTTTTAATCCGCTTTTCAACAGCTGAATATGAATTATCTACGAAGAAAGGGAAACTGACGGAAATAGTATCAAATACATGGGTGATGTTTGCATAGCCAAAGCGGACCAACGCCCAGAGTGGTGTGGGGGGACGCATTGCGACAGATACTAATTACTCAGAAGACAATAAGATACACTGGGATTGGCTTCGGTCTGCCTCGGAGCAACTGTACTCTTAGAATGAAATAAAACATGTCAGGTTCTACGACAAATTATGCTGCGGACTTCAAAAATAAAACGTCGAATCACAACACGCGTCGATGCCTAGATATCAGTTGCATAAGCATCGAGGTACATGGCTTCGACACAATCGTCGTGGACTCCACCGGTAAGCACTTGGAAGTGGAACCTCCATTTCAAGTTCCAAGCTGGCTTTGACATATTACTAGTAGTATGCAGGATATATTTCTTACTATGCTTCCGGCCCAGTTGACCCCTCGGTCATTGATGATACATCGTATGCCTATCACGTTGAATATTCAATTGTATTTAGTTATTGCAAGTCCTCTCACATCCTATACTATAGTCGAGTGAAGGTTTAAACAGGCTAAGGGGTAACATGGCACAGCTATGGCACTTGGCGTAAGCAGTGGCATTGGGGGCGATGACTCCTAGGAAATAGCCTCTCTTTGCAGATCTGCCGTAGCTAGAATTGTTGACCTATATTCTTTTTAGCGTATAAGAGGATTTCAAGCTTCACGGGTAAATGCAAACCCTGCTGCTTCTCACCCTGTTCTTCATCTCCAATTGTGCCATTCCAATCGAGAATTGTTATACTATGGTTTTAATACTTCCTTGCATAGAATGCCTCTTATATAGTACTACCAATGCGTGTATCGGCCTCCAGCTTTCTTAATGCAAAACACGGATATATTTCTGCAATGTTTTACGTTCTAAATCAGGCCCCCTGTGCTTCATATATGAGGAGTAGATGCAACTTTAACCTCCACAACTACGCCCCAGACATCAACCTTAACATCCACACACTCGCCCCCAAACATCAGCGTCGCCTAGATATATCCACTATCGTGACGATATTGCATCCTTCTTCTACTGAGAGCCCAAAACATCACTGGGTAAAATTTCCAGGATACTTGATTAGACGGACTGGTTAATCTCTACTTTATTCGGGAAGAGGCATACATCTTGGCCTATACTAGTACAATATCTGACTGTGTGTGTTCAAGTTAGCAACTATAAATATCACGCCCTCTCTGTCCCTTCGACTTCACTGCAAACTCATCCTCCTTCTCATATCAATCTCTTCTCTCTATCCACTCAAATTCGAGTAGCATCAACAAAATGCATTTCTCATCCATCACCCTTATAACCCTCCTCTCCGCCCTCGCAGTCGCCCAACCCGGCAAGGTCGTCCTCTATGACACAGCCGGCTGCACTGGCGAGGAACTCTGGACCGGTGAAGTCGACCACGACCCCATCTCGCCCTCCGGCGACGAGATCAACAAAGCCCGCTCCTTCAAATACGAGGGCTACTTCTCGCTCTTGGTGGCCAAAAACCACCTTCTCAACGACCACACTTGTGGCTACTGCAGTAACTACCATGAGGATCACTCTGGAGGTGGTTGCCAGGATATAAACACCGGTTGGCCGTTGAATGAGGGCCGCATTGTCCCCGAGACGAATGATCCCAGCGACCTTCCTTGCAGGAACTATTTGATCAACTGTCCTTTCCCTGTGCCCCCGGGCAATGGGCTTGAGGCGCAGGAGTAATCTTCTTGTTTCTAGATCTTGTTTGTGAGGTTAGCGGAGCCCAATGGCTCTGTATTGTATCAACAAGGATTAGAGGGATCAAGATCTGCCGTTAGGCTGTGTTGTTGAATTAGCCATCTTTCCATACAATATTCTTGACAATGTATCTCTCAGGACTTTCCAGATCCCTTGACTACCCAGAAGATGACTACGAAGTAGATGGGGCCTTCCTAGCATAAAGCCCCCAAATCTCCAAGTCGATGCCCCCTGCATAAACCTGCATAAACCTCCGGCTAGGGGCCATTGATCCATCCTTCTTATACTTTATTGGTTCTTCCTTTGTTTATTTGTTTTTGGGTAGCAAGGGAATTCTATAAAGACCAATGCCCGTAGATCGAGAGGTCAAGTTGGTAATATTCTGTCTCGAGACTAAACTCGGCCAGCTATGCGTCGCTGGACGTATGTTCAAGAACACCAAAAGTCATAAACCTCAACACGCATCACAAGTAGAAATATCTCCATGTATTCTAGGCACCACAGCACCCAGGAACTGCATCTGTACAAGGCACATAGTAATCATAAAATCATGGTCGCTCAACCAGGAGCAGACGTAAAAAACGATCATTTCAAGCCGAACCCTTCGCTGTTCACGACTGCATCCCAGAGCAGTCGTCTGAACTTATCCCGATTCGTGTATCGATACAATCCTAATGTGTTGAAACAGGTACGCGCGATTGGATAACGGGAGCAGTCATCTCCCATGCAGGCGAGTCTGATAGTGAGACTCGTGGCACCCATTGCGGGGATGCGGTCGCTGCCAGTGATAAACGACAGGACCTTTCGCTGTGCCTCGGGTGGGGCGTTCTCAAAAAATTCCCAGAACCACTGCACAACGGGAAGAGATTCGGGGCGATGAGACTGCCAATTATCGTAGGTGGCTACTGCTCGTAGAGAGAGTACATCGAGTGGTTCGTCTGAGCCTCGAACAAGTAGTTCGATCTCTTCGGGCCGGAAAAGAGACAAAGCATTGCCACCACAAACGGTGAAGAAGCCACGTTTGAACGGTTCAAACTGCCTCGCCACCGCTGTTTCAAGAAGATAGTGAACATACAATTCAACGAACTCGCCACGGTTCTCGTTGTTCACTTCTCTATTCTCGCCCCCTGTGCAAAGCGGGATGTTCACCACCTCTCCATAGCGGTCAACTTGAGCAACAAAGTCATAACAAAAAGTTTCCGCAACATTGCCATCGAACTCCAATAAAGCACGAAGTCCTCTGGCAAGGGCAGGCCGATACTCCGCGAGGTCCTCCAACGTGAACTTGAACCTCGACCTGTGAGAATTGGCTGTCTGGGGCGCATTCATCTGAGGTGCTGTCCACAGTAGCTTTCGGAATGCGAAAGGCGGCAAGTCGATGTCAAGAATTGTCGAATTGTAAATGGCAAGACCTAGCAGAACTCCGACCAAGAAGAATTGTTCGGAAGACTCGAAGCAGTAAGGATTAAAGTAGCAGTACTGTGAATCGTCATCATAGATGAAAAGACCTATCATCTGTTAAAAATACCCTCGAATCCGTGAAATTCTTTTGCTTACCATGATCCGGGTCAAAGACTTCTCGTACCAGCAAAAGGAACCATTCCTTGCGCAAGCCACCGGCATCAACACCTTCTTCTCCAAGGAATTCGATTCGAAGACCCTTCTTGATTTCTTCTTGTCCTGTTCCTACCACCTCACTCACTCCGCGAAGGCTATCTTCAACTAGACATTCTCGCCGAACCTTCAGGACGAGATATTGGCTGACTGCCTGATGATTGAGAATGCTGCTGAAAAAGGCTTCTCGAGCCTTCACTTCCATCTGACGGTGGGCATCATGTTCCATAATTCGGATCTTCGCCCAGATGCTAAGGAAGAAAGGATATCTGCAGAAACAGAACCTTGAGCTTTTCGATTCCCAAATTTCAAAGTCCCCAATCAAGTCCGAGTAGTCCAACAGTGTGTTGTAGAATGAACTAATGGGGACCATGTACCCTTGATGACGTGCTTGATTGTTTGCACCAGCTTCGGCGTGACGACGCGCCTTTGATTCCATGCCATCTGGCCTGCGCGAATGATTCTTGCTGTTTGCGGCGAAAAGCAGAGACATGATTCTTGCTGCCGCGCGGATCTGCCAGTCTTCTGCATATATTATCGGCGCTTCTTTCTTTTTAGTCGGTTTCTTTTGAGGACTTCGTCGATTGATGGCAGCGTGTAGCTCGGCAGGTGTGTTTCCCGCTGCGCTAGCAAAGCTTGGAACAAGCTCATCGCCATCCTTGGGATCCAGAGCGGTTTGAGTCCGCCTGTGGCCATGCTGACGGGTCAGTCGATAATTGACGAAGCCACCTATCAAATCCACGTGCCTTTCGAACTGTTTAGGCGAGAATCGAGAGAACCAAGAGATGAATGTGTGATGCGCTTCGTTGGGAAGATTGGCCAGCAAGCCAAGAATTCGTTTGAGAATTCCGTAGTGATGAGTGGAGCTGCTATGGCTTGAAGCGATTGCAGTAGGGTCTTTGCGGGCTGGCTTGCCGTCTCTGGCGTTTGGTCGAACATTGTTGGGGTTGGAGGGACGACGATCATCACGGTGGGAAGCCTGGGTCACTTGCGGGGGCGAATATGCACCTGGGGAGGACAGCAAAGGATTCGCAAGGAGTATAAACAAGAACCTAGAGTCCTCGGGCTTCTTCAAGATACAGCGCGGACGTTTCAAGAGATTTTCGATGGCCTTCATCAGCGTCCGCTGGAGATGCACACGGGAATCCACGATCTCGTTTTCAATGACCCCAGTGTCTACTAATTCCCATCGCTTGCTCCGGATCATGTCAGCCTCCGAGCGATTTGGGTCGGGTTTCTTTTTAGCCCATTGCTCGTTCCAAGAGCTACCCGCCGTGAGAATGAGATGGTACCACTGGTTCACTTCAGCCCAATTCACGCGAGGACTTCGGGATGACACTGAGCGAGATATATGAGGCGCATGTTCTTTAGCAGACGGGTGAGCCTTTCCCTCGGCTTGTGCCCATTCAGTCATCCACCAAGTCGAGTTCTCGGCCACGTCTCCAAGGAGGAGTGTTTTGGCATCCGGCTCGAACACAGGAATATTGAACATTGGGTCCGCCGCTGTCCTATGGTCCATCTTCATTCGCGGTGGGTTACCACTGCTAGCTGATCTGATCGACGGCTGGTACGTAGAGAATGAGTTATTCAGAACTCTACTGCCCTTGAACGCAGCAATGAGGTAGTTTTCCAAACGCTTGAAGATCATTGGATGGTTGTCTTTAGTCTGATTCCTCGAGTCCGCGGGTTGAGGTGTGTCGGAGGGGCCGCGGTCTGTTGTCGGATGTGATTGCAAGTCTGAATTCGCACGAGTCCTAATCGGCAATTCTGGCAATGGCTTCTCCTCCAAATTTACCGCATGTGGCTTCAGGAAACTACTCTTTTCCTTCGTACCATAGATTCTTCCCTGTTGACTGGAAGCGGACGTACTGCGACTGCGAGGATCTCGTGGGGTTGGAAGGTGGCAACCATGAGAGACTTTCGATGGTAAATTTGTGCCATCCCGAACTGTTGGAGATCGGAATCTACCAGCACGGTTCTCTTCGGGCGTTGATCCATGTTGGGTTCCATCGAGAAGCCCATCGAAATATTTCGACAGACATCCATCAATCATACCACCAAGTCGATTTGCCGACATGAGCGTTTCTAGAAACAAAAGTCAGTTTGCTATTCGCAAGATCGAAGCAATACACGGATTGTGTCTTACCATTCGTGAATTCGGGAGGGGCAGATGGGACATGTGCCTCCTTGTTGGAGTGTGGAGGACGACCTCCGTGCATCCGGTGAACGCGATCTTGCACCTCCGGATCGCCTGCCTTGGTTTCACCAGGTGCATCCGGTTCGAGATCAGTGATCATGAGACAATCACTGCATCGAAACACATTCAAATGCTGTGGCCATCGCACAATCGAGTTGCAGGTTCCGCATTTGGTCTCAGCAGTACCATTACTTGGACCCCCTTTGGTTGAATCTTTCCGGGGACTTGAAGAGGTAGGTTGAACTGGAAAAGTAATCTCATCGGAGTCGGAGTCTGAATCCCAGTTGTCGTATTTGTCGTATTTGTCGTATTTGGGTGCTGCCTTATCACGCTTCCTCCCAATGCCCGGGAACGCCGATGTGAACGGGTTACTGATCGAGCGGTGGTGACCGCGGCGGTATGAACTATCAAACAGATCACCCTCTAGTTTTGGCATGGCTGTAGCATCGTGCGGCTCGGAGGGTCGGCGAACAGAACGATCTGCCGTCGAGGTCGAGGAAGGGATCGAAGGAAGGAGGTCACCGAAGCGGGCGTTGGAGTGGGAAGGAATCGACGGATTACGTCCGGATCGAGAGGACATCGAGGCACATTTGTCCACCTATAAAGAGCGGGGTATCCAGGACGAAGAGTATCGGGCAGGGTGCCAGTTTGTATGGCCTGGCTCGAGAGCGAGGGTCATGCGAGTCAATCGTGGGGAAGTTGCCGATAACGAAACGAAGCGAGGGCGAGGACGAGGACGGATTCTTTGATGTCGAAGAAAGACCGATCCTGAGAGCAATTGCGTCGAGCGAATGCAAGTTGTCAAAGACTAAAGAAGACAAAGAGTGAAAGCAGTGAGAGACGTCGTTGCAGCATCTCATAGTCGCCTTGGACGGATTGGGAAGGCGGCTGGCGGCTGCAGGGAAGGCCTGATTTCTGCCTCAGGCCAACATAGCGTTCTGTCTTTGGCCAGAAGGTAGCAGTGAAGGATCCAGGATCTACAGAAAAGCATCCAGAGACAGGATTAAGGTGTATGGGTCCACTACATATTTTAATTACGTATCTTTCCGTAGATACTACCGCATGGAATGGGAAACTACAAGGTTACCATCTGGTCACGCACACCTCCACTTACGCAGACTGGCAATCCCTCCAGGACCATCTGGGCCGAACTATCACTACGAGACTACCGTTGGCAAGTCTTACAATCTTGTGGCGCCAGGAGGTTGAACCAGTCATACTTCGTTAAACAAGGGGGAATTCAACATAAAACAAGATGGCTTTTTGGCTAAAAACAGAACCTGCTGGTCTGCAATAAACTCGGTGCCGGCGTGAGAGACACGGTACGGGCGAGAAATGTTCGAAGAGATAACCACATGCAGCCAAAATTTTCCAACCCAATCCACCGCAGTGCGTTAACGCACTTAACGGTAACGCCAGTAGCTCTGGGTGTTCTGGAGCTTCCAGGTGTGGCGGCGGCCGGCCTTGGTGTTGTTGTAGCGGTGGCCCTTGTTGATACCACGGGACTTCTTGCCGGTGGCGGTAAGACCACGAGCCTCGCGGTGCTGTAGGAAGAAATTTCCGTCAGTACGTGCCTTTCCATGTCTTGGTGGAAATTTTTTGCACGACTCACCTTGTGGACGGGGTTGCAGATCCAGTTGATACGGGCATCGCGGCGGATGGCCTTGTGCTGGGGGTCGACACAGATAACCTCGAAGTACTTGTAGGTAGAGTCCTGGTTGATCCAGTAGGAGTTCAGGACGCGCAAGTTGGCGCAGCGGCGGCCGACACGTTCCTCGGCGGTGGCGGCAAGGGCACGCTGGTACTTCAGCTGGTTGATACCCTGGTTGGTGGGCTTGCCGTAGGTGGCACCCTTGCGGGCAGGGCGCTTGCGGCCACCGCGGCGGACGCGGATACGGTAGACGACGTAGCCCTGCTTGGCCTTGTAACCGAGACGGCGAGCCTTGTCGGGGCGGGAGGGGCGCGAAGCACGGTGGATGGCGTTCAGCTGGCGGAGCTATATTGATGCACTCTCAGCAAAGTTCAACGAGTGTATAGCAAGACACAGGCTCTCAAAGGAGTCTTTTTCGTGCCACAATCATTTCCGCCGAATGAGTATCGTTCGGGCTGCCCAGAAATTGACATATTCTCTGGCAGTTTCCACGGCTAACGCATACGTGTTCTCGGCGGAGATGTTAGGCAATCGAGGGGTCGTAAGGGTTTTATCTCACCTCCCAGCAGCGAACGCGGAGCAGGAACCGAATGACATCGGACTGCTTCTTCTTCTGGATCTCTTCGACGTACTTGAGGGCACCCATCTGGACGGAGGAATTGAAGTCAGTGGCTGAATGGTGATGAAGATTGAGCAAGATGGGTGCGTGAGGTCGTACCTTGTCGGCTTCGGTCGTCGGTTGTCGTTGTCGCAACTGCAAAAAAGTTCGAAGAGAGACAGCCCAAAGGTGAGGATTGTGTGTGGGACGCTAGCGATTAGCCGAGTGTGTCATCCAAGCCAATAAGGGGAGACTATGTGCCCCACTTATGTTGATGCCTTAGGTTTCAAGTTCATGCCTTAACTATTAGGCCTTCGTGCCTCAGGTGTCCTCGACCTTCAGTGAGGAAAAGAATAATTATAATGGCTGTGGTTGTGGTTATGGTTGTATAAGCTGGCAGGACCATGCGCCGTACTTTTTTGATAATTCCTGTTTGTTCATTCAATTCTAAGGTTATAATTGCTTGGAATGGAAACACATCTCGCACTAGTATATCCTTCAAAAATCACAACGCTTAATGCCATAACCAATGCTGCTGCAAACTCCATATTTGCTTGAGTGCAAGAATTCAACATCATAGATCGCTAATATTCACTTATACAAGTCTCTCTCTCCACTAGTTTTGCCCTCTCCGTGCCGCCGCTTCCTGCCGAACCATCTCATTGGTCACGGGGATCGGACACGACCCTGCCGGCAAGACGCTCTTCTTGCAGAGAGGGCAAAGGCTGCTGGTCTCTGTAAGATAATCGTCAATGCACCCGGGGTCAAAGATATGGCCGCATGGCAGTTCCCGGACAGTTGTACTCCCAGCGACAAAATCGTCGAGGCAGATGGCGCAAGTGGTTTGCGTGTGGCTCAGCCGGAAGGGATTCCGTGACGAGCCCGTATCGTCTGAATCATCGGTCTCTGGATTTATCACGGCTGGTTCGGGCTTTTTAATACCAGCGTCGCTTTCTGTGCTTCTCCTTCCTTCTGTCAGAGTTGGCGTGGAGGTAGTACTACTGGAATCGACCTCTATGGCATTCGTTTCCAAGGGTGTTTTGGGAGCTTCTGTCTCCGGAACTGGTGTGAAACCCATGTAGGTATACATAGGCATCTTCTCCACGGTCTCTTGGGGGACTTTAAGCTGGTTCAAGGCCAGTCTCTCTATATCGACTTCCCCGGAGTTAATACGTTCGCGAAGTATTTCTCGTCGTTTTCGCTGGATGATTCGATAAAGAATCAGGAGAACGAGAGTAAGTCCTACAATCGTCCCTAAGATGGCGAGTACAAAACTCCAGAGACTGGGTTCTTGCGTTGGTGTTGTGTCTGGAATATATTAGCAGAAGTAAATACGATTTGTATTGTAGGAGACGTACTGGTATCAATCATAGTAAACAAGCGATCACTATCGTGACTTCGAGTGGTCCGGTTTCGATGATGGCCTGAGTCTTTGGGGTTTCCGTCCGAGAACCACGACAGCTCTCGCATCAAGGTCGCACCTGCAGGTCCAGAAATGGCATAGACGGGGTATTCGTTGTCGCCTCGCCAGCGTTCGTCTTTCAACAACCAGCCTTTATCCGTAGCAGGGGGTGGGAGTCCCGTTTTATTGTTCGGCTGAAAGAATACAAGAGCTGTTGAACCAGCATTGCGCGAGGCTGCCAGGAACTTTTGCGTGCAGTCGTCAGATACCCATGGGGCGAGTCCGATGACCGGATATCCAAATTCTGAAACGTCCTCATGCCGCGTCACATTGGATGGGATAATTGAAGCGACATCTTGATTGCAAGAATCCTTTGGACTAAGGCTTGGGACGAATAAAAGACCCGAGACAGAGCCAGAGTCGGGGACGCCGTTGCTGGAGAGGGTCTGGACGGTCCGGTCGAGAACGAATCGGAATCCGACATTTTCCTACATATTTCGTTCGTATCAGCCTCCAGGCATTCTTCAGGACACGGTAAGGTTGACGCTGTACTTACACTGACCGACGAAGTAGAGTTCGAGGCGCTGCCGGGGCCTGCAAATAACGTGGCGACAGTGGCTTCCGAATCGGGTGGGGCAGTGTGGGACATGATGGCGATCGATCTTTAAAATATGCTGAGGTTGAGTTGTTCCAGGGCAAACATTGTAAGTTGTGAATCAATTGGGGCAGTCTGCAGGTGCAGGAGCATGGTGAGGCGCGGAGGATGTTGAAAGAGAGAGCAAGGATAATGGCGAAGGCTGTTCATTTTGAGAAATATCCCCCAGGTCGACCGTATGTCGGTCGCGGCGATTTCCATGTCCCAAAAGGGTCAGCATGGCCATCTTCGCTTCGGAGGCGGCCCTAAAGAATGCAAGGGAAAAACGTATCCGTCTCAGGAATGTGGGCAAGGCTGAGAAACCACGAGGCAAATGACCGGAGAGGCTTGGTTCTCGAGAGGGAAAAAATGAAACAAACGGAATGAGGGGATCTTTACCGATCCTGGCGTCTGATCTCATAGATCGCTCATGCCGGATTGGTATGTTGTGAGGTTCAAGTTGATCTCCGACCGCATCGGGCAGGCCGTTCGCGGAAGCCGCTTGCGGGAGGATTGGCGCTCAACAGTGGCTGCTAAGACTATTTACTACGAAATAGTACTATATACTAGGGCATCGTCATTTCTCAGAGTTATACCACTCGCATCTTCAATTTGTGGCAGTGGACATTGAGATCACATCGTTGATTGTAGAGGGTCTGTTGCTATGGTCCTCATGGATGTACCCCAAGATATATACGGCGCCGCCACTTCACACCATGCTTGAATAATAACCGGTATCTCTCTCGGAGTCCATAGATTGCAATATTCTTGTGCCGACACAGACATACAGATCTAATCAGACCACCTATCAATTCCTCACATTCAATTCATAATTTTCTCTCTCTTATTCTTGCTGGTATTTATAATCTGTACCTTACGGTAGTTGCGCCAAGCATGGATTTTGGCCTGAGGCACCAATTGGTGGCACTAATCTCACCGCCTAGCCAACGTGGTGTCACATCACGTGCAGCTCCCCAGATCAAGGCACCGCGAATACACGCCAGCTGAGCTGCTTCTCTGCGGTTTGATCATCGATACATTCGCGTCTGCCTACGCTTGCCGATGTGAAGCGCGCACAGAATCCCTTGGCTCGACTTGCATTGAATCGCGATACCCCGTGCCTGGCAGCATGCGTCACCCGACTTTCGTTGACACCATCTAAGACCCTCCCGACTCATCGATCCAAGCCTGCAACCCCGGCTCGTTCTAGCCTACCGCGCCTTCTCTGTCGAACTTTACCCCGGTGTTTTCAGATACAACCAAGCACGATGCCTTCTGCCTACAAAAGCAAAGGCAAAGGCCGGGATGCGCGCCAATCTCGCAGCCGCAACACCACCCCGTCGACGGCAGGCGGCGCTCCCGCGACTACAGCTCCATTACAGAGCTACCTTGGAAACGATGTAACAAAGCTCATAGATGCGGCCAATGGACAATACACTGACATGCTGGACTTGGTTGCCGGACCAAACATTCCCGATTCCAAAACCCTCGAAACCCTGGTGGAGCATCTCAAAAGTCTCAGTGATATGGCGGATGCCCGTGGAGAGATGTGTAATGTGGGCATGCGTGAGATGGTCCATAAGAGAAAGGAAGTGTTAGAAGACCAGGAATTAAGCCGTGAGGTTGGCGATCGTGCAAAGCTCAAGCGCGAGACAGAGGAGGACGAAGAACCTGTGCACAAAAAGGTCAAGAAGCGCAAAGAGCGTGCAAGCAAGGAAGAGCGGCCTTTGAACCATGGTGCCCACGACGTGGCGCGTCAGGATGGAGCAGAAACCAAAGTCGAAGGAGGTAAGCGAGATCTAACATCCCAGCACTCATTGTCAATGAACTCACTCCACTCTTGCCCACCACCACTCCACCTCGCAAATTTGTCGCATCTTTGCCCTTACTGTTTCCCGTGCCTGATTGACTGACTCATTACAGCGGCTTCTCCAGTATCGAAAAATTCCAAAACCGCGGCCTCAGAGGGCAGCTCCTCCCTTTCCCCTCCATCGATGTTATCCCCCAACGGTGCTACGACTGGCGCTGACGGGGATGCAGCTCCTGGCAGCCCCGGGTCCGAATCTAGCGATAGCTCTCACCAGCCCGAGCCTCAACCCTCCGTGCCCCAGATCCAAGTATTCGGCGAAAACCCAGTCAAGTTCGACGACCCGACAATCTACCATATTCGTGATGTCTTCCCGGAGACAACGGACGAGGAGAAGAAGGAAATATACAGTGTTGCCCGATTCCCCAAGAGTGATCTCGCCCACATGATGGCAGGTATACCCCCGGACAAAGACTTCAGCAACGCCAAGCCTTCCAATCAAGTTAGCGCCAACACTTTCCTGGCATACATTGAGCCGTACGTTCGGCCTCTGACGGAGGAAGATATTGCTTGGTTGCGAGAAAGAGTAAGCTTCACGGGCTAACGTCAATCAATGCCTCAATTGCTGACTGAATGCAGGGTGATCGAGTAACACCATTTATGAACCCACGTCGAGCAAAGAAATCCTACCTACAAGTATGGTCTGAAGAAGACGGCGCTACCTATGACCGGAACAATGATGATAAAGATCAATTACCTTTGAACCAGGGACGTGGCAGCATAGATACTTTGACCGATGACAAAGCTGAGACGAATGAGGTTTCAGTTGGACCACTCATCAGTCGCCTCTGTTCTCTGCTACGTTATGAGCATCGCACTCTTCCCGAGGATGGTTCTGCTTCTGCCAACGGGGATGCGCCCGCGATAAGCGGATTAGGTTCAGACGCAATGGATCTGGACCAACCTAATGGCGAGGTGGAGTCAAAGTCCGAGAATAAGCCTTTGCCCCCTGCGACAGCATTCCGCGATGCCTCTCCAACAGGGTTCAAGACATCTGTCGCCAAGCTCGACCATGCCCAGCTTGACGAGCGTGCCAAGGCAGAGCTGCGCTACATTGGCTTCCTGGGACCCGACGACAACCCCGATTATGATGCACACTTCGACGATGAGGTTTCCGAGCGCCTTCGTCTCCTCCAGAGCGAACTCAAAAAACAAATTGTCGTCAACAATGCGCGCAAAGCACGCATAATGAAGATTGCCCAGGAACACATGGCGCTGCTGGAATTCACAACCATCCAAGATGACTTGGACTCACAGGTTCAACAGGCGTATCTCAAGCGTACCCGAACCATGGGCAAGAGCAAGAAGGGCTCTCAGGCTAAGCATCGACCTGGCGGTGCCGGGGGTGGTAACCATGTTGCTGGGGCGGGCATTTCGCGCCCTGCGGTCGGAGATGCTGCTAAGATCGTCATGGATCGCCGCAAGCGCTGGAATGATGCTTTCTTGCCTATCTTTGACGATATCAAGACAACAATTCCCTCAGAAGGGGAGACGATCTTTGATCCGACGATTATGGCCGAGTATGAGAAAGCGGAGCTGGAGGCGTGGGATGAGGAGTAGACGTTGCTCTACAATATCCCATCCTACCACATTTTCCCCATTGCCTTTTTCTGAAGAACCTTGTTACGATACGACTGGAATGATGGGCTGGCCTGGCGTTTGCGAATACCTTTTCATATTTTTCGTGGTTTGATTTTTCCAAACTTAAGTCACTGTCTTTGCATATTCGGCATGGCTGGGAGATACTTTTTGGTAAAGCTGTGTGTCTAGCTTTCGCAATAGATACAATGAACAACAACTATGAAATATAATGTGCCACATCTAAACCCCTTCAGAGATATCTTGTATCTTCTCAGATGTAAGGCCTCACTCACGCCCTCACCAACACCAACCAGCCTTGTGGTGCCCGCTGCCTAGGTTGATGAAAGGAAAACAGCCCTAGGATTGTGCGGAAGTGTAACGGTTTGCTGTGTAAATCTACAAGAAATCAAAGCACGCCAAAAAAGGGATCGCCGATTGAAACAACAATGACGCAAATGTGGCTTTAGTCAATTAACACAGATGGGGCCTTCTTAGATCTATTGGTATGATGAGCCTGTAGTCTATAGCCCCCCAGCATATGTGATCTCAATACCAGTCCCTCACCTAAAGAGCAAGTCAAGAATCAGACCATATTTGCCCACAATGGATTCTGTTTCGAAATTTACGATAAATCATCGCTGTATGAGGAGTCAATATTTCTCCCCGCTAGATCCATTCACCAGAGTACTAGGGGACTGGTAGATGGCACGGGAATAACCCATATTTCACCAAGTCATCAATGTGATGCTAAATTGCTTGCGATAAACAGGCATTGGTTTCAAAATGTAGTCATGAGTCTCGATCATCGAGCATAAATCTTGCCATAGAAGATTTTCTTCTCTCTTCTCCAAATGGCGGATAGAGAGGTGTAATCCTTTACATAGTTGAAAAATACCCACACCCCGAGTCTCTTGCCACGATAGAATACACTCGAACGCATCCGGAGTTGCTTCTCGATCGGCGTTCACATCTAATATCGGTCTCATTAAAGCAGGGACGATCATTGACTGGCACAATCATCACCGACATCGACCCCGATACTCTTATGCGGGAGACATCTTCCCGAAGGAATGTGCCTAGCTTCCCTTTCAGGGACCGTCAGTACGTGGCCGGGGTCAATATAAGGTGTTGTTTACTCTATTTTGCCACTGCTTCATCATTGAGAGGAAAATCTGGTTTCGACTCTCACAATACATCACCGGTGAAGAATAAGCACTTCCCCAGGATACCGTTTCAACCGAGCCGTCAACTCCCGCTCACTGATCTCCAGCTCCGTGCAAATTTGATCGAAGGAATGCGTACCATCTAGGTACTTCGATAGGGTTCGATCATCAACTTCATCGTCCTCGTCCTCAAAAAGCCCCGAGGGTGCACCTGCAGTCCCATGCCCACTGCGGCTTCCGCTATGGAAAGACCCTGCACGCTCGCGGCTCGTTTCTCGGCGGACCGCCGAAGAGATCGGAGCATCTTCACCGACGCTAGACGCAGCATAGGGGGTGTTAGTGCCAGTGGTGGCGCGTGAAGATGGGCCGGCCGAAGTATGTGGTAAAATGGAGGAAGAACGAGCTGGCGGCGCCGGCTGCCCAGTTGCACAGGCGTATTTGTGAACACGGTATAAGAAGCCCTTTATTACGCCAAAGGTAATAAAGCGGCGAATATCGATGTTGGCAAGTTGGCGGCTGTGTGTTGAATACCACTGTTTCACGCTCTGCCCTTGCTTCAAGCTCGCATACAGCTCGACGATTCCCACGCCATCAACAACTCGTTGCCCTTGTCCTGGAGTCAATGTATCATCTTCGGGCACATTTGAACTCTGTCTTGCCTGGTCACTGCCGTTGGTCGCTGCATCTTCAGCCTCGCCCAGAAGAGGCCAGATCTCTTCTGCGTCGAAGCGTGACTCGTCGCGAGAGATACTGGCTGCTGGATCGGTGAGTGAGTTTGCCAATGCGCCGACTCCACCACTGCTTCCACTACTTGCGGCCGCCGGTACTGGTGGGAGTGGCGTGCGGGGCCCAATGGGAGAGTGCGGGGCAAAACGCGTATTAACATAGCGTGCACATTCCAGTTGCATCGATTCATCTGAGGATATGGTCATGCTGAATTGTGCCGTAGGGGCATATATGGCTGAAAATGAGAAGACATCGAGGATGAATAGGCAACCGTAGTAAAGAAGATGTCGGATTGCACGACAGGTAAGAGAGAAGTCCGTGTCAGCGAGAACGGAGATAATGCGGATGCTGTTGACGCCATTTATATGTGGAACAATCTGTAAATCAGTCAACTAGTAAGTCCATGTTCGGGATAGTAGTTTTGCATACCCTTTGCAGAGTCAAGTCCCAATTCTCGTCCATGAAGGCCTGGTACCGAACCGTGAAGAGAGGCACATGCCACGCCTTGACAGCCGGGGGAGATGGGTATATGGGGAACAATTTGATGTTCAGTGTGTTAAGTTCGTCTATAAAGGTTAGCTTATGCTACCGACAAGGTCGAAATAAGTCACCTACCAATAGGAATCATGCATTCGCAGTAGTTGTTCAGATCTTCCATCAACATCTCGCATAGACTGTGCACCTTGCCCTCCCCGCTCTTTGAGAAGTCTCGGGATAAGAAGCCATTCTGCTCTTCGAGAGCATGCATCAAATCTGCAAGCTTCTGCACCACGCTCCGATATGTGCTAAAATCGTCCTCCTCGTTGAGTACCACGCAGAAGTTGAAGATAAACTCATTGCGGTCATACCGGGCGGATTTCATGCATATCGGATATCCCAGGATGCGGTATCCATTGGTGCAGACCTGTAGTAGATTACCGCAGAGCTCCTGGCGAGGAATCACGAAGAACGAGACGTCGGAGAAGGTGAGGAAGAGGGGTTGTGTGGGTGCGGTCGAGGAGGGTACGATGGCTCCATCGGGGACCTGGTGGACGACTTTCGGTCCTGATAGAAAAAGGAATCAATATCTGTATCATATGACGAGTGAGAAGGTTCGGCCTTACCCTCCTGTGTGTCGAATTTGCTGTAGAAGATTGCCTTGATCATCGTGAAGCCGGGCCGACGATAAGAGCCAGGGACGGGGTTTGCGGCATAGGGTATCGTGTGAATCAAGACAGAGCTCTGTTATAATACCGACCCGCGATTCGACTAGATCGAGTAGCAGTCCACAGCATTGCGCCTGGGTGTGACTGGGTGAGGTCGGTGAAGTCGGCGCCGCCGGAGGTGGGAGGTGGAGAGGAGAGGCTTATCAGCGGGACCCACCCTGGGGCTCCCACGACACCCTGGGCAGCTGTGGCAGTGGTTCCAGTGGTTGGCAGGTAGACATCTACTACAACCAGTGCTATACACAAGATATTCTAGAATACCCGAGTGGACAATTGGCAAAGGGGATTGAGGCAGTGTCTGAAGCTATGGACTCATTGTAGAAATATATTCTACAACCACTACGGGAACCATTGGAACTGTCAAGTCATCTGATAGCGTTGAGTTAAATAGCTAGTGGTAATTTAATAAATAGACTTGGAGAAATGCGAATCAACGGTGCAATGGCTGAGGGTATTAGAACACAGAGCATGCTGTCGCCTTGCAACAACCAGAATCCGAGAAGATCTATGCGGAGCTTTGGTGGGAAAGCAGGACACATCAAGAGCTAATAGAGGGAACTTTAAGACGAGACTGGATAAGAGCAGCGAGGAGCCAGCCCACCGGGAAATGAGAATGCGAAGATGCGAGAATGCGCCGGAAAATGCAGCCACGATCAAGAATATGTTAATGGCGATGTCTTTTTTTGGTGTTGTAGCAACGACTGCTTAACGTGCCGTGCCGTGCGTGCGGCGTGGGGTCTGGGGGGCGACAAGGAGATTCATCGGGTCTGGGTACAAATACTCCTCTGCAGATAACCTCCCTCGCGAGGTGAGAAGAGAATGGCTGTGTCGTATTGACGATGTCGGGGCTTCGGGGAGGAAATTCAGTGGTTGATTGGTACGGATGGCGTGCACCATATCCCCATACCCCCCACGCTCGCCAGCCTCCTTGAGCCATTGCTCCCAGTCTTCGTCAAGGGGGACATCAGCCCCTTGGTCGCGCGCGGCCATCGCATCCAACAGGCGTTGATTCAATGCTACGCCGCAGCTCTCCATCTCCTCGTCACTGTAATCTTCCTCAAGCTCGTGTGGGTAGTCAGAGGTGACACTCGAGCTGCTGCGAGACTCGCTCGCGCGCACAGTGAGGTCGCTACGGGTCTTTATCAACTGGTCGAGGTCGAGGTCGAGATCCAGCTCGAACTCGTCTTCTGTCCAGCAGCAAACTTGGCGGTGGACCTCAACCGAGGGATCCCGGGGTGGTGTCGCAGGGCGCACCTCACTGGCTGTTGTATCCTGCACCGTAATTCCTTCCTCGGCCTCATACCGCCGGCGTGCCGACTTGGTCCCTTCCCAGCAACAGAGCTCGGAGATCTCGGTCTCGGTCAGTCGGAGCTTGTCAAAGACGTGAAATAGTCGGCGGTGCCAGGGGAATCGGCCGAGCCTCATGCGATGTGGGCCATACGAGTAATCCAACCCGGGATATTGGGCCTCAATGCAATCCAACGGACCGTAGAATATATTTGTTTCAATACGCACTTCTGGTACGAGATTGCGGGTAATGTGCGCAGCGAAGGAGCCGGGATCGCTGGCGCGCGGGCGGGGAAAGGTCGCGTTGTACACGGCCTGGGCGAGGGATGGTTTCCGCATGTTCGTGAGAAGGAATCTTTGGTGAGTTGACGGAGAGAGATAGGGAGGGGAGGGGAAGAGGCAGAGAGGAAGAGAGAGCTGGTTTGCCCTTACAGCGAGTCTCAGCCGCGGGTCTGAAACGAGGCGAGCCGCCGTCGCCCGCCTCTTGTTTGGAGAGGTCGATGCGATGAGGGCGTTTAGCTGTGGGGCTGGCAGTGGCAGAGGTGGAGAGATGAGTTCAGAACCAGAGATGAATGAGTGTATTCAATTGACTGGTTGACTTATTGACTGAATGGGTGGATGTAATAAAGAGAAGAAGAGAGGAATCCACGGAAGAAGAAAGTCCGGGGCCAACAAGTCGCAGTCGCACCTTCTTTTGGTGGCACCTGGCACCTTCCGCTGCGCTGGCCAGCTGCACGGCCAGCTGGACTCGGTCGATTCGTGCTGTTGCAGCCGGTACAACTCACTCCCTCCCTCTTATTCACTCCCTCGCCATGTCAACATTTGACGGTGTCCTGCCAGGTCGGTCTTTTCTGTGCTGTGCTGTACTGCTGGCAGATTTTGATGCTGATTCTGGTCACAGAATTCCCTGATATCCAAAGTGAGTGGCATGGTCCTCGTCATCTCCATCTCACCCCGGCTGATGCAGCGCAGTCGATTACTTTCGAAAGAGCCCTGTACGACCGGCGCCGCTGGCCTGCTTTCTGAGCCATGTGCATAGCGACCATCTGCAGGGCCTGGAGTCCTTTCGCGCCCCTTTCATCTATTGCTCGTCCGCCACCCGTGAAGTGAGTCCAGATCTAGAGGGATCCACCGCCCCTCTCCCATTGCGTCGGCGTGCAGATGCCCATCCGATGTGCCGTGTGGGATCTCAAAATAGCGACGAGGAGCCGGGGTGGGGATCTATCCTTCTAGACCCTGCCTGCTTAAGATGAAACATCTCCGACTGACCCGGGGCGACGCAGCTACTGTTACACCTTGAGAAGTTTCCCCATCGAATGAACTTTCAGAAAGGCATTCTAGAATCACGTCGGTTACACTACAAACATCTCAGCAAACTATTGGTCAGTATGGGACCTTATTCCTATTTAGACAGATGAAGACATTGCCCGGCACTGCCTGCTATACACGTGTGGGAGCCAATCGGAGTTGAATCGGATTATCAACGGTGTTCGTGGCCGGCACTACTTGACTGCCTATCCTCTTCGCCTTGAGCCTCAATTTCAATGTCCACGACTAACAAGCAGACAGCGCCCTATTCCACTGCACACCCCAACAGATATCGAGCTCACACCCCGGCGGCGCATCCGGGTCACTCTATTTGATGCTAACCACTGCGCCGGGGCCGTGATGTTTCTGATTGAGGGGGACGGAAAAGCAATTATCTATACAGGTGACATTCGAGGTCAGTATCGGATCGTCGCACCCCTCGAATTGATCTTTTGACTAACACCGGCCAGCCGAGCAATGGTGGACCAACAGCCTAGTGCGACATCCCATTCTGATCCCATACACATTAGGCCAGAAGCGACTGGACAAGCTGTACCTCGACACCACCTTTGCCGGCAACTTAAATCCTTTTCGAGAATTTCCATCCAAGGCCCAAGGACTCGCAGAGCTTTTGCAGAAAGTGGATACCTATTCTGATGACACTGTATTCTACTTCAGAGCGTGGACTTTCGGTTATGAGGAGGTATGGATGGCCCTCTCGGCGGCTCTCAATTCGAAGGTATGCAGCCTCTCGGATGCCCTCGTGGGGAATATTCTAAATCTCGAACAAGGTTCATCTGGATCGCTACCAGATGGGTCTCTACCGATCTCTCTCTCGCCTCTCTTGCAGTAGAGCTGTCGTTGAAGCACCCGCACTCTGTGGATATGAACTTGGTAATAGAGTCGCCGCAGGCTGCTTGAGTGACGATGAATCCAGTCGAATTCATAGTTGCGAGCCTGGTATATCATGTCCCGCGGCTCGCGCGCCAAAGACTGTCTACATTTTGCCCATCGTGAATCGTACCAGCGGCGGGGATGAAATCCCGGAGGTTGGTGCGGGTGGTGGTCTTGGTGACCTATACCAGGTCCACGAGCTTGAACTACCAGACGAGCCTGCTCTTGCGAAGCTAGAGGAATTATGCCTTCGGCATATCCATGATAAGCAAGTACTGTCGCAGATGCAGAACGCCCTGCTCGAAGCGTTCAAGTCAAAAAGGAAAGTGTTGTCTCTTGATCAATATGGAGTCAAGGAAGAAGATGAAATATCTCTTGAAAGTCTAGTGACGAAGCTCGGTCAAGGCTGGTCTAGCGAAGAATTACAAGAATCAAGCAATATTGAGACTGACCTACCGAATACAATTGTGAGTTTTCATTTTCTCCTCGGATCTATAACTATTCTAACATGGTCCAGCGCTTTCCTTATTCCCGCCATTCATCATACTCTGAGTTATGCGAGCTTGTCGCTGCTTTTCGCCCCAGGGATGTTCATCCATGTACAGTAGATCCGTCCTCATGGAGCGAGGAAGTGTCTATAAGGCGACTGTTTGGCCACCTATGCTCAGGAAGCGACTTTTCTCACGATACGTACATGCGTGAGGTTCTAGGGGACCCAGATGATGAAGATCATCCCCCGAAAAAGCGACCTCGGTATGACAATGACGTCGCAACTCAAACCACTCGATCCAGCAGCGTGGTCGACGAAGCCTATCCCAGAATGGCAGATTCTGCTAAAGATGAATATCAAAGCCTCCAAGATGATTTTCAGCAGACATACAACCAGGCTGTACCTCCCACGCCACAACAACAATTCCCTTCACAAGCCTCGCCTCCTCTACCGGCTCAGGAACAGAATATGGCTTCAAAGAGTCAACTTAATATCACTAATCAGATCAAAGCAAAGCGCAATGAGGTACGGAAAGCACGTCGTTATTTACAGGAACACTGTGATCCCAAAACACTCCAACTTGGGCACCTCCCATCCTCCTGGACGTCAGATGAAGAGGGTGCCATAGGTGATCAAGGAAATGCTTCTGAATCTCATCAGCCAACAAGTCTTGCATTGTTCGAGACAACCGAAGAAAATAATCAAACATTATCAAATATTGGCGAGGATGGAGCGGGATCTCCACGGCCATACAAGATCCAACCACCTGACGCAGCCCATAACCCCCAAGATAGCCAGCACACTGATATGTCAGGTGCCCTGGATCTCTCAATATCCGAATCTGCATTTGCCCCCTCTGTAATGGATTACGAGGAGCCTAATTTCGAAGGTCCAACCGATGAACCTGGGGAGAGAGAAGATCCTACTCATGATCGAATCAGGGCGCGCACTCGTGCTCGCATTGTAGCTTACCTCGCTGCACGGGAGGATAGTTACGATGCATGGGCGGATGTTTCATTGATTTCAGCCGGCAATAATCATACTGAAGAAGAAATGGAGTTATGACATCTGAAATCGGGTGACTGCCACGCCACCTCTTTCTTGAATTCAACTTGCTCTGTTCGAATAAGCTTTTAGTAAAATCACACTCCATCTTCAATGTTTGTTCCGCCATGCCCTTTTCTCATGCCTTGTAAATACACAAATTATCTCATAAACTTATCTCGCCGGCCAGGTACCTAACCATCGCCGTTCAGTCTCTGCGGTACTCGTTATAAAGTGTATAACTACAAACCATCAACCCCGCCCCGCCCTGCCCTAACCCAGTACTCGCTCCCGCTTGAACAGGCCACGGTCCGACCCGACAGCAGGACAGGTACCGCCCGCCCAAATTTCAGCGTGGGGTCCGAATCGGCCAACTCCTTGAAATGATTAGCTTAGGGCCGTCAATGCGGCGAAGTCCGGGGTGGGTCTGCGTTGGCCGAAAGTAACGTCTCGGCCATCCTAGCCAGAAAACCCATGATGGGGCTGGTGAGGATAGGATATTCATCAATTGAAGAGGTTGGTTACTATAATT
This sequence comes from Penicillium sp. G339, assembly GCA_027569595.1. Lineage (NCBI taxonomy): Eukaryota > Fungi > Ascomycota > Eurotiomycetes > Eurotiales > Aspergillaceae > Penicillium > Penicillium sp. G339. Next base: position 1,632,232 of record JAPDFJ010000003.1, on the reverse strand, counting down.
AGTCCCTAAGGTGCTAGCTTGAGATGGAACTGTGAATACTAGTAGATAGAAAGAAATTGAAGGAGTCGTCACTTTCGTAGCTACCTACAGAAATGCAAACAAGCGCTCTCTCGCTATGACAAGAACGCCCAGAACTCGCAATTCGAGATGAGGTATATAAAACCGGGCAATGCAAGGATAAAAAGAAGCAAGGATGGGGGTTTAAAAAAAAAAAAAAAAAGGGCATCGAGAGGGGTAGAGATGAGAGAGATGACAAGGATCAGATCAATACCCCTTGACAGAATGAAGAGGAACAGTGAAACAGTGACACAAAACGAGTGCCACGTCTCGCAAGCTGTTCCCAAATTTAGAAAATATAGTAGGCCTGCGTTAAGGGTAGCTCAGACGCAGGCTCGGCGTCACACAACATGCCGTCCGCTTCGACGGTCTAGGACAGGATTAGCATTAATTCAGGAAAAGGGGTTTATAATACATCCCTCATTCGAGGGAGTGGAGTGGAGGGAGGAAGGTCAACTCACGTAACTCTCCGGATCAACCTTCATCTTAGGCATCGTCTCGTTGAATTTCATATCCTTCTTCCCGACGGTACGGCAATTCTTCACTGCTTCGATGCGTTTCCGGAGACCGTAGGTTTGCACGATACCCTCGTCGATGGAGGCTTGGGAAACGAACATGATGGATGTGCTTGGGACGCGAACACCGAACATCGGGCGAACGATCATTGGCTCGATCGTCGGGATTGATGCGTTTGGATCACCCTATTGGAATAATAATTAATATCGACTCGTAGAAAAAAATACTGGAATAGAATGCTTACCATCTCCGCAACGGCAATCATACCGCTCTTTAGAACCTGTACCGGTTTCGTGCCGAAAGTGCTAGGGTTCCAAAGGACCAAATCGGCAATCTTGCCAACTTCCACACTTCCAATCATGTGGGCCATGCCCTGTGCCAGAGACGGGTTGATCGTATACTTGCTGATATACCGCTTGACGCGGAAGTTGTCGTTATTGGAGCCTGCATCTTCGGGCAGAGGACCGCGCTGAGCCTTGTTCTTGTGCGCCGTGTGCCAGGTTCGTAGGATGACCTCTCCGCAGCGGCCCATGGCTTGTGAGTCTGAAGACATCATACTGATAGCGCCAAGATCGTGCAGCACGTCCTCAGCGGCGATGGTCTCGGCGCGGATACGGCTCTCGGCGAAGGCGACATCTTCGGGGATGTTCTTCGACAGGTGGTGGCAGACCATTAGCATGTCGAGATGCTCGTCGAGGGTGTTGAGAGTGAAGGGACGGGTTGGGTTTGTGCTGCTGGGCAAGACGTTCGGGTGTTCCACAACTGAGATAATATCTGGCGCGTGGCCACCACCGGCACCCTCGGTGTGGTATGTGTGGATGGTACGGCCCTTAAAGGCATCAATTGTCTGCTCGACGAATCCGGACTCGTTCAGAGTATCCGTGTGGATCATGGCCTGCACATCATACTCATCGCAAACAGTCAGGCAGTTATCAATAGCCGCGGGTGTAGAGCCCCAATCCTCGTGTAGTTTCAGACCGGCAGCACCAGCCTTGATCTGTTCCTCAATGCTCTGTCTACCACAGTCGTTGCCCTTGCCCGTAATTCCGAGGTTTATCGGCAAGCTATCGCATGCCTGCATCATTTGACGCAGATGGTTCGGTCCAGGGGTGCAGGTAGTAGCGTTTGATCCAGTGCTTGGGCCAGTGCCACCGCCGAGGAAGGTAGTAATACCCGATGCCAAAGCCTCGTCAACCTGCTGCGGGCAAATCAAGTGGATATGCGTGTCGAATCCACCCGCAGTGACAATCTTATTCTCGCCAGCAATCACGTCCGTCGTAGCACCCACCACCAAATCGGGATGCACGCCATCCATCACATCAGGGTTACCAGCTTTGCCGATGCCACAAATGAATCCATCCTTAATACCGATATCTGCCTTGTAGATACCAGTATAATCGATAATCAACGCGTTTGTAATGACAGTGTCCGCACACTCGGTCGACGACCGACCAGATGCCTGACCCATGCCATCACGGATGGTCTTGCCTCCACCAAAAGTACACTCGTCGCCGTAGTTTGTCATATCCTTCTCCACTTCAACCCATAAGTTGGTCAGGCCCAAACGCACCAGGTCACCAGTAGTCGGACCGAACATGCGAGAGTATGCCTCGCGCTCCATGGAGAATCCGGTAATCATGGCGGCATCCACTGTAGGCTCCGGAACATGGGCGAATCCGGCAGTCTGCAATTTCGTGACGATTTCCTCGGCGCGGTTCAAATCTAATGGTCCGTTTGCCAACCAATTTCCTCCGCGAATAACCTTGTTACCGCCAATCTCCACCAGATTCACAGTCTTAGTGTCTCCGGGTTCGAAACGTATAGAAGTACCAGCGGGGATATCCAAGCGGTACCCGTAGGATTGAATGCGATCGAAGTGTAATTGTGGGTTGGTCTCGATGAAATGGTAATGCGATCCTACCTGTATGTTTTTTTCCCGCGTTAGCTTCCTTCTCCGATTGCGACGCACGACATTGGCGATGGTGCCACCACGTACCTGAACAGGCCGGTCTCCCTTGCTCATAACCTTCAGGCGAATTCGCTTTCGCCCATCATTCAATTCAACGCGAGCATGTTTCGCCGGGATGATCGCGCCGGGCATTTTCTCGGGCATAAAGTCATCGGGGTCTGGGTCGGGGAAAGCCTCGCGTTGAGGCACCGGCAAGAAACTTCCATATAGTGCGCGCTCTAGATCTCCTTCGTCGCTACTGATGGGGTGGTGTACAGTGACGAGGTAAGTGCCAGAGGGGAAAGTACCCTCGACTTGCAATTCGACGAGGGTCGCGACGACGGAGGGCAGGACGTGACGGCGACCCAACATGGTCTTACCGATAGACATGAGATCGGCGACGGAGTAGTGACCATCGCGAATAAGCTGTAACAGAAGAAGGACTAGATGTCAGAACCAATCATTTGGGTGCATATCAGAAATGTGGATCGTACCTCGTGCAGAACGCTAGAGATCAAGGCCTTTTGAACAAACGCATTAGCATTAGCCCTCCATCGCGATATTTGAGTCGTCCCGCCAGGATCCGGGAGTTGAGAGACATACCACCGACTCGGCGTGATTCAGTCGCACACCTCGAGCCAGGCGACGCTGCGCCAGGAATCCAAGGTGGGCGATAGTGAGCTTGTCGAGCTGTGGAGGAGGAGTCAGTGCTTGTCAAACCACTGGCTTGGCTGTGACGGCCTACCTCCTTGGGAACGAGCTGCATGACGCAGGTGGAACCCGAACCTGGCGACCTTGAAAGCTTGGCACCGCAGGGACAGAGAGGGTTGCGAGAGTCACGAGAGAAAAAGAGAGGAAAGAGAAGAGGAAAGTCAGTTGCAGTCTGCAGTCCGCCGCAGGTTGCAGGTCAAAACGAAGGTTTGAAGGGAGAATAAGAATGTGGGGGGCAGTATATTTTATTTCGCAGTGCCGTGGACAGCGCGCACTGGAGCCCAGAGATAAGCTGCCGTCCTGGCCGATTGGGCCCCGCGCTCGGCCGTGTTAGTCATGGTTTTTCTAATTGCTTGCACTTTGGTGGGACTGCCAGTGCCAGTGCCAGTGTCTAGTGCCTTGTGCCTAGTGCTTAGTGCTTAGCTCTGCATTCCTTGCAATTTTACGTGGCTGGACTGGTGGACTGGTGGACTGGTGGAGGCCCCCACCGACCCTATAAGAGAGAGGCCCGAACTAAGCCAGTTCAAATCAAATCAAATCAAATCATTCATGATAGAGTACATTCCCGAGGTACACACTTTTGAAGAAACACGAAACAAATGACAAACGCCCTTGCAGAAAATAAGTTGCTTCACCCGGTCCTAAGAAAGCCTTGAGAAAAGAAATCAATCGCTCATGCCTCGCTCTTGCGCTTCTTGGTCTTGCGCTTGTTGTCGGCGGGAGTAGCCTTAGTCGATGCGGGCTCCGCAGGGGCAGAGGCCTTGCCTCGCTTCTTGACGGGGGAGGTCTGCTTCACGGCGGGAGACTCAGCAACCTCCTTGGTCTTGCCTTCGCTCTTGCGGCGCTTGGCGCTCTTGGGGGGAGTCTTGGCCTTAGGAGGAGGGGAGGGAGAAGACTCGGACTCGGAGGTGTTCTCCTCGGAATCCTCAGCGTCGCTCTCGTGGGAGTTCTCAGCCCCAGCAATATCCTGTTGGAGCTGGTCCGCAGCAGGGTCGTTCTCGGCGGCCTTGCCAGCCTTGTAGGCGGCCATCTCCTTCTTGTAGGTCTCATAGTTCTCAGCGTACATCTGCTTGTAAATCTAAATAGATGTGTGAGCATTGAGGCCATGAAATGGTATGATGAACAGAGCAGAACAGTCCACATACCTCCTTCTCCTCATCGGGCATGCTCTGCCAGCGGCGGGTACCCTCATCGGCAACCTCCTTGGGGCGCGCGTTCTCGCCCAGATCCCCAGAGATCTTGGAGCGGTTGTGCTGCATGTACAGGAAGTACGGAGTCAGAGCACGCTTGGGAGCATTAGGGTCGACGGGCGCGCGCTTGCGCTTCTTCGGGCCAGCCTCAGACTTGGCTCCGGGGCTCTGGGGCATCACGCCAGTAACATCGACCGCGCCAACCAGGTGGGCGGGCACAGCGGGCAAGTCGATGGTGGCAGACTGGCCGGCAATCACATTGTTGGCATGCTCAATGTATGCCGTGCTCAGTTCGGCGATATAGGTCTGGAGACCCAACAACCGAAGGACGACCTGCGACACGGTCAGTTTTCATTGCGTTGGATATGTTAATATGACAGATGCAAGTTTGGCATATTATGTCTGTTATTTTTCATGTTTCTTTGGAAACCAAGAAACCAGAGAGAAAATGGGCAGAAAATGGAAAAGACATATGGGCAAAAGAGAAGCTCGGATGCTGTGCAGGTGGAGAAAAACAAAGGCGCGCGAACTCGAGTCAGGGAAAGAGAGCTTGAGAGAAGCTTTTCATAGTATCATAGACATATGGGAGAAGGCTTCCCAGCAGCAAGGGACAGGGCGACTTAAGTATGCGGGGGAGGGAAAGCTCTGTTGATATGCGACGCGTCGCAGCGCGCGAGAGCAGGAAGGACCAAGAGGCCAAACAAAAGGTACAGGGAGCGAGAAAAGGGAGAGGGGAACAAAGAGGAAAAGAAAAAGGGGGGTTCACTTACAGCATCCTTCGAGTTGCGAAGCTGGTCAATATTGACCGAAACAGTGGCCTGGTTAGCCATAACGGTAGTGGTGGGTAATGAGTGGTGATGGGGTGATGGTGGTGGATGGTTAAGAGGGTTGAGGGGGGTGGAAGAATTTGTTAGGTGTTAGGGGGGAAACCGGCGGGAGGGGGTGAAGGGTGGGGGGGGCCGGCAGGGCTAAATACGGCCGGGCACTTGGGGGGGCACCGGCATGCGGTCCAGCGTGCTGCTTTAGGCTTAGGCCTGCCAGTGCCAGTGCCAGTGCTTAACGCCGTCCTCCCGGGGGCTCCCAGGCTGGCCCTGCCCGGGTGCCCCCTCCACGGTGACATAACCACTCCGAGTGAAAATGTATAGTGGTGGACTTTCTCGGGTTTTAATCTTCTGGCTCTTAGTTATGGCTAAAATGCATTCAAACAACATACCCTACAGGGTAGGTAAAGAACTGTAGGCAATTTTTATCTATCGAGGGACCTGGGGAGTTGCCCAGGCTGTTTGCTCTCAATAATATATTTCTGTCATCCTCTACAGTACCGCCGTCAGCACCCACTGCCCAGGTACTAAGTAGTGGTAGTAATAGTAGTACAGTTAAAACCTACGACCACGACCACGACCATAAACCATTACCTCTTATTCTTTCTACACCGCTGCATACTAGTATCACTGTATACGGAGAACCACAAATTGAAGCTTCGCAATTACACAAAATTTACACGGTTAGGATTGCTAATGTAACACGGTGAATTGGATCAAATATCTAATGGCGCAATGCTAGCTTAGAAACCGAGGAGAACACGAACAAAAACAAAATGCTTTATACATCGCTGCTTCGTGCATCTCCTCTACCAGCTCTATATTCTACATCGCTTAGAACTTGAAAACCTGGTCTTTGTTGTAGCCCAGATCCTTCAGGATACCGGACAGCTCACCCTGGTCCTTGGGGCTGACCTTGCCACCGCTGATGGCCTTGTACATGCCGGGCGGGCCACAGACGAAGAGCTTGATGTTCTCCTCCTTGGGCTCAGGCAGGACGGTCTTCAGGAGCTCCTTGGTGATGAAGCCCTTGCCACCGGTCCACTCCTTGGGAGGGTTGTCCAGGACGTAGAACGCGCGGAAGCGCTGGGGGTAGGTGTTCTCCAGATCCTGGAGCTCCTTCTTCAGCAGGATGTCATCCTCGTTCACGTTGCCGAACACCAAAGTGACCTTGGTCTTGTCCTCGGGGTTCTTAAAGATATGACGGGCCAGCTGGTACATGGGGGTGATACCAGTACCACCGGCGATCAGGCAGACGTGGTTGTGCATGTTGGCCTCCCAGGGGTACTTGACGATGGGGCCCTTGAAGGCCAGGCGCTGGTCGACATTCAGGGAGTGGATGTGCTCGGACATGGGGCCATTGGGGTAAGCCTTGACAACGAGCTCGAGGAAGCCGGCTTGGTCTAAATGCTAGTTAGCGACCACGCTGGATGGTGCGAGGCAGGGGGTTTCTCTTACCCTCAGAACTGGTGGGGGTATAGGGACGGATGACGGGCTTCTCAGCACCCTCGGGCTTGAACTTAGTCAGAAGTGCAGCTGGCGAAATGTCAGTTCATGAGCGATCGGAATTGCGACGTGAGATGGGGTGCACCGACAGGCAACAGGGAGACCGCCTACGGCCTCCTTATCATCAAACTCAAAGCGCAGCTTCTTGGTGTTGTGGCTCAGAGTCTCGATACCGGCAACCTTGAGGTCGATCCACTCCTCGCCGTTGAAAACCTTTGGGCGGTCCTTGGGCTCCGCGCCAGCGGAGGTGCTGTAGCGGTAGATACCAGCACCCAGGCCAGCCAGACCGACCGACACGTAGATAGGGGCAAGGCTGGACTTCTTGGGAGGGCTGGGAGGGGGCTTGGGGGCAGACTCAGTAGCCTTGGGTGCCTCCGCAGAGTACTTGCGGAAGCTCTGGGGGGAAAACGTCAGCATTGATTATCAAGGGCGAATCGAGGGCTTCCACTGACCTGCTTCAGGGGCTGAGCACAACGGAAAGTCTGACGAGCGAACATTGTTGCGTTGACTTTGGTGTAACAATGGGGAGGAGAGGTGGGAGAGGTGTTGAAATCAAACGGGGAAGAAATCGGATTTGAAAGCGGACACGCTCGGTTGCTGACCCCATTTCGCATGACGCAATGAGCGGTCCCTGGCTGCAGCACTTCAGATCTCCGACCGTCAGACTATTGCGGAGCAGTGGATTTAGAGGTCCTCACGCTAGCCACTGCTAGTGTGCTCAGCTAATTCTGTATTTTTTAAAAGCTTTGCTACTTCAATTTAATATTCTATTGACCCTGCCTCCGAAGACCATACTCAAGCCGGGGGCTCGACCATGGACCAGCCCAGGGGTACTACTACCATAGGTAGAAAGGATATGGACAGGGGAATAGGGAAACAGTGAAATTAAATGAGCAAGGTCCTATTCCTTAGCCAGACTAGTAGCAGAGTCTTGCAATTGAATAGCTAATTGGCTGATCTACCAACCTGTGTTACGTGTGATGATTCTGGGGTCCTTATGCAACGAATAGTCTCGCAGTAGTCCCGGCATCGAAAGACCACTGTGAAAACAAGAAAGCGAAAGTTTAATAAGCGTACTTTCGTCCCAAGGATGGCATCTTCCAGGCACTAGACCGTTCGTGCGCCCCCTACAACATGATACCGAGGATTTGTGCAGTCTACAGCAGGACAAGGTAGAACAATGAACCCGATAATTTTTGAAATTTAAACCTCAGACGTCACTAAACGGGACTAGGGACATCCAAACTGTCTCCCATCGATTGGGATACATCGGCCGTTCCGCGTGGCCAGTATTTCATGCATTCCATGGCCATAACGCAGTTATTCATCCACACACTCCATCTCCAGAATCCCAAAAACATCACATTTAAGCAAAGGTGGAGGGACGCGAGTAGGCGAACAGCTTCTTGCCCGGGTTGGCGGAGCGGTGGGGCAGGGGGAACTTGAGGTCCTTGGCGAGGAGCTGCTTGATGTAAGGGCGGCGGATGGTCTCGCTGTCGGTGATCTCAACAACCTTGAGGATCTGCAGGGTATGGATTAGATGGGATGCACTGGAAAACTGTTTTCGCGGGATAAAAACGTACGTGGATGGAGCCGAAGCGAGAACGGTGACGGGCAGCCATGTCCTGGTACAGAGCCTCGACGGCCTCGGTGCGGGACATCTCACGGAACTCCTTGTACATGTTGTGGGTACCGGAGCGCGAGTCGTAGCGGATCCAGATACCGAAGTTCTTGACCTTCAGGGGGCGCTTCTCGGTGATCTATAAGGGTAATCAGCGCCAGTTCAGAGGACAGCGGTGGTTTCCCTCCACATACCACGTTCAGGCTGACGATCTCGCCGTTGGCCTTCTTCAGCTTGCGAAGCTGAGCCATGAAGTACCAGAAGCGGGACTTAGCGACCACAGTGTTGGGCGCAAAGATGCGCATGCGGTACAGCTTGGGGGTGGGGTTCGCCTCGGTGGGCAGGTGACGCCCGATAACCTGGTACTCTGTAAGACGCCCTGGATGGATTGGTCAGCCATAAGTCGATTTGGTCGATAGATCCTGCCTGCGCTCTGGCTCTTGGTGACGATCGGGTGTGCGATTCTTGATCTGTCTCAATGTGCGTGGGTGTGGGCGTAGGCGCAGGCCTGCATGGGATTGTGTGGTGGGCGATGGAAAATTTCGAGATGGAACCCTGACATGATTTGTGGCCGACAGCATGGTGCACATTCCTCCCTTAACATTCGGTCCAATTCGATTCAAACAATTCCATTTCGTCCCTCCCTTTTCCGGCCTTGGTGCAATTGTCGATGAGGTGTTCGCTCCGCATGGTCTTGTTCGTTCGCACACACCGTAATCGTTTTCAAGTCGAGCGCAGGGAGAATCGGAAAACCAAAAGTGGCACTTACCCATCTGGAAATTAAAGAGTTAGCAACGGTCATAAAATGAAGGTCTTTGAGGGCCACATACTGTGATTGTCGCTGTGGTGGTTGAGTCGTTAGTGTGCCGTCGTCGGTGGAGAGGGAAATCTGGGAGTGTGAAGTGCTTAGGGCTACCGCCCTTCGCTTAACCGAGTGGAGGACATCAGCTGCACGCTAGGCCCGATCGGGCTCGAGAATCACCAGCCACAAATAATTTCCAGCACCGCCACAAATGCGCCCCACCTGCCGCCTTCTCCAAAAGTCCGAAGACCTGTTGGTTCTCGCCGAGGATCCCTTTGACGCGCTTTCTGGCTCGGATGACCGTCGATTTCCAGCAATCTGTCTCTCTGCTTCTTGTTCGAACCGATCCCCGATTTTCGAGAGTGGGACCATCATGAGCACCCTCGCGCACGAGTTCCGAAACGCCTACATCAATGGATCGGGCCCAGGTCTCGCAGCAGTGCTAACTCCAATTGCAACCCGGGATGACCCCGATCGGTTACGCTCGTTCTACAGTTTCTCCAATCCCACATACCTGACTCAAGACCTCACCTCATCCCTCTTCCACGGCAAAACCCCGAAAGTCCCGAAAGTCGAAAAAAATGCCTGGATCGAAATCTTCGCTGCTTATTGGGAGGCTGTCGGGGAGGTCTTGAAGTTTGAAGGTGGCCACCCTGGGGCGAGTGCTGTCGCAATCTTCATGGCATGGAAGAAGGTGGTGAATGCAATTATCCGGGGGTACTCCAGTTCCTCTGGCCTCCCCGCCTGGACTTTGCCCTGCTTGTACACCGTGGGAAAGTACTTGCGCACCTTTGCGATCAAGGCCGATCTTCAAGTCGCCTCCCAGGGTTCATCTAGCCTTGGTTTCCAGGACGATTTGGCTGCTGATTTCGAGAAGAATGCAAATCTGGAAGATGCTGCTCGAGTAATCAATCGGATGTTCACGTTGTGTCTGAGTGATCGGTAAGTGTTTGATGTTTGATGTCTTGGAGTACCAAACGTCATCGCTGACGGCATTTAGGGCCCCGATTGAAGAATCTCGGAAATGGGGGATCTACAATACTACCAACCTGCTTTTCAAAACATACTTCAAAGTGAGATGAAACCGCTACGATCACCTCCCCGGTATGTCGCTGACCAGATCTAGATCAACTCCGTTGGTCTCACCAAGAACCTCATCCGGGCCATCAATGCTCAATCAGATGATCTGCCCCCACTGGAAGCATTCCCCAAGTCGCACATTGTGACATTCGAGTATTATATTGGCGTTATACACTTCTTGGATGAGAATTATGCCGAGGTATACCAAAGCATTTAATTATATCTTTGAACTTTGCGGCTAATCATCGAACCTTTCTAGGCCGAGGAACATCTCACCAATGCATGGAGACTTTGCTATCGACATGCCAACAAGAATAGAGAGTGAGTTTCTCCGCCTTTCTTTCTAATGCAGCTTCAGCTCACCGATATATAGGTTGATTCTCACGTACCTCATCCCCTGTCACTTGGTCACAACGCACACTCTCCCTAGTAATCGACTGCTAGCCCCGTTCCCTCGACTGGAGAAACTTTTCCGCCCTCTTTCGAACTGCATTCGGAAAGGCGATTTGGTTGGATTCGACAAGGCCATGTCCGCCGGTGAGGACGAGTTCGTGAAGAGGCGGATCTACCTGCCCCTTGAGCGAGGCCGCGATATTGCGTTGCGCAACCTCTTCCGCAAAGTATTTATCGCTGGAGGCTTTGAAGAAGCCAAGGAGGGACAACCTCCGATCCGGCGAACTCGTGTTCCCGTCGCTGAATTTGCGGCTGCTCTCCGAATTGGTACTCATGCGACAGGCCGAACACACGTGGACATCGATGAGGTGGAGTGTCTGTTGGCCAATCTCATTTACAAGGTTTGCCTTTCGTCTGAACTGTGCAATCATCAGCAGCTGACTCTATACTAGGGTCTCATGAAAGGATACATTGCCCGCGAGCGAGGCATTGTCGTTCTGAGCAAGAACAATTCTGCGTTCCCGGGGACAGGCGTCTAACGAATGTCCTATTTACACCCTTGAAATCCCCCTGCCTTTCATGATGATTATGAAATTACTGCAAAATGACTCCACGAGCCCTTGGATACCCCTTAACGTCCCTTCGGCAGGACGCGGACCCTGCAGAGGCGAACCGAATTCTCTTGCCCCCCTCCCCCGACCTATTTCCTCCCAGCACCAGCAGCGAGCCTCACTACATTGCAATTGACAGCAAAGGAGAAGTGTGCGATACAGAGGTCATGTCAGCTCTAGAGGGATGGATCGATGATAACCCGATTGCTTCGGTGTTCGGACGGGAATATTATTACATCTGAGACAAACATACCCTGAATATGAACTCATCATTCTACGTTAAACTATAACATAGAAGTGAAAGCACTTCAGAACAAAGCCAAAGTCAAGAAGAAGAAAATCCTTAAATTTACTCCAAAAGCCATAATCTAGGGTCTCTTATAATAGAGATAAAGTCATAGTGGTACAAGGGTATAAACATAGCAAAGAAGCGAAGCAAAAATCCACAACAGCAAATCGACAAGCAGACATACACTGCCTACCGCAAAGAACTACAAACAGACAACTGGGAAGGGAAATCCTCATCCTGGGAAATCAGCACTACCGAGCACTACGGGGACTCACGGGGATCTAGAATCTGATGGACTCACCATATGATTACACATAGCAACGAACAGGTCAAAAAACAAGCGCCCACCACGCTCCATCTCAACCTGCATAGTTCCACTCCGTTTAAAAGTCCCCCGAGACCGAATGATCAGCGCCAGGTAGTGCGCTCGCAGTTTCGATTCGGTCTCGGGGGTATTGGCGTAGGCGTATCGGGCACTGGCGAGGATAGTACTGCAATCTATACCGGTGTGTAGACCCTGTTTGCGCAGGGCGAGGCGTTGTAGAGTGGGGAGGTTGTATTTTTGGGCGGCGCAGCTAGGATCTTGTTAGTTTGATTCGAGTTCCATTACAGGAGCAGTGGAAGTGGAAGTGGAACAGAAAGAGTAGATGGTTTGTTGGGCCACTTACTAGATCGCAGTATCCCGCAGGATCAATCCCCCCCGATGATGATAAACCGTTGCACCGGGGCTACTCTCTGGGCGCGCATCTTCCAGCTCCCACATTCGGCGGGCATGTCGTAGGCGCGGGTAGTAATCGCCTTTATACAGGAATTCCAGGACACAGGAGAGGACCTCTGGAGATTCATCGGGCAGTTCGATGCGTCTGTCTGGGTGCTGGATATGGGTGTGAGCGTGCGGTGTCGGAGTTTGCGGATCGCAGTAAGCGGCGAAGAATGGGGATGCACTGAGGATGGATTCGTGGGCGGCGAAGAGGCGCTGGTCTGGGCCTACACGGAGCATGACTACTGGAGATGTTTTGCTGGGGGAGCTGTGTTCATTAGTTGGTTCTCCCTAGGCACATGTTTAGACTGTTCAAGTTCGAGGAGGGGAGGACATACGTTGAATCTGGGGGAGTGTCAATTCTCCGTCTTTGTTGGATAGGCGCATGGCGAGAAGAGCTGGCGCAGGAACTCTCTCGTACTCGACGGGGTCGAGCCATTGAGGCCTTCGCAGCGCGGTATCTGGAGAAGTTATCTGGAGTTTGTGGGGTTCTTTTAGAGAGCATGATGGATGATGAATTTCTATGTGCCAGAGATGAAATAGACCAGGATTGTACAAAGAGAGAGGAGGGGGGAGGAGGGAGATGGCTTTGAGGAAGAAACCGCAGCTACGGGACTCAGGGGTAAAGGCCCTATTTATAAGACATTGCCGGAGTAGCTCAGGTCGGGATGAGTATATTACAAGCTGTTCCTGGTATCGACTGAACGCATACCGACGATCGCCCAATCAATATAACCCCATCGGGCCCGACAAGAGCCTGCGACGCGTCATGACCGGTTTGAAACGCGCTCAGGGGGGGTTTGCCGTCGCCAAATGGGCGCGTGGTCACGGGACTGTGCCCAATGAGGGCCGCGGCTGCCCGATTGGGTGGAGTGCGGGAAATTGCGTTTGGCAAGTGCGATGGGACTAGCTACTTCTTTTGGATACCATGTGACCCATAACCATGACATGTGGCAGGCAAGACTTCATTTAGTACTCGATTTCATAGATACAAGAGACCTGCCCACCAGGCATCAAACTAAAGCTGATCCTGTCAACGCCGACTCCTAGCGCCATAGTCCCAACCCCAGATTCCGGCTGACGGAAAGGAGACAAAGAAAGAACAAGAAAAAGTAGAAACGCGGAGGACCCGTGAGTACCCGCACCTCACAGGAAAATCTTCCGAGCATCTTTGCAATGGCTTTCATTAGGGCAGTAAGGGCACTTAAACCGTCCGCCCTTGCTGAGTCGTTTCAGCGATTCCTCCGCAATGACATGTCCGCATGGCATCATCATCGGCGGATTCTCGTCGGTCGCCTGTTCTTTGGAGACCGGGCAGACAAAGATGGAGTGGAAGAGGTAGGAGGGGGGAAGTGAGATTTCGACCTGGAATGAATCATGTTAATTACATCATTTTTAGTCAACCCTTGGAGCCTTGGGGTGAGGATGCTTACCGGAAGTTCATTCTCGGTCGTCCACTCGGTGCGCTTGGCTTTCATGATGGTCTGCAGTTTCAGTAGAGTGGGAAGCGCAATCGCGCCGGCCGTCGCAGCAATGTAAAGTGGTGAGTCGGCCGATAGACCCAGAAGCGAGCAGAACTCGCGAGTAAACGACTGAGAGACTTCATCCCACGCAGTGGGATTGTTGAAGGTTGCCGCATACGGCGAGCCCCGAATGTTGGGAATAAAGGCCATGGCGCCCAGCAGCTTCTGGATCTCGGGAAGATAGCGTGGTCCGAACTGTTGAAACTCTTGTCTCGCATATGCGAGGGCGGCTGCCCAGTTTCCCGGAACATTGGTTGGCTCGAGCGATTTGTTGTGGTAGAGCCAGACGTATTGGAGGCGGCATAGTTCGAATTCTAGATTGCTTCCTCGAGCGGCCAGCGCTTCGCGGTTTTCTCGAGACCATTCGATTGCGGGGAGGAGGTTGCGATTCTCTTTTAATTCGTGGAGGATGTAGTACATGGCGGCGAACTGCTTGCGGATCTCGGTCGAGGGGACCTCGTCGATGTCGAGGAGGTTGGAGGCTCGCTCACTTGACCGGGACACGTTTTCTCCTTCCATCATGGACTTTTGTTCTGCGATTTCGGAGAGAAAGGTGGCTGCGACGGAAAATTGTCCCTCTCGGAGGAGGTGCATAGCAATGGCACGATTGATAAGGTGTTCTTGGTTGGAGAGTGCGTCATGCTCGGTGCTGGGGAGAGGCCGGTCCTTAAAAAGCTGCAGCGAGAGAGGGAGTTAATGAGGGGATATGACCAGTGAATGCGATGAGGGGAGGTGGCGGTACCTTATCCAGAGACTTGGTGTACTTGTTGAGACCGCTGTGGGTTTCTTTCAGACTGTCGTTGATGGACTCGAACGAGGATTTCACCGGGTTCTGCAGTTTGGCTAAGGTGACAGCAGCTTGGTTCGGGTCTACAAGTTGAAGAGAATGTCAGCGATGCTTCTAGGTGGTATGCGTGGGCGGAGGATGGCCAAGGTGCCCCGGCGTGCCCTCGGGCATCCCCCGCAGTACCGCAGATGACGACGGATACTTTACGAACCCGCAGCGATAGTGTCCCGAGCCGACTGTAGTAGATCGATGGTGGACTGCACATTCTTAATCCCATGAGAGGCCTTGAGCCTCTTTAGGAGCCGCTCGTGCTCCTTTTGAACGAGGTCCATGGCGGTGGAGGGCCCCGGGTGGTCTAATGCGGAGTCGATGAGGTTACCGCCCGACGAGTCCGGGGGCCATGGGGAGATGCGGGTTGAGGAGGGGGCGATCTAGACGCAGATTCAAGAGCCCCGGTGTTCTATAGAAAGCGACATGAATATGAGGATTGCGAGGGCAGAAACGGATCAATAGGTGGCCGAGGTCAGAGGTCACCGGGACGTTGATCTGTTCCGGGTGATCGCCGTTTCTTACGACATCGGCACGTGACTGTGGACACAAAGCGTACCCTGGAGATACCCTGGACTACCTTAGGTAAGGTATATTGAGAGGCTGGCTGCTGTCGCTAGTGATATATCCCAGGATATAAGTAACATCCTGAGGATACATACCCTAGAGTTAGAGTAGATAGTTCCTAAGGTTACCTTTTGTCAGCAGTTGTATGGAAGGTACGACTGATGCTCTTGCCTGCTGGGATGAGTGCATACAAGGCAAACAGTTTACTGGAGCTTCCAAGCCCTCTGATTGGCTAGGGGCCATCTCGCTTACGCTAGCGTGAGTCACAGGACCCGGTGGGTATAAATAATCCGCCCCTCCCGCCGCCCTTCCTCTTCTTTTTTTTCTTCTCCATCCTAGTGCACGGGTTTTACGCATATCAGTGAGGAGAAATCCGAGATTGTGTTTTTGCTAGTTGAAAACTACCAACGTGACCACTCCAGATGGCCTTCGGGTCGTCTGGGAATTTTTGAAAAAACAAGTTGCCTTCAGCTCCTTCGCTTCGGCCATCGAGCTTTCGCTGGTGCTTCTCGGATGGCCTTTGGCCTCCGTAAGACGTACCGCATGGTCTTCTTTTCATTGCTGTGCTGCCCCGGTTGGCGGCCTGTAGAGAAGAGAATCCCACGCGACGCGTCAATACCTACCACCACCTGTAAACAACAATTGTAGCTTCATCGGGTCCTGGTCTCCCGTTTGGGGTTCAAGTGAGATCTGTCGTAGTCCTTTTTCAAACTTCAAGTCATTCCCACTGTCAATCTCCGTGTATGAAGTGCGTCGTACGATCCTCTCCCAATTGATTGCCAAACCCAGTTGCTGACCATCTGCTGTCGCATCCCTTGCACCGTGTCCTGCCGTGCCGTGCCCTGTTCAGTGCCTGATGCCGATCTCCCACCGCCCGCCGTCGTGACGTCGGCAATTCTGCAGCCTGGGGCTTTCACGAGCTTGAACTTGAACTCCCCTGGAGCTTCACGACCTGGCCCATTCTCTTCCTTTCTCCCTTTGCGACCGCTGGGATGCCGCGACAGTCATTTCCGGGATATGTCACCGTGGTTCCTACCTGACAGATCGTGCAGGAGGATACAAGGAAGGTCGGCTCCTCCCTGACGAGAGACAAGGCGTGGGAAGATTGCGTGGCTCATATGGTCCTTGCTCGTGGCCAGGCAACTTGTTTCTCCTGAGCTGTGCTCCGTGACTTAATCCGACAAGTATCCGTCATGCAGGCCAATGCACAGGCTGCGCCGGCCGATCGCCGCGACTTTGGCATGGCGTCCGATGCCATCAAAAGCAGCCCCGCCTCCAATGCGAACGACCCCGTCCCCGAACGTTTACCGCATGGCCACCAGCGCCTTGTTTTCACCGATCCGGTCGCCCTCCGATATCTCGAAGAAGATCCCTCCACGGACGTGCTGCACCGACGAGCCTTTCTCCAAGGATACGAGATCTACATCGTGGAACAATGGGCTTGCTCACGAAGCCACCCTACCTTTGTGATATCCACTTATACAGGCGACCCATCGCATACAGTGGTGGTTGGCGTGTTGAGTGTTCCAACAGACGAGACAACCTGGTCACCTCGTCTGCGGATGTACTTCGACGCTGTGAAACAATACCATGCTCGGGGGAAGGAGACACCACTGGGGACTGTCATGGTGACGGACTTGGGCTCGTTTCCGTCTTCGCTCATGGTCATCCCAGTTCCTGAGGGCAATATCAAGAAACACCGGGAGGATTTTATCGTGAATGAGAATTTGAAACGGCTCGGCTGCGCTGGTCGCGCAGGCTTAAAGCTCCAACCGCCCTTGGCCGCCACCGAAGCCAAGTTCCACCAGCTTTACCGCGTCAGTGAGCACGTACGTCTGTATGCAGCCGTTATGGAGATGGTAAAACAGTGCCAGATTGCATTGATGGTGTTCGACAAGCTGGCCCCCGAATATGTGGACGGCCTGCTGTGCGATGTGACCGAGGAAGCAATCGGTAATTGGTGGGCGGATATCGGCATCGACTTGTACAACATCGAACCCAGCGATGGTGTTCTGGGGCCGACTAGTGTGGCTGCCCTGTTGGGAACGCTGTTGGGCGCTCGGAATCGACTTCATGCTTACGGAGCACCTGTTGGAAAAGATGCTTTTGATATCGACAATCTAAAAAGAGGAATTGGCGGGTTCCAGAAATCACAAAAAATGAACCGCTCGCGGAGACTTGACCGACGCACCTTGGATCGGCTCCATCGTGCTACGGCGAAAGCAGCCAACGCCGAAGGATGGACAGATGCTATCAAATCCACCATGACTGAACTCAGCGGACAGGGTGGTGAAATGGTCATGGGAATGGTCCGTGGGCGAGAGAAAGGTGGCATTGCCGATATCGAAACTCTGGATCTTGATATCTTTGTACAGTGCGTTTATGGATCGAGGGCCAAGTGGCTTTGGCTAGGCAAACCCCGCAAGAGTGGCATCGACAGTGGGTTCACAAACGCACCAGGTGCAGAGATGATGTTCACAACAGACGACCAAGGTGGCTATGTCTGGACCAGTCGGAAAAAACATTCGACGGAGGATCTGCACGCTGAACGAGTTGCATCTGGGCTTGATCGGCAGTGGAAGACGCCCGAGTCATTGACTACAGAAGAGAAAGAGCACCGAAAAAAAGGCGTCAGTGGACGAGTATCCGATGCTCGGGCCGGCCTAGGTCGATTTAAAGATGCAGTTGGCATACGCTCGCACCACCACAAGCATTCTCGAGATGGCACTGAGCTGACCCATGATGCCGCGTACCGTCCATCTTTCGACAGCGATACAGAGAGGCCCTTCTCTAGACCCAGAATTCAATCTGACCTGGTGTCAGAACCAAAAGCCGACGAGTCGCCAACCCATGGAGAAGAAGAGTCGACTGCCCAGACTCCCATTGTGGGCGACGTGGGTGCCGATGCGAACCCTCCCGAAATCCATATTGAATCCCCACCGCCAGCAGGCGAGGAGGATGTGCAGGCTCAAGAAGTGGATGAAGTCCCAGAGCTGCCGCCCATTCGTGGCGCAGACGATGAATCAGAGGTGGAACGAACGCGAACCCACTCCACTGCAGCGTCAAGTGAGCGAGAACGGGATCGTGATGAATCAGTGTCTGGCCTAGCTATCATGGCCCTACGGCGGCCCCAGAGCTGCGAAGAGCTCCGGAATCTCCACGAAGAAGCAAATCGGGACGACAATCGCTATCCACGACACCTGTCTTTCAGCAACGTTGAAGAAGTTGTGCTGAACTGGGAGCCACTCGGTGGCCAGCCATTTGTCAAAGATACCGCAAATTTGGAAGATGCCATTGCCCAAGAAGACATGCTCGCATCTGATGCGCGAATCTTCAGCTCCCGAATTCTGGAATTGAGCCAACACACTGTGCCCTGGGTTGAGCGCCAAGTTGATTCCGTGGACGGGCTCAATCGAATGCTCTATGACCGGTACGAAGAACTGAATGCAGTTAATTTGGAACGCTTCGGTGATTATCAGCGACTTCGCGAACGATCTAGTGATCTTCTCACGGACGAACACTCCCATCTCACCGACAGCGTGAAAAGAGTGGAGCTGGTGGGCGCGAAACTCGACTACGAACTCCACGTCCTCGAGTCTAAAGTTGAAGACATGGAAGAGGGACTGGCCGACTTTGAACGACACATTGTCAACGTGGAAACGCGGATCAAAGGCCTGCTCAAGGGCGAGGAAGAGCAGAGCAGCATTTCCTGGATGGCGTGGGTGCGGCGGTCATTCGGATTCCCGACGCAGTAGAGAGTGAAGCGGGAATGTTACGCGGACACGGCTGTACGATACTTTCATCTTCTGCTTGCTTTTTTTTCTTTTTTAGTACATTTCTCTAGTTTTCCTTTTTATCCTATTGTACATAGACCTTAGATCGGCGATCCTTTCGCCTCCAATGTGACGGTATAATGTGTCCATCATCAAGCAGAACCTGAGCATCCGGAGAGCTCACACCTTGAAAGATCAATAATGCGTGTCGAAACAAAAACAAAAAAAGATGTTTTCGATCAATCTCTATACACTGGTTGTCGTGGTGGTTCTCAGCACTTTACATGCCGAAGCCCATGCCGCCGCCGCCCTGCGCGTTGGCGGCAGCCTCACCCTGCATCTTCTCGCTGACCTTGATGTTGACATCGAAGAACTTGGAGACACAGCGGTCCAGGCAGACAGACTCGCCCTTGTTGAGGTCGCCTTCACGGTAGTCGATCGGGATACACTTCTTAGTGCAGGACTCGGAGAGGCTGTGCGATGATTAGCCATTAGCCATTTTATAACTGGGCGACAAAGACGAAGAGTTATAGGAGTATCTGCCTAGTCGATGGAAGATATACGCACCGGGTGAACATGTCGGAGATCATCTCGACTTCGGTCTCGGCAGCAGCGAGCTTCTGCTCCGAGGACATCTTGGGCTGACCGCCGAAAAGGAAAGACATTGTGCTTGGTGTGGAGCGTAGGATGGAGCTTTAAACTGGAAGATTCAAATTAGATTGTGAAACTGTGCTTGTAATGGCCTTGTGGGTGAACTCACGATGGGAATGGAATGGAAGATGGTAATGGGTCAAGGTCAGGTCGCCAGAAGTCTCGAGGTCGCGCAGCTCGGCTCCACCGCCCACCGCCCACCGCCTTCCCGCATATTTTTTCCAACTTTCTTCCTTCGCCTTTCCTTTCTTCCCTTCTTCCCCCTCCAATCTGCATTGCATATTTGCAATGCTTTCAATCCGCCCTCGAGCTTTGCATCGAGGCTTGGGGGCCTTAAGGAACAGGTAAGACTTTGTCCTTTGTTACTGTCCTCCTCCTTTTACATGATGATATTTCCTACCTGCTTCAGAACCGCTGCAGTTGATGCCTTCGGGCAGATGAACGCACCGGACTCTACCAATACTGATCACTTTTTCTGCCTCGCATTGTCACTTATAAACATGCTTTCTGGACATCTGCTAACATGTCCTCAGCACAGGATTACAATCCCGGATCCAGTCCCCCTTCTGGACATCCATCCGACTAACCCACCAGTCCACTGCCTTTCAGGAGCGCGTGCAGGAAATCGCTCAGGTCAGCGCCAATCCATATCCGCGTCTCGCAACAGATGCGCGCACCGTCAGCTGTGGCGAGTTCCGCAGGCGGTATGCCCAGCTAGGCAACAATGAATCAGTAGAAGAGCCGGTGGTGGTTTCTGGTAGGTCGTCTTCTCGGCCTCCCTCTTAGCCGTGTATGTACTTAGATTAGCTTAGGTAGAATCCGTACCTATAGGCTGGCCGGAAGCAAATTGATCTTCTTCGATATTGTGCAAGATGGTCATAAGGTCCAAGTGATGTGCAACAAGCGCCAGCTCGAGGGCGTCTCCCCGGAGCAATTTAAGAAATTATATCGCCTGCTTCGCCGCGGCGATGCCTTTTGTATGTTGGGCTTTCTTTCTCCCCTCTGACTCTTTCGCTCGTAGAGAGCAGTGCTGATTGATTCACCCCAGCGATCACTGGTAAACCACATCGTACTGGTCGAGGCGAGCTCACCGTCGATGCTACAGCGTTGCCCACGCTGCTTGCGCCATGCCTACACGATATTCCTCTTGATAATTCCCACGAGACCTCACCTTATCCTCGCCATGTCCAGTTCCTGGCCGACCCGGCAGCAGCACAGATCATTCGCGCACGCTCATCGTTGACGCAGTATTTGCGCCAGTTCTTCGTGGACCGTTCGTTCATGGAGGTCAACACCCCCATTATCGATGCACAGGCTGGCGGGGCCATTGCCCGGCCTTTCTCGACCTCAGCCACGGAGTTCCCGGATCGCGAACTGTCCTTGCGGATTGCGCCGGAGTTGTGGCTTAAGCGGCTGGTTGTGGGCGGATTCGACAAGGTTTTTGAGATTGGCCCGTCTTTCCGCAATGAAGGTAAGCCTGCGAGAGGATAGGAGAAGGAACCAAATAAGAAGGATAGGAATAGATTGCTGACAATGACAATGATAGGCCTTGACAAGACGCACAATCCCGAGTTCACGACGTGCGAGTTCTACCACGCCTACGCCAATCTAGAGGATTTGATGCGCATCACCGAGGACCTTCTGTCGGGGATGGCCTCGCACATTGAAGCCTTCAATCACGACGGCTTGCTGAACCCAACCACTGCCAACTTTGCCACTCCATTCCGTCGCATCGACTTCATCACCGGCATTGAAGAACGCATCAACCGTAAACTCCCCGATCTCACCTCCCCCTCCGCCCTCGACGACATCCATACCATATTCCACGACCTATCCCTCGCTTTTCCCGAAAATGCTACTCTTCCTCGCCTTCTCGACGAACTCTGCAGCACCTACGTCGAACCGGACTGCATCGACCCAACATTCATCATCAACCCACCCGAATGCCTCTCCCCGCTCTCCAAATCCTTCACGCACCCCGTCACAAAGCAGATCGTGGCCGCGCGCGGAGAGCTCTTCATTGAAGGCAAGGAAGTCATAAATACATATGAAGAGGAGAACTCACCCTTCGAGCAACGCCGCAAGTTTGAAGACCAACTGCGGTTTAGCAAGGCAGCCGGGGAACCGGGCGAAGTGGACGAGAATTACCTCGAAGCCCTAGAATGGGGACTTCCCTCGACTGGCGGTTGGGGATGTGGCATTGACCGGCTGACGATGCTTTTCACTGGAGCCAAGCGCATCGGCGATGTGTTGCCGTTTGGCAATCTCCGCACGGTCACTCGCCGGACGGAGTAGAGAAGAGAAGAGTAGATCAGATCTTCTAATTAATACCCCTGTACAATAGTAAACCAATGAAAATCCACCATCCACCAGCTGGAGACTATATCTCCGCACTAGCCCGGGCATTGTAACCTCAGCCGTCGCTAAGCGTCTGTCTTATCGACCAAAGCGGGGAAGAGAAAACATCAAATTCAACTTCCAATCCTCGCAGCCTCACAGCACATCACATCACATCACATCACAATGAGTGTTGCCCAAGCACCCCTGGCTCAGGCCGTTACCGTCAGCTTGAAAGATCTCGAGAATGGTCAGAGCTAATGCCCACCCCCAGATAATCACAGAACACAGCTGATCGCACTACAGGCGCTGTTTCATTCGACACCCTCACCGAAGCATTTGGCCCCTCGTCTCTAGGGATTATGATCGTAAAAGACTTGCCAGAAAAATTTATCCAGCTCCGCGCCCAAGTCCTCTCCAATGCCTCATATCTGGCCGCCCTCCCAGCAGCCGAACTGGGTCCGTCCTCCCCTGAACCCTTTAAAAGCATATCAAAAAATAGAGAAAAATAGCAACTAACCAAATACCCAGAAAGACTCGAAAGTCCACAATCCAAATATCTAGTCGGCTGGTCCTGCGGCAAAGAAACCCTGAAATCAGGCCAATATGACACCCACAAGGGCTCATACTACATCAACTGCGCCTTCTACCAGAATCCAGCCCTGAACAACGCCCCCGCAGACGGATTCCCGGATTTCCCACAATATACTGCGCCAAATATCTGGCCGGACGCGAGTAAACTCCCCGGTTTCCGCAGTAGTGCGCAGGATCTCTGCTCGTTGATTATTGATACCGCGGCGCTGGTGGCTGGGGCTTGTGATCAGTTTGCAGAGGTTAATATTGATGGGTATAAGAAGGGGTATTTGCAGCGTGTTGTGCGGACCAGTTTAACCACCAAGGCGAGATTGTTACATTATTTCCCGGCTGATTCTGATACTGCAGAGTCTGCCGCAGCAGAGGATGATGACGGTGATGATGACTGGTGCGCTACACATGTTGATCACGGCTGCTTGACTGGTCTTACATCGGCCATGTTCCTTGACGAAGAAGCCTCACCTCCCTCCCTCCCTTCTTCGCCCAGTGATGCTAATATCCTCCGTGAACTCCCTACCTCCCCTGACCCCGCTGCGGGGTTATATATTCGTTCACGAACGGGCCAGATCGTAAAGGTCAATATTCCCAAGGACTGTCTTGCTTTCCAGACTGGTGAAGCGCTACAACTTATCACGAAGGGGAAGTTCCGGGCTGTGCCGCATTTTGTGAAGGGGGCGAAGACGGGGACTGGGAGGATTGCGCGGAATACGTTGGCTGTGTTTACGCAGCCGAATTTGGGCGAGGAGGTTGATGAGGGCGTTTCTTTTGCTGAGTTTGCGAGGGGGGTTGTGCAGAGAAATTATTAGAATTTCATGGTTATGTGGATTTGCTATTTTGTCTGTACATAGTACTGTGGCATACCAGGGGCTCACTTGTCCGTTCGATTTGGCCCATAGTTGATGGGGCGGATATACTGTCCGATGTAGATCTACTTCTGCAAGCTTGCCCAGGGTGTGCCTGGCGCATATCTATCAAGACAAATTCTTACTGCATCCAAGCCTTGAGGTCGAAAAGTCGTATCTGAAAACATTTTAACATTTTGATTCATTGCTCGAGGCCTAGCTGTCTGCCTCGTGAAGATAGTGTACAGGGTCATCACTCGTCAGGTGTTCTGATGTGTTCGTTCTTGTGTTGTTTGACGAACACCCAGGCTTTTGATTAAGAGTTCTGGTGGCCGACTATGCCGACTATGACTCGTCCTCCGCATACTCCTCATCGTCATCGTCATCGATGACAACCTGGATATCTGGTGCAGTGTCGGGCTCGGCAGCATCGGACTCAACCGGATTTCCGTAGGGAATGGGCCTCGTCAGCTCGCTCTCGAGGAGGCCCTCTTCACTGTCGGAAAGGGTGTCTTCAGTGGAGGACCCCAGGCCGAGCCCGGTACTAACTAGACGACTGGTCTTGCCGATGTCCTCGAAGGTCTTGCGCGATCGTCCCTTTTTCCCTCCCTCGCCGAGATCAGCCATTCTGATATCAGCCATGTTATGTATGCCTTCGTTGATCTTCAGTATTGCAACCCATCTACCGGGTTGCTGGTGTACCTCGGCAGCAGGTCCAACTTCAATCCCGTTCATCTCTGCCAGGCCCAGCGTCTCCACGCGGTTGTCCCCAAAGAACCAGAGATGGCCATCGGGAATCCGGTTGTCCACCTGTGAGCTGTAGCGACGAGCTTTGAGAACACTCTGGAGGTCGTAATCGAGGTCAAAGGATCCAAAGTGAAGCTTGGTTGGTACGGGCTCATAGCAGCGACCTAAAACTGAGCCAGGGGTGATTTGGCAGGTATTGCCGCCATTCATGAGGTACCAGTCGCCGTATTCTGACATGCCCACTTGATTGAATGCACAGTCGACTTGATGATCCGAGAGTTTCTCCAAAGGCTTGTTTCCGAATGGCGTCGGACGGCTCATCCGGTCTTTGTCCAGGGTGTAGACTTTGCCCTGGATCCAGGCTGTGACCTGCTTTGCATACCCATCCGCCTTCGGGTCGTTAATGCAATCCGTCCATTCGAGCCAAATATCTGTGATGGTCATCACATCGGTAACCCGACGATCGATCTTGT
Organism: Penicillium sp. G339; assembly: GCA_027569595.1. NCBI lineage: Eukaryota > Fungi > Ascomycota > Eurotiomycetes > Eurotiales > Aspergillaceae > Penicillium > Penicillium sp. G339. The sequence goes on along the minus strand of JAPDFJ010000003.1, from coordinate 1,607,585 downwards.
GGGCTTTTTCAGGGTCCTCGAGGTCCTCGATTGTCAGGCGGAAAGGCTTGAGTCGGATCGTATCCCTAACGGCCAGCAGTTCGTGACCGACCCAAATTCCCTTCGAGTAGATGCGAGCGTTCGGCCAGGTACCCCGGAACCACTGGTTATTTAACATGCTAAAGGAACCGGTTGTGGTGAGAGCGAATTCGATGGTGGGATGCCACTTCTCACGCGGGACCTTATCCAAGAATATCTCCCAAGAATTCATCGGCTTAATGTTCTTTAAAGGAACATAGCTGGCATGCTTTGATAGGCTCTTGTCGTCGTCAATGGGGTCTGGCAGGCACTCGACACGGAATCCGGTATTGGTCACGTTGTCGAGGTTTTTCTCGGAGGTTAGGTCGTGAATATCTGTCGGGTAGATGGTTTTGTATTCAGAGACCGGGGTTTGGGTGATAATCCCAGCTTGCCACTCGGGAATGCCTTGCCATTTACCATCATACCCCATGACCTGGTAGGTTCGCGTGTCCCGGTTCCACTGCAACGTGCCGTCCATTTTCCTTAACCAGAGGACCGTTTCGCCCGTGCGAGGAATGAAAGCAGCGTCCAGACCCAGTCGAACAAAATGGTTGTCCAGGAGGTTTTTACCAAAAACCCAATTCTTGTTGAGAGGCTGGTGTACTTGGATATTCACAGGTTCGGGGGAGACTTTTTCCATCTGCAGGATCCATGCTCGCCAATAATCAGGGCCCTCTTGACCGACAGGCCCAAGGATGTAATCGGCACTAGAAGAGTTCTTGGAAACGATTCCTCGTTTAGCCGTGACGGCTTCAAGGCTGAGTCCTGCCTCGATTTCCTCTTTGGTCCGACCTGTAGTGGTTGTTAGATAATATTATTTAATTCGCCATATATACGAAAGGACGAGGTAGAAAGTATATCTGAAGATACGAGAGCAAAGTTCATGATGGAAAGAACACTCACGGATTCGTTTCATGCCTGTTGTTGGCTTTAACACGCCTCCTGATGACTTGAAGGAGCCTGTTGGCTTTGATGAGCTTGCTGACATGGATGAGCGTGCTGGCTTGGATAGGCCTGCTGCTTTGGACTTCGCGACTCTGGTGCAACATATGCATCGACAAGGCTCACTCCGCTCAGACATCAACCATTGGAAGTGAACGAAGAAGGTGACTCGCGATTGGAAATAAATACCACTAGGGTGACCAAAGAGAAATGTATCACGCTGGTACAATGTTAGCTCGGCGGGATGGATGGTTGGAAAAGAAATATTACTCCAGAATTTGATGCTCGAGGTCTGTCGAAAAGACAGTACCCTCGAGGGAGCTTTTCGAGTGTGTATGTAACACCTTGTACAAGTAACGGAAGTTAGCCTTGCCAGCCAAGGGTAGGCAGGGAACAAAAGAGAGACAAAACAAAGTGCCCACTCCGGAACACCGATAGCATGCCGGAGAGAGTCCATCACGAGTTAACTTACCATCTTCTAAGGCGCCGTTTTCTTCCACCAACTTCGTAGCAAGAAACGATCTCCAACTGGTATCGTCAATTGCAGTATAGGCGAATTTGGCATCATTGAGGGGCCATGTTTCTTCCTTGCCATCACTGAAGTTATCGTCTAGCGGAACAACGACTAAGTTGGGGTCGTCCGAGGCATCATCACTTCCAGACATTTTGAATTGAATAGTTGAGCCGCCGAACAGCTCGGTACTTATGGGACGAGATGTGCGGGGCGGCGGTGCCCCAGATGTGTGACTTTGTAACCAGAGTGAATCGGAACGATTATCACGACAATATGGGATCAATTTTCGGGAAGGTAAGAGGCGAGGAGGGAGGTGACTTGGGATGAATGTGAATGTGAACACTAAGGTGATTGAACAACTGGAACAAACAGTGGCGCGTCGCTTTAGAGTGATAACGGCTTATCAGTACTGCCACCTCGGGAGGGTGGCCGAAGACAGGAGGCGGTGGGACGTCCCACTATAACGTGTTTTTTACCCAGTTCTCCTTGACACCACAACGCTACCTAGGGTAAGTCCCAAACCTGGCCCTACCTAAGGTACCTTATGATGCCATCTTTCGAATCTATATTTGGCTGGAATTAATCCTACTCTAGCATTCACTAACACGCTTGAAAAGACCAGGGACTATGTAAATTCGGTTCAGATTCACGCTTTGCTCACACATCGGGACTCCGGTATGCATACCAGCCACTGCATTTCAATTAAAATGCCTGGTCATAAGTTTGTATCTAGACTCGAGATCTCGAGGATCCTCAGACAGTTCTTACCTGCTGTTCAAATAGTAAGAAGCTGTTTTCGAACAAAAGGTGGTCACAAATTTATGTCCACTGGAGACATTTCAATAATTATTGCACTCCAAATTCATTGCTATGGTAAACAGTAAAGCAAATGGTATACAAAATGCGCTCAAATATTCAAATCGGACAATATGTTCCATAGTACCAGGCATCGCTCATTTCGCTGCACCTTCAACAGGTATCTCCGAAGCTGGCTCAGGATCTGAGTCTTGAACTGGAATATCCTTCTCCTGGTAAGGCGGCGGCGCGATTTCACCATTGTTTGACCAGACCTTGGACAGCTCCTTCTCGATCTCCTCTCGACGAAGCTTCCACTCATCCACCTTGTCCAGACGTTTGCGCAGCTCTTGAATCTCCTTTTCAACACCAAGCTTCTCCTTCTCCGTACCGATTCTCTCAAATTCCCAGCGCTCACCTTCTTCTCCAAGTCCGAGCGTCATGTTAAAGGTGTGGTATTTCTTCAAGGAGGCACGAGTTGAAATCGTAATCAGGGTGATGCCTCGCTCCTTGGCACACTCGTATAGTACACCCTCTACGTCGGAAGAGACGGCCGAGGTTCCTTCGTCGATGAATGCGTAGCGGGGCTCGTGATAGAATAGTCGGGCCATGGCGACCCGTTGCTTTTCACCTCCGCTGAGGACATCCTTCCATTCTTTGCGCGTATCCCAGCCGCCTTCGCGCTGGGGCAAATAGCCCAGGTGGGCATCATCCAGGACCTTCTGCAACGAAGCATCCGACTCACCGGCCTCGTGCATGTCGATTTCGGTGTGCGGGTAAATGACTTGGTCGCGGAGAGTGCCCACGCTTAGGTACGGACGCTGAGGGAGGAACATGATGCCATCCAGTCCGAATCCACGGGGCCGGCTCACTAGACCACGATAGACGGGCCACAGTCCGGCCACAATACGCGGGATAGCAGACTTACCGACGCCATTGGGACCCGAAATGAGCAGATGTTCTCCCGAGTGGACAATGAAGGAGAGCGACTCGATGAGCTCGTCTCCGCCCATTGGGTGGAGAGATGGCGCCACGATGGGGACCTGTTCCAGACGGACTCCATCAAATCCATTGTGCGTGGTACCCTGGGCATCGGCGAGGGAATAAAGTTCAGGATGTGAGCCTCGAGGGGGGTAATAGGCATTGGAATGTACGCGATGAAGCGTGGAGATCAGGCTGTAGACTCGAGAAGTGTACCCTGCAAGCTCCGAGATATCCTTGATGCTGTACATCATGCGACCACCTGCATCGGCCAACGACAGCATCAACCGCTTGTTGGTGATGAATTCCTTCATGCGACCACGCTCGCGGCCCATCTTCTCTCCCTCAGGCACATCGGCCAACTCCATGGCGCCGCCCAGGCCGCCCCAGGCGGGAAGGAAGACCGGCAAGGAGGTCACTAGGTAGCCAAAAGCGGACCAGGAGTATTTCAGAATCATATCTTCAAGCATGTTGTATCGAATCTTGAGGCTGTATATTCCTTCCATCCATCGTTGTAGGTCCTTGAAACTGCGGACCAGAAAAACCCGTTCAATATCGGCACCGCCATAGAACGAGATCTCCTCCGCATTGGCCAGTAGACGAGAGTGTAGACCGCGGAAGTCACCTTCTTTCTTGCCCTCGACGGCCTTGAGTTTTCCAAACGGTGGGGACAATTTCCGGAGCACCACAGCCGTGCTGAAGTAACCCGCGAGGATACCGCTGAGAGCAAGAGGGCCAAGGGAGCGGTAGAGTTGATAATTGAAGACGAAAAGATCGACCATGGGCTTGCCCATCGAGGAGTACAGCGCAGCTGCCGCCGAGCAGAACAGGGTAAGGTCTTGCGTGATGAACTGGTCGGGCCCTTGACCGATCCCACCGTCCATGTTCATAAGTTTGTAGTAGTTATTATTGTCTGTCAGGTAGAGGTCGTGGATATATCTCGTCAATCGGGTCCGGAAGGCAATAGACACCTTAGATTGGAGGAACTTGATCATAGCGTTGGTATAGGAGGCCAGGGTCCCGATACCACACCACTTGACGATCCCCCACATGAATGCTTTGCCTTTACCAGCGACCAAGTCTCGAACAATCTCACCATCGAGTCGTGCGATCAAGAGTGAGAGGTATGTTCGCAGTAGAAGGAAGACGCCATGGCTCATGAGCAAGCCAGTCTCCTTGCTTCCCCATCGTGGAACCATGATACTGCCGAGACTGAGGAACTGATGCAGAAAGGCCAGATTCAAGCCGGGTTTTGTCGTTGGTGGAGGTATCTGGCTGGCCGAGCCCTCCTCTCCGCTGCGCGTGGAGGCGGGCGGGTTGAGGAAGAGTCGCCGATGAGCATCGAAGGTTGTCGGCTTAGTCGGGTGGATCAGGACCTTGGATGTGCGAGAGCCCTTGTAGGGTACGTAGATGGTACGCGAGCCATCTTTGCCGCGGATACCGGAGTTTCGACGTAGTAACCGTCGGCCTTGGGCTCGTTCCTTCGCACCATCTCGGAACCAAGTATACCCACCATATGCCGAGCCGATGATGGAGAGTAGGAGAGCGATGGTGGCAACTACTCGAGTAGTCTCTGACGAACGACGCACTCGTGATCGGATGAGATCTGAGTAGTGTAAGTAAAGGGCGAGGAGGGGGTCCTCCGGGCGACGGAGGGTGGACTGGGCGGCCATTGTTGCCCGGGTCCCAAGGTGATTATTGAGGAAGCAGGGCCATGAGAGACCAGCTCCTTGGTCCGAAGGTAGAAGTTGAGGTGTCAAAGAGGAAAAGAGAAGGAATTTAGCAAGAGTTGGCAAGTGAGGGTGTTGCTGATATCATTGCATGTGACGGCCAACCTCGGATGCGGAGAGGCACGTGAGTGAAACAGAAACATGGGGTAGTCTTGTCATAGTACAAGTACAGTTACTACATACTACTGTTATGTATGCCTTGACTCGAGACTATTAGTGAATAGAGCATTGTAGAACATGCCTATTATCCTACCCCATTCATTGGTACTTATGGCAGCCTGGGTAAGTAGTAAGTAGTAAGTAGGAAGTAGTAACATCCGACCTATCCAATCTGTATGGATGTACAGTGCAGCGGTGCGGGCCGGGAAGGCGTGCAGTGGGATAGTACAGATAGTATTAGTATAGACTATATAGTATACTCCATATACAGTGTACTTACTGTAAATAATACGTTGTACTCTTCGCTATTTATCAATCACACCTTGGGTACGACTATCACTGGGTGAAAAGGGGCAGCTCCACCATTCACGCTCGACCAGCAAGTGGGGATGCCTCGATCTTCCATCACACTCGGCAGTGGCCCAGACCCTGTGAACCTTAGCCTTAAGACTATCGACCCATCTAGTGGTAGCGCCGGGGCCAAACAGGATCCGGCCTGGTGCTGGTGCTGGTGCTGGTGCTGGTGATGCTGGAGGGAGTGCTTTTGCTGAATAGAAAGAATGCCCTGGCTAATTTGCCCGTAGCCGCCGGGGGCGTGAATGATGCAGTCGAGTCACAGTATTGTAGCAGGCCAGCACTCGCAGCAGCAGACTAGTCACTAGTATCATTATAGACTAGACCAAGTCAAGGGTAGCCAAGGGAAGCAAGAAAAGTCCGCTGTTTGCCTCATTTCATTTCACCTTCCACCTCCCACGTGACATCCCCATCTCCTCCTCCCCCTTCTCCCCTCGTCCAGCTGCATTTGCGCCTGCGCCTGCGTCTGCATCTGCGTGTCTGCCTGCGCCTGCTCGTCGCTTTCGCTTTCTTCCTCGTTGTCGTGCCTTGGCAGTGCTGTGTGCTGTTGACCTTTGGGGCCAAAAGGCGGTACGTGCGATTCTCCGGATCGCTGATCCAGGAGGCCGTGTTGACATCCTTTTAGCCGCTCTCGCTTTCTCTTAATCGCCTTCCGAACTCCCTCTCCACGCTGCTGTTTCAGCCGCTGGATGCTTCTGATCTCTCCGTCATTCATCTCAACTGCAGCTACCCCCGATGCGTGGTGCGAGCGAGGGGCGAGATCCCTCGCCCTCAGCTCCCGAGTCTGCGGGCAAAGCACCGATGAACTCCTCCGAGAGCCCTGATACCAAAGGTAAGTACCCGGATCCCCCCCTCTTCCTGGCGCATGTCGACCGCGACATGCGCAATCCGTGAGAATTACCCCGGTCGCCGATGTTGACGATCGCTTTCAGGCCCCGAGGTGGCTCCCGACCACATTACCCCCGATGCCGTTGAAATCCAGGAATCCAAGCCAAGCGCGACCTCCCAGCCTGCTGCTTCATTGACCACACCGGATTCGGCTCCTTCAGACGCCGTAGAATCTGCCGATGCGCCCAAGAAACACCATCTTTTCATCCCGATGCCGTCGCGCCGCTCCTCCAAAACGGAAAAACAATCAACCTCGGAACGTGCCGATGAGACTGCGCAGGAGGAACCGTCTAGACGGAGCTCCAGAGTCAGCATCTTGAAAGTGAGGAGGGATCGCAGCCGGGCGAGTAGTCGCCGATCGCGACGCACGCAGGAAGTGGCAAACGTCGAGAAGGGCAACGAGACGAATACCCCAACCACCCCCGACATGAACAGCCCAAAGCCCCAGCAGAAAAAGACCTCCAAGCTTCGCAGTCTTCTTTGCTGCTCGCCCCCTGACGCCGATGGCGATGACTCGGCTCTGCCTCCGAAGAAAACCACTAAGCTGCCGCCCACCTCAAACCGCCTGCCCACTCCAGATAAAGCGGAAGCCCACACTGGCGACTCGAGCACAGCGGAGTCCAGAGATCCCACGTACATCGCAGACGAAAAGACCCAGCCTATTGTCAGCGCAGATCAGTCGCAGCCCCAGGAAGAAGAGCATGCCTCGCACGTTCCTGTCGATGCGCAGGGCGAGGGGACTTCTGGGGCTGTCGGCCAACCCGAGATTGTCCCAGTGAGCATGAAGGAGAAAGAGAGCGCTGCTGTGACTGCGAATGGGGTAGTACCCGAAGTTAAAACGAACGGGATTCACCAGCAAGATGAGCCGGCCGCCGGGGATGAAGCAGCCCCAGCGGACGAATCGATTGACAAGACAGCCTCTCCTAACAAAGGCGAAGACGCCGCACACGAGGAAGAAGTGCAGCCTGTTACACTACTGCCTCCGCCGCCCCCGCTGCCGGTCCCTGAGCCTCCCAGTGCGCCAGATGCAGGCGAACAGCAATGGTTACTCCCGCCGCCTGTGCCGCATCTACAGAACCGAAAGTGCCTCGTTCTGGATCTCGACGAAACACTCGTACACAGCAGTTTCAAGGTAAGCATCCTCATTTTAGTAAGCAAGCAGTTCCCGTTTTAAAGCTCACCATGATTGCAGGTTCTTGAGCGTGCGGATTTCACAATCCCGGTGGAAATCGAGGGGCAATATCACAACATCTACGTGATCAAGCGCCCTGGTGTAGACCAATTCATGAAACGAGTTGGTGAACTGTATGAGGTAGTGGTATTTACTGCATCTGTCTCCAAGGTTCGTTGATCCTTCAAATTCCACTGCAGATGAAACATGCTAATTCCCTCTAGTATGGTGACCCTCTCTTGGATCAATTGGATATACATAATGTGGTTCACCATCGTTTATTCCGCGAGAGCTGTTATAATCACCAGGGGAACTATGTCAAGGTTGGTTCCTTCTTCCACAACATAACATGACCATTTCTAACACCCACCAGGATCTTTCACAAGTCGGCCGTGACCTACGGGAAACCATCATCATTGACAACTCCCCCACCTCTTACATCTTCCACCCTCAACACGCGATACCCATCAGCAGCTGGTTCTCTGACGCACATGACAACGAATTGCTTGACCTTATTCCCGTTCTCGAGGATCTTGCCGGACAACAAGTCCAAGATGTCAGCATGGTTCTGGACATCACCCTGTGAAATTTCATGTCCGGATCTTCCTTACGCCTGAGATTCCCCATTGAGCGCGTCCTTTCTTTTGTTTTTGGTGCGAGAAAAAGCCTCTGTTCCTTTCCCAGCTATCCAGCATTGTGTGTCCCCTCCGAATGATGGGCTTTCCGCCCTACCTCTGTTTCCACTATAACTTCTCTTCTTGATACTCTCGAACATTGACCCAGATTGGAACTGGTTCCCCGACGGGTCGTGGCCTATCTGTTGCATCTGTTGTTGTTATTTCTTACTTGTCTCTGCCGCAGTGCTTTGTTTTCCTTTTTTCTCTTTTCGTATAGCCCACATTAACCCCTAGCATCTTCTTTCCTTCCTCTGCTTCTTCCACCTTTTTGGCATTGTGATCTTTTTTATCTGACCATGCTCCGAGTGAGCTTTGACCTTTTCTTATCCTTGCCTCACGCCCTGATCTTTCCTTACCGTCTTCCCTCTACCGCAACTCCCGCATTTTCTAATGCATTCTGCAGGCGTCTGTTGGTTATCATGTCCCCTTGTACCCCCTCCCCCTCCCCCTCCCCTTTCAGCACCACTCCCCAGTTCTTGCCTGATGCCTTGCTGCCCTGTCCAGTTGGGTGATAGCCAGTTTGCCGAAATCGTTACCGATACCGACCTACTGGTATTTTGTCTGTGGCGGTATCATCTAATACTCTGTCTTGATGCCGCTGCGGAGAAGATCTTTGGATTATATTGCTGGATTGACTCCTACAATGCATATGACCACTGTGGCACTTTATGCTGTATATAGCCCTATGAGAAAAACGTCTCACCAGGAATACACATTAGCTTGGCCCATTCTCTCCTGTTCCTAGCGTATGTTAAGCTGTAGATGTGATCGGTTCCACGGTTCCATGGTTCCAATGCTTCCCTCGTAGCTGCATCGAGCACCGCCCTGGCCCGCATTGGGCCGACTACCACCTTCAAATCGAATCAAGAGCTTTCTCCGCTGTCATTTCCAACCAACTCGCTATTTTCACTTCATTTTAAATCATTCAAGCAGATTCGCCGGAGGCGAATCTCTCACCCCTCACACCCCCAACGGAACCTCGGCGCCCGCCTAAGCTCCCCGCATCGCACATCCCACCGCCCGCGGCCACCTTTCATCATCCCACCTCCCCTTAAAACACACCGACTATGAAGAATAAGGAGGGCTGGGACGGCAAAATGCGCGTCGAACCGAAAGCCGTCATCACGAACCCGGAAGCCCTGGAGGACTCGGATTACTCCGACCCGGAGGCGCCACCTGTGGAGGAGATCGATGCGGACGAGGGTAGGGAATTTCTCCCGGAGACAGTGGGTTTGGAGCGGAGTTGAGCATTGAGACTGATGGATTTCCAGACCTTCTAGCAGATGAAGATGTGAATTCTGAGGTATGTTGGGTTAAGCTGTTCCTTCGGACACTCCCACTAGGCGTGTTGGCTGATCACTGTTGGGGTTTTAGGAGATCGATCTCGTGCATTCTCGCATATCCTCGCTTTCGGCATTACATCTGGAACGGTTCGAGAAGCTTCAGGTATGACACCCTTGGATCCGTGAATTGGTCTCCGACAATGGGAGAGAGATGGTTCTGTCCGGTGGCCTTTTTTATCCCCCTCGTGGAGAAACGTCGGAGTCATGAGCATTGTCTGATAATCGGCGTATAGAGACTATGCCTCCGACAGAACCAAATACAGCGCATCAATTTCCCCTCGAATATCGCCCCATCGATAAAGGAGCTTGACCTCTACGACAACCTCATCTCGCACATAAAGGGCTTGGATGAATTCCGCGACCTGACCAGCTTGGACCTGAGCTTCAATAAGATCAAGCACATCAAGAATGTCTCGCATCTTATTCATTTGACGGATATCTTCTTCGTGCAGAACAAGATTTCTACAATCGAAGGGTTAGAAGGATTGAACAAATTGCGGAATCTCGAGCTCGGGGCGAATCGCATCAGGGTATGTAGGGGGGCACAGAGGAACTCGTGGATGAAATATTGACACGTTGGCTTAGGAAATTGAAAATCTGGACCACCTCGCCGCGTTGGAAGAGCTCTGGCTTGGAAAGAACAAGATCGTCGAGATGAAGGTAACCATTCCCTGGCCCGACACACCGCAGATGCAAGAACTAAATACTAATACCTACGCAGAACCTCGACTCCCTTCAAAACCTCCGTATCATCTCCATCCAATCGAACCGCCTCACGAACATCACCGGTGTCTCCAAGCTTCCCAACCTCGAAGAACTCTACCTCTCCCACAACGCCATCACCGACCTAACCGGCCTGGAAAACAACGCCGCATTGCGCGTACTCGACTTCTCCAACAACCAAGTTTCCCATTTAGAACATCTCTCCTCTTTAAAGAACCTGGAAGAGCTCTGGGGCTCGAATAACCAGCTCGCCAGCTTCGAGGAAGTCGAACGCGAGCTGAAGGATAAGGAGAAGTTACAGACCGTTTACTTTGAGGGCAATCCGTTGCAGATGAATAGCCCTGCCCTTTATCGGAATAAAGTGCGGTTGGCACTTCCGCAAATTGTGCAGATTGACGCAAGTATGTTTCTCCTAATCTTCGAATTGACGCATCGACAGTACTAACTATTCGTTTCTCTACTTTAGCTTACTTGCGGGTTTAATACGCCCTGATCTGGTTTCTATACCTGTTATTTGACAGGTGGTGGCTGGGATGATAACTCTGGCGTTTCTTCTTTGTATAATCAGTTTTTAGCAGACGACAAGTCTCGATGAGAAACGAATGAGTTTGTGCTTGCCCCGATTGCCCGTAGCCGGTTCGGAGATTGGGTATCTATTATTTCCTCATGGTCAATTCCGCCGAGGTGAGTTCTTCTCTAAAGTATGTACAGATCTTGGGTGAGCAGAAACCCAAATGGGTGCAGAGCATCCAAATGTCCAGAATGCCATCCGGTTTGCTCTAAACCCTGCACTTGTTCTCGCAGGGAAATCGCGTCAGTCAGTGTGCGCTTGACACCGACATTGCTCTTTAGATAATAGTTGCAGTGCCAGCTGAGTATGCGAGATTTCCAAGCAGTGACGGTCGGTCCAGCCGATTCAAAGTTGCGCCAGGAACAGCCATGTACCCGCTATCATCCCGCCAAGCCGCATAAACCGAGGCCAAGGGTTTTGGGAGATGTGAAGCGCGTAAGAAATATCCTCTCAATCCTCCGCCTTTGATGGCGCCTTGCCTCCCTTCTTCTCGGCCATATTCTTGAGCTCGCTTTTCCGAGCAGTCGCCGGGCGCAACGTGCTAGTTTCCTCTAGCATGGCTACATCCCTTTGCCCATGCCGAGAACCAGTGGCCGGCTTAACACCCTTCCTGTAAAGTTCCATCAAGGTCGGTGCGTCGGGGTCCGGCTTCCTTTGCCTATGGAATAGCGTCATACCCTCGCGCCGGATAGTGTCAGCGAGTTGAGGGAGCGGGATATTTGTTTCTGGGCCCTCGAGGTCCTGCAGAATAAGATTGTCTCTCTTGCTGGAGTTGTACACGTTGGATCGGGTGTGCGGGGAGGTCATGGCCTCTGTGTGGTAATCGGGCTCGATGGTGCAGATTATTTGGCGCTTCGCGTTCGCGGGATCATATCTTGTATCGCGCTTAAGGAAAGGTGGTCCTAGTTTCCATTGTGAGGGGGAATTTGAATCGGTGGAGAAGAGCGTGCTTGTGGGTTGTGGTTCGGGTGGTGAGATGGGCAGTCTTAGAGGTGATGCGGCGATGGCGCGTTTGGCGGCTTCTTTATCGTCGAAGATGACTCGGATGCAGCGATCGGCGTTATCTTTATTTGTTTTCGCGCGGTAATAATCAAACTAGTGAGGGTTAGGATTATTTCTATGACTCGGGGATTTCTAGGGGAATCTGTACTAACCTTTAGGTTCTTGAATGTAGTGACTTCGCCAAATTTCTTGAGCGCCTCGAAGATCGGCCGGCTTTCGTATAAGTGGAAGAGTTTGGAATGCATGTAGACGCGTACCGCCGTGCCGAGGCGACTGGCCCCTTGGGAACCGGCAGAATTGCTCATTGTGGTTGAGTGGAGGTGAGGAGATGTGAGAAGATGAATTTGCGGCGTCTCGGAGATGCGGAGAAGAGGGACGGTCCGGTCTTGGCGTTCAAGGGATCTATAGTCACTATACAGCCGGCTCAATGCTGCAGTTCGAGTTGGGCTCCAAGTATTTGATGGTCCTTTTTGGGTTTCTCGATTCCTCTCGCATTTTTATTCCGTGTGCAGTGATTTGGTTTGGTTCAATGGGGTTCCTAACCCAAATTTGCCCTGCAATATATAGTCCTTACAATATATAGTATTCGCATGCACTCTTACTAGGACTCAGAGTGCTTCTTCAATTCCGGAAGAAATGCCCTACTTCAAACCTAATTGATGCAAGACGCCCATGGCTAATCTTTACCACTAGTAAGCTGTGTCTAGTTACGGCAAATTCTTGAGCCTGTTTTCAAACAGTATGAACAACATCCAGTCTTTATCGGACAATACAATGATCAAGATGATTCAATCACTAGAATATGCTGATGGACAGGAGCGATACCAGTGAATAGGAGCCGCGCTAGTTGACAGAAGTGATACTGGTGCATTATCGTAGTATAACCTTAAAAACGGTTATTACTATGACAACCCTTATAGTATGACAACCCTTATAGTTTTAATCGTATTATTAAATTCCAATTATTATCATTAATTACTGTTTTGTATTGGCCACTGAAGCGCCTCAATACTCCAAAAAATTCGGGTTCTTTTTTCCAACTAGTTAAAATCTCAACACTATGAATAATCAAACTTGCTATCCGTTTTTCAACTGTTTGATAAAAAATTACAGATTGAAATTTATAAGAGATATTTTTTATTTCCTAGGGCTCCCGAAGAGTGACTTTTCAACCGCTTTACTTTTACTACAGTAGGATCATCATTTCCCCATAATCTCGAACCCCAAATCCCCGGTAGGTAGTTAACTACCGCAAACCGAAAGAGAGCACCCACGGGATAAATGCAATCTAAATGTTGGCATCTTATTACAAGATCTAAAATCGATAGTAAAATGGGTGATGGGTATTTTAGGATTAGAGTTTTGATCTGTGACTCGCACGACAAGCCTCGAGGCCGGACGGGCCGTCATAGATCTGTTGCTCAGCCAGTCGGGTATTGATCTAAGAAATTGATCTGTTAGCTTCTCACATTTCTGACAATACCGAACAATATTGCACACTCACATATTGCATTCCGAGTTGTTCTACTCTCTGGACCCCAAGTAAACGCATGCAAGTCTTGGTTTCATCCGCCAAAACTGTGAATATCAGTCAGTATCCTGCATCTTCAGTTAAACCTTGACCATCCAACTTACTTTGCAAAGTCCTCTTCACGCCATCAACACCCCCAGCAGCCAACCCCCACAGTGGTGGCCGCCCAATACCAACACCCTTGGCGCCCAAGCAAAGAGCCTTGACGACATCTGTTCCCCTTCTCACACCACCGTCCATCCACACCTCAACCTTGTCGAAAACCTCAGGACAGTACTTTCGTATCTCGAGCAGAGTATGCACAGCCGGGGGAGAGGTGTCAAGGGACCTGCCACCGTGGTTGGAAAGGATAACCCCCTTCACCTGGGGCCGATATAAGGAGGCAATGTAGGCATCTTCATGCGTCTGTACACCCTTGAGAACAACAGGGAGTGTAGTATGTTTCGCCAACCAGGCGAGGGTCTCGGTCCAGGTCAGAGTCGGATCCATGCCTGCAAAGGCTTGCTTTTCACGCTGCTTAAAGCTCTCAGGCGATGATTGTTCGGTGAGTTCATCGATGACATTGCCGAAGCGCTGGTCATCTTCTCTTTTCCCCATTACCGGTGTATCTAGCGTTAGGACAATGAACTTGATCGCGTCCAGTTTGTTGATACGGGCGATCATCGCTTCACTTTTGCTTCGATCATCTTGTACATAGATTTGCCACCCAAATATCTGATCTGGCGTGGCGTTGGCAACAATCTGCTCCGGGGTCATGGATGCACTATTTGAAATGATTTGTAGTGCCCCAATGCTTCTACATGCCTCGGCAATGCCTGCTTCGCCAGATGGATGACCCAGGCGAGCTTGAGCGGCCGGGGAGACGTAGATAGGCATAGACACCTGGTTCTCCAGAAGGGCAGTATCAAGATTGCACTCAGTGCAGTCAATAAAGACGCGAGGCCGTAAGAGAATCGAGCGGAAGGCCTCGGTGTTGAAGCGCTTAGTGATTTTGTCGTCGGCGGCGGAGTAGTAGTATGCCCACGCTTTCTTGCTCACTTTCTTCGTGGCAATTTCTTCGAACTCGTCCATGTTAAGAATGGTGTGCACTGGCACATCCTCCAGAGGCTTTTCAGAACCCACAGACTGTGGCTCTGGCTTGGGCATTGTTGCGGGATCAACGTTGCCGAGAAGGGCCTCGGGTTTGAGATTCTCCTCGAGTGTGCCCTCAGGGTGAACCGGGTCATATTCCTCGGTTGCATCCTTGCCTGCAAGCTTAAGGATCACATTTGCGCCCCCTGGATGTTCGGCGACAAAGCTGGTAACCTAGATTGAGTGTTAATATGTTGGTTAGACCGTAAGTCCGCGCGAGTTGGTGGTGATTCACATCGTAAACTTTTCCGTAGAGGATTACCCAGCAACTTTTGCTTGTATTGTGACTAGCAACTGCCATTGACTTAGTCCAGTCCGATACCACATATCTAGGGAAAATTTACCTTCTGCAGCGTCAAACACCTTCCCCATTTTTCGAGGATGTTGGGAACCGAGACCGGCAAAGGTTGAGCTCTGGGTTGGATGTAACCAGGCTCTATTTAAATGTCGTAGCACTGCGGCTTTGACCGACTGGTTGTAGAAATAAGTGGATTCGGGCTTCGCAGTGGGTCTTTGGCATGGACTTTTATCTTGCTGTTTTGCCCAATGACCGACGATGTTTTCGCGAAACAGCGAATGGCGTGCGGGGTATCGGCAGAAACACCGGCCACCCCCAACTTTGACAGTTCAAGTTGGGATGCGCGTGGTTTACTCTAGAGGGTCGAAACGGGGAGCCCCCACTGTTCCTTTACTGAGAAGAGTGTTTCCAAGTATACAATAAAGTAGATTGAAGAGATATGAAAGAAGAAAGACCCGGACAACGATCAACCCCTGTAACACCCAGCCTGCCACTTCAAGATAATAAACAAAGGGGGGGGGGGAAGAGAAAAGGGAAAAAGAGAAGACACAGGTATAAGAGTACATGGCTCCAAAAATAAGATTATCATTACCAAATAATTTTTTTTTCTTGCGTATCATTAAACAGCATCCACCGCGTTCTCAGAATAGCCGTTATTTGCATGTTCGGGGCCCGCCCCATGCATGCCAGGACCATTAGACATGCGTCCAACGAGTTTGTCCATCAAATCATCTGGCGGCATCAAACCATCAAAATGATGGGGCTGTTGCGACTCGCGCGAGACGGGAACCTGGGGCTCTGTCTGGAAAGGAATGTGATGGTATCCGCCGGCGCTGACATCGCCTGGAATAGAGGTGGAGTGCGCTCCCCACGAGGCCTGGCCGTGGCTCAGGTCATCAAGGGATTGCGTGCTGGGACCGAAGAACCCGTCAAGCACACTGTTACTATCGTGAAGGTTGACACCGTGCTGTTGGGATGGCACGTACTGGCTGGTGTCGTGACCCATGTTGTAGCCGAGCCCATGATGAGCCATGGGAATGCCATGCATGTTGAGCATCATGGGTCCACCACTACTGACACTTATGCTTGTCGGCTGGGAGCTCTCAGGCGCGAGACTCGTGGGGAAGGAGTCAAGAACCGAGCTCACGGCGGTTTTGTCGCCGAGGCCGCCTTCAGGTTTGGTGATTGAGCTCATAAAGTCCAGATGACCGGACGAATTAAACATATTAGCCACATTGTCGTGGGATTGAGGGTACATAGGCCATTGAGACTGCGGCTGAGCCTGATGGTGGGTAAAGTCTTGAGGCTGCGGTGTCTGATAAACGTTCTGAGGGGGTTTGTTGAGAAGGATGGAGTCGAGGGACAGAGGAGGGAGGTCGACACCAGAGGCTTGCCGGGGGCTGTTCGTTGTAGTCCGGTCAGGAGGAGGAATCAAGCGGCGCCAAGTGGTTGTGCCAACTTCACCGGGCCGGGCCTGGCGGAATTTCCAGACCAAAATGGCCATGCGCTCGCTTTCTTCACCCTGGTGGCCTTGGAACTGATTTGATAGCCGGCGTGAGCTGGGAGGGATCGCGCGGATCTCCTGTACTGCAGACAGAGAGCGGAAGAACCGACGAGTGCGTTCATCCGTAGTCTGGACAGACTCAGGTTGCCCCGAGTCTTCCGCAATGCGCTTATCCTGGGTCAACTCGGTGAAGAGTCTAGCCCACCAGGATGATTCGAAAAGTGGCTTGACCTTGGTTGATTGAGGCTTGGGGAGATCGTGATATGTCTCCCAGAGCTCTCGTCCTTCCTCATACAGACGAGTGCTGCAAGTCCAGTTGTCCATCTGGTTGACCATCAACACATCCCCAGCGGTGGGGTGACCGAAGTCAAGATCCAGCTGGATACCAAGTCGGGAACCCGAAGGAGGGAAATCAGTCATCAGCTCCAGGTTCACCTCTAGCATGATGATATCACAGTCCAGAGGGCCATTCATTTCATCAAGAGACGAGGCTAAATGAGGGAATGAAGAGCGCCATCCACTGACATTCTCCAGGGGCATCGGGGGTGCAATGGGGTGATGAAGATCTCCCTGAAGACGAGTGTATGCGTGAAGGGCCTTGTCGATACGGTTGGCTTGCTGGGGAGCGCTCACCCACATATCAAAACTGAATCCGTAGATATTCTTGGTGCTGGCGTCCTGCATATTAGAGCCCAGAGTGTAGTTGGGTGGAGGCAAGTCGCCACCATAAGGCTGCATCGATCTCATAGGATCATGATATGTGGGGTGTGCCTGGCCGTAGTGACTAGGTGCTGTGGTATGATCCATAGAAGATCTCCATTTGGGGGTGACGGATGTCTGAGAATGTCCACTTGATCTATCCCCCGATGTCTCTCGTACTAGCCGCTCCCCTAGTGTTCCGTATTAATATCACTCGGCAAAAGACATTGAGCTAGTGGACTCACAATCAGGATCACCCTTCAGGAACGAATCGAGCACCTGAAGATGACTTGACACTTGCTTGCGTGTCCTCCTCTTGCCGGTCAACTTAAAGATGTACTCGGCAATCAACTCATTCCGTCCGTATGACTTCCCACGTTCCGACCACTTTCTCCGACCCATAGGAGGGTTTGCTTCGAGGGCTGCATATAATGTGAGTCTCAATGCAGTGTTGCATATGGGACTGAATGTAAAAGACTTACCCTGCTGGAATGCATCTTCCAACTCATCAGACCAAACAGGTTCTCCATCCTTTCCAGTGTCACGTCGAGGACGTGCACGATACTCCAAGTACTTTTGAGACTTGAGGTAACTGCGTCCCCGTCGAGGAGCCACATTAGGCCCAACGGAATGAAGACGACGCAGCTTGCGAGCATGGAGGCGGGCAGCTACTGCCTGTTGATGAGCTAGACTGGGGGCCGCGACAGGGTGAGGGTGAGGGTGATGGTGAGGGGCAGGAGCATGATGGGGATACTTGAAAGCCAGCTGCTGGAGATGGTCATCTCGGGCAGTTGGATCCCCATTGTCGAAGCTCTCGGAGTATGACTGGACGTTCCCAGAGGTATTCTGCAGAGCCCGGTCGGTATGAGCTCCTACAGCCTCCAGGGACGGCTGGTTCTGAGGTACAAGGCACTCGGGTTGCCAGTCAGCAGCCATGGTAAGCGTACCAAGTGACGGGCTTCTCGAAAAGAATGACGGATTCCAATGAGGAGGGAGTTGAGAGGCACCGTCAAATGCTTACTGCCTGGCAAAGAACGCAGCACAGTCACAAACACAACTACCCAAGAACGCAGATGGGTGGAAGAGAATGTCAGGACCTGGGAAAGAGAATGTGAGAGCGAGCAAGATGGTGTTTATAGGGAAGCATAACTCCCCTGGGAGAGGGGTGTGTAGTCCCAGTAGCAGCATTGCTACGCCAGGTTTGCTTTGCCTGCACCGCGACCCTCGAACGCCATCGCCATACTCCTAGGCAGGACCCAGTCCTGGCCGTCGCGCGCCCAGATGCCGTGTGGGGAGCAAAGGACGGCCGCGACCTGTCCTTGCCGCGACAAATCAGGAGTCAAGAAAGGGCATGATATGAAGGAAGTGTTGCCGGATGCAAGGGATGCTGGAGATGCTGGAGCAGCACGATCCAGTGACAAGCGAGTCGGAGATTTTGAGCTGCAGGAAGGTGACCTTGCCCGACTATCATGCTGGTGGGTGTCGACAAACAATCGTCAGTGATCAGTGGCAATGAGAGGTCGGCAGGAATGTTGGATGGCCAGCGACGTCGCCCATTTGCTCGGTTCAAGGCCAGGAATGCTAGACCACGGCAGAGCAGCACCCGGAATGTAGGCGAGAGATCATCTCATTTAACACGAAAAATAACTCGCAACCCTTCAGTCCTGGTGATCGCGTGGGGTGTGGATGTGAAGGGTGCAGGACGGAAGAGGGGAAGGGAAGTACGAGAAGGGCGGGTTAGGGTTAAAGGGCACCACAGCACCTTAGATGGGGAGGAGCAAAAACACAAGTACGTGAGCTGCACGAGTATTTGAAAATCTGCAGGGCTTAAAACTGACAGCCGCAGGAACGTGTTCGGGGGTATCTCTTCTCTCTGAGCGCAGGTACAAAAAAAAAAAAACGAGAAAAAGTGTATGCAAGAAATCGTACATCGTCGTCCAACATAAGCAAGGGATGCAGCCCTCGGCCAATCCACGGTCAACGCCCACACCCTTCTTGCAGGGAGGAAAGGGAAAAGGGACGCGACCTTCATGTTTGCTCGTCCTCCTGGGCCCCTACGGTGAATTTCCTTCGTCCGCCGCCCATCATCTGTTGGGCCTTGACCCGGTCCACCTGCTCCCCTACCTTCTTCTCTATCTTCGCGATCTCCTCCTCAGGATCGACAGCCTCCTCGCTCGCGAATTCCAGCACCAGTCGGCGACCCAAAAGATGCGTGTTTTTCAACGCGTCCATGGCATTTTCCGCCTCGCGAGCACTGACAAAGTCCGCGAAACCGAAACCACGAGCCGTGCGATCGAACTTCTGCGGGACACGCACCGACCGGAGTTGGCCGTACGTACCGAAGAGTGATCGAATGTCCTTTTTCGTGGCCTGGAACGGCAAGTTCTTGATAATGATCTTGGTCCGACGGGCTGCGATTTTCTTGGCAGTATCTTCGCGTCTCCGCTCCTCTGCCGCATCCATACCCTTGTGGGAGGCACGGATGACAAGCTCGTGCTGGTCGAGCTTGTACCCATTCATGGCTGCGAGAGCCGCCTGGGCCTGGGCCTTGGTTTTGAATTCCGCAAAACCGAAACCCATGCTGAGGGTCTGGCCGGGCTTCTTGGGGTCGGTCTTGGTCTTGATACGTCCAGTGACAAAGCCGTCCAGCGGCCGGAAGACCTCCAAGAATTTCGCGTTTGTGGTCGAGAAATTCAGGTTCTTCACGAAGAGGGTGGATGTCATGCCACTCTCCTCCGGCTCCTCCGCCGCGAATGTATCGGCTGTGGAGAATCCCTGGCCCTTGCCGCGAGCCTCGGCTGTGACAGCCTTGGGAGTTACGGAAGGATCGAACAAATCTCGAGGTGCTTTCTCCAGGAAAAGTATCGAGTCGCCAAGTTTGCGATAAGCAAGCCCCTTGAAAGCCTTTTGTGCCTGATCAGGCCGTGCGAATTCCACAATCGCAATGGTACCGCTAGGTGGCATGAGCAGCCGAAGAATCTGACCGTAAGGCTCGAACAAGCTTCGTAGTTCACCAGACTTGACACCGAAGGAGAAGTTCTTTACCAACATCGCCGTGTTTCCACGTTCGCGGCCCTTGAAGGCGTCAATGTTCACTCCGTTCGATGCGAAGTATGCTTTTGTTTCTTGAATGACATGCGTTTCAGCATGCGCTTGCTTGACAGCCGCATCAGAAGAAGTTGGGTCAAGCAAGTCTGCTTTAGAAACTCCTAATCTATCCGCAACGGAAGACATGACGGCATCAGCCTGTCAAAAGTCAGCTTGGAGTTACATTTGAATAAGATCAGTAATACTCACGTTCATGTAGAGGGAGTTCCAACTAAATGAAGAAGAAGTAGCCCCTTGCTTTCGCTTGATCTGGTTCTGTTTCTTCAGGGGGAGCTTTGACAGCTCATGATCGTCAATTTTGTATGTCTTCTTGGCAGAAGCGCCGAGGATGTGCAAAAGCCGACCCTCAAAATGCTTTCCATCGAGGGCCTTGTAAGCTTCAATGGCAGCATCCGCGTTCGAAAACTGAACGTAGGCGAAGCCTTTACTCTTCTCATAGCGAGTATCAAATGCCACGTGGACCTGGAATTTCATTAGCGCTTGGTCAAAACAAAATGAGAAGCATGTGCAGGTGAAACATTTGGGTTGCTCTTCAGATATACAAGAAGCATCTACTAAAATCTCTTGACCTGGTAACATCATCTGCTTATGCATCGGATGTCCCTATCAGGAAACTCATCATGCGAGCTATTGGCCAAAGCATCTGTAAGGATGCTGGCACAAATGAGGTGAAAGGGGCAATGTGGAAGCGGGAAAAAGCTTGACTAACCTCTTGAAGTTTGCCGAATTCAGCAAAGAGCGGTTCCAGGTCCTCATCCTTGGTGTCGTAAGCAAGATTTCGCACAAATAGGCGAGCAGAATCACGAATAAGATCGATGTTCTTGTTCTGCTCTGCCGTTGTATGGACTACATCTTCTTGCTCTTCGTCATCTTCATCATCGTTATTAGCTGCGGCCTGAGGAACAATATTCTCAATTGCTTCATTGCGGGATTCAGGTTCATCATTGATGGAACTCTGAGGCTTAGCCGGCTCTTCAACCTTGGGTTCATTAAACTCGGCCTGCTCGTCTTCGTCAAGGAGACCTAGAAGACGGCTTGTCTTTGATCGGAGCCAATCAGAGTCAGAGACAGGGGCGACTTCGCCCTCTTCCTTTTGGTCATCAAGCATGGGGGAATCCGCGCTCTCATTTTCTCCGCTTCGGTCAACGACCTCTGGCTTTTGTTCCTCCTCATTCCTTACGGCAATGGGTTCCTGCACACGGGCCTTCTTCGTATGGGAAGGCAGCTCTTCGGTGGCACTAGTATCCTGAGTCGGTTGGTTAATGAACGAAGCAGGTTCCTCGGTTGGGTTGACCATGCCATCGTCATTTGCCCATGTGCGAGTCTTGGAAGATGTTTGCATCAAGGAGAGGTACTCCTTCAGCTTAGGATCCTGGGCCTTGTTCTCTTCGTCTCTCTTACGCTTGAGCGCGTTGTCTGACGCCGATGAGTCTTGGTCCGTATCACGCTTGCGAGCCAGATAAGCCTTCTCAGGCTTAGAGTCAATCTACAAAATGGGTCAGTCTCAAGACCAACTGAACTGGTCAGCGTGGGGCGGCAAGAAAGAAGAAAAAGCAGGAAGGAAAAATTTTTCGAGTTCACAACAAACTCCACATACCGGCCTCGCGATGTCTACCAAGATCTTGGACATCTTCAAGAATGTCTTATTGAAGTACTTGACGGCTTCTTGAGCCTCATCATGGCTCTTGAAGCCGACAAATCCCATCCGGCGTTTGGGCAGGACATGGGCATCGGTGACTTGGAAACGGCTTGCAAAATGATTGCGAAGCTGGTCATTGGAGCATGACGGCGGAAGCCCGCTGACGAACACACGAGTGTTCTCCATTCTGGCGTTCAGCTCAAAGCTCGTGCAAGCAAAAGAAAGCAAATGGGAGGATAATAATTTTAGTTTTAAAATATTTCCTAGCGGAAATACATGTCTCCGGTCCGCCGATGACCCACCCGGTGGATCCGTACTGCAAATAGCAGGCGGTCAGATGGCAACCCGCAGTACACAGACCAAGGCGGTCAGAGGGGCGCGACACCCCAATTCCATCACGCGCAAGCACCGCTGCAATCTACAAGGACATCCCCTTTGCACCGACCCGATCGCTCCTCACAGACACGTCTTCTCAGTGCCTCCACACAATCGCAAAATATGGCCACTGAAAAGAAGGACAAGATGGAGGGTGAGTACCCTTCTTTAACAGTGAGACTTCGTTTGTTAACCGCAAGGCGCAGCGCAAATCAAGTCTGTCGACATGGTAAGACGTCAATCTTCACATTCGGTATTCCAGCTCTCACACTACTCAATAGACAGAGGATATGCAGCAGGAGGCCATTGCTCTTGGTATGTGACTTGGATGATCTGTGCACGAGCCATGACTGATAACCCCAGCTATTGAGGCGATGGAGAAGTACCACATTGAGAAGGTAGGTCATTTTACGAATCTCCGAAAATAAAATAATTGGATTTAACATGACGCTGACAATTTCTTCACATAGGACATCGCGCAGTATATCAAGAAAGAGGTTCGCTCTTTGCCCGCCTCACCCCTCCCTCCCAACACCATCGCTGATAACCCCACCCTTCTAGTTCGACTCCCGAAAGGGTGCTACCTGGCACTGCATTGTTGGACGGAACTTTGGAAGCTTCGTGACTCACGGTCAGTAATTACCGTCCGCGCCCTCAGCTTGACATCCCATACTCATCTCCGGACAGAGACGAAGCACTTCATCTACTTCTACCTCGGACACTGCGCCATCCTCCTCTTCAAGACCCAGTAAAGGGTTATAAACACTAGGACAACAGATAGGGAAACCCCGAGAGAAGCCTCGCAAAATACCATTTCTAGCGATTCTTTTACCTTTGTCTCATTTGACCTTCTTGGTTCTTTTTTCTCTTATTTTGACCAAAGCGCTTTCTTTGTGAGAGATTTGCGGTATTCTGTACATACTGTCACAAATCAGTATCAAATATTGTCGTAATCTCATATCTATTTAGATTGTAATTCTTCAATCGGTCAAGTATGAGTGGCCTGCCTACTCAGTGGCCTACTCTGTAGTTCTTGTAGTTAGTATGTACGGGATCACATGGACCTCACGTGCCGCCAAGCAGCCAAGCCACAGACAGCGCCCCAAACGCCGCTGCCTTCGATCAACAACCTTCATTCTTCATCTTTCCTCAGACATCATGGCCTTCTGTATTACGTTTGGCACTCATGGTATGTAGTCATGTTTGATATTGCACAGGGAGCCACAGACATCCGAGTGGAGACCTGTACCTGGCGCCGGTGCTCGGGTGTTTACCCTTGTGGACTCCTCTGCCCCAACTATTTAACTATGCCGCGGGATACTGATTCAAGCCACAGAGTTCACGGGCATGCTCGAGGGCTACGAGCAGGTCCGCGCCTACTGCTACAATTGTGAGTGAGCTTTGTCAATGCTCCTGATTTCTCGAAATTTATCCCCTGGACATCGAACTAATGGAAGTCCACCTTGGCTAGGCCAACACTGGAATGGCCATTGTGTCACCCGATGGTATGTACCCGGTCTGTCAGTATCCTACAAATTACCGTCTGATGGGAACTTATAGGCCATTCTTTACAATTTGCTTCATTGTAAGCCTTTCGTGATTGTTTCCGCGAGATCCCTTGCCTCGGGGACATGACGAGATGACTAACATCACCATGACACAGCCTTTGATCCCGCTCGCAACCCACAAGTACAAGGTAAATATCTCATAAACATCACTCACTTGAACAAGTGATTCGAAATATCAAGTTATGCCATTGCTAACAGGTATTTAGGAGGTACTATGCTACACCTGCCGCGTGAGCCAGGATCTTCGGTAGGTCGCATCATCTTCACAAGCTAGGATGTCCAGATCTAAAACCAGCATTATTCAGTGATCGTCCTGATATCACTCCTGATACTCGACCACCACCACACATGGCGTGGGGCCCACAGCCACCACCCCAAGCCTTTGGGGGTTACCAACAACAACAACCACCACTGCAGCAGCAACAGCAGAATATGGGGTACAAGTGAGCCCTGAATAGGTCTTGCCAGAGATAGCGGCCATCACACTGCCTTTTTCATTTGTTTGTTTTGCGAGGAGTCGCCCGGGGGAGCATGATGGGGATGATATGCATGCGACAGCCCAAGCTCGGCAAAATCGTTTCGGCGTCGGGGTTTTTCTTTTAAAATTGCTTTGCTCTTCTTCTGTTCTTCCGATATCAATGAATCGACCTTTTGGGTGCAAAATTCGATACCGTTTCGTTTATTTCCAATGAGAGCATTCCATTTTCAAAAGAATATTATTAAAAAAAAAAACTAAAAACAGGGGTATAAAATCGAAACCAAATGCTCAACCCTAATCCAAGCAGTCATAAATACATCATACCATCATACCACTCTATAAAGAAGCCTTCGTCACCTCCTGGCTCTTCTCACCGACAACCTCCGTTGGCGTCGCCACACCAGAAGGGTGAGCCTCGTCCGCCTTGCCGCGATAAACGACCGGCTTCCGACCCATGAGATCAAGGAACATCATGCGAGATACACGCATGATACTCTCGCGGCCTTCGTACACGGGGAAGACAACGACGCCAAACAATGTACAGAACAGCCAGATCAGACCAACAACAACCCAGCCTGTAAAGAACTTCTTACTGAAGACATATGAAGTTCCGTACATTGGGATCGGCCAGAGAATCAAGAAGGCGAGGGCAAGGAATATGGTAAGTGTGCGCGAGTACAGTGCGGCGCGGTTGAGCTTGCGCTCTTCTTCCTCTGCTTGTGCACCGGAGGGATGGTTTCCTTCTCCGGGGACGAGCTCCAGATCGATGTGCGCTGCAGCGGCAACTTCCGAGTCGTCAACCTTGCGGATTGCGCGCATGGACTCGTAGTCGTAATTTTGCGAGCCGAAGATCAGTGTGAAGAGTGGGGAGAAGACAATTGGACTGAGCAGGGCGGCAACGTTTCCTGCTAGCATAGGATAGCTAGATAGAATCTGTCAGCAAACTGTATTCTAGCGATAAAGAGGGAAAAATAAAACTTACTTGGCTCCCGTGGTATCCACGGTCAAAATACCAGATTCCTTCTTCGCAGTCACAAGCCATGCAATCAGTGATACGGCCAACCCAAGTGGTGGCGACGCAGCGGCAGCAATCCAGTTTTGACCTTTCCAGAGAAGAGTCATGGCACCAGGGAAGACAGCAGAGGAAATAATAACACCCATCAGCAAGTACAGATATCCCATACCAATACCAGCATAGTAAAGACCCGTCGCAAACCCAGCCATGATGATCGAGTATACGATACAAGACATATGCGAGATCCAGACAAGCCGCTTACCCTTGGCAGTTGGGTCAATATAAGGCTGGTAGATATCGTAGGTGAAAATAGACGAAACGGCAATGAGCTGAGCCGAGAATGCAGAGGTCACGGCCATGAAGATCATCAATGTGGTAGCAACTGCACCGCTGTATCCAAGAAGCTTGACCGCGGCGAAGGGTAAGACCAATCCGGCGGTGACATCGTTGCTGCTCATTCGCTGTGTGCCTTCTAGTGCCAGAGCTGAGATACCCATTGTGCTAGCGCAGAGCCAGGGAATGGCGAACCAGCAAAGGCCACCGATAACATATCCTGGGAAAGCGTGGACGGGACTTGCAGCGATAGCTTTGTTGTAGTAACCGTTGTCAAGGAACACGGTTCTAGTAGATGTTAGTCCATTGTAGAGGTATCAAGAATGGAAAGGGGATGTCTTGAACTAACCCAAAGTTACCAATCAGGTTGATGATCCAGAAAATGCCACCCTCTTTCGAGCGCATGGTGACATAACTTCCCTCCGCATTACCTTCAACAGGATGTCTCTTTGCCGCCTCAACAAGAGCATCATAAACCCGACTCGGCGAGCCAAGCTCAGCATTGGTCGCATAGGCCGAAAAGGCGAAGAGGAAGATAACGACTAGAATCACCACAGTATGCATATAGTCCGTGATGAAGGTAGCTTTGATACCTCCAAAGAGAGTATACAGCACCACGCCGATGGGGAGCAGGAAACAAGCCGCGGCAGTGTGGACACCAGTGAGGGAGGTCATGACCGCGGATCCACCAGTCAAGAGCATAGCAGTGACGAGGATGTTTGTCATGAGGCAGAAGACGATGAAGACGACATGGACGACTGTGCCATAGCGGGCCCGGATCACTTCAAGAAAGGTGTGTGCGTTTGGTGCTCGTCTTTTCAATTCGATGGCGATGGTTGCAAAAAGGAGAATTTGTACAGTTGCACCTACACATATCAGCATCATGTCATTTTAACTTTATCTCTTAATAGTGCTCACCCGAAGCATAGTAGAAAGGGCCCGAAATTCCATATTTATACGCGACGGCAGACGACTGCAGCAGAGTCGCCGCCCATGTCCAGCTGCTAACGACGGCGGCAGCGACGAGGCCAGATTTGACGGAACGGCCGGCAGTTGAGAACATTTCGGATGTCTGGACTTCATTTTGGTAGCTGGAGTGAAGAGGTGTTAGATCTTGATACAGAAAAAGACCGGTATAGCCTAGAAAACTAACCGTTTCAAAGCCCAAGTAATAAAGATCATCACTAGGGCAAACGCAAACCCCAATCCCAGGATGATGCCATACCCGAAGCCCTGGGATAAGGGCGCCGTGAAAGCAGCTTCGCCAGCGGCCATGTTGTACCCCGACCTAGAAGGTCAATACGTAAATGGAGGGAGCTTGAAAGGCCTTTGAATGCAAAAAAGAGGAAGAAGTGAGTTGCAAGGGATGCACACAAGCAAATCGATCAAACAATCCAAAGAAGATCAAATCTAGAAGGTTCAAATCCCTAATATGGAGACTTTATGACGAACCATTGGTATTCAGGGCAAGGAACGAGTTATATAACAACCTCCCTAATACACAAAAAGCATCCAGCCAGCCCCAATCTCCGAATTCGCACTTCAGAACCCCAGCCGACGCGAGCAACTACCTTGTGTAGTGCCTGAGCTTAGATAGGGGCGTGTACGACCCGCAATCTGGACCCAGATAAGGGCTCTACTGGCCGAGTGGACATATGATTGTTCTCGTAATGGTATGCGAATTGCGCCGGCGGCCACCACGGCCGAGGGAATGGGCCCCGGGCCAGCGGTTTCCCCCAGATCATTCTGGGATATACTAGTACTCCACTGTCGACCAGGACACTGTCCTACGGGCCAACAGCTCAATGGGTATTGGAGAGTAGGGCTATCGCGGGTCCTGGATGCAAGTCGACCATTCGACGAGTGCAAGGCTTATCAGTTGCGCTTTTCTTGGCTCCGTGCTGGACTAGTTCGGTGGGATGTGATTGGCTCAGGGGTGGGAGTGATAAGAAGGGTTTCCGATGTGGAGTCTGGGGTGTCCAAAAAAAAAGACACGAGGATAATGGCGTAGGTAACTGGTGGTAGGATTGATCGGGTGTGTTCGTTGATAAAATTGGCCTGACTCTT
The DNA here is from genome assembly GCA_027569595.1 of Penicillium sp. G339. Classification (NCBI taxonomy): domain Eukaryota; kingdom Fungi; phylum Ascomycota; class Eurotiomycetes; order Eurotiales; family Aspergillaceae; genus Penicillium; species Penicillium sp. G339. The sequence continues at coordinate 1,579,929 of JAPDFJ010000003.1, read as the reverse complement.
TGATATGGCCCCGCTTACTCGATGTCTGTGGTCATTGATGATTCCCATGTGTGTACAGCTACCTTAGCTGTACCCTAGTAGGGCTGCCCCACTGCCACGAGCATGAGTGAGATTAAGCTCGACTGACAGTTGAAATTATGTGAGTTGTGTATTTATGTTAAATAGATTGGCGGGTATTTTAGGAGCTCGAGCAAGCATTGCTCAAATAGAGGCAGACCTTGCTAACGTGGAGTGCTTGCCGAATGGCCGCTTTCATTCTATACGACTGTCCTAATTTCTATTGCTAATGTTATTCAGGTATCACACTTGACGCACTAGCAAGACAATAATCAAAATTTCGATCAATGACTCGAGGCTCTCACTAGGCCAGAAATATTGTTACTTGAAATGTCAAGTCCATTAATCGATGCAAGTACATTTAGTTATGGTACACACGCGTCAGACCCTTTCACGACCCAAGCTTCCACCACAAAAAGGCCACCGCCACCGCCATTCCAGCGCAAAAACTCGCAGACGAAACGCTGCAGTCAAGCCCACAGCGGCAGGGAGCCCGGGTCACATGAAAGGGTCCGAAACGACCTATACAGCGGATAGGTCATGGGCACTCCGCAGCACCCACAAGTAAGAAAAAAGAAAACACCACGTATGTCGAGAAAAACGGAATAGCCATAGAGGATCCCGTCGCCACCTTGCGGCAAGGATCAAATGTCATAGGGGTATAGGAGAAGGATTGAGGATTGAGTGATGGCGTCTCGCAACCCGGGTCGATCATTGGTGCATTGCCCGATTGATTGCGGTGCGCAGTGCCGACCACGGATTGTGGTAGAGTTGGAGGGATCGCTTATGCGGAGAACTTGCGGGTAACCTTGGCGATGACTATTTACAGCATTAGCATCAGAATCAGAAAAACAGATTACGCCGGCGGCTCAGAGATCCAAACTTCCACCAGCCAAACCAGGGCCAGTGCATATCGAAACCTTGATCCCCCAGAAAATGGTATAAGCAGAACATACCGTGCAGACCAACAACCGAGAAAATGAAGCCCAGACTCAGAACCAGGACAACAACGGGATCCACCCGCAGACCGGGGCTCTCATCCGTGTACAGCTTCAGCATAGTACCCGACGAACCACCGGCACCAGCAGAGCGAGTGGAGCTAGGGCGAACATTGCGGAGGGTCTCCTTGTGGTCAGCCGCAGCGCGGCGGCGCATCGCGGCGCGAGGACCGCCGGGGGGAGTGGGCGAAGAAGGACGGCTGACGGAGGAACCGGAGGCGGCGGCGGCAGCGCCGGCGGACTTGGAGTCGGGGCCAGACTCGGCGCCCGAGGTGAGAGGGGAGGTAGGACGGGGAGAGGCCTATTGAGAGTTGTTAGTTGGTTGTGGATGGATGGGTTTGACGGGGACGGTTGGGATTGAAGGTGGGTGGTGCTGTTGGAAAGGAGGTGGTTGTCGAATGGGGATGGGTGGAATTGGGGAGCGAGTGTGTTGGTTCTGTGCGATTGAAAGAGTGGACGAACTTACCATTGTGAATTGAGGTGGAGGGTGAAAGGGAAAAGAATGAATGAAGAAGAGTTGGGGGAGATCGAAGTCGGGAAGGAGAGGATTTGCGGAGTTGAGGCCACGATCGCGCTTTCCTGATTCGATACGAAGTGTGGTATTGGTACGGTCACTGGGAGCTGGGTCTGGGCCGAGGAGCGGTAAGTTTGTGTATGGATTACGGGAAATCCACCAATCAGGGACACCGCTTCGGACACCCTAGAACTCACCATCCAAGACACCATACTCTATAGGAATTGCACCGGAGACAGCAGTTTTCGAAGGAGCAGCGGTCGGATTACTGGATTACTGGATTACACAAAGGAATTGTAGTTCGGTCATAATTCGAAATTGATTCTTAGATCTAAACTAAGGAGTGATCGTTGGAGCTGCCAATTGGCATTGCACTATCGTAAGTGACATGGGAAAAAGAATACCCTGGGAATCATATCCAAAAATAGAAAATAGAAAAAGAAAAACGCCACCGGTGCACTCGTGAAGGATATGTGAAGGAAAGGAAAGCAGATGGGTAATAGAATCACAGGAATTTTGTCCCAACACCATCGTGGGTGGGAACAAACAGGAGATCGCAGCTTTCGCGCGTGAGGTATCATGTTGAGGACCCAAATGAGGACCCTCAGTAACGCAGAGATCAGGCTTAAATAACGGTAGTCAGAAATCACAAATGGAAGGAAAACGTAAGGTAATAAACAGAGGTACCACTCCAGGTCCAAACGCCGGAAGAGATCGCATTCAAATACACTGTACCATTGAATTGATCGGAACAATCAATCGATCATCATTCGGGAGGGGACATGGCCCTCAATGTTGGAGGAGAGCTCGGTAGATTTCTCCTCCGAGCGTTCCTTCTTCTTCTGGATGTGGGGCTTGAGGCCATGATTGAAGTTGTTGACGCACATGCACGCGTTGATGATGGTAATCACGATGAGGATGAGGGTGATGATAGCGAAGAAGGTCATCGACGGGCGGGCGGCTAGGTACTGCTCGAAGGTTGCTTCCGCATACATGCGGTACAGCTTGAAGATGAAGTAGGCCATGGCTGCAAAGAAGAGGAGCTGAAAAGGGCGGTTAGCAGGATATCCGGCAGATGCCGTTGTCGAAAACTTACGATGATGGCGATCATGCCCGTGGTGGTCTCGCGGCGGACAAAGAAGGCACCAAAGGCCAGGATAATAATCGTCACCGGAACAGCGATGATGGTGAGGTAGAACTCCGCATCGTGCGTATTGGACGAGACGATTACCAGGAACTGGATCGTGAATCCGAGGAAGAAGAAGAAATCGAATTTCAGCAGGGCAATGTAGATCTTGAACATGGGTCAGTGAGCAATCCAATAAGTGATATGGGTGTAATGTGTCTAACCTGGTATGTCAGATACCGGCGCTTCATGCGGAGATCTGCACTGATGTGCTTGTAGATGGTCCACGCGAACTCGTCATACAATTTCCACGCAACAAAAGTCATCAAAACACTTCCGATACCGACGATGCACGGAATGATAATCAAGAACGGTTTCGATTCGCCCCAGACCTCGGCCTTGATGAAATCTTCGGAAGCTAACAAGGAGACCGCGGTATTGATCTGGTCGACCTGGACAGCACCGTAGACCAACAGTCCCACGTTACACAGACACAGTCCGATGACCTGAATGGTGTTTTTCATGCGCAGTGCATCGTAGACCAGCACGAGCTCGTAGATGAAACCGAAACCGTAGAGGGCGAGGAAAGTGGGAATGGTTTTGGAGGCGGGAATTTCATTGGGGCGTTCTTGGATCTGGAAGTTGGCAAAAACATAACTACGTAGACAGAGCCGCGGTTAGCTTCAGCTTCCAGCTTTCGGAGTATCCGCATTTCGGCTGTCGCATGCCGGGTTGCGGCTGCGCCGGGGGGTTCTCACCATTCAAGAGCGAGTGTTACGATCGTTTGGACGAGCGTGACGATCGCAAAGGCCCAGGTCCACTGGGTATTGGGGATATACAGCTTCCGCGTCGAGTCGGGGGCGGGTGTAGCATTGGGGTAGCCCTCGCGCGCACGAAACCCCCCGGGCTCGCCGCGATAGGTAGAATCGAAGCCGGCAGGGCCCATGAGGGAAAGGTGCGACTCGTGAGAAGGAATCTTGGCGAAAGGGCCCGAGACGGACGGATCCGCGGAGTGCTTGGGGAAAGACACAGTGACGGTATTTGACCACGGGGGGCCGGTAGATTTTATTTAGAGGAGAAGAAAGACAGCAAGTCAGGTGGCACGAAGGATTTCCTCGTTCCTGATACGTGGGTGCGTCGAAACGCCGAGGAATGGCTCGTGTGTCCGGCTTGGCGGAGTCTGGGAGGAAAGCGGTCGACCTGAAGGATCTTTGGAGGATGGGAATTAGAGTCAAGGGAGTAGTGCTAAGGACATTGACGTCGAATGTATCTGTGGATTCGATTCGAGTCGAGCTTTGTCGAGTTTAGTGTGGGTGTGTGGCCGTTGAACGAGCGAACGGGGGGCCGTTGGGCGCAGGGCAGTGGTGGTGGTGGTGGTGTCTGGAGCCTCGTAATTTTTTTGTGCAATGGGGCAATCCAGCGGAAGCAAGGCGGACTCGCAGAAAACGAATGGATAAAGTAGACGGGGTGGATGGGAGAGGAGAGAAGTTGAAGAAAGAGAAAGAAAAACAATCAGGGGCGCATCTGGGGTGAAGGCAGGCATTCCACGGAACGACCACCTTCGACGGGCATTCTAGACTTTCCACTTTCCACTTCCGCTGGTTTTGCTCATCTCTCTCTTCTCCACTGCTTTTCGCTAGCGGCTTCTTCCTATTTGGCGGTTGCCTGCTCAGCCTTGTGGTGACTCCATTCCATCAAGTCCCCTACTTATTGCGAAACCGCGTTAATCCTCGTTAATCCTCGTCAAGCCACACAGTGCTACAGTGCTCCCACCGACACTCTACTGATCGTCCTGATGAAATACCCGAGGCGCAGCGAAGCGTGAAACATGCAGTGGCTGAGGCTGGGGGCCGGAATGTGATGTGGTGGCTGTGGTCAGGCCAGCCACTCCCCAGGCCCTGACTGCTACTGCTAGCCACGACTATAATTATTATTATACACAATGCGACGATGATGATGATGATGCAATAAGAATGACAATGACGATGGTGACCCTGGCCCTGACTGTGTTGGATCCCAGCCTCTTAGTTGCTTATGGTGACCGGTGGTGACCGATGCCCGTCTGAAACATGGCGGATCCCGGTCCAACATTCCATTCCGAGACTGGTCGACGTGTGGACGTGAATATCGAAATGCCAGCATTGATCTTGGATACACCAGCCCTCTTCGCGACCCGTTCATTTCACCTGCGAGCCACCTGCAGACATGCAGGGATCAATCAATCTGGACCGTCGGCTCCACCAGCCATGCATGCATCGTCATGCCGTTCCTCGGAACCAAACTGTGTGACTTTGCGCCTCAAGAGATTTAACTATATGACCGTCGAATCAATCCAAGCGGAGTGGTTTCAGTATCGGTAGTTTGTTCGAAATTGTCCCTGGTTCAACAGTCGCAGCATCGCACAACGTGGCGTCGCGGCAGGCACAGCTCCCTCCCGCGCCCGGTCGTATACTAGCTCGTGTTGCTCTTCAAGATAATACACTCCATAGCAAGGCTCCAGTCGACTTCGTATCGCGAAACCTAGTGAACTCCATAGTTCCTGCCCACCCCAGGATGGCACATTTAATTGATTAAGTCAAGTGCGTACTAGTATATAGTTCGAGAATATCGCATCGCTCTGTCGATCCCTCCTAGTCGTTTGGTTCTCGTGTATAGACGGAAACTGATGAATCCCTAATCCCTAATCCCAAATCCCTAATCCCAAATCCCTAATCCCTAAACCCGATTCCCCGTGGGTGGTATTTAACCCAAACTAGCTGCTACATATCGCATCCAATTTACATCCGATCGCCAAAAAATAACGAGAATTGCAATCTTAAACATCTTAATCATGCCCGACGACATCGAATCCAGCTTCCAAGCCGCCATCGATGCCGGCAAGCTCAACGGCGCCGTCATCTGCGCCACCGACATCCATGCCACCTTCACCTACAACCAGACCATCGGCGAGCGCATTTTGCTCTCCGGCGAAAAGCGCCCACAGCAGCTAGACGATATCCTCTATCTCGCTTCCGCCACCAAGCTATTCACCACCATCGCCGCCCTACAATGCGTCGATGACGGTCTCCTCAGCTTAACGGGGGACCTCTCTGCCTTCGCCCCAGAACTGACAAGCAAGCAAGTCATCACCGGTTTCTCGGAGGATGGCGAAACACCCATCCTGGAGCCTGTCATTAACCCAGTGACGCTGGAAATGCTCCTCACGCACAGTTCTGGGTTGACCTACCATTTCCTGAACCCGCTCATCGCACAATGGCGGGAGAAATTCGCCGAGCCGAAAGAAGGCGAGAAGAGAAATGTCGAAGAAATGTTCTGCTACCCGCTTAGTTTTCAGCCTGGTCAGGGTTGGATGTATGGGCCTGGCCTGGACTGGGCGGGGAGGATAATTGAGCGAGTGACGGGGCTCACCTTGGGGCAGTTCATGCAGAAGCGTCTTTTTGATCCGCTGGGGATCAATGATGCGCAGTTTTATCCTGTTCTGCGGGAAGATCTGCGTGAACGACTTGTCAATTTGAACCCGGATGATCCTGGTGCTTCTGGGCGGGCAGTGGTTGGTGCTGGGGAGATGAACCCGCGTGGGCGCGGGGATTTTGGTGGACATGGGTTGTTCATGTCTGCTACCAGCTTTGTTAAGATTCTTCATTCGATAATGGTCAATGATGGGAAACTGCTCAAGACTGGGACGGTGGACGAGATGTTTCAGCATAGACTCAGCCCGGAAGCAACGGCCAGCCACCGAGCAGCGCTAGCATCATTTCCAGCGGGCCTGTTCTTCCGCATTGGTGTGGATGTTGAGACAAAGTGTGGACATGGTCTTGGCGGCTTGCTGACGTTAGAAGATGTGGATGGATGGTATGGAGAGCGGACGTTGTCTTGGGGGGGTGGAAGTACGCTTACTTGGTTTATTGATCGGAAGAATGGCCTGTGTGGTATCGGTGCTGCTCTGGCTACGGTGCCTTTGGATGTAGAGGCCGTAACGGCGTTGAAGCAGGTTTTCCGTCGTGATATATACCGAAAGCATGCGGCGTGGAAGGAAAACCATTAGGCGAGTGATGAGGATTTTGGTCAATACCTAAGTGAACTACCAGTCCCAATTCAATTCTGATAATTGACTGGTTTTGATGAGAAACCAATATACATGCATAAACGGCCGTCCAGATGTAGTCTATGTACATTTCCTGTCCATAACTACCACTAGTGTTGCGAGTTGGAAAAGAAAGCAGTCTTCAACGCCTGTAAAAGCAGCAAAGAATGTTTGTCTTCGCGAGAAACCAGAGTGCCCCGAAAAATCGAAAGATAGAGAGCCCAGATGTGCCCCAAAGGATAACCTTGAAATACCACGCTGTGCGCAACGTCGAAGTCGTCTGCTGCCATTAGCTGCCATTATTTATTCCGAGATTTTCAATGCTCCAACATACCGTTAAGCAAAGTTGTTTCAACCCTTCGTTATTAATACACAGGGCCAAAAGACCGTTGCTGAACGTCCACAGAAGTACAACATTAGTCCGGAACGACTTGTAAGAGTCGTCCAGATTGAGCTCCTCTTTTTCCTCTGGCTCCCTCCATGGTGCCAATGCCCGCTTGACTGTCTGTTCAAATTGAACATCAATATCAGCCTGCGGCTTGTCAATTTCTTCCACGAACGCTGTCTGTGCATCGGATTTCGTTTGCGCGGACGGTAGCGAATCAGCTTTATCAGACCCCTTGGTACCCCAGGAAACATCGTGCCAATTGCAGAAGGCATACACCATCAAAATATTGATGGACGACGGCATGCCAAGGAAATATGCCCAAGACGAAGTGAGCATGTGCCAAGGATCGAGGTAGAGAATACTGGCAATCAGGTAAATTCCATAGGTGGATATGAGCGCGACCAGGACAAGACCACCAGTTGAGTTGATGAAGGATGTTAGGAAAACGCCAATGCCGTCGTGGAAGTTGAACTTCAGGTTATCACCTGTGAGTGCCTGTGCGACCAGGTAGAAGGATAGAACAAGTATGTAGCCTTGTACTATGGAAAAGTAGATCAGAGAAAAGCTGTAGTACATTTTTGTCCTTTCTTATGTTAGTTCCTGCTAGTATTAAATCCATCACATGTGGATTCCCAAGGTGTAAAGCATACCCTTTTGGCCTGTTTCCCAATGCCAGAATGAACTGGAGCATGAGAACTGCCAAGTATCCTATCTTCAGCGTATTGTTCAGGATCGGGGTGACATTGGCTCCGAATGGCCAACTTTTGTAGTGATTGACCGCGCTCGGCGTCCCGACGATGTCCATGATAACAGAGCTGGTGAGCCAGTATGATGCTGATCAAAAAGAGGACCACTGTGAGTAATCGATCGATTCGAAAGAGATGGGGGCAATAGCACACCTAGAGAGAACCACGTCATCACAAGCTGGCAAATATTGTAACCCAGCTGAACATGAAAGGCGAACATGCGAACAAAGCTGTGCCCACTCCTGTAAACCCGGTTAAAGTGCATCGTCGCGTAGAGACTAGCCGCAAAGGACCCGTTCAACCAGCGTCGTCGCTGACTTAGAAACTCTGCCACGCCCTCGGGGACGTCAGTCTCCCCCTTTGAAGCTTTGACATAAGTCAATTTCCATTGACATCCCGCTTTAGCAACCAGCTCGAAGCACAATATCCGATCCTCTGCTAGAAACATATTCTTTTTGAAGATATTCATCCCTTCAATTCCCTTCTTGCCAAGTCTTTCGGAGAGTGTATGATCACCATGAAAGTATTGTTCTAGAGGTCGACCGACGATCGCTCTGTAGCGATAGGCAGAGAATGCTCCTGGTAGAACACTCACATAGCCAAAGCTGCTTTCGAGAGGTTTGTCGAGAATATTGGAAATCTTGTATTCAAAATTCTGGGCTGCCACCAGCGGGTTCAGGACGTTTCTCCAGCCGCGGCCGAGAAGGGCGTGGATTTCACCGCATGCGCCACCGAGATGTCTGTCATTGTAAAATGCTTCCCATAGTTCCAATAGAGATTTATGTCCGGGTTTTGTACCCGCGTCGATCAAAATACAAATTTCGGGGTTTAGAATTCGTCCAAACGCATTAAAGAGCCAGCGATGGGAGTTGATCTTTTTGCTATTTTTCTGTTTAAGGCAGAACATCATTTGCACAGGTGGGAGGTTGCTTGGATCGTCTCCAAAAGGCCGGACTAGCTGCTGTGTTGGAGTGACTGATAACTGAGTTGTGTACTCGAACTATACAGATTGAGGTCAGGATTTAGACTGCCAGTGATAAAAAAAAATAGTCTAAAAGAATAACCACTTACAATATGAGCAACTGTCTCTCTGCCATTGACATCATGCTTCATTACACCGTCTTGATAGATTCCGACCGTAGCAAGTAGATCAAGGGTATTTTTGTTGCACGGCTTGATGCCATCGAAGACTAGGCAAACGACAATTTTTTGCCATGCTGGGCCTCCCTTGTTCCAAAACTCTGTTTTCTTGAGGTTAACTATATCACGCACATTTTGCATGACGCTATGCAAGGTTCTGGCTGTCAGAACCTTATCCTCGTTGTAGTAGGTAATGGCGATGAGCATCTCGGTATGCCGATTGTACATGGACGGTCGGAGATTGTATCCATGCTGCAAAGTGAATTCATCTGGATCACAGGTTGCCGCCGTGTCTACCCAAATTAGCTCTAGATTCAATGGGAACCTTTTCCGTATTATGTGGGGTATCTCACATCGCATATGAGTGAATTCCTCCGATGAACCTCCTTCCAGATCCCGGTATTTAGGCTGTACGGCATTCCGAATCGCACTTGGGACTGGGTAATCAACGCTCAACACCGTTCCCTTAACTAGTTTGATTCGGCGAGTAGGGTATCGCCTTATAATTCCCGACGTAGCTCTCTGTCGTTGTGCCCAGCGTTTGGAACTCGTTGAGCCGGTCTCGGCGTTGAGATGCTCAGATGGAGCGGGTGACTCCCTATCTTGTGCTTCTGAATAGCATGAACTTGTTGAAGGGTTTGCGCTGGTACGATACGGCGATGGATATCGTGGTAATGGAACAGCGAGTGATTGCTCAGAACTGCCATATGGGTCTGGGGGTGGATATGAGGGAGGACTCAAGTGTGGATTCGGAAATTGGAGGAGGGGTTGGCTGGGTTGAATCTGCTCCTCGAGCTCTGGACTTCTCTGTCAAAAGTTTAGTGTTAGAATCCCACTTCGCATTTTCAGATGAGGTCTTACTTCACGAGATTCGAGCATTTCCCCAGGTATAACATGAGTGCGTGAGCTCCGAGGCGGAGGTGGGTTCAACTGGTGATCCATCGTTTACGCGATGCCACGCTAAGAGGTTTAAAAAAGACAAATCAAAATGTTATAGAATAGTTTGGATGTGATTCTGAGATGAGGACGGTATCGGGCAGGGTCATTCAGCCCTGACCTGACACTGGACTCGTGCAGGCCAGGTCATTTGGGTGAGATATGGGACCATGTATCATAGGGTATAGTTGCGGATAATTCCGAATGCACGTTAGCTAATGTGGGCCTAGCTTGAGCAAATGAAGTTGAGAAAAAGATGGGCTTCCGCCAATCCATATTGCCGTCTAATGACAGGTACTCTGTGTTTAAAATCGATAGCCCTCGATTTAAAAGCAGGCTGGATCTGTTTGACGACTCGATCTACAACGGAAAGTCGCCTCGGAGTCATGGACCGGTTTATTCCTAAGAATAGGTGAGACCAAGGTAGTACAACATCTCGCGGTGGAAATTGTACTGCTGTCTTCCTTCGAAGGCGGGAGGTAGCCAGGATAGGTCCTGAAACAACGCCACAGCAATGCGGCCATTTAACCACTGTCGGGTAAGCGTCTTGGGCAGATACATTTTTAATCTCCTTGAAAAGCAGCATAGAGCCTGTTTCATGCAGTTCAAGTTCAATATGCCTCTACCTGGGCGCCCAACAATGGCAGCCCAGGTTGAACTGGATCGCGATAGTTCCATATATACTAATCAGGGCAAGGTCACAGGGAGATTGATTCTGACGCATTTGTTAACACGACTTCCTCCATCTACGGGAAGAATCGGATCGCCAGCAGAAATAAGATATACACTTGACGTGAAGATCATGGGACGCTGAGTTTCCAAAAGCTGCTGTAAACTAGTTGAGTGTTACTATATAATGGAGCTCGAAGACTTATAAGAGTGTCCACACTAACAATATTCAAGCTAGACTCCTGATATAATCTTTTGTTCCATATCGAGGCCAATTTCTCCACAGAAGCCATCAAAAGAACAAAAGTATATAATGGTTGCTTCGAAACTTACTGGGTCAACAAGGCCACTAACATGGCAAGTTGAGGCCGAGCTTTTGAAACGGCCTTTGACTTCTCTTGGGTCAGGCATTACTACTTTGTTTCAGAATCAACAAGCTCCATGGTGAAGATTGCAAAATTCTTCTCCACGACTTTCAAACCGTTCTTATCGAGACGACACAGGTACATGCTCGAGGATCCGTCGAGTTATTCACGCGTTTCTAGGTTATTCAAACAATGGCCAACATGGAGCAGAAAATATGTAACGACGATAGCTCTTTTGGGGATGTTACTGAGCTATCAAACGGAATCTGGGCATCTCATACCCTTCCCTCTGCACTCACTTCGAGCTTCGAGATATGCAACATAAAACGAAATTACCAGCTTGGAGTACATCTTGGTCTTCAGATCGGGCTGTCAAGGCATACTGTTTCTATTTATATTGACTGATTCCAAATTATTCTACCTGTGCTAAGATTTTCCGAAAATGCTAGCTACAAATTATTATTCGGGGGTTCCAATTTCCAGTTTATGCTACTGCCGTCGGAGCTTTGAAAGAAATTTCACAATGAAATATTCAAATTTCGCTGATTCTCTCGCGCTGGTTACCTAAAGTGCTGCGTTTGAAGCCCATTCTAGGGCAGAAAGTGATTGGATTTTCCATGTTCCTGAATGCGACAAATAACGTACTATATCTTCGCTGCGAGGCTGCTTGTTACGCTTTTCGTCTAACTTGGTAGCACTTTGGGGGTTTTATGGAGGGTAACTGTGTTCCAAACCTATCCAGCTCGATTGTATATGCTAAGAACATACAGTATGGCTTCGGGGGTTTCAATGGTGCATGTGTGCCATCGGATTCCTTGCTGCTTATTCCCATAGGACACATTCCAATATTGCTTTTGTTAAAATGTAATGACCCTTAGGTTTACTCCATATATGCAAATTTTAACCATAGAAGAGATTCCGTGCGACAGAACCTCGTGGTATTTTTTGGTTATTGTGAGAGGCATCTACGGCATTGCTTACATTGAATGAGTACCGCCGGGAGTCCGGGACTATCCTCGAGCCGACCAAAAATGTGGCTGCTTGTAAAATAATACGTGGATGAAAGGGGCATGTCATCATGTATGCATTGAGTAGTCAAGTGATAGTGGGTACTTCATCATTTGGCTGCGTATCCTCTGCACTAAATGGGCACGCTATCTTATTGGTCCGCCGAGCCCAAGCAACAGCAGAAGAAGGAGGGGAGAGCTTGCCTAGAAAGCTGGGCCGATTCGACAGCTCTGTTCTCTAACGGATGTCATCTCCTCTAGTTACCGCTTCTGTCGCAAGCGCTGATCCTTATCGGATCAATCCTGGGCCATTCAGTGCGCGCTGTTTACCGTCCCCGCACCCCTCATAACGACTAGTATCAGCTAACTCTATCGGGTCGTCATACGTAAAATGTCATACAAAGTTTAGCTAATTCATCCAGATATATTTAAGCTGCAAGTCTCCAAGTCTATAATAATTGACCCCCAAGCCCTCTTGAAAAATCATCACATCCCAAATTTTCCCAGATCTGTTACCTTATGACAAGGCTGAGCTTCTGATCAAGCAAATACAATGCTATTCCTTTGGGCAGGATTAATCCTCTTCACTGGCTATTATGTTGCCTATGGACATTTAGCACCGTTGTCTAAGGTGCCCGGACCTTGGTATACACGGTTCACGAGCCTGTGGATCAAATATCAAGAGTTCACTGCCAACCGCCGAGAATCGGTGCATCGTCTCCATCGGAAATACGGCCCTGTTGTACGACTGGGACCTGGTGAGGTATCTTTTACGAGCCTTGACGCTATAAAGGAGATTTATGCTTGTGGAGGTAGCGGATATGACAAGACCGAGTTCTACAGCCTGTTCAAGCAGTTCAAAACTAAGACAATGTTCTCTACATTGCCTAGAGATGAGGTAATTTCATTTAAAGCAGAACTAAAATACCATACTAACCTCGCATAGCATAGCAAGAGAAAGCGTCTTTTTGCCGAGCGCTACGCTATGACAAACATCATGAAAGCAAAGCCCTTAGCGGCCATCCGTGAACGAGCAACGGCCTTCGTAGCGCGGTGTGCCGAAGCAGGTAAAAACAGCGTGGATATCTATGTGAGTCTTCTTGAGATGTGGTACTATGGAAATTTCCTAATAATAGAAGGTATTGCTCCACTGCTATGCATTGGATTGTGTCACTCATTTTATGTTCAGTCCTGGAGGTCTTAAAAGCCTGAACATAAAGAAGGACTTTGAAATCATGCAAGAACTAACATACCACCAAAGCCTCCAAAGTAAGTAAAACCCTGCTCTACAGTTTAAATATCATATCTCCTAATATTCATATAGAAAGCCTGTTGGCCTATTATCTTCCCAGTTTGGAGCCCTACTTTCCTAAGAGTCTCTATCCACGAAGCGCTCCCATGGCAAACCAGTATGTTTTAGACATGACTGCTCAAATTGAATTAGATGAATATACCTTACTGGAGAAGCTTAAGCGGAAGGAATCGAATCTAGAGCCCCTGCAAGCAGCAGCAGAATGCAAAGATCATATGGCAGCAGGTATCGACACAACTGGAGACGGACTATGCTTTTTAATGTGGGAACTTTCTCAGCCACACAATATGATCTTTCAAAAACGGTTGCGACATGAACTGAAAAGTGCAGCGGCGGATGCATCTTTGGATAGTCTCGTCTATCTAGATGCGGTGATCAAAGAAGCGCTACGTTGCTCCCCACCGATCCCAATGTCTCTACCACGATATGTGCCTCCGGGAGGGCGTAAGATCGATGGATACTATATTCCAGCCCATACTATCGTGAGTTGCCAGCCTTATACTGTTCACCGCAGCAACGACGACGTCTTTCCAGAGCCGGATCGGTTTAATCCGGATCGATGGCTTGAGGTAATGGGGGCCGTTGAGAGAAATAGAAATTTCTTTGCATTCGCTGTTGGGGGGAGAGGGTGTACGGGAAAAAAGTAAGTACAAATGTTAATTTTGTTTATTTTTAACGTTCTAATAAGGAATAGCCTTGCGTTGGTGGAAATGAAGACTCTACTAAAGGAGGTATACTCTCGTTTCGAGACCACTGTTGCTTCAGACATGGCTGGATCAATGAAGCTAGACGATCAGATTATCTCGGCGAGGCCCCAAGGGCAGACCTGCAAGCTTATTTTTTCTCCTGTTTAATTGCAGTCATCATAATAGCTAAACGCTTAGTCGCTGAATTCGGTTGAGGTTTATCCTGGATAGTAGACACAATGGATGTAGGCAATGACTGGAACCTTGTGCACACCAGAAGTAATATGTACTCCGCTTGCCGATCTTCCTCTTTGAGCAATCGCTGGCGAAATGTGTCACCCTCTTCACTAGTGTAAATGATCGCTTATCACCATAGTGAGGGGGCATTTGGCATTTGTGGTGGGCGGATGCGGGCGGGCGTGCAACTGCGGCGGGGCCCCCTCATCTCATCTCCTCCAGATACCGGATTTGTCTCCATCGGAGCTAGTGCATCGACCCGGGACAACGAATTCCGTGAGCCATTGCGTTGTTACTCTTCATAAATACGGCCGAAATACTCCCTGGTCAGATGAACACGGCCAATTCAACCATCTCACTCGATTATGGCAAGCCTCGATGCTCCCGTCTCAGCATGTCGCTTTTCCACGCGCATCTCACTACGATGGCTGCCAGAGCCCGCCCATGAAACAACAGACACAATTGTCATGTCCGTCGGGGAATGGTACCTGGACCTGCGCATCGACAAGCGAACAGGAACGATAGACTGGGCGATTGCCGGTCAACGACTCATTGAAAGCCAAGAACCCCGTTCGTTGCCCCCAAGTTACCTAGCTCGGCATTCTGTCGAGAAAATACAAAGCTAACACGACCTTAGTCCAAGTTTCTTTCACCCACGAACTTGATTCTCACAATGCATTTGAAAGCGCCGACTGCGGTACTTTCGTCACTCTTCCAAATGGTGACGACCTCGAGACTGGGTCGATGCCTCGGCCTGATCTCCCAGGTGCGCCAATGACAGACTACGAAGAAATATGGAGGGAGCTTCCATTCCGCGGAGGCCCCGAGGGTGCAAAGAAAGGCATGTCGTGGGTTCTGGAGTCTGACGATGGGGAAATGAGCGAAGGAGAGGTGACCCTGACGAAAACATTCCTGGGCCGAATCTGGGGAACTTATCTAGCCCTTCGACAAACCCAAGTCCATACGAGAAAGAAGAGCAGTAGCGGAGACTGGGTTGTGAATAAAAATGCGGCGGATGTCAGTGCCCGGCGAGAAGAATGGAGTTCAGGGTGGAAGGATCGGTATGTGGTAGGGATCGATGGGAGTACACTGCCTTCAATGGCTGCTGGGTTCGATGGAGAAGGAACAGGCTCTTGGAGGGTGCCGGGGGAGAAGGTGACGATCCGAGGTGAATCGTATATTGTGAGAGCATTTGAAGAGATCTCGGCTGCATTGCCAAGCCGACTTTAAATAAGCTTAGGAAGTATCCAACATCTAATTTTGAGCAGCTTTTGAAGAGCATAGTTCGAAGTAAGAAGGGATTTAGTTGTTACGAGTTGATGCTGGCAGCTGCAGGATAGATGACCCACACCGCCCAGTAACTTTAGACTGGCAGTATATCCAACACCAGACGAGGAAGGCGGTCGACCCACCTGCACATCCGACAATTTCAAGCGGCCCTCACTTCTTCTTCTTTCTTCTCCAAGCACCACCCCCACCAATGCTGCGTTTCTTTGCTACACACGACAGAGGACTATGTTTTCTGTCCTCGGGTTGTGAGCCCCGCTCACACCGAGACCACTCGCAAATGAGAAATTCGGAGGAATCTTCAACATCCAACCCGCGTCCAGTCTTCTCGGAGAATGGGCGTCGGTGCTGCCCGTGAGGGCCTGGTGTGACCTACTCGACACACCTGCACTTGGCATCAGAAACATCGGGGCACTGGCTTCGCCCTCCGGGGTGGGCTGGTGGTTTCCCCATGGGAGAGTCGGTGCGGAGATTGTGTGTGATGACACTTTAGTGCAATACGCAGCATACCTCACTCCTCTTCTTTTTCTTGGCCTCGGTTGGGAAAATGGAGAGGATGGTATCATTCGATTCCGATCATTCTGGTGGGGGTGGTGCTTCACCTTTCTTTTTGCTTAGGTCAGTGTTTTTGTTTTGCTCCCCACCACATTTTCCTTGGCGCGTGCGTTGTGCGTTGGGTGGGGCTGGAAAGAGTTGGTTTTTTTGGCGACTCTGCTAATTGTGGGTTGCGGGCCTTGTTCCTGCTAGGCCTCGAGTTGGGATTATCGTTGGACATGCTGGTTGTTGGGACCTATCTGGACCACCCTAGAGGTACCGGGAATATCTCAGCTTCGGACGCTGGGGCCAACGAACAAGGGGAAAGTACCATACAGATTTAAATGAATGGTAGATCTGTATTGTTCTGTTCCTGTGCAAGTTTGCTCCAGCGTTTCTCAAATTTAGGATATTTGCAGTACCTCTGGAGTGGTACCAAATACATCTAGGATACACACTCCAGGTAGTATACTTAGATAGATCCATCTTACCAATATGAACAATATATTCTTCGGTCTCTTTACAATCTCATCTATAGAATTTGATCTTCAAAAATTGACGATCATCGATCAGTTGCGTGAATTTCTACAGCTCTACTACCAAAGCATAATGTAGTACAGCTTCAACATCCTGGTAGGCCTAGAATATTAGACCGCTCGAATTGTATTTCGAAATAATCATTGGAAAAATATGCCGTCCCTTCTATTCCCGGGACACATCGCAGAAAAGAAAACATTCATTGCCACCGTCAGAGGGTCTCCATTATCATAGGGGCGTCGTTTTGTAATTTCCGGACTAAGTCATGTCCTTTACTCCTCATCACCAATCTGTAGATCAGGTATGGTTAGCCTTGTCCATGAAGACTATGGGAAAGTGCGGTGTCTTACCTTCGGGGCCAAGTAGAAGCGCAGGTGACCGCTACCGAGACCGTACTCAACGAGCAGAGGCACCTCCTGGGAGAGGTGCAGCGTTACGGAGGTGGACAGGTTGGAGGCCTTGCAGAAGTTGACCAGGTACTTGAGGGAGAAGGTCAGGGCGACGGGTTCGGAGATGTGAACCATGACGTTCTGCTCGGGCTTGTCGATGTTGGTGTGCTGGCGAAGAGTGACGGAGCCGTTACCAATATCACCCTGGCAAGAGAACTTGACACCCTCCTTGGTGGCCTCAATGACAACTGAAGACAGAGAAGTTAGTCGCTAGTCATGATCGCTGCGGCATCGTTGCCAATCAACAACTTACCGGACTCGGACAGGGCATTCAGATCTCTGCAGATGCGCTGGAACTCAGCCGAGGGCATCTCGACGGTAGCCGCATATTCAGTCTCAGGAATAGCCAGGTGCTCCTGGTCGATGTCCATGAGCTTGATATCATACTCGCTTAACCGGTCGGTCTCAGCGTTCTCAAACATCAGGTTCACCGCATCAGGGGAATCTTCCGCCTTGAGAGTCAAGATGTCTTCATTTTGGGCGGCACGCAGGACCTTGGTCAGAGAGCCCAGGTTGATGCCGAGAGCGATATTGCGGTCGCAGCGGTATGGGGAGAAGCCCTCCGCGCGGAGCAGCATGGAGACCAGGGCAACGTGGGAGTTGTCCATGGCTTGGAGGGCGATACCGGAGTCATTGCAGTCGAAGTTGCAGTCCTGGACCAGGTCCTTGATCGCGTCGACAACCTGGTGGGAAAGTGTGTCAGAAATGGAGCAAAGAAAGAAATTTGAGGTCTTGTAGCATCACTTACGCGCTTCAGCAGACTAGCTTGCTCGAGACGGGCTTCCAACACTGTTTTCAATGCGTTAATTGTTGGGTCTTCGCACACAGCCGAGATGGAGGATTCTAGACACACTGGTGAAGAGGGGTGTTTTTGTGGGGTATAAAATGAACCGTGGAGAGATGAGGAGGAGAGTTGGAGGGAAATGGGGTCGAATTGACGGTGATGAGCGGCGGAGGATGGATCGTGGAAGAGTTATTGACAGAGGCAGAAAGGACAGCGGTCTGAATATAAGACAAATCGCGGTTGCGAGTTAGTGGGGACGCGCGACCGCGACCGCGTCAAACTATATGCCTTCTTTGGGTTAGCTCCAGGCCATCAGGCTGCAAGGTGTCAAAAAACCCTAAAGAGTGTAGGTGTACTACATGGTCATGAATACGAAGGAAAGCAATGATAGATTCAAAGCATTTGCACTGCAGAGAAGTTACATATACACTCCAACTAGATTTGATGATTTATTCCAGGAATAGAAGAACCAGCCAAATGATTGAGCTCAGGGCCCAGTAGATGTACAAACAAAATAGAAAACAAGTCTGAAAGGTGTCGAAAAAAGCGAAGAAGAAAGCGAAAAAAAATCCCTTAAAACACCGTATTCGCCGGGACCTTCTATATTCATTAGGGGTATCATTAATGCTCCAACCAGTGGCTATCCAAAAGCCATGGATTAGGTTGGAAGAAAAGGGGACAGCAGGCAATGTCTTTCGCAAGAAGGCCAGCATTGACCTAAATACTTGTCACCCGTTTTGAAGAATTGTTGCCAGGCCGTTGCTTGATGACCATCTCTAATTCCTTCAGCATGTTCGTGTTGGCGTCCACTTTTTCTCGAGCAGATGCTTGCCTCACACGCTCTTCTCGTACACGCGCCAGACGCTCATCCCGAGTCAGTGATGCTCTCTTATTTCTTGATGTGGGAAGCACGACAGCCTCAAAGATTTCCTCGTCGTCGAAACTGTGAGTCAAGTCCGGGCGGATGTCTCCATTCAAAGCTTTGAGTGCGTCGGTAGGGCTGCCTTCAACCGCTGTAATACCCCCAAGGCTAGGCGTGGGCGACACTGGCAGGACTGTGCTCGAAGGCCGCGAGCGGTCGGCAGCACCGAGACGATCCTGGCTGTTGATAATAGCAATTTTGCTGGTTTCCCATTCTTGGAGCAGGCCCCGAAGATCGTTCCCGATCATTTCATACTGTGCAAGAAGCGTGGTCTCAAAATCGTTGGGATCGGGTTGGTCCATGCTGGCATTAATCTCCTCGCAGATAATGTGCATCTTTGCATGCAAGGATCGAACGCCCTGTGACAAGGAGTTGAGCCGTCGAAATTGCGCGCGCATGTTCTCCTTGCTTGGCGACACCGAGGGCAATGGAGATGGAGGAATTGCATCCCCTACGAAAGTTAGCCGGGGCTCTGGCGTGAAGGAGGGGATAAGCAAACTCACGATCCTCTTCGTTAAGGATGTTGGCCATTTTGGTCATGCTTGAACCTGTAACCGCAGCAAGCTCGCGCATTTCCTCCACGGCGGAACTCCATCTAGTGATATCGGAACCACCTCCATCGGCACTCAGTGCGAGCAGACAACATAGAACACTTTTCCTCATACTATATAGCTTGCCAAAAATATCTCGTAAGGAGCGTAATGAATATTGGTCATCCATGTTCCGATGCGACAAACTGGCCTCAATTGCCTCGAGATCATCGAGCCCAATGTCGTAGATATCATAATATTTGGCCAAGTTGACTTCATCTGTAAGCGGACGCAGGGTATTCTGCGAGTGGACGTAGCGTTCAAGAATCGACCAGAAGCATTCTGACACGGCTCGGCGGAGTCTCAGGCAGCGCCGAGTCTGGACCTGGTCTTCCAGTCGACTGATTGGCGGCAGAGGAGTGCTTCTGGAAAGATCGTCAGTGCGTATTCCAATTTGTGACAATGAAGCCCATCTTACATCCTATACCCTCTCGAGACAAGCTCCACCTCCTGTATGAAGACAACCGAAGCCGATGCAGTCGAGTCAAATCCTTGGGCGTTTCCAATAAAAGTCCCAGCAGCCTCTACAGCCTGGTGCCTCAAATATTTCAGCCACTGTCGCTTTGCAAAGGCGTAGAAGAAGATCCCCAGAACTGGAACGAGAATCAACAAAACACCAACTCGTCTGGGGTTGATTCCGGTCCCCGTCTTCGAACGTCCCCAGTGTAGCAACCATGCGATCGAGAAGGATGTCGCGGCAGTGACGACAGCGCCATGAAGCCCAAATGTTGTCGAAAGCGAAGGAAGGTCTGAAGGTTGCGATGCGGACACAACATCGGCTGCCGAGGTGTAGGAGGGTGCGCTGTGCTCATTCAACAGCTGAGAAGCGACAATGACGTATCCGAACTGCTCCAAGAATCTCTCGTTGTCCCCGCGTCCAATGCGGGCATTGAGTGCAGACTATCAAATATTTCCGTCAGTTTATGGAAGAGAAACGAGATGTGCGGGGGGAATGAGGGACCGTACCGAGCAAGCGCTGTAGAGCTTCTCGACAACCACTCCCTGGCGCGTATTCTGTAGGTCCAACGGTTTTGGCAGCTTGTTCCGGACTCGATCCTGGAAGCGCGACGCCCCCCGCGGGGCAAAATTGGAGGACATGGCATCTTGCTCGTCCTCGGTGTGCGTTTCCTCCACGGGCCAGCTCTCTTCATTCTCTCCCTCTCCTGAAAGCAGCGAGTCAGTCTTTGTGATGTGTTTCGGGCCGGGGCATTCCACGAACCTTGGAGGTAGTCGGCGAGTGGCGAATTTTCATAAACGAGGGACTCCATGGCCGCAAATCATTCCGGGGCGAAGTGAGGAATGGAGCGGAGATGGTGGGCGCGTTGGCGAAGTGGTGATCGGGGCGGTGGTGTGGAAGAGGAGGGAGTTCGGAAAGGCAAGGCGCGCGCCTACTGGCACATGGTAAGACGACCAACAACTCTCCAGTCACAAAGAAATGCGGGTTAAGGTCATAGGCGGTTTGAAACGGACAAGGAATGTAGCTGGCCACGTTGAATGTCTGGGGAAAGGAGAGAGTCACGAGAGTTTAATTTAGGGCAGGACCCACTCACCTCCTTTTTCACAATGTCATCGAGCCTCAACGTAGATATGCTACTGCTATGATTGGTAGGGTCGACTTGAAGGACAACTCTTAGACCACATTCTAATATTATGATCGACTGGACTGCTTGTTGACTTGCAGGAAGGGAGCTTGCCTTGCAGTGCGGAGGCCAGGTACCTGATGCACCCTACCTGGAGTAGGTACCTGCGTCGGAGTCCGCGGCCATCACACAGTCACACGCACTGCCGGTGGATCCGATCGGGGCCAAGATTACGTTGGATAAACAGTGCATGTAGAAGGATGGATGTGGTGTTTATGTTTATGTACCTCGCGTAATTAAACTTGCTGTATGTTCGAGTTATTTATACATAGATGATTAAGTGTTATGGAGGCAGATAGAATTCTTACCCTGATATAACCAAAGTTCTCGCTATTTTTCGACAATTGCCCGGGTGGTCTAGTGGTATGATTCGCGCTTAGGGTTCACCCAAAGCATTGACTGCGCGAGGTCCCCGGTTCGATCCCGGGCTCGGGCCTTTCTTTTTTTTCAATGTTCCAATTTTTCTCTCTTTTTCTTCTACCCTTTAAACATGTATCATGCCCCTTTCTAATGAACCAATGCACAGTTCACGGACCTTCTTTAGCGCCATTCTTAGTCTACATAATTATTGGTGCAGAGTCATACCTGTTAAGTGGGTGTCACGTGTATCATGCCCCGCGATGCTGAGCTAAGCACAGTTGCCCTGGACAACGCGAGAGTCAACAGATCCAATCAAAATGGGCAGCCACGGCCAGGCACGCCGGCCATTTGCTGCGCGTGGAGGAGCGTGTCGTCGTGTCAGTCTCGACTTTACGCCTATTTTCCTTCCCGATTTCTTTCTTTCCTCGACGATTCCGCGATCATCCAAGACATCCACTCAACTCACCGCTTCTCCTGAGATCAACAAACTGCAAGGGTTGGCGACCATAGCACCTCTACGAAACCTCTGCTCCGCCTTATCTGTGTTCATAGATCACCCCCACACCTGCGGCCTTGTATATCGCAACAACATGTCTGCCTTTCTCGGGCAAGCTTTCACTCCATGTCCGTCGAGGTCGAGATCCTCTGGCAGTGGCAGTGAAGGATTTGATAGTTTCATGGACAGCGACTCGGCCTTCGAAGCGACGGGACAAATCGAATTCACCACCGAGATCCGAGCACCAGTCTTGACCGGGTCTCGCCCTCGACGAGCCAATCGTGCTGGCCCGACTTTCCAAATACGTGACGACGTAATGGACAAGCCGGTCGGCCCAGCAGAGAAACGCAGAAGACCGAATGAATTGGCCAAACCGCCTTCGAATCGAAAATCCTCATTGCTTGCTCAACCGGCCCAACGATTTCGCCCGAAATTGAACTTCGCCCCGAGTCCTTCATCCAATTCGATCAAGAAAGAGATCCAGACCCAGCCGAAGATACAACGACGTGAAACAGAAATCAACGATAAGACGATTGCTCAGACCAACGATAAACGTATCACCAAGACCAACCATGAAGATGGATTTAAAAGGGATGTGCGACGCAATACCGTGTATATTCCCCCAGACGACACGACTGTAGCCAGCGTTTTCATGGGGCTTTTTAGTCCGCTTAAGAAACAGCAGACGACTACCCCTTCCAAAGTCACCGATGATACTCAGGTCAACACGCTAGAGGCTCAGATTGCAAAGCGTCAAGCTCGAAAGTCCATGGCAGCATCTGCCCGCAGGGCTCCATTGCAACCGAGCACAAAAATTGCACAGGAAGCCGTCACACTGGTCGATTTCGCTGGCAAAAATGGCGGCAAGGAAAATATTCCTCCTGGTGCACTTACTGGCAGTGAAAAAAAGCACACCCTTCAATCTGTTCATATATCAGATTCCAAGCAGGCAAATGTGGCTTCTGCCTCGAAGCCCATCCGACGTAATACTGTTCAACCATCAAGGACCACCAAAGTCTCCCAGCCTGTCACCCAGTCCCCGAAACCGCAGACGTCGACTCGAGGCATTCTTGGGGAGAAACAGATTAATGCACTGGCACCCGGCTCTTCCTTTGTCCGTGAGCAGGCTAGCCTCGCTCGATCTAAAGAAACAATGAAGAGCTCAGTATCACTAAATGCTCGCGCTTCTGCCCTCTCGGACCGTCTCGATGATTCCAGACCAGTCTGCTCTTCTAGAGCGGGAAGTCATTCATCCAAGCTCAAGAACCTTGACCTCAAATATCCAATGTTGATGGAAAATACTGCGAAGCCTGCCCTGTACGAAGACAACTGGCTATCCCACCAGGAGACCGTGATTACCCAACTGGTCAACTCCCTGCTCGAATGCACAAATGGTGACTCGACTCCTTGTGGGCCAAACTCCCTTCGACTGGAAATGCTCGAACTTTACCATACCGAATACTTTGCTCAACTTCACAAACGTCTCCAGGCATCACTATCATGTGGAACTCTCAGCATTCCTAAAGAGCTCATTGCCCGTCATGGTCGTCTCAAGCAAGATGTCGGGCTTCGACGAAATTTTCTCGACATATGGATTCAATCATATGATCTCCGTGTTTTAGTGGCTGCTGCGGAGACCGTGGTCGGTCGAAAGGTATCCAATGATCCTCACTTTCTCGAGCTTGGCATAGGCAGTCTTGATGACCATGCGTCAAAGCATCGCAAAGTCATCATTCGCAAGCTTGAAGGATTTCTCGATTCCTTTTTGCTTCGCAACGATGACATGGACCACAGCATTCCTGGTTCCAGGGATATCCCGATGGAGACCCAAGCGAGAGCTTATCGTCGGACTGTGCTTCGGAGCATCATACTTGTTGTTATCCTAGACCAGGCAAGACAGAGTCGTGGTACAAGTCTTCCTCGACGGCTGTTTGTAAAGTCCTCTCCTTTCAAATCTTCTGTCGAGGTGCTCCAAGCTCTCGCCCGTGTGTTACTGCCCTCTTGTGGAGACATTTCCAAGCCTCTGAGTCATCTTGGGTGTCATTTGGCATACAAGCAGCACCGATTGCAAGAGATCAATTACCAGATGGACAACCTTGCCGTGGATCTAAGGGATGGTGTGCGATTGACACGAATAGTGGAAGTACTTTTCTTTACCTCGGAGCATGTACGATCTGATGCAGAGGATCAAGATGAAGTCACAATGCACACCGGGGAAGCTTTGACATTGCTTGGTGATGAAACCGATCTGCCCCTATCAAAACATCTTAAGTACCCGTGCGTCAGCAGAGCTGCAAAGCTTTACAACGTGCAGATGGCCCTGTCTGCTTTGAGCTCCATCAAGGGCTCAAGCTCATTCGTGAACCATATTCGAGCCGAAGACATCGTCGATGGATATCGCGAGAAGACCATAGCTCTTCTGTGGGCCCTCGTTAGCAAGTGGGGCTTGGCCGGGTTGGTTGACTGGGAAGATGTCGGCAAAGATATCGCAAGACTTAAACGAAAAGCTCTTTCGCTCTTTGGACATGAGAGATGCCAGAATGAGCCTTGGTTCACTGTCAGTGAACTCAATGACGGCGACGAGCACGCTCAAATGCTTCAGCAGTGGGCCTCGATTTTGGCCGCACTGAAGGGCTTGTCCATTGCGAACATGACCACTAGTTTTGCCAGTGGGAAGGTTTACGAATGCATTATCGATGAATATGAACCTTACATCACTGGGAGTGGTCAAGACAGAATTGCAGCCAATAAGCATTCTCTGTCACTGGAGTCGCGTCTGCGATTGCTGGGCTGCAGTTCTCAATTTGGTGAGTATCCCGACAAGAGTGAGATAAGCTTTGAACGTATGCTAATCATGAGCAGCACAACTTGTCTCTCCCAAGACATCCTCCTCCCATATTCTTGACCATGACTTTACTCTCGGTGCTCTCGCCTTTCTCTGTTCCCGATTACTCTCTGCCTCAAAACATGCGCGGGCAGCCTCAGTTCTGCAGCGCACATGGAGGGCTCACCTCGCCAAGCGAGATGTCTTCCGGCGAGCTATGGCACATAATCTTGCTGCCGACTGCGCCGCCGTCGTTCAAACCAGAAACGAAATTCTCTGGGCCAAGGAGGTCATTACTCGTTGGTGGCGCCAAATCAAAGTTCGCAATCAGTGTGAAAATACTACGAGCTACCAACAACGACCCAAACTTGTTTCTCAGAAATGCAAGATGGTCAAACGCCGGTTTTGATCACGACTCTCTTTGCAAATCTTTTTGTTTGATTATTTTATGGTATCGCCCTGCATACTGATGATCACGAAAGCGTTGGTGTTGTATTCATTCTTTGACTTTTCGACTACTGGGCATTCTTCCTGGCGTTTTTGTTTCCTTGATTTATGGCACGGTTACTCAACATGGCACCGAGAACCCGGCGTACGGCCTTTAGTCCAGTTTACAAATACCCTCTTTTGTTTTATTTCTTTACCACACTCGCTTATTAGTCTGTGACATTCTACCCGCTTCAAATCTTCCATTTCGTAGTAGCAATAAGCACAGAGAGAGATCCCCAAGGGCTCTTCCGCGTCTGAAGAGTATAATGATATTGACACCAAATCTCGCTCAAGACACTATACGATTACTACAGTTCATCTCTCCCCTAATTGTATGGCTCTCATCAAGTCTTACCCTAATTTTGAAGATATCACATGGAAGTTGAAACTCGATGCTTTCACGAAGCTTAAATTCGATGTATATCAAATACAACATTTGCATCTCGGAGTTGCAATGTAGATCACAATAGTGTGCAGCATATAAGACAACATAACCCAACAAATAGATGCAATAATCCAAGCGTATCACTACGGTATATTCAACCTAATTTCAGACGTTTTCATCCCGATTTCAGGCATGCGTGATTGTTCGATTCGTTTACCAACGCTGCGAAAAATGTGAGCCAGTTTCGATCGTTCAAGGGGGAGTTTCTACATACACCTCCACCGGGGCCACCAGGTCCACCCTGAGGTCCGCCAAATCCAGGGCCTCCAGGGCCTCCGGGACCGCCATGGGGTCCTCCATGATTGCCAGGTCCGCCAAATCCAGGTCCACCGGGACCTCCTTGAGGACCTCCAAATCCAGGGCCTCCGGGGCCTCCAGGGCCGCCATGTGGTCCTCCATGATGGCCAGGCCCGCCAAATCCAGGTCCTCCGGGGCCTCCGGGTCCTCCCTGCGGTCCTCCAAATCCAGGACCGCCAGGACCACCAGGGCCAGGATTGTGATTGTGATGGTGATGGCCGCCTGGGCCGCCCCCCGGAGGTCCGTGAGGCTGATCGTGGTGATGATGATGATGATGGTGTGAGAAGAGACCCATATTGAAGAAGAGTGTGAGATAGTTGAGAACTGAGCTCAAGGCTGGGGGTGCTGCTCGCGGGTCTTATATATTACACTATTAGAACCAATCCTCGGTACTGTCATAGCCACTACGGGGCCAATTGTCGTGGCTTTGCCTGTGGCCTTCTCGAATGCACTCTGAGTCCCCGGTGGCGTGGTCAATTAAACTGGAGTGCCAAGGTTCGCCGCGATACCTAGGGTCGTGCTAAGCTCGCTGGCCGCAGCGGAGTATTCGGTTGCCTAATAAACAGATCAAACTATCGAGGATGTAGGACGAGGGGGCGGCGTAGGGCTATATCTTTTGTTTTCACGGTTTAGTATCAATCGCCGGTCCGCAAATAAGGTTTGTCACGACGCTTCTCCTTATTTTCTTCCACAATATCTTTCTCATTCTCCTCCCCATATGCATCCTAGGCCACAGGAGACCGTACAATGATCGAGATCGACTCTCGGGACCCCGTCAAAGTCCACGCAAGCAATTTGGAGCGGCAAATCCTGCACAGCCCTACCCGCAACTCAACGCTAAACTTGGACCCGCTCGGGATTAGAACGTGGCACCGAATGACGCGTCCCAGAGGCACACTTACGCATAGTTGAATAACACCGAGTTTAGGTTAGACTATTGGATTAGAATTCGGAATTCGGGGCGCAAATTATTTAGAAACTATCTCTAGAGAGGAAGAGCCGGCGGAACGCAAGATCGGCTTAAATACTCATAGACAGATACTTTTCAATAGATTCTTCCTTCTAAATAATTTACGAAATATCACTGTCTATACATCATGTTCGAGACCTTCAAGTGCCGGTTTCGATCGGCTCAAGAGCACGTCGCCGAGAATAAGTGGGACGCCAATACCGTCACGATGCAACAGCCCAATAGTCCAGCGGCCCCAGAGATGAACAAGACTGTCAATGGGAGCACCTTCCTTGACTGTTAACATGCCCAGCAAAAGCGAGCATTGTCGTTGATTCTGTTTGTGTTGTTTTATTTAGTTGTGCTGGTCTCTGCTGCATTGAGTGCTGCGAGTGCTGTTGTGGGGATTGTTGCGGTGATGATGGCCCGCTTGGTCCCCCCTGGTGGCAGCCCTCCATGTTGGTGAAGCGAATGGACGCAATCGTTCATTTGATCTCTCCAACACTTTATATTCTTCTTATATGTATTGTAATGTTCCAGCCTCGCCTGATTTATATTTTGACCATGGTGTTCCTTGCAAAACATGAGAGAGACCTATCCCAATGGACTCCAACGCAATGAAAACTTCTTGGCACCATTCATACTTATCGTCAAGCCCATTTCCGTGGAAGAACTGAGCAGCCATGGCTACTGGGAAGAGCAAGTTATGTCCACCGAGTATATGCATATCAGGTTGTATGAAGTAGCCCACGCCACGGCAAATTTGATCGGCGTAGAACTCGGCGTTATTCATGTAGAGGCCGGACCCCTCAGAGTTCATGTTGCTGGAGGGTGGCGGCTGCTGATGGTGAGACGCTTCATGTTGAGTGAAGTTTCCCTGAAGAAGCTCGAGTCCAGCGAAGAGAGAATAAATGATAAGCTGACCAGCCCAGTAGAGCGAATGCGCCTCGGCAACCTCAACAGCTAGGAAGTCGTATCGGTTAGGATAAACCTTTTTGCTCGTCTCGGACCGAGGAATGTAAATGTCATCTGGCGTGCTCGTGTAAAGGGGGTCTCCAAATAATAGTCGTAATCGTTCGTACCATGAATCTGTCTGGCGCTCTAGGCTCCGACACAGCTTTCTCAGTCTGTGAACATCCTGTTCGGAACGTACTTCTCCCGCGAGCTCTACGAGGTAGGTACATTGCATTAAAATATCGATTATTTCGTCAATCAGGTCGTTCTCCTCTCCGAGGGGTGCTATCATTTGCCACATTGGACAAAAAGCAAGAGCAGATTTGGATTTTCCAATCGCATGGAAGATCTGACACGCAAGATATTAGTCATTATTCAATATTTCAGGGAATGTTTACCCACATTTGACAGTTTCAGGTGGCGCAGTAACATCTTGGACATCTCGTCTCGTTCTAGCTTCTGATGATGTCGAGCGAGGACAGCATTGGCACCCTCCATATGGGCCATCCACCCGGAGAACCCGGATGTGCAGTTAATGAGCTACTTCCGTCAGATAATTCGATACAGCAAGTTTAACTGAAACCCAGGAGAAACTCACTTCATATAATTGAAATACCAGATTGGCAGAAAGCACTTCTTGGACTGGAAGTTCCGAGCGGGGTATTAGACGAGCAAAAATTTGGATGGCTTGATTGTAAATGCTGATTCCGCTATTCATGAGGCGGTCGTCATTGTACTTCTTCCCCACAAAGACAGACGCGAGCGCCGCAATTGCTCTGTCTAATAATTGGCTCTTTTGGCGATCCATCCGTGATGGAAATGACTCGATCAGATTCGAGGATTTCTGGCATCGGAACGAAATCTGGCCAGGTGTCGAAGATGGTACATAGGAGTCAATAAATAATGAAAACAGTTGGCTCCGAATCTGGGCGTTCACATTGATGACGGAGAATGTAGGAGCATCATCTCGTAGCAATTGTTTCTTGTTCAGGTGACTTTGGGGCTTCTTGGGCTTCCTTTGAGCTTCCACAGCCTGTGGGCCATGAGTTGGTTCGATATATGTATGAATGAACTTGGCCTTTCGGTCATAACCCTGGCACTGGTGGCCACCCCGCAAACATCGATCACATTCAGGGCGCTGAAGATCGCACTATGTACGACGCTGAGAGTCAGGCTCATCGCAACATCCTCGTGCTTCCACTTTATGCTTACCTTAACCTTCCGTCTCCTGCATGTGTTGCATCCCTGAGATCTCCATGGAGCGCCACGCATTCTGAGTGTGTGTTTGATTTGAATTAAGTGGACGAAAGGAACATCTGGATGGCCCCGAGGGGAGTTGTGCTTGTAACTTGTGCCCGGCCATGTCCATCCCTTCCCGATCTGGAACCATGCACGTGACTCTTTGAAGCGCCTGCCAGTCTGGTACATTCGCAGGCAGGACAGTGTGTACACTATGCAGTGCCCATCAATAAATTTGTATCAATATGAGAAAATGAAAACCTTCTTCGGATACTTGCTTCGGGTTAGGTACCCCAGTAGGTAACCTAATAGATACTTTGGTACCTTAAGGTCCAAAATATTCTCTATGGTCCAAGTTTTAGATCGGTTTAGATACCAAGAAACGGTCTCTAAACGAAAGGCAGTGGTAAGTCACAAATTTATTTCTACCTATTGTAGTTATACTGTATAACTATACACTCTAAATACCCTGCAAGAAACCCTTCTGCTCGGCCTGTCTCTTCTTCATAAACTGTTCAACCTGCTCATGCAGCTCATCACATATCAGCCTTTCATTCACGCCCCGAATTCGTATCTGTCCAGTCTTGAAATTGTCGGCAGTGGTCATACCACCATCTCTGAGATCCCAGAACCCAACCTGGAAAGTTGGGAAAGTGAAAAAGTCGGGATCATTAGACCGTAGATTTTTTTCGAAAAAGGTCACAGAAGAAGCCATCACTACAGAAATTGTCAGGACTTTCCATGAGAAACAGAGTTAGCAGAAACATACCAAAGCAGGAGGCCAATTTCTCCCTTTTATGTTCTTCGAATATTTCCATTCTCATTCGCTTGTAAATGCGGTCTATCTCTAGGACCACAAGTACGTTGTAGAATGCTCTGGTAGGAGTCGTAGACTCTTCCCAGAATTCGAGGTTCACGACATTCCTGTTAGGATTTCGTCAGAACTGAATCAATGTATACAAGGCATAAATGAAATGAACTTACCATTCCTTTTGTGTCTCATATTCATCCATTCCCTTCTTACGGAGCACACCCCATTCTCTTGTGATATCCTCTAGCCGATGATACATCTGAACAAGCTCTAGATAGAGAGATTAGCTAGCTCAAGGGACCTTTGGTGCTATTATCTCACCATTCACAGAAGAAAATGTAATTGAGATGTTGTTGATGGTGCTATTATCTGGGCTCGTGCAAACAACGGTTTCCGTCCCAACAATCTGTACATCCATATCCGGCACTATTCAAAAGTTAGCCAATGCTTGATGATACTTTCATGATAGGCATTTCTCACGGTACTCTCGGAACAAAACAGCCTTGTCATTTGGCTTCATCCCACCTGCAAGCATAGGTGAACCATCTACTATGCTGTGTGAAATGTAGATATAAGGATATATGTAGGATTTCTCAGTTCCATTTGTATATCCTATCTGGACATGTTGGATTCTAGGGATAATCAGCTTCTTGGATCGTCTGCATATAACAGTCAAAACTCGCCTCTTATTGTATAAGCAATGCTGGTATAATTGTGTAGGCACAGCAAACGCAAAATCCATTCGTTGTAGGAAGCGGAGAGCATAAAGATGCTCCAAGAATGTATCACGATCTATTCAGGTGAGTATCATTTTGATAGGTATGAGGGCTTGTTCCTACCTTCTTTAGTCTCAAAGTTAACCAGTACTTGCTGAGCTACCGAACTCGATTTCAATGCAAAGTCCTCGAGTATGAGATTGAAGTCTTCTTTGTTCTCCTGTGACGTAAGATCATCCAGCGAGCGTACAGAGCCTTTGGTGTCACAGCGGGCGATTACAAGACTTGAGATACCCACTAGGGCAACAAATCTCTCGATCGGCTTCTTCGCCAAAGCTAAAGCATATTAACTTCCGGACTAGAAGCAATGCGCATGGTGTCAACTTACATTCTTCCAGTTGCAAAAAGTACAGGTCGCCTTGCCCTGGACCTTTGAATAGTATATGCACCCGGAGAGGTTGCATAGCCTCGTTTGAAATGCTAGGGCTCTCCCATTCACATATCAAGCTAATCTTTTGCCTTCCAACTTGCCTACATGAGACTTTTTGTCAGCAAGCGATAGGCGCAGCAATTATTTGTATCGCTTACAACTCGCAGATGCTCGTAAGATCGGGACTGTTCAGGTCGGGAGCATCGCTGCCTTCGTCTTGCATGATTCCATATACCCCTGGTTTACTCCAGTCGGATGTCTGGGAGCTAGGAGCAATGAAAGATGAGTCTACCATCTTGAGGTGGCTGTCATTGTTTTCATCCGAGGATAAATCGCTAGATTTATCGGTTTGCACCAGGGTAGATCCCGAATCGAGACCTGCTAGCCTCTTGCGCCATGATAACGGTGTTCGCACAACCGGTGATTCTATCTCTTTCAAGGAAAGTTTTCGTTGGACCTGAACAAGAATGTCCTCAATATTTGTTGTCGTAGCGCTGTCTCTTCTCAGTCTTATATCCATACGTCGGCCCAAGAAACTTACCTTGTCTGAACCGAAAGCAACAAGTCCAACGATAACTTGTAGCTCTGGATCTTTCGCAGTATCTCCTGGATATCCTTCTCCTTAAGCGTCCACTTAACCTTTTTTTTTAATGAATCAAGCTTCGAGGTTGAAGATAGTCCTTGTAACTGTTTTTGTAACACCAAGTATGTATCCCCACAGTCATCCAGGGTCGAATTCAACGCATCCAACCATTCGGAACTCTTGGTCGGTTTCGCAGATTGGAACTGAACAATGCCTTGTATTTGACAAAGAATCCCTCTGGCAGCTACCACCTCTCGTGACAGCAGTTCTAACTCCTGGTTGTTCTTCTGCTTGACGGAACTGATGATGCCAACGATCTGAGTTGATATGGTTATGAGACCTGCGACAGAGGCTGCGATGGATAGGGGATCCATCCTGGTCTTTCCGAAGAACTGAAATCTAGCACTGAGTGTAGTTTTCAAGGTGCTGTTGTCTCGTGGAAAATCTCATTGAGGGGCATTATCACCTCCACTGAGTGTGTGCTTGGCGAGCTCGTATTCCCGCCATTTTGGAGGGGCTCATCTATTTAGCGCGGAATTTTGCCTAGTTAACATGTTTCCCTTCTTGTGGTATTTAACTTGTTGTCAAAGTTTGGTGGGAGACTACTGTGTTGTAGAGTATAATCTCAAGGTTAGAAATTTCTTTGTACAGATTGCACAAATTTGACGTGTGATAAACGTCCTGAACAAAAATATATCTACCAAGCCCACGCAAACACTCTTACGGTAAATAATCACCTAGAAAGGAAAGAAATGTTGCTTATTTGACTAGGTTATTCTTCAATTCTAATTTTGACCCAAATTTCTCAAGACATTATGTCAAAATATATACTCCGGATAAAGAGCCAAATGCAAGTATATTTTCGCTAGGAAAACAGCAACAGTAAGTCTAAATCACACAACAAGAGTATTTCGTATAAGTAGAACCTTTGGAACGTGATTGTAATTTCTATAATCAAATGCCATTGACTACTACTAGTAGTATATCTAGGTAGTATAGTACTCTTTATTAGGGCTGATGCTACAACAGTAGAAAGTCGATGCAAGGCATGACGTAGCTCCGTTTCAGGCCGATTCCAGCCCCAAACTTCACGACGACCCACGACGCCCCAAACAACAAAAATAGCACCCTACACAATGAAACCCATTGAATGTCACAGTAGAGTAGCATCCGCATGAAACACTCATCCCCTATCCCTTCAAGGGTGACATCACCGATGATGAAGCGGCGGGCTGATTCGCAATCCCTGCATTAAAACAGCATTAGTAAACGTCTTAGTGGCAGACCGCTGGATTATGCATCCGCCTAAGAAACAGATCCTCGTTGTGTTGCAAAGGCCCAAGCCATGAGTTACTTTTGCGGACAACTGTCTTCCGGGGAATAGGGAATAGGGAATAGGAAGGAATGATTTGTGAAGCGCTGTCGTTGCTCGGCATCGGCCTTTGCCGGGCGTCTTTCGAGAATCCTTACTCCGCCACTACCATGGACCGATATAGCAAGGGAATGAGAATATCAGTGGAACCTGAAACCATTTCCAGACCATATCATTGATTGTCTCCAGATGAGGATCAAATAAACTGACGCCCTGTCACCCCATGGCGCGGCAGCGACGTGGCTCCGTCCCAGATGATTGGAATGATATCACAACCCGCTCCACTTTCCTCTATTGCCATCTCTTTCATCATGAAGTCCATAGGGTGTACAGTTTTCGGCCCACCTGTGAAGGGAAGCGGTTAGAGCGGTCGAGGATCGCAAGCCACGCCGTCAGCGTGCTGCGAACGCATCGGATGAGTACGTATCGTGAAGGGGATGGATGACCGACAACCCGCGGCGCGTGAACTCAGTCTCCTCTTTTGAATGCAGGAATGAAAAGTCCCGAGCTTGTCCGATGTGCGCGTAGTCAGTTGCTCGAAGACCCTACGTACATCGAAGAGGGCTCATAGGGCAAGATAGCGGATTCCGTGCAGAAGGTGAGAATTGTGATTTGTGTTACGGTATTACTGACTTGTTATTGGCAAGTCAATCTCGCACGGGTGTGGCCCGATGACCTGTCACGATGGCCAACCATGTTGCCGGTCGCTTGCCGATCGTGACTATCGATGTCGGGGGAATCAAGATTCATGGATATGGGCAGTTGGGCTTCGATTCTGTTGTTGATGAGGCATGACTATCGTCGCGTTGAATGGAGTTGTGGTAGGCAGCAGTTATGATCTTGCATATCGGTCAGTTCCTAATATAATCAGCGTTCGTTCAAGCAATCGTGTCCTGCAGCGATGCAATGGCAAGTGGCTGAGCTCTCCGTGAGCCTCATTGGGCGATTTACTTCTAGTTTCCAGCTTCTAGAAATATACTCATGTCTATTTGTTGTGTGTCCTCTGTCGATCTTGTATAGTAAATTGGGTGTAATATGTCCACCTAGAATTGATGCAATGC
The DNA here is from genome assembly GCA_027569595.1 of Penicillium sp. G339. Lineage (NCBI taxonomy): Eukaryota > Fungi > Ascomycota > Eurotiomycetes > Eurotiales > Aspergillaceae > Penicillium > Penicillium sp. G339. The sequence continues at coordinate 1,545,895 of JAPDFJ010000003.1, read as the reverse complement.
ATTTCGACCTCGGATGCAGGGGAACGAGGCGCAGTCGAGCTTCATCGGGTTGATGTCTTCATTCTGTCGGTGCCTACGGGATTGCGAAAACAAACAGGAGATCCTATCGGACCGGACCGAATCGAATCGAATCACGAACAGCCAAGCTGATCTACCTGCATCAAGACCTGTGTACACCCTCTACCTACATACTTACTGTACACAGCTTACACAGCACTGCCACTCATACTCCCCCCTAACAGAGAAGTATACCGTGTCGCTCGGTACGACGGCTTGGCGGCCCAAAAACAGTTCAATAGATCGCACGCCCGCCAAGCCTTCTTTCTGCACTGATTTTGGCCACCATGATCGACCATGATCGCCCTTGGCGCAGTTTACAATAGCGCCAGGATGAACCATCATCGACCACCAGGTTTCCTCACCCCCTATCGATGGTCCTATGAATAGGCGGCGATAGAGCAGCCTTGGCGCCCAGACCAGGGGAGGAATCTTCTCCGCCCAACCATTCCTCAGGGCATTCGTCTCTCCTGAAACCTTCTTCAGACTCTGCCAAGATCCATGCCTCAAAAGGGGGGACGCTGGGGAACGAACAATGCCAATGCCAATACTCTCCACTCTGCCCCCTGGGGAAGTGGACACGACTGGCTGTTCTCCCCCGTACTCAGCGTACTGAGACGGTTCCCCCTTGTTCTGATCGTGACAGCTGCGTTCACCCTCGGAAACCTGTAAGTTGCACCGGGTGCATTCTGAAGGAGGAGATGCCCAGGCCTTGGCAGTCTGGAATATCAGACATCGTCGCCAAGCGGCGCGGAATGAAGCCCAGCCCGTGCGTCCCCGGGTGTCGACCACCTCATGTGCACTGCCGCGATGTTTGATGATCTACGCCCCGGCTGGCGATACCCTGTGCATGAAGCATGAAGCATGAAGCATGAAGCATGAGGCATGAGGCATGAGGGCATGGGGGCTTCGCGGAGGAATTCTTGGCGGGTGGTCCTCGAGTTTGTTAATTTCTTGCCTGGGCGAGGGATGTTGCGAGGAGCGTGAGGCAGCCGCCGTTCTGTATCCTGAGCATCCCCCGCTTATTTGCAATGTTCCGTAGACCGATCGACCGATCGACCGATGTCGAATGATTTGCTGTAGTGCGTAGATATGCCCGGTCGGGTTTAGGTGGTCGGCGAGAATACATACATCTGAATGCCCGAAGCACCGGCGAGACAGTCAGCTCCCAGTCACGGTGGCTCGGCGCATTCCAAGGACTGGATATATTCTAGCATGATTATGTTTATCCACGGGATCCGACTGCTCCAGCTTGGCAAGACAAATAACAGAATGTGAAACGCTGCCGATAGTCAGTGGAGGACCAATTCCTGGGAATGGATGCCTTTTGCGATCCCGTGGCCGGAGGATTCTGAGTATCACCATGTATACCACGTACACCACGGTCGGGTCGGTCAGCATCAAGCAGTCCAACGGACCTCGATGTATATTTTGTGCCGCAGAGAGATCAGGGGGATGATCAATTGTATCAACACATAGATATGCGATAAGAGGTAGCCACCATAGGCACTTGGCCGAGTATCAAATAGGGTAAAGTTTGTTTGTATGGTCCTGTGTACATACTGCTAGGATGTATATAGGACTACTGCCAAGCGAGACAGCCGCTGTCAATTGCGCTGCACGAAAGTAATTGGGGATTAGAGTAATTTACACTTTGTACAGCAGCCGATCACGATGAACTGTAACCATAACACTTCATTTGATTTGAGGAGCGTTTCGATTTTCGGTGGAGTAGGGTAAAATGCCTCATAGTGAGGGTGCATGCACGCTACACGCTGCAGGCTGCACGCTACTGCGCCGTCCATCCCGCTCTCCTCTCTTTGTCCTCTCCACTTCCCCCGGTTGTGCTCCGGTCAACCCTCCTGCATCCTTCTTCTCCTGGCAGGACAGTGGCGTTGTACAATTGGATTCCCACGAGTCTCCACCTGCACAGTTCACACCTTATTGACGATGGGGTTTAGTGTGGGCTGGGAATTCCCCGTCAGCACTTCCCGTCTGGTGCCACGAGCGCAACGCTATACTGGTTGATTGCTGGTCCCGATCCTTCGCGATGGCTGAAAGAGTATAGATTTGGAGAAAGCGCTCCGACCGTGAGGGGGTTCCCTTGGCTCAAGCCTGCCAAACCTCGCCATCTACATGTATTAGGTACATTTGTATCGGAAAACGGGATGTGTGGCCGACTTTACCCTAGAGCTGGAGCTGGAGCTGAGCTGGAAACCAGGCAAACAAAGGGACAGTGGCCTACAAAAAGTTTGTATACCCCTCCACCGTGATGATCACCGCCTGCCACTTCTAACGTATTTTTACCGTCATTTCAGCATCTTGTATGTTCGTTTTGAAGACTTCCACAGTATTTACAGTTTCTGCTGGCAGAAATTGATGACAAAGCAAAAGGGGTGGACAAACTACATACATGCCCCCCCTGGTCGCGTAGCGCCCTGCGTGGGGGTGGTCGGGTGTTCTATTCTTGACAGCTTGGGTTTTAGGAAATGAAATCCTGGCGGTCTCTCGTACTCCAGCGGCTTGAGCCCGATCTTGTCTCCAATAGAAAGACTCAACCGTCTAGTGTCGTGGGTCGTCAGGCTCTCGAGTACCACTGTGCACCATTTCCCTTCCTCCTTCCTGAAACTCGTATTTTGGGCGTCGCGCCGGAGAAATTAGAGCGTCTCGTAAGGAGAGAAGTCTGACGTACGTAGAATGAATGCACAAGTGCTCGCATGCACGATGAGAACTAAAAAAAAATGCCTCTCTATCTGGCCGGCATAATCCCAGCTGCACCGCCGTTCCGTTGGCAACAAGCTTCGCCCATTTCCAGCATAGCCGTGCCCATCGCATTGACCGGTACGTGGGCAAATCGACGGTCCACTGAGCGAGCTGGGGATGATGGGGGATTACAGGGGACATGCCTGTTCGCGCAGATGCAGTGTGGGGGGATCTCCTCGGATTCGCGAAGCTTGTTGAGATCTAAACGCCCGTTTCAAGGTTTTTGGAGGGGGCAGCTGCCCATGGATCGCTGGCCAAAGCAGATGAGGGTATATGGGCGTAGGGCTATACATCCACAGGAACACGAGTCATTCGGTCCCCGATTTGTCGTGCATTTGCCGCACCCTATGGATCATGACCCATCGGATGGACTCGAAGCATTGCGATCGCAACTGACCGCTCCTCCTGCTCCAACTCCCAAACGTGGGCCCCCTGTTCGGCCATTAACAATCCACAAGCTCTTTCCGTCCTAGCCGCCGAATACAAAGCAAGCGCTCGATGGAGTATTGCTGCTGCCCAAATGTCGGAGGAGAGGTGAAGCCCACACGGCTACGTTTCACCGCAGATCGGACAGCGTGGTAATGGGCCTCCAAGTTCTACCTAAAGCCCACGCGACAGAGCGGAGGTGCGCTTCGCCTCAAGTATGACGAAGTATGTACATGTATGTGTCTAGTGTCTACGGGAAGAACGTCAATCCCTAGCTGTCAGACTGAGAATAGCAGCAAGGCTCAGCCTCTTGGCACGATAAACAGTGTTGCCTTTCTGCTCTTGGCATGCTTTCAATGACATGCATCGGGAATCAACAAAGGCTGGGCAGAGCTGTATACCAAGATCGATCGGCAGAGCCACCCTTCTGTGGGGGGAGATGATGTGTTCGGTGCAGGTGCAGGAGCATCCCAAACGGTACAACAACATACATATGTAGCAGGTATAGAATGTATAGAATGTACAAATTGTATCCACCCGGCGAGGCCCGACCTGCGATACCCCAATACCCCAGTAGCTGCTGGGCACGGCCAAGTATAACTTACGTCAGAGGTGTCCGGATGGGGGAGGAGCAAGGGCAAAAGCGACCATTGAAGACCAAGCATTCCCTTGTACTAGTAGTAGTCGAATCCCATGCTAGGTTCCGGGGGATGCCCAGGTTGAGTGAAACAGAAGGTGAAGCGCGCAGAGCGCGTTTATAGTTCATGGAGGAAAGGAAAATCATTGATAGCGGGTTATTGTATGTACCTAAGATAACTATGGAAGTAGTGGGCAGTCGGCGGGTGGATTTGGTAGACTCCATGGGATTTGGTGGAATTTTGGTGGACTTGGGACTAAATAGGCTTGGGTCAAGGCTAAATTGGAAAAGAAAATGGAAATGGAAAGAAAATTGAAATGGAAATGAAATGGAAATCGGCTTCGAGTGAACCAAAGCGGCCGTGTGCCTGTGCCTGAACCCTCTTTGGGGTGATACGCGTGTGATACCGCCGATCGTGCCGTGGGCGGCCTGTTTTGTCGGGGGATGACCGTATTGTGACAGTCAGCGTACGGAGTCCGCTTTCATTTCATCCCGGCGTACCTTTCAGTACGGAGTGTATAGGAAGTGGGCAACTATAGTTAGTAATTACTTGTACGTTATTTGGTCTTACATAGTTAATAGTTAATAGTTCTTCATCATGGACAATACTCGACAAAGAAACATTCGAAACAGCACAATGAAAGTGGTACACGCATTGACCCTAAACTGAGCTGGAACCACAGGGTCATTTACCCGCCTGTGAGGGAGGGGCGGCCCTGAAGCGGTTTAGCCAGCACAAAATGCCTCATAGTCGACCGTCGGCCACCAACTCGACTCTCAATAGTCATCACGCTCCACCGGGAAATGAAATGAAATGGAAATGAAAATGAAACCCTGTGGTGGTCGCACATATCCGTAGAGAAGAAAGAAAATACAATAAGCACGAGGAACAATATTCCAAAAATAAAATGGGTGACTATGTGCAGTACCGACTCCTACTCCTACTAGGACTACCTAGCTACACCACCGACGATTGTTGTACACTTCTGCTGTACTATTTGGAGGCGCAGGAACCGTACAGTGCAGGGGGGGGGGCAAGATGCGTGGGAGTGGAAAGGCAGACTCTGCCGTGGCGACTGTACCCTAGAGTAAGACTGTGACTGTGAGGTGTGTGCCAAGTGAGACTGGGAATCTCGTAATAAAAAAAATTACTCTTACCAAACGAAACCAGAAAAAAAAAAAAAAAAAAAAAGAGGAAAAAAAAGGAAAACCCAAAAAACCCGCAAATTCAGCGAGGCGCTAAACCAAAAGCGACCGTGCCGTGCTCCCGCGTATCGTCACCGTTCTCTCTTCTCCCCCGGGGCCCCTCCAGTCTATACTTACTTGCCCTCGTCCTATTCTTCCCATTATCTCCACTTGACTCTCCTCTCCCTCGACTGTCGATTTCAACTCTTCCCTCTTGACCCTACTTGCTTTTTTGTCTATCGATTCACAGCCCCAAAATTTTCCTTCTTGGCGCTCTGCCTAAAGGTTAACTGGCGCTCATCATTGAGCTGCCACTTCGTGAAAGACAATTATTCATCTTGGCGACCCTCCACCGTCACCTTTTCTTGATGCCTCTGCCCCCTCTAATCATGCGCTGGATATCTTGACAAGCGTCCTTCGTGGGACATCCTCTTGACCTTGCGGTCGAACGATCCATTTCGTGATCGATATCGAAGTGTGCAACTACTACGCGTGATCATCGCCACTTGCCCTTCTCGACCTTTTCCCTCGGAAACATGGCTCAATCCCATGGCAACGACCGAAGTTTTTCTTTTCAGAACCTTTTGAAGATGCTACTTTCACCCGGATCGTCCACCCGGCCGACCCACGAGGAGGGCGACCTGGGAGAGGACCTCGATGAACCCCCCGATCAACATATCCTCCACGCCAAACCTATACACCCCGAAGATGGCAGGATCTTTGCACGCCCCACGATGACTGAACGTCAAGAATCCCTGCTTACCCGCGCCCTGAAGAGCAGCCCCGAGATGTCCCCCACCGAACCCCAAACGCCTCTCCACGACTCGACCTACATTTATCGTTCCTACCCTCACAGCAACATCAGTGGAATCTCCACAGCTGAGCTCACCAGTGATGGTGGTCTCACCAGCCCATCATTGTCCAATACCCCGAGCCCGCCACTCATGCCTCAGATGATGGGCAAGTCGTCCATGGGCAAGAAGGATGTGACCCCCAAGATCAAGGCTGTGAACGCCAATGAGAATACCGTCGAGGCCAACCTCGGCCGCAAGCGTTGCATCAGCTTTGCCTGTGGCCGTAAGACCGATGAGTCAAGTCCACAGAAACCATCTGCGCCACCACCTACCACTTGTCCCAAGAAACTCGAAGAGCCACTCGACCCCCCGAAACGCAGAACCACCCTTACCTTTGCTTGCCCTGGGCGTCAGGAGAAGACAAACATCCAACGTGAACGCTCTCCGGCCCGCAAGTTCGCATTCCGAACTCGATGCCGTGGGTCTCCAGCCCCGGTTTCTCGAAAAGCCTCGCCACCCGCTGAGAGCTCGAAGGCTTCCCTTCAAGTCCCCAACACCTCTACGACTGCGATTACCATCGCCTCATCCAAGGCTCTTCCGACGAGTGGACTGGGAAAGTTCGAGGAATCCGAGGCCACTCGTTTCCATGAGTTTGCTAGCTCTATGGATGAGGATGATGAGTGGGTGAACAAGGCAACGGATTACAAGGAAAAAATTACTCTGAATGACTGCATGAAGAAAGAAATTGCTATTCGCAAATTGGGTGAAGAGGCCGAGCAGGAAGCTGAAGACGAGGACGAGGATGATGACTTGGACTTGGCAGACGATGACTCGACGGTTCACGACTTTTCCGATGACGATGGAAACGAGTCAGATAACGAGGCTGGCTTCGCCGAATCAGACGAGAGTGACGACGATGGCTCTGACTACGAGTTCTGGGCTCCGTCTGCCACTGCCTCTGACTCAAATGTCCACTCCATCGAGGTGGTTCCACCCACAATGGAGCGACGTGCCTCCAACACATCCTTTGACTCAATGACCGACGATCACCAAAAATGGTTGCCCGCACCTGTGCAGAAGTCGGACCGTCGCCTCTCTCGCTCTGCCCCCAGGCCTATCAAGATGCGCCCAGGTACCCCGAACCTGCCCGACAGCACAGACTTTGTCTGTGGCACCTTGGACGAAGACCGACCTCTCGAGGCCGCCTACAAGTCCTGCATGGAACAAAGACGTCTCTCAAAGCAGGTCATGATTCCACAAGACATCGACCCTAGCTTCCCAACCAGTGATCCCGAGGACAACGGAGATCTGGAGGATATCTCGGAAAGTGCGTTGGACAGCGTTGTCTTGGAGCCTACTCATGGTCGGGCCGATGGACCGGCTAATAAGGCCTCGCCGCGACACTCGCCGAAGCGCATCATGTCCCCGCCTCCGCCCTCTCGTCGGGCCGGACGCACCTCTCCCAAGCGTCTCAAGTCTCCTCCTCGCACCCGCGCCAAGTCTCCTCCCCCTCCTCGCATTCGAGCCAAGTCGCCCTCGCCTGAGAAGTGGGACTTGCCAGAGGATATGCCGGTGATCAACTCTCCTTCCGGTGTCAACATCAGCCACCTGGTCCAACGCCCGCCTATTGTCCGCACAAAGTCTCTACCCCGGACACCGAACCCCTTCTTCACCAGCTTGGCACGGACACATCGTTGGCAGGGCATTCCTCCCCTGACCGAGTCCCCCGAGCGAGAGCACTCGCGCACCCGTGAGCTGCTTCACACCCGCGGCCCAATCGACATAGTCGAGGGTCTTGAAAAGAAGCGCCAAAAACGCAAAGAAAAGTTTTGGCGCCAACATTGTCGCAAAGCTGCCAAAGAGCAGATGGTGCGACGGCCCATTCCTGGTAAGGGAGCCGAACGGATGAAGGAGCTTGGCCTCGAAGTTGCTGAGAGGTGCAGAGCATACGGCGTCGGACAAGACGCCCAGCTCGTCCTATCTGTTTGAGTTCCCGGCCTTGTTTTTGTCAAGGTCCTCCATCTATCCTCTCACACCCACACCTTTTTTTCTCTCCCCCCACCTCCTAACGAATACCCTTGATCTGTACATATCTACTTCTACCCCTTCTACCCGCTCGGTCTGGATCCGAGTGTCTTTCGCTATTACATACTTAACCAACTTTCTTGTCATCCACTTGATGGTCTCTTTTCCCTTTACCTTTCCCATTCTCTCTCTGTCTGTTTCTTATTTGCCTTTAATCTCCTCGGGGGGAGCTCTGTCTTTTGCATTATTTCCTACCGAGCATATGTTCTCCGGGAGACCACTTTCCTTTCGAGTTGCATGGTTGCGGTGCATATACCCCTTATCTGAATTTGCTGCATTGTGGATAAAGTGGGAGGAAACGGGTTGGTACTAGTGTTACTAGAATATACATATCTTGACAATATTTTTATCTGAGCATAACCTCATAAACGCATAGAATAGAGAGATCACTCGGAAGGCGAGCATGTGCATGCGCACTAACTCGAATCCGCCACCGTTGATCCCTCAAAGTTCTGCCTCAGGCACCCAACCCTCCCCGAAAACATTGGAACATCGTGGCTAACCTGTCCTTGTCTCTCTCTCTCCTCTCCATCCACCATCGTCGCCCACACGCCCAACCTCGAGTTCAGAAACCCCATCGTTCGAGCCCTCTCCCTGCCCTCCTAGTTTCTCACTACCGCCATGTGGATCATCAACTGGTGTAAGTGCCTGACACGACCCGACCATACTCTACCAGTCTGTCCGCGCCCCACGAACCGAGGAGCACCGCTGGAACATGACATCCCATCTAATGGGGGCTGCGATACCCGTGTTTGATGCGCAGGCAATGGAGCCAGATCAGATACTCGGCGGACTCCCCTTCGCCCCCGATCTCACCCAATGCCGCGGCTTCTGTGCCTGTGACTCCGGGGGGGTGGATTGACACTCTGTTGGAGTATTATGGTTATACGGTTTACTAATGCTGTTCTCGGTCTAGTTTACGATGTTCTGGCTTCGCTTGGCCTTCTGAACAAGCATGCCAAGCTCCTTTTCCTGGGTCTGGATAATGCCGGCAAGACGACCCTGCTGCACATGTTGAAGGTGAGTACCCGAGTGCGGTGGATGGGACTGGGTGATATGAACGGGTACTGGGGTAGGGATTGGACCAGATATTTCGGATTCGGATTTGGATTGGCGCTTCAGAGAGCTGTTCCTGGTCGGATCTGGATGCCGATTCAGTGCCGGTGTCATTTCATACCCATACAGCGCCCTGCTTTCACCGCGAGCATAACGAAGATATGGCATGATGACTGACGATCGACTCCGATAGAATGACCGTGTTGCCGTCCTCTCGCCCACCGCACACCCGACCTCGGAGGAACTGGCCATCGGTAACAACCGTTTCACGACCTTTGACCTGGGTGGTCACCAGCAGGGTGAGTGATAGATCCTACCGAGCCGAGCCGAGCCGAGCAAGCTTTTGCATCCCGTTCCCGCCCAAGATTCACCAGCTAAGATATTTCATTCGTCGATAGCGCGCCGCCTGTGGAAGGACTACTTCCCCGAAGTGAGCGGAATCGTTTTCCTGGTCGACGCCAAGGACTACGAGCGGTTCCCCGAGTCCAAGGCTGAGCTCGACGCTCTCCTCGCAATGGAGGATCTCGCCAAGGTTCCTTTCCTCGTCCTCGGCAACAAGATCGATCACCCCGACGCTGTCAGTGAGGACGAGCTCCGTCACCAGCTTGGTCTCTACCAGACCACTGGTAAGGGCAAGGTCCCTCTTGAGGGAATCCGGCCTATCGAGATGTTCATGTGCAGTGTTGTCATGAGACAGGGTTACGGCGAGGGTATCCGCTGGTTGTCGCAATACGTCTAAGCCTCTTTGCTTGAAAGAACTAGACGATTTCGATCTGATCTTCAGTGACGACCTCCGGTTGTTTCGAATACTCTCCCTCCCTTCCCCGTTCGCTTATGGTGCCAGTGGACTTCAATGCCATTTTTGCCCTCAAAATCGCTTCTCTGCTCAATGAGGCACCCTTGTCCCCGCCCTCCCCAACCCACCATCCAACCACCCCTTCTTCTAACTACGCCTTGATGTGTCACTCTACAACTTGTAACCCCCCCAATGCATGTCTTTGACTTTATTTCTTTTGCTTATGTTTCGATTGTTTACACTGCTGCCTGTTAGCCGGTGACTTGGTTCGATTGCTCCATATAGTTCCAACTAAAATATTCCCATAGTATTTTCACAATGCGTAGTGGATTTCGTAGGGGCTGGGATGCCGACGGGTGACTACTAGCCAAGGCCGAAGGATATCCCGAAAGCTTACCCTTGCTCCTACCCGAGGTAGACTCGGAGATGTGGAGAACGGCCCAGATCGAGACAAGTTATATATAGAACTTCGAACTTGAAAAGGAAATAGAAAGCATTACTAAAATGAGATGCATACGGGAATACCGAGAGTTAAAAAGTCTAGACGAATCAATCCTTCTGTCCCCATCTCAATTCCAACCCTCTAGGGTCCACGGTAGAGGAATAGGAAACAAGGAAAGAAAGACACCCGGAAACCAATACCTTTACCCGGTACTACCACTGGACGACAAAAAAAGGGGGGAGGGAAGAAAAGGGGATGGAGATTTAGAAATGGGAGGGATGGGACAGGCTAGTCAAGACTTAGACGGATAAATTAAGAGGCAGGACAACACATTCGTTCAATTCAAACACAAGACCGATAAGACAGAAACAGTTGGAAAAGATAAGAGATAAACCAGGTGTGCCCCCGCCGCCTTTCCAGGATGCCGAGAAAAACATTCCGTCCACATGGTAAGAAAGAAAAGCAGGATCGACTACGGAAAAAGAAGAGCGGGTAAAAAGAAAAAGGGAAGAGAAGGGGGGGAAAGAAAAGGAAATCCAACAAAGGAAGTAAAAGAAGAATGTTAACAGGAAAAAAGGTTCCGTTCCGTAGTCCAAGGTCGCAGGTTGTCGGCCGGAAATGATAGAGACGGGTCCTTCTCGCTTGTCGAACGGGGTAGCCCGAGTGATGGCGTGTATGAGAGGCTGTTCAGAAGGGATTATCGCGGAATCGAGAGGTATAGAGGTGACGGCGTGTGGGCTACACCCAGTTGCATGAGGGTTCCTCGGTCGTTCATCGCTTCGTAGGTCTTTGAGGGGGACTCGCGGCGGAGGTGGTGGAAAGGTCGGATGTCATGGCGGGATATGGGTGGGGGTTTATCGATGCGATTGAAATGGCTTATCTCCGCCCGAACCTGCTGCACACGGAAAAGCTCGTATTGATTTCTTTATTTCTTCTTTTGTTTGCGCGGAGGAGTGACGGGTCCGCCGGAGCTCATGTTCCCGTAGACGTACTTTTGTTTCTTTTCTGCTGGTTTCAGGATCTGTCGAGGGAAAAAAAAATAAACTCGTTAGTATTCTAAAAACAATGCGATCTTTCAAAATTATAAGAAGTTTTCTTACCTGGAAGGAGCAGAGCAAGCTCTCATCAACGCTCATCATTGCACCTGCATTGTCGAATTCACCACAGTAGTTGGGCGCACTGAATAGCGTGACGAGCTGACGCTTCGAGAAGAACTCGTAGCCGTCCTCCACAACTTGGTGAGCTCGGCATATCAAATCCATATCGTGTTTCTGCAGGAAGCGTGACACCACATCGGGGCCAAATGTGAAGGATACACCGCGGTCGTTCTCGCTCCAGCCAGTGATGTCCTTGTCAGGATCGGACCACAGCAGATCGCAGAGCAGACCACAGTCAGGAATCTATTGCAGTCAGCAAATCTGGGCCTTCAGCCGCGGGAGCTCCGGCAAACAAGCTTGCCACATCTCGAGTCCAACAAAACAGCATGTGCCAGGGGGGGACTGCAATCAAGGGGGAAGACATACATCAGTAGGACGCATGACTCGGCGGATCTGCTCCATGGAGTTCAGGTCGGGGCTAAGACCACCGTGCATGGTGAAAATCTTCTCGTCAATTATGGCCGCGATGGGCAGGCAGTTGAAGCAGTCGGTGAAGGTCTTCCACAGCTTGATGTTGTAACGTCGCTTGCACTCGTCGTAGAAACCATAGATACGGTTGATCGAGGCACACTCGTGGTTACCACGCAGAATGAAGAAGTTCTCGGGGTACTTGATCTTGTAGGCAAGGAGCAGGCAGATAGTCTCCAGAGACTGCTTGCCACGGTCGACGTAATCTCCGAGGAAGAGGTAGTTGGCTTCCGGGGGGAATCCACCGTATTCGAAGAGACGCAGAAGGTCGTAGTATTGGCCGTGAATATCACCACAGATCTGGAGCAAGGAAGAAAAAAAATAGGTTAAACGCGGGTACCTCAAGGAAATACCGATGTTAGACATGACATACCTTGATAGGCGCTTCCAACTCCAGCAGAATGGGCTGCGAGATAAAGATCTCACGGGCTTTGGTGCAAAGGTAACGGATCTCCGATTCCAACAGCTGCACCTGCTTGCCTGGCCGGCTGCCCCTCACCTCCAAGAGCCGGTCAATGATGGAGTCCAGATCCACATCCTGGTCGGCCATGACGGGCGGTCTGTAAAGAAAGACAAAGAAGAGAAAGAAACGAAGAAAAGAAAACGAAACGAAAAGGACGCGCCGAGGGAAGGGATGACTTCCGAAGCGGGCGTTGAACTGATGACGCGGCGACTATGTTCTAACAAAAACAGGTTGAGTTAGCGATACAGTCAGTGGCTAACACGGATGCCAGTTCAATTCACAAATCCAGGGCGGGTTCCCAGGAAGCCAGACGCGTTTCCGATCGGATTCTTTTTCCTTTGGTCACTGACCTCCGGGCTTCCTCCCTTGGTCGAATTTGTTGGAGATATGGATGGCGACAGAGTGACTCACCAGACAATCGAAAGCACAATGAAATCAAAGGCTTGTCACAGATGAAGGCCCTACGGCCGCGACGATTTTAGGAGAGGTCTGGCAGGGATGCCAGACGGGGTGGACGGGGTACCTCTCCGACTGTAACCTGTGGGCAACCGGATGCAGAGAAAAGAGGATAAAACTCTTTGAGAGACTCTAGCCGACGGAGATCGAGGGCGGGTCCGAACCAGTGTCGAGCCGATTCGAGTGGGATGAAGAGAGGGGGGTGGTGGTTCCGAGCGATCGAAGTTTTCCGTGGGGGGTTTGAGAGGGTGAGAAAAGGGAGAAAGTCAATCCAGGGAGAAAAACCTTTTCGAACCGAACGGTGTCAGCGATACAGAGAAGATTCCAAACAACGGTGAACGCGATGGAGTGTGGCCTCGAAGGGTGAAGAGAGGAGAATCTTGCGCAGGGAGAGAAGCGGGAAGTTCCAGAGTTTGTGTTTGCGGTGTTTGGCTTTGCGCGGTTATAGATCGGCCTAGGGAAGGGTTATAAATAGAGATTCACATAGGGACAGACACTGGTCTTATTTCTACCAGAATAACTGTTAAATTCGACTCTTCTAGACAGTCCACATCCTTCTCTCCCTTCTTATCCTAGGGTTCCCCTCAAAATGGCTGGCGTGGAGGGGCTGACTTTGGCCGCCGGTCTCGACCCTCTCGACTGCATCGCGAGGGGCCCCAGCACGGTGACCAGAGCACCGGCTGCAGTACAAATATACCAGAGAGACCCTAAATACCCTTTTATAAACCTGCAGAGGCAGAATCGGGACCTGGCGACGGTGCCGACCAGACCACGCGTCTCATCATCCCCTGGCGGGCTACCCGTCTAGTCATGCAAAAACACCATGTACGCCCTACGCAAGACCCGGCATTGGCAGAAGGTTGACATTATTTTCTGAGGCGCATATCGCTGTTATGGCCCATGAGGAATTTGCAAAGACACCCGCCCGAGAACAGAAGACAACAAAAGGGGAATAGAAAAAGCAGCCCGCCAACACCTGAAACAAGAAAAACATGATAACAGAAGGTACAATACACGCGCTCTAGAAAAATGTCTTCCACGGTGCCCTCCAGAAAATGACGAAATAAGACCACAAAGGTAGAATTTTCGAAGTCAACGAGGAATGGACGCAAAAGGACAAAGATAAGCCGCAAACAAAGGACAAAAACACACAGCGCAGAAGCAAAATGGGTACAACAAGAACGCAACAAGAACGGCCGTAAATGTTCATACATCCAACCCACCATATTTCGTAAGTCATCGAACGCCATTAACAATGCAAAGTCGTCGAGCAGTTCAATCGACGTGCTCGCGAGGGTAAAATTATCCCGAAAACAGGTTGTGCCGGTTGATCTTCGAGATTCGGCCACAGGGAGTGGGGGAGGGGAGTGAAAATATGTAATAGAGGGTGGTGAGGAGGATAAACAGCCGTATCACCGAGATTCGAGGCGGTAATCAGCCGCCTAATGCGTGTGGCCGCCGCTCAATATAGCATGACTAGTCGCGCGCGCGAGGGATGCTGCTGGGATTGGTGAGTGGTCCAACCCATTTGGTGTGAGGTGTCCTGACAGGTTGTTTTGAGTATTATCCCACGGATGGTCTCCCAAGACCGTGATCCAATTTTGCCCTACTTCCTGTCGTAGGACTTCCAACTGCTGACGACAGAGTACCTCATCCAAGGCCCAATCCTTTTCCGGCACCTGTTGCACCACGGCAGGCTGTACATGAGGCGAGCTCGACGAGTGTCCAGGCTTGACAGGGCTTTGGATACTGGAGGAGCCCGACTGGGTCGCGCTATCGAATTTCCACTGGTGATCGTACGGGAGGATGCTGGAAGGGCTGATCGGAGAATGGATTTGCTGCGTGGGCAGAACCGGAGGCATTGACGGCCCTGAGCTGCCCAGACCATCGGACGTGAATGGATTGTCCGTCGATATATCGGCAACTCTCCGGCGGCTCGTCTTCTTCCGACGACCAGTTCCTGTTTCATGTTCTTTCCGCTGTGTAGCTTTGGCATGGATTTCCGTATCAGCGTTCTTTGGCTTGGGCAGAGGAGTTCCTTGGATAACGCTCGTAATGGTGGGTTTATGCACCACGGTCGATTGGTCTGGGATATTGGAGCGAACCACCGGAGCAGCCTCGGGTTCGGCAACTCGATCAGCCAGTTGTTTCCTCTCGGTATAACCGGGGGCCCGACCATCGATGATGATATCCTCTGAATAGCCAGGGCTACGACGGAACAAGTTCATGATCACGACCCGATAGCCAGAGTGAGTCTTGGTGAAAGGATTACCGGACACCCAGATCTCCCGTATTTCAGGGAGACTGGTGAGGCGAGCCAGTTCGGTGGGATCCATTAGGTTGTTATCACGCAGGTCGAGCCTCTCCAGCGACAGCAGGCGCTCAATCCCGGCCAGCGAGCGAAGTCGGTTTCCTCGGAGGTTGAGAGCGGTAATGGCGGGAAGGGGATTGCGTGCGAGAGAATGCAGGGACTCAATCATGCAGTGGGAGAGGTTCAAAGCTCGGAGTGCCATCAGAGATGCCAGACTATCAGGAATCTCGGTCAAGAGGTTTGAGGAGAGATCGAGCGAGTTCAGAGAGTTCGCAACGGGAGCAAGGCTGGCAGCAGAAACTGATGTCAGCGCATTATCGGGCAAACCCAAATGTCTCAGGAAGCGCCATTTTGTTGGAGGCAGAACTCCGGGAAGAAGAGTGGAAGAGCTTCCAGTTCGGTAGCCAGCCGACGTATCGCTCGAGTTCGAGCTACCCGAGCCCGTTCGTCTGATTCGTGCCGATTGGCCACGGGCGTGGCGGTGATGACTCTGCTTCGTGGTCGGACGAGTTGGTGAGATGCTATCAGCTCTTGTGCGGATTTTCGCGCCTTCGGAGCTGCCTCGCATCATAGGGACGGACCTAGGGCTGGTGCTGCTAGCCAGTTCGGTCTCAGCAATGGGCGAGCCAGGGGCAGACAGGGAGGTATGGTCCGGGGCACGGACAGGCTGGGTGGTACTGCTATTTGTCCATCCAAGCGGCGGCGATTGTTGAGACTTGGCAGAACGTCGTCGTCGCTTGTCGATATCATCCAGCACGATCCGTGTCAACAAATCCATGGGGTCATCCAGATGAGCCCGCTTGATAGATAGGGTTCGCAGCTGTTCAGATAACCGATCCCAACCATAGAAAGAACGGTAGTCTATGTCAATGATCTCTAGAGCACTCAAATTTTTGAAGGAATGGAGCGGCACAGCCGTATCGAAAGGAAATTCTTCATATCCACGGATCAGACAAGCTCGGTGGTCTGGGGCAAGGCGAAGGCACGGGATTTTGGTGAATGCGGAGTAAAGATACTTCAAGTCGTGTTCCTGGGCAATCTTGGCCCTCTCGGATTTGGAGGATGAGTCCTTGGATCCTAGACCAAACGATGACCAGAGCCCACTCATGCCAGACATAACACTACGAACACTGGAGACGGAGTGGATGGAGGCTCCATCGCCCTTGGATCGCTGAGGCTTATTCAGGAAGGAAACGTAGGACTGAGAGACCTCGGTATGGATGTTTTCCAGCCGGACATTCATGGGGCCCACCGCAATAGACAGGTCCTCGAACTGCGATAAGAGATAGAAGAGATGGTGTGGCGTGAGGGTGAGTTTGGCGGGCTTTATGCTCTGGGAGGTAAATTTCAACGTCCCAAATGACAAAGCGGAGGCCAGTGTCAGAGAGGTGGAGAAGGAAGAGCTGTTCGAGCTCGAGGAGCTGGCGGGCGATTGTGCAGGCACGGCATTTTTGGATTGGCGTCGGAGCTGGAGAGCGTTCGCGAGCGCTTTTTCGTGGGTACGAACGAAGCTGGCGAGGTTCTGTCGAGTAGAAGAAAACAACCAGAGTCAGCCAAAAGAAAGGAAGGAGGTCGAACCAAAAAGAAAAAAAAAAAAAAGACCACGGCGATCATCGTAGCTTGAGTGGGGGCGCGAACACACCTTGATGAAGAGGTGTCCATCTTCAGTGTTCAACTTCTCCATGGTTGGAAAGGAGTCCAGTGAGGCAAGAAGCCCGGGGAACTCTGAAGAGGATGACTCAGTAGATAGTATCAGAGAGACCCGACATTTTGCTGGTGCAACCAGGAAAAGAAAAGGAGTGTGTCGCCTAGGCGATGTGAGGAGTTAGCGCGTCTTGCCGACATTGGAGCAGCAGGGTTCAGGGGGAAGCAAAGTACCTAGTGCGAAAAAAGGAGTGTACCGACTAGACAGGTCGGATTTAAGAAACCTCGATGATCGAGGGGGAAGAGATTGGGAGGATTGCAGGATTGGAGGGGGAGAGGAAAAGGGAGGGAAATCGGGGGTTTTGGTGGCACGGGGTAACCGCTAAATATGAACGGGTGTGGTGAGATAGTTGGTCCTAGTATGTACTTAGCAGTACTGATAACAATACCGCAAAATTACCTTAGGTACACTCAAACTTTCCTTTTATTTTTTATTATCATATTATCTTATTTGGTCATTCAATTCGTCGAATCAACTTGACCATCCAATGGTCTGATCACTTGGGGCAGCGCATGGCCTCATTTCCTTTTGTTGACGCTGGACTCCCCTCACATCGAGTCACTGTCTCAACTTCCTAGTCCTACGGTTTCGTGATATGTACATACTATTGTATGCCACTTTTCATCGCCCTGGTCACGACTTTTTGTTCTTTCTTTTTTTTCCCTCTTTTCTTTTTCCATCGCCGGTCAATAGCTGCAGGAGACCCCGGTGGGTGGCAAGCCTATGAAAAAGGCCATGGAGGGGTCCTAGGATTTAGTTCGCTGCTCGGCCGCGTCTATCAGACCCTTCAGTTGGATCAGCCCCTCCCTAAGGAGACATACGACTGGGAATGTCTGTGGTGGTTTGATTTGATCCTGCTGCATGGCGTGTGGATGCTCGCCGCATTCTGAGTCGATCCCCTCCAGCAAGGATAACTCTGTCTATCACGCCCGCGGTGGGTCCCCAAAGTCTCCCCTCCCTCAGATCGACACGGACCAAAGAAAAAAAAAAAGACGAAGCAGACAAATCCGATAACTCGACTTACCCACACCACCATCACCACCATCAGAGCTGCAATGCAAATCCCACGGTGGCGGGTGCTGATGCTGATCGTCCTGGATCTCACCCACTGCAGCGACGCAGCCACACCAAAAGGCCGACGCAGACGGTGCAGACCGGGTGGGAATGCCGAGCGATGTTTAGCCCAGTTGCCCCGTGCTCTTCTTGGCCCGCTTTTTCTTTTTTAGTGCCAAAGACCCGCTGTGGACAGTCCGTGTTCCCGAGTGCTGTGGTGCTGTGTCCATGTTCAGTCTTGGTCCTGTCCTGGCAGTCATCTGCGGTGCACGCCCTGGCAAAAGGCACGCAGCAGGTCGAGAAATATCGGGAGATGCGATTGGCTGAGATCAATCTGTACCAGGAGAATATCTGCGTCTCAAAACTCATTCGCAACCATGGGTCATCCGCGAGAATGAAAAATAGAAAGCGTGGAACGTTTGGCGCTCGAGGAGGACTCCATGAACCATCTTCCAGCGAATCACAACCTCGCGTCACCATGGGCATTACGCTATCTGGCGCCATCCGGGTCAGCTCGCACTGACATCTGACATTCTCGGGGTGGAGCCTACGATGTGCGATTTCTCTTTTTTTTCCTTTCTTTTTTTTTTTTTTTTTTTGGCTTCTTCCTTTTTTAGGATGGGGGCTGCTTTTCATTTGGAGAGGGTGGTGGATCATCTTTGCTCAAATTCGATATGACATCAAATGTCTCCAATATAGAAAGGGTCATCGGGATTCAAGGGCATTCTTTTGTCTCGCTACGTCAATCCATGGCTGTTGCCCTCGTCCTCGTTTACACCGCTTCCGCATTCCGGCCCGAAGAGGGCAACCCTGGGCGTTGACCGAGCCATGGTACTACGCGATCCCCTTGGTTTCATCTATGTGAATACGGCCGGGAGAGCGTTGACAGGTCGCACCCGAGATCGCTTATAACGGCCTTCCGTGCTGTTTCAGGACCAGCCTGCATCCATGGATATGGACAAGGTTTGCAAAGTCTTAAAGGAGTGCATATTCTTCTTCCCACTCTCGTTGGCAAGAAGGGGCAGCGGCATCTACATTGTAGCACGTATCGGACTGGCCGAGTTAAGCTCCCCCCCCTGAGGCCGATCTTTCAGTCGCGGGGTAGGGAAATATCCCCATGGCCATTCACATTCCTGGGACCAAGACGCCGCTTTTGGACGCTCGGTTCAATCACAGATCCCAGCCCACTGTAGAGGCGCTGCGCTGCAGTTGCAAGGAGTTCGCATGCAGCATCCTTGCATCTCAGTACAGTGCACAGTGTACCATCTCGCAGCATCATATTTACCTACGCTTCTCCCCTTGGGGGTTGCCGAAGTAATTGAGAGCTCAACCAAAGAAGTATTACCCCGCCCAATTGAGGAATGTTCAACACATGGGAATTGCGACAATCTCCAAGGGGGGGCGGGCAACACATGATATGGGATCGTCCTCTTGATCGCCCCGCCCCCTTCCTCGGTCTACCTAGTACGTATGTCGTTGCAAAGGAGACGAATAAACAGTCTCGGGCGACGGCCGGTTCTCCACATTTGGGCGATCCATCCAGCACGAGCATTACGAGGATGATATCGCGGGCGCCGTGTTTATTGGATGCGACCTGGTCATTTGCAGCATGCGCCAAGACGAGTGTGGCTCGCTGAGCCTTCGCATGTCTTAACATCGAGGCGTCCTCCACTCTGTTGACAAACAATCCGAAATATGCAAAGAGCCCAATGCGGAAAGACCAAGTTCTCCCGCCTCTTTAAGTATATCGCCCCGCGGGGGAGGAACCTTGGGAGGTACATTCATAGCGTACTCACCCCTGGCTAACCTAGGATTGCAAAACTCACTAGGGCCACTCAAATATAGAATTAGAGGCGGCTACCGCGCAACATATCCAAATTACATCTAATCCAGCGTTTTTGTGCATCCATCGCTGCGTAAGACCAATCTCGTTCATTCGTGCCGTTAGTATTCGCAGCCGAGTGGCAGAAATCTCGGGGTAGCGAAAAATGACGCCTTGGAAATATTTGCTTTTTTTTCGTTCTCTCTTCGAGGGTTCACAAGATTTCAGGTTGATCGGCATGATCAACGTCAAGGGATACAGATGACTGGGAAAAGAGTCCGGGATAGGCCAAAAGAGCCTAATTAGCGACCAATCCGAGCAAAGGCCCGCTAAGACCGGATCTCATCATGGTGGGATCAGGTGACCGACAGCCAGTTATTTGAATTGACGAGCGCCCCCAAGTCTGATTCAGTTGGTTGGAGTCGCCCCCGTCCACACCAATAGACCATCACTAACTTATGTAGACGTGGTCCTCCGCAGCCCGCTAGCGCTGGAGAGACCTCGGATCCGCTGCACGTCCGATGTCGCGCCCGGGTCGCATGCGGCTAAAACAACAGATTAACTCCTCGTTAGCCCATAGGGTGCTTTCCCGGGCCTCCATTTCGGCTTCGGTATCAAAACTCTCCCCAGCCCACCAATCAGCAGGGTCAATGGCCATCTTCGTTGAGATCTGAACGAGCTAGCATCTAGCGGTGAAGCGATATCACTATGCCGTGCTTGTGCCGGAGGTTTTTGGAGGGGCATCTGCAGACTGATGCTGCGTGCATACATAGAGGATCGGAGATCAAGTCCAATGAGTAGAGAGAGGAGGGGTGCAATCCGGAGAAAGGCAATGCGGGTTGTCCGCACGGTTGTGTGAGCCATCCAGACGAGCATTCCACCGCGTTTCGAACAATCGGAGCAACGAATCTCGTCACACAAGATTAGACGTTGGCAGATTCCAATTGTGTTTGCGTAACATCGCGTGGTGGGATGGGATAGTACAATCTCGGACATCGGAGAAGGCAACCGCCGGCACATCCAAATATCCCATGGGATTCGTACTGACAATGGACGGAATTCCGATCGACATAGGATTGAATTGTATCTTCACGCCTTCGAGGCGGTCTGGTAGTTCGAAAGTCAAAAACTAGTTCTCCCGTCCCTTCGGATGTTTATACTTCCCTTGCGAAACAATTGAACCATGGTTGAATTGGAACAATAGCGCAGTTTGCTTATCTGCGGGGCAACGGTCACTAGCCACACATCCGCAACCAGCCACAGCCACCGCCATACCCCACTGTGAAGTGGCTGGTGGTGGGACCCACGTGATGCTGACGTCGTGTTCGAGCTTCCCCAACCGGATTGTCCCATGCGGTTCCTGCCTTTGTGCACCATGCATTCATGGTGAACATGACCTCCGAAGAGAAGACGACGAAGGCGACGCAATTCAGCCCATCAGACCCGGCTGGATTGCCAGACTACGACGAAGACTTTATCGATCCGGACGA
This sequence comes from Penicillium sp. G339, assembly GCA_027569595.1. Classification (NCBI taxonomy): domain Eukaryota; kingdom Fungi; phylum Ascomycota; class Eurotiomycetes; order Eurotiales; family Aspergillaceae; genus Penicillium; species Penicillium sp. G339. The sequence continues at coordinate 1,524,729 of JAPDFJ010000003.1, read as the reverse complement.
CCTACGCCGATTCGAGCAAGCACTCAACGCCCCAGAAGCTTCCCCATTGGTGGCTCTTAACGACTGGCGCCCGATCAACCAACGCGTACGCAAGACCCGCAGCCGTCGCAAGAACCCAAAACGAAGCAAGGATGAGACGAGAGAAGGCGTGCTCTACACGGTCCTAAAATGGCCCTTTCTCATTACCGTCTTCGCATGGATCGCGGTGCTGAGCTTCGGCTACGTTTTAGTCCGAGTATACATTTTCCTCTACGAACAATGGATCACCTGGCGGGGCAAGAGGGAGCGGCTGAGACGAGATCTTTCGACACAAACAAACTATGCAGACTGGCTGAAGTCGGCCCAGGCGTTGGATGCCCATCTCGGCAATGAGAAGTGGAAGGAGACTGACGAGTACGCTTACTACGATCATCTTACAATCACCAAAGTGGTGACCCAGCTGAAAAAGACAAGAAAGGAGGCTGAGTGGGAAGCTGAGCATGGCCGGGTGACTGTCAACGAAGTCCCGGCCGTGGAAGAGCTTCGTTCACTGCTGGAAGCTTGCGTGAAGAACAACTTTGCCGGTGTGGAGAACCCTCGGATCTATAGTGAGGCCTATTCCGGAACCAAGGAGCTGGTTCAAGAATATATTGATGAGGTACACGCGTGTATCCAACTGGTGTTGGACAGCAAGCAGATAGACAGAGAAGCCAAGTATCAGCACTTCAAGCATCTTGATACCAATTTCGGGCGGACGGCGCTATGTCTCTCGGGCGGAGCCACCTTTGCCTACTATCACTTCGGGGTAGTCAAGGCTCTGCTGGATAATGGTGTGTTACCAGAACTGATCACTGGCACATCAGGCGGAGCCTTAGTTGCTGGTCTAGTGGCAACCCGAACCGACGAGGAGCTTAAGCAACTGCTTGTGCCGGCCCTTGCCTTCCGAATTCGGGCCTGTCACGAAGGGTTCACAACGTGGGTTCGTCGTTGGTGGAAGACAGGTGCTCGGTTCGATACGCTAGATTGGGCTAAACAGTGCAGCTGGTTCTGCAGGGGCTCGACTACTTTTCGAGAAGCCTATGAAAGAACAGGTCGCATATTGAATGTGTCCTGCGTGCCCTCGGACCCTCATTCTCCCACTATTCTGGCAAACTATCTGACGTGCCCCGATTGTGTCATCTGGAGTGCTGTGCTCGCCTCAGCCGCTGTGCCCGGTATTCTTAATCCGGTCGTTCTAATGACCAAAAAGCGGGACGGTACTCTTGCCCCATACTCTTTTGGGCACAAGTGGAAAGACGGAAGCTTGCGGACCGATATTCCCATCAAAGCGCTAAACTTACATTTCAATGTAAACTTCACGATCGTATCTCAGGTAAGATGATGCCTTCGCTTATAAAGTCAGCCACTCACCCCATTTTAGGTCAACCCGCATGTAAATTTATTCTTTTTTAGCTCCAGAGGAACCGTGGGGCGACCGGTCACCCACCGCAAGGGACGTGGCTGGCGTGGCGGTTTTCTCGGCACCGCTATTGAGCAGTATATCAAACTTGATCTTAACAAATGGCTTCGAGTTCTGCGCCACTTGGAGCTTCTACCTCGACCACTGGGGCAGGATTGGAGTGAGATCTGGCTACAAAAGTTCAGTGGTACTATCACAATCTGGCCCAAAAGCATTGCTTCCGACTTCTATCATATTCTCTCGGATCCAACTCCCGAGCGGCTTGCTCGCATGATTCACGTCGGTCAGCAAAGTGCTTTTCCTAAAATCCAGTTCATCAAGAACCGACTCAATATCGAAACGGCGATCATGAGAGGCCTCCAAGAATGCTCTGTCACCGGGGGCCGTTCGCTGTCCCCGATTCTGTCACGTCGGCGCCATTATCCGGAACATGAGCCATCTGATGCCTTGATTGAGCGACTAGATGAGAATCTCCCTGAAAGACACAACGATTCTGGATACAAGTCCGACTCGCATTACGTGGACTTTTCCGATAACATGTCGCATTCTACGGCCTCCTCACGCCCTCAGACCCCGGGTTCCCGGAGGGGTAGCCTGATGGAGGAGATGCGGCGCCAGTCGGCTGTCTTCTTCGATGATTCGGATTTGTACGGTGACGAATATGCTGCAGTCACCTGAGTTGTATTTGCGGCGGCTTAAGCGCGTGCTTTTGTGGAAGGCGACCAGATCAACCCATGACGCCGAGCAAAGTCTTCCCTTTTTGAGCACCCTGCAGCCCCGTCTTCCGTCATGATACCTCCCGTACCGATGCGATATTGGATATGACAGGCGGCTCCCGCTGATCTCTTTGCCTGAGGGGGCGGATACTTTCGGGTCTGACTTCCCTCGACATCTTCCTTATCCTAGGGTGCCCGCGCCCCCGCTTTTCCAATATCTTGCATTCGCATGCCAAGGAGTTCTGCTTGTTAGCCTGGGTGCATGTTATCACACACACTTTTTGAGTTTTGCTTGTGCTTTTTTGCAATTTTCTCTTACGACTCTTACGACCCTGCTGGTGGCCTTCTTGCTGGGTAAATATCATTACCGGTTATGGTCGGCATTCTTGTAATATAAGCAACATCATTACTTTCCTTACGTGTACGAATATAATATGTTTTTGGGCAGATCTTATCTTCCGATTTCCGGGGGCCAAGTCTTATCTATGTGTATAAATATACAACTGGGTTAGATTGACGCAGCGACAATTCCAGTGCGGGGCCGAGGCACGATGACATCAGTCAATGTCCAACCTTTTTGGAGCATAACTATCAGATCGAATATTCGACGCTAATGCAATGCATCATGGTGTCATTTAATATATATTTCATTCAACTTTACGTGCATGGTAGCCTGCCCAGGTGGAGGTAGTACAACTTGAAATAATATCCACTTTGGTAGAGATGACGTTTGTGGTAGAACGATGGAATTACCACTGGTATGGAAGTGGATTCAACATATATTTGTTTCTCAAAAGGGCCTCAATAGTTTAGTATTGAGTACTATGATACGTAGTATTGACTTGGCTTTCATACCCTCGAAAAGCGGGCCATTTACTAATTCAAAGTTGTTCATGAGGCTACGAATAACCCGTCAAGGATTTCATCAATAATACTAGATACTAGTAGAACTTGGATCTCATTACTGAGATTAAATATCAATCAATAGATGGGAGACTTTATCACCCAACTAGCCACCACAGATAAAACTTATAAACGATCCGATTCAGAACTTCAACCTCACTTTTCAGTATGTACACTACTAATCTAATAATAGCATCGAACCTGCACATCGTCCATTGGCCAAAGTAGCGATGACAACTACCAGAAATTGGTTCTTTGGAACTTTAGCAATTTCTGGAAATCGCTCAAGTCTTCCAGGTCGGGAAATTGTTGCTTCCCATTTCCACTTCTCGTTCATGAAATAGCTCACAGGAGATTGTTCACCGTTGACGAATATATTAACAGAAGATACTTCAACTTCTGGATCGTTCGATAAGACAGTACCCTCAATCAAGACCTGGCGACAGATAACCGGCTCGGTTCCCTCTATCTGCTCACACTTTGTATCGATAATTTCGAGGATAGGTTTGGCTTTCATGGACTGCATCTGGGCAGAGGTAGATAGTGAAATATGATCTGTCGGCAATGGAGGTGTGAGCGAAGGAACAGTTCGAGCTCGAGATGCCACTTCGTATGCATATGCGTAACGAAGGATGTCGTTATCTGAGTAGGCTTTTGATGCAAATGTGACTCCCACGGGAATCTGTTTATCCTTTATTGTGCCCATTGGGATAGTTATACAAGGAATACCACAATGTTTGAGGGCTCGCCCACCGTTAGAGTACTTGACTCCGTCTTGCAGAGCATGTTTCATCGATTCTATTTCCTCATCACAGTTGGCGTATGCAACATCTCCATTGGTAGGAAATGCGAGAAGGTCGAAGCCATTGAAGTCCATCCAGTCTTCTAATTCTCTCTTCCGCATGATTTCCAACGATTCGACGGCTTTCTTTGTCCCAGTAAATGTGTATATTGTACTTTTCCGGTCTTTGACGAAGTCAATCATGTCAGAGTAGCGTACTTGGTTTTGTGCCTCTGTATGTTTTATCGGGTCATCCATTGGGGCGATATGTGGATGGATTTTGTCAGGATCTGATGCAGGAAGGTTTGGGCACTTCGCATCATTGTTCATTCGGAGGAAGTCGTCCCAGGCTGTAGCAATCATTTGGCAACGCTCGATACTGGTCCACTGATCAGGCATTCCTGGCACATTGCAGCTTTGTCCAGGAAAATATTTCTTGGTATATTTCTCGAGGAAAGGAAAGTCAGTCTCAATGACGATGGCTCCAAGTGCCTCTAACTTCGTACGGGTTTTCTCCCAAAGCCTTTGCACGGTTTCTGTGCACACATGAAATGGCTTTGCGGATGGGGCACCGATGAAACATCTGGGAACAGCGACACGTTTCCCAGAAAGTGATGCAGATTCCCCCAATGAGCTAAAACTGGAAGGTCGGACGTCCGAAGCTTTTGGGATAGAAACGAATTGTTGATTTCTCCAAAAATCAATACCATCTGCTGCCTGTACATCATCGGTCACAATGACATCCAGAACAGTAAATAAATCTTTCATGGTTCGAGTATGAGGGACAATAACATCACAGGTTGGGTAAAGAGGCCATTGACCTCTGTTCGGTATCAATCCTCGGGACGGCGAATATCCAATTAACGCGTTATTGGATGCTGGCGCCCGCCCCGAAGAGACTGTTTCCCCTGCAAGTCCAAAGGCAGCAAAGCTTGCCGCTGTTGATGTACCACATCCATTTGAGGAGCCAGATGCATAGGCAGTGGTGGAATAGGTGGGATTGTAAGGGCTTTCTGACCTGCCATAAAGCCCTCGCTGTCCACCACCATCCGCCATTGCTGGCATATTGGTCTTGCCAATTACCACAGCGCCAGCTTTACGAAGGGCTGAAACAACCGCTGCGTCATCCGAGGCAACCAAGTTGCTAAAGGCAGGAGACCCGGCGGCTACGGTCATGCCTTTGACCTTGAAGCTGTCCTTGACTGTGAATGGAATACCTTCCAAGGGCCGTGGTGGTAGGCCGCTCGCCCGATAATCATCCGATTTCTGGGCTTCGTCGAATACATTTGGATTCAGTACACAGACTGAGTTCAGCGAAGGTCCTCGACAATCGTAGAATCCAATTCGGTGCAGGTAGAGGGATACAAGTCGCACACTAGTGATGGCACGAATCTCCAAAGCATGAAGCAGCTCGTCGACGCTGGATTCGACAAGATTTATTGTGTTTGATGGTTCTTCAATATCAAGTGCCGGCATTTTCATTGCAGATTTGTAGTTTGTACTGAGACAATATCGAAAGGGAAGAGAGAGAAAAGAGCAACGTGAATTTGAGGATAATATCCTGATTGTATTTGAGCTTTATATTTAAGACCAATTGCTTCAGTCCTTTTCTATTGAATACAATTGACTGATGCTATGTTTTGATGTTCGGAGCTCTATACTCCAAGGACTGCAAACTTTCTTCTGATTGGCCAGAGCTCCTCTCGGCTCGACTTTCTCTTGGGAGCAAACCGGCTCGCATTTCCATTTCTACTTCCCTCTTCAAATTTCTATATTTTACTGTGAAGGCAGAAAGAGTCGTGATAATCGAGATAGGCCATATAATCAATAAGTCTGACTCTCATATCACTTATCCACCTCTCTCCTACAAATAACATTTAATTATGTTGTATAGTGCTTTCAAAAAAGATGTCAGCTTCATTTGACAATGAAGTTTGATTGCTATTTGGTATACTTAATTATTATATGAGAATAGCCCTTATCCCCATCTCACGCATAGTGATTCTGCTATCGGCACGACCAGTCTCCTGCAGCTGCCAGCACTTCCTGATGATCTTCAAAACCGTTGCACTGTTCCCTATTCTCCCAGATTCGCGAACCATATCTAACATCAAGTTCTCAAAAAATGAATGACTGTGTGGCTGCGCCATACAACCTATCACACACAATGCCCACACTGACCCTGTGAGAGAATATGTCCAGGGTCTATTATGGAGCGCAACTATACTCCTTGCCACCCCACTTTGAATCTCCGGGAGCGCAGGCAAGGGTCCAGATACGGTGCTATGTAGCAACACCAATGCGGCAAGTGAGAAGAGACGAGTGACCCAGTTTGACATTGGTTCAACATCTGTGTGTCCCTGGAGATTATTTTATCAGCAACAGTCCCGGCAAGGAGGAAAGGAAAACAATCAAATGTTATCTTCTTACGCTTCGGGCCAGATCGAGGCTCTCAATTCCATTCTCCAAGCGCCTTTCTATCTCCTGGCCCTTGCTGGCCAGCTCACGGATACTTAATACTCCATCTTTTTCTTGTACTTCCTTCCAAATCGCAAAATTTGCAATATCCCCAATAATTTCCATAACCCAATTTTGACATCCCATGAGATCCGCTGTATTCAAGCCCGGTATTTGGAGCCAGCGTTGGTAAGGAAGTTGTGGGGCACGTCCGGTTGGAAGACAGGCGAAAAGGTCGAACCATATAACAGTCACAACGAGGAATTCAAGACCATCTTTAACGCCGCCCTTTATAAGCTGAAGGTTTTCGATTAGGGGACTTGAGTGTTTGTTGCTATCATGCAGCGTGGGGTTGAAAATAGCTTCAGCTGATAATAGATTCATCACGGACGTAGCGGCGTCAAGATGCACGAGCCAATCGTGCTCTGCGCCACTAAATACCTGGATAATAGTGTTATAGTATTAGATATTTAATGCAAGAGAATATTGGTCTTCCTTCTCTCACCTCGAAGCTTATCAACATGAAACTACATGTCAGAAACTCCGCCAACTCAGCATGGTCTTCACGTAATTTATCCCCTTTCTCACTCATGAGATCACAAAGTTCTCGTAGAGCTCTTGAGTGGTGATCCAATGCTCTGTGTTTTCGCTGGAACTCTTCTTCGGTTCCGATTATTGCACTTTGAAGAAGGGATGCAAGACTCAGCGCGGCGTGATAGAGCGGCCCCCGTTTTATCAGGAGCAAGAACAGCCAACCCCGATTTCCTAAGCGAGAGCGAGCATCATGATAAGGGAATTGCCATGGGAATACTCGATCAAGATAATGCATCAATAACCATGCCTCTTGAGGATCAATATTCGCGTTACTATCCAGAGGTCTTGGGCTAGGTTCGGCACCATCTTCGATAGTATCGTCCTCGGCACAGCTGTCGATGTTATTTACTGGCTCAAGTAAAGGCTCCGACCTATCTGGCTCATGATCCGCAAGTGATGAGTAGGATGGGCTGCGAGGTGTAATCACAGCGTTCGACGGCTCGTCTCCCTGTGTTGACGCTGGTGTTTCAGATAGTGATCGAGACAATTCGTTAGCTCTTCGCCGAGCACGACCCTGCATTTTCTTGACATGGCGGAAATTCTCCTTGATAGCAGCCTTGATACGTGTCTTTTCTTTTTGCTCCTCAGATCCACCATCCATCCACACTGGCTTAGGTCCATAGCCGTGGCAGTGAACATGTCGATCAGTGCATTCTTTGCACAATGGTTTTTCCAAATCGCATCTTCGATGCCTTACACGGCATGTCCAGCATCCCGGTGAGACTAGATGCATCTTTGAAGCTCGTGTGATTGATTTTGTGCAAGACGAAGTTCTCAGGGAGGGGAACGGAGCTTCGAAGATAGCCAAGGTGGGAATCCAATTAGGAAGCTCGAAGCGCCGCCTGATGATGTAATCATTCGCTCAAACAGGCAACCCACTTGCCCAAGTTTAGAAATCAGAGTCTTGCATGGTTGTGTACTAGTATTGAGGGATTGGGTATTTATCTATCTCTCCTATGTACATATGCTATGCCTGTATTCCTCGCATTCTTATCTTGTGCTTATTCGATATGCGTATCTTCCGTTCACTTGCTGATCACAAGTTATAGTTTGAGATATTGGCCGGACAATTATCATTATCCAGCATTGCATGAGAACGGCCGACTAATAGATCCAGTCTGAAACTTCGATATCTGTAAAATTTAGCTCAAAGGTCTCTTGATTGTTTTAAACAGGTGCAGAACTTACCACCTCAGTCACAGTTGCGTACATCCCGCATCCGAGCACGGTAATTCCGACAATAAACACAACCAGGTTCAAGACCGTATGACGAATATTCTTCTTGTCGAAGCAAGACCCTTCTTTTAGAAGAAAGAACCATAGAACAGGGGGTATATAGAAGGAGAAGCCGGATACGAGTAAGCAGCCGCAGATTGAAAGTAGCTCGGAAAAGAAGGGAATGGCTTCGGCAATAATCCAGGCGAGAATATTGATTAAAGCCACGACCAACAACCAGGATATCCACCCCTTGGTGGTATTGACATAACGAACAATTGAATCTTGGTATATCCGGCCATGAATAAAGCGACAGGCAACAGTTGCGTTGATGGAGCCGGAGATAAAAATGACTGGCAAGGCCACACCAAAGGCGATTTTGGCAAGTAGGGGACCGGCGGACAGCAGCGCGGGAGATTGAACATCTTGCCCCACAAAGGCATATATAAGCGCTCCTGTGATGGTATAAATTGTCATCTGTGTCGTTGCCAGTGCCGTGATAGATTTGGTAAAGTCTTTCGGGGTGTGCATCTCGTCCATAAAGGATGGTTGAGCGGAGGAGAAGGCATAGGCGAAAACGATATTGGAGATAGCAACAAAAGCTTCGCTGAACGTCAGGTTTTCCTTAGGCCATGCCGACCATGGAGACGAAACGTTCCTTGACTCATGGCTTTGAATGCCAGTTCCAATGATACTGATTCCAATAGCCACAATAATAGACACAAAGTCAATATACCCCAGGATAGATATTTCAGCGAAGGAAGGAGGTACGGCAAAGGCGAAAAGTATAATGGCAGAGACGACACTGAAAACGAGAGCGCATACGTTACTCTCAGTGATAGTAGCAAGTGCAAGTTTCCCGGTCAAACAATGTGATCCCACTGCTAATGTCAAGAGGGCCACAAAGCCAACAGCGAATATCTTGTCACCAATACCACCCATCAATAGACGACCATAGTCAACATAATGAGGTAGATGTGGATATTTCAGCTTCACCAGACCGACGATGTAGCTGGCGTAAATTGCAATGACCCCAAATCCAATTGTCAGGATGATACCGGCAATCATTCCCATTGTTGCAAAGGCGGCGGGGAGACTCAAGCTGCCTAGTGCGATTGATTGAACAATCAGCACTATCGTAAGGCGTTTCCAGCCAAGGCGATGAAAATGATGGTCTCCTTGAATTGCTTTCTCATGGTCTTCCCGTAGGATAATCTTTCCAATGACTTCTCCCTCAGATTGGTCGGCCTCCATCATATTATGCACCTCCTTTTTGCTATCGGTGCCGGTATCATAGGCAATGGCAATATCGTGTGACATCTTTCTTCGAGTGGCATAAGATGGAATAATGAAACCTGAATGTTTGCAGGGGGCGTCAACGGATAGGATATTTGAGTAAAGACAATTGGCGAAGGACAGTTATTACCGGGCCGGCTCCGTGGGGGGCCACTGGAGACACTCCGGGGATATCTAGCCTCTCCAGATTTTCTGAGATTTTATCTGGGGCCCGGTTGGGGTCGCGAGTGGAGTCTTCGGTGTTGACCGAATCATAGGAACCTGAAAAGGTGTCTGAATGATCATAATTGGTCTGAGATAGGACAACAAGATACGGAAAAGTCAGGCCGGGACGTCACACTGAGAGATATTGCTTGATCTTCATTTCAATTGTCTTGATGTAGTTGGTGAACACACCAACAATTGTCTCGGGTAGGTGTGACACTGGGAGGGAAAGTCGAGGCGGGATCTACCCCGAGCTTCACTTGACCACCAAGTGGATACAAGTCACTGTCACCCCATACCGGCAATAGCGGACCCTCAGCTTTAGATACTGATTTGGGCGAGACGATTGTTCTTCTTTTCGACACATCACTCAACATGCCAAACGATATATTATTCCTCAATGGCCGAATCCTGACCAACGAGTATGCCGGTCCTCACGATGAGCCGACCTTTGCCGATAGCATGCTGGTCAAAGATGGCCAGATTGCAGCAATTGGCCCATATACCGAAGTCGCCGCTGCAAGCGCTACTGGTAGCTTTGAAACCCGTGATCTACAGCAAAAAGCTATTCTACCGGGCTTCATCGATGGTCATATGCACCTTCTTCTCCTTGGACAATCACTTCGCAAGCTTGACCTGAAACATTGCAAGTCTCTGGATGATATACGATCGACTATCCATGAGTATGCTGTTGCAAACCCTGATATCCCTACTATCCTTTGCAGGAACTGGTTCCATTACATGACACCAAATGGGGTGACTGCCGCAATGATAGACGATATTGATCCACGGCCCATCTTTATTGATGCGAGCTCTCAACACTCTTGCTGGTGCAACAACGCAGCTTTAGAAAAGCTGGGCGTTGCCAACATGCCAGATCCTGCCGGAGGCAAGATTCACCGCGACGCAGATGGGAAACCTTCTGGAGTTCTTGACGAAGGTGCCATGATGTCTATTATCTGGCCGTATCAGGCGATGTCAAGCCCGAAGGAAGAGCGAATCCAGGCCATGCGGGCCGGCATTGCCGAATACAATGCCGCAGGCTATACCGGACTGGTCGAGATGGCGATGGACGAAGAGGCCTGGGATGCGCTAATAACTCTGCGGGAAAGGGAGCCTACTCTTCCTATGCGTATAGCGGCGTACTGGCTGATCAAGCCAAGCGATAAACAAGAGGAGAACTCAAGACAAGTCCAACGTGCCGTTGAACTTTCAAAGCAGCACAACTCCACAACAAGCCCAGACCTCCGAATTGTTGGAGTTAAAGTCATCTGCGATGGTATCATCGATGCCTGCACGGCATATTTATCTGAGCCATACGGCCACGTCGGCTCACCTCCCCCCATTTGGGCGGCGGAAGATCTACAACCGGTTGTTAAAGAGGCAGATGCCGGTGGTCTTCAAATTGCTCTTCATGCTATCGGCGATGGAGCGATCAAAATGGCGATTGATGCGATTGAGAAGCACGCCACCCCAGGAAGACGACATCGCATTGAGCATCTCGAGTTGGCATCTCCAGAAGATGCGAAAAGGCTCGGTACTCTAGGCTTGACAGCGTCAATCCAGCCAGTGCATGCCGATCCTTCCATTCTTGGAGAATGGCCACGTCTTCTTGGAAAAGACCGATGCCAGCGCGCTTTTGCTTATCGAGAATTTTCTGATGCTGGGGCTTTGATGGCTATTGGAAGCGATAGCCCAACATCCCCGTGGGCGCCGATGCAGAACCTCTACGTTGCTACCACACGACGCTCATCGAGAGACCCCCAGTATCCGGAGATAGTGAACAAGCATTTTCAGCTGGGGATGTGTGAAGCGATGGTTGCTGCAACTGGAGGTGCCGCTAGAAGTGTGTTTTCGGAGAGTCGGGTGGGTACTTTAGCTCCTGGGAAGATGGCAGATTTTGTTGTCGTGGACATGGAGTGGGATGCCGATTCTCTTCTGAAGGCTTCAATCAAGGAGACTTGGTATGAAGGAAGAAAAGTCTGGGAGTAGAAATACTAGTACATTATGGGAATTACAATGCCAAAGCCACGATATTCAGGTATTCACGCCGTCTTGCGTCTGTTACCAATTTCTGCATGTGATATAGTTTAATCTGGCTAACCTCAAATTGTTTTAAATCTCTGTCACTTCGTGGTCTGACAGATGAATATTCTCCGTCTTAGTACCCACTGTTGATGGCTTGAATTTTCTCCTCGTGGTTTCACTCTTTCTTACTAAATTCGGCCACATCTTTCTCCAATCATATAGATGTGGTGCCGCGATTGGGTACATTAATCTTGAGCTTGATATCTTGTTCATTATAATAATAAGCCAATTCTTTTCGATACATCAAAGCTGCCTCAGGATGAGCAGCTGTCAAACAATGAGCCACTGATCGGTGATACCCTTCGCAGTCTTCGAATCCCCGCTTAAAACATAAATACACTGTAAGGCATAGGCAGCTTCGGAGGAGAAATTCTCAACAAAATGCTTCGACCCCTGTGTTGAAGCTTCCAGGGCTGTACCTGTCTCGCCCATCACTACATCATTGCCATCTGTGTCACCGACATGGTTCTCGACCAACTGCTGATCTTCTTCCTGGATCTCTTTGCCGAGGTCAAGGACTTTTTGGTACCCATTAACGGCCAAATGAAGCAATCCGAGGCCGTGCCACACCCGTGCAAAGTTAAACTCCATCTCTTGTCGTTCCTGTAGGAGTGTTCCAGCTGCCTCGCGGACGCGCCGGTATTCGTCCATGAAAGACAACCCCTGCATTATGAGGTAGTGTCGGTTTTCAGCCTGACGCTTCAATGAGTGGTGAATGAAGCAGAGTCCAATGGAAAGAAGAACGACGGGGTTTTTGTCATCCAAAGCATATGCCCGGAAAAAGTAGTTCAGTGCAGGGTAAAAGCTGTTTCCGGAATATAGAATATGACCGTAGAGCACAAGCAAGGCGATATCCAGTTCCTCGGCTGGGATTGGCTCGCCGGCTTCATCTTTGGTAGACAGAGCAGCACGCTCCTTCCAAATAGACTGCCGAGGCTGGGGTTTTGAATTGTTTTCCGGCAATGTAAAGTCCATGGCTTTGATCTGGCGGAGCATGAATTTCATGTTAGGGGAAGAGTGGAAGAGAGATTTGTGAGGATCGCCAGCCAGGTTGCTAAGCATTGCGAATAAACGATATGTATCAGTAACAAACTGGTATTCCTTTATGAACCAGCGAGCCTCGCCTGCGAGAGCTTCCTCATCTTGGGCTCGGAGTGCACAAGCTGTTCTCCATTAGTTCTCACCCTGTCTCATCTATGGGAGAAAATAAAACTTACTGAACCAACAAATGTGGATCAAGCGGGACTTGGATTTGGAATGGAACCAGATACTGGCAGTTGCTGCTCCGTCTAGGGCGTTGTATGCTTCTTCTGGCTCGCCCTGTTCAGTGGTGAGAAGAGAATACTCGAGGAATATGTCGAGCCATTCATCGAAGGATATGCCATGATAGTCGCTTGGAATTGTGTCGGACAAGGCTTCCTCAGCAATATCGTCACCTGTGGAATAGTATTAGCTCTAAAATACCGACGGGGGAGTGCTCTAGTTAAACTTACCCAAGGCTTTTTGTAGACGTGCAGCTATCTCTTGCGCTTCATCAAGCAAAGTACGTCCCTTGGGCTTGCCCTTTCGATGTGAGTCGCCTGTATAACCCTGGAACTCCATGGTTCGAGCCATGGGGTAGAAAATACGGTTGGTTCTGAAGTCTCGCAAGAGAGCATCAGCAATATCGAGCCAGTCCTCAACAACATCTGGGTCGCCTTCTTTGATGAAAGGATGTAGCTCCTTCAATTTTTCGTGTAGGAACTGGATATCATCTGTCCTGGTACCTTGGCCTGGTTCTGGCCGACTCCGACCACCAGTCGGCCCAGCTCGAGTAGTGAGTGTCTCGGTCAGTGGGGATCCACTAGGCAGGGGAGCTCTCTGAAATTCGATAGCGAGCTGCTCAAGCCTATTATCGTGACGTTTCCTTCTCCGGGTTCTCCCTTCCTGCCGACCAATCAACAGAGCTTCGTTGATAAATTTCAGTGCCTCATCATTCATGCCAAAGCCTTCATAGAGTGTCGCTAATCTCACACGGCATTGCATGTCCCGTGGGTCGTTGTCGGCCACTGTTAGGTAGTAGGTTTCTGCGTCCTCCAGCCTGTCCAGTTGCATGCAACAGTTGGCCATTGCCATGAAATAACCGAGGTCTGCATACTCAGCGGTCTGCTGAATCGGAGAATAGAAACGGAAAGCTTCATCAGGCAGACCAGCATCTAGCAGAGCATCTGCAACCTCTCGGAAAAGATCGCCGTAATCAAATATGCGGGCGTTTTCTGAATCGTCATCTGGGTTTAACCAATCAAAATGATGCTGAAGAAAATACAATTTAGCTTTCCAATGCTTAGATTTCGATCTGAGAGGGTTCACCTACCAAGGCTTCCTGGTGGTGCTTGTCGCCCATCTTCAAGCGAAAAAGGCCCATCTTGATTCGTAATTCAAGAGGAAGACCGAGTCCATAAGAATCTCGAGGCCACTGATCAGGCACAAACCCACTGGTCTTGATTCGACGGGGAGAATCTTCCGAGTCCCATTCTCGATCATCATCTTCAAAGTTCTCCCACATAGCATCATTGTCTTTACGACCCAAAAACCATCTCGCGAGGGTTTTCAACTCTGTAAGCCCTTCTGCGTGCCTATTTACATAACCAAAAAGCTCGGCATAAATATTGACATCAGACCATGAAAAGTCGCGAAGCTTTTCGGGATGTTCCCGATAAAACGCTATACTCTCTGACCAAATCTCAATCGCCCGTGGGACGTCATTGAGATCGATGTATATTTCAGCCAAGTGTCGAAGCGATCTGGTGTTGTAGGGCTTCTCTTTCAAAATTCGTTCGTACTCGCCAGCCGCCCTGCCATTGTATCCGAGTTCTCGGTATATAGCTGCTCTCTGGTATCGAATGTTGAAATTTTTGGGGTCAATTTCAATAATACGGCTATAGCAGTAAATAACGTCCGGAAGAGCACTTTCTCGGTCAACACCAGCGCGCTCGAGGATAAGTCGAGCAACCTTCAGCCAGACTTTGCGGTCCTTCGGTTGGGTGTGGGCACCGTTCCACAGGGCGGCCAAGGCCTTGTCCTTCTCACCTCGAGCCAGGAAAATTTCAGATAGAAGGGAATGGGCTGGGAAAATCTCAGGATTGATCTGAATAGCGCGCATCACGGAGTCGATGGCGCGTTCATAATCACCATCGATAAAAGCGGAGGTGGCTTCTGAATGGAGCATCTTGAACTCTGGACTCGGTTCAACGGGCTTTCGTGGGCCTCTCTTGATGCCTTTACCACCTCGAGCCCCATACCTGCCTGAGAAGCGCCCTCCGCCGCGGCGACGACGTCGCCGTGCGGCGGCCGAGTCGTCAGAGTCATCTTCTTCTGGGTATTCATCGGATCCATCCTCGTCGCTAAATTGTTCATCAGAGGTCAAGGACATCAGTTTTCGTTAGGCTTGGATACATACGTTTGACTTTCCTCGACATATTCGAAGTCTGAATCATCGTCAGACAGGATGTCATTCCGCTGCAAGTAGGCCGGTTGGCCCTCATCATTGGATAATTCGTCATACGGCTGAACCTGGCCGACAGCATGCTCATCGTTCTGAGGAAACAAACGGGGGTCAATCACCGAGGCAGAAACATCATCTGAGACGACTTGTTGCTCTCCTTGCCATGAGTATTGTAGGTATTCATTGACGTCAGGATCTGGATATATTGACTCCTCAGTGGGAGACATGGAGCCCATCGGATAATCCGAGCTAGCCATTGTCACAGCTCAACGGTTACGCTAGCTCGCCCTTCAAAGAAAACGAGAGCGACCGCGGACAGGAGCTGAGAGGCGTTAATGGCGATTGGGATAGCAACGGCCGTGAAATCAATGAAAGGAAACGTGCGTTGCGAACCAGGCTGCTGGGACCATGGCCCAGACCGTATAGACGCGCGCGCACTGAGTCTCTCCAGACGTTTCAGATGCAGGAGCCCCGATTATTCATAGTAACAACTCCACCGGCCAATCGATTGATCACAGCGCAGGGGAGAACGCGGATCGTAGCGGCACCAAAGGGCAAGTGGTCAAGTCAAAGTTCGCGAAGGTCCAAGTCGAGAGGAATGTCCGCCTTGAGTTCTTCATTCCGTGCGGAACCCGTGACCCTGAAACCCGAAAAGCCTCTCCGCCGCACTTCATCCGTTCTCCTCTCTTTCCCCCCATCATCTTCGATCTTCTCCCTCTTCCTCTTCCTCCTCCTCCTCCCCTTTTTCTTTTCTTTTGGGCTCTGGGCTTTGGCTTGCTGTGTTTGACACACTATTGCCTCCTAGTCCCTGACTTTCCTTCGTTCGCATCTCCCTAATATTCACAACCTTCCCACCTGCGTTTGGTTCCCCCCCAAAAAATTCGAGGTGCAGCCACTGGCCTGGTCTGTGCCCCCATCGTTGTCGCCTAGAAGTCGAGATTCGGGCTTCGAAAAAGTCCCTGTCATCTTGTGGAATTCTCGGCCCGTTCGGTCAGGTTCTTATTTTGATTCTATTTTGTTACGCAAACTCAGCAGGTGCTGCAGGTGTTTTGCAGTAATATTTTCCCCGACTGTACTTACTATTCACCTTTCCAAACCGTGAAGAAGCCATGGCCAGCCATATCATCGGCAACCGTAACAGCACTCCGGAGGCAGCCCCGAATTCCACCTTGCGTCCTCCATCGTCTGCCCGCAATCTCGGTTCGCACCAGCTGCGAGCATCGGCCGACATGTCCGGATTCCCCTCGCCTCTGTCCTCCCGCAGCCTGCGTCCGTCCTCGGAGGTTTTCTTCAACCAGCAATCCCAAGGCCAGAACTCGACGGAGGATGCGCTGGATCGGGCTGCTCAGCAGTGGCTGGCGGATATCGATCAGTACGAGACGACGTTGGAGGAGATGGCGGCTGCCACCCTCGATCAAGACTTCAAGGACGAGCTGAGTGCCATCGAGCAATGGTTCCGAGTCCTTAGTGAGGCCGAGCGGACCGCCGCTCTCTACGCTCTACTGCAGCAGACCACCCAGGTGCAGATTCGCTTCTTCATTCAAGTTCTGCAGCAGATGTCTCAGGGTCACCCGATGTCCGGACTCCTCTCCCCCGCCAACTTTGGTGAAAAAGGTATGGAGAATCAACCGATCATCCTGATTCCTCGCGTGGAGAATCAGCCACTAACATGATTCCGATGAATAGATGCCATGTCTAGCCGTTTGAGCGATGCCATGTCGAAACTAAATATGGACACCTCACGAAGCTCCTTGGGCCGGCCCCCGCCATCCCCGGGCGCGAAACGCAACTCGGGTCTTGATTCCTCTACGATTAATGCCATGTTCCCCGATGCCGCCGCCGCGATCGCGAAGAAGAAGGCAGAGTTCACGCAACAAACCGGTAATGCCCCTCCCTCGAACCGCAACAGTGCCGTATTCGGAGACCGTGGCTCGTTCGTTGCCCCGACCATTTCCGCCCCTGACAACAACTCCGACGGCCTGGGCCAGCCCCCGGCGTCGCCATGGGCTCAGCGTGGTGGACTGTCGGACACCCAGCCTCCGATTGCCCGGCCGAAGTCCTCATCGGGCCATCAGCCCATGGGCCAGTTCAGCCAGCCCTCCGGCATGCGTTCACCTCTCCCGCAGACCGCCACGATTCCCGCCCCTGATATTGAACCGCCTCTTCTGTCGCCGTACAATGTTGGGAACCACAGTTGGGCATCGATGACAAACACCCCCATGACCGCGACCTTCGGCCAGCAGAATCAGCAAAACCAGAATACCCAGGCGGACATGGTGGCCAATGCAACTGCGATGAAGCTGGCAGCTTTGTCTACGGTGAACAACCGGATTGCCCTGGATGACGCTCGGAAGTACCGCCGTGCTCGCTCGAACGATGGTCAAGGCAAGAACGCGAGTGCCAACCCAACCATTTCTCAAGGCCTGGCGAGCCCAAGTCTGCACGGATCTATGGGCCAGCAGCTCCTGAATGCCCAACAGCTGGCCGCTTTGCAAGCCCAGCAACAGGCTGCCATGGCTGGTCGCCGCTCTCGCCCAACGTCCCCTGGTATTGCCATGCAGGGCGGAGGCCTCAACGCGATGAACTTCACCTCGCCGCAAAACAACGGGTTCTTGGCTGCCTACGATCCGAATAACCCTCTCATGAATAACGGTCTGGGCTCTCTGGGTATCGGACAGTTCGGTCTCGGTGGCGAAGGTTACCTGTCTGATCACTCGGAGGTCACCCGTGGACGATCACCGCGTGGTCGGCGTGGCAGCTCCAAGCCCCCAGAGGACCCCACCGACCCTGCTCTCCTGAAGGATATCCCCAGCTGGCTGCGATCCCTTCGGCTGCACAAGTACACCGATAACCTGAAAGATCTCGAGTGGACCGAGTTGGTCGAGCTGGACGACAAGGCTCTAGAAGATCGTGGTGTCAACGCGCTCGGTGCGCGTAACAAGATGTTGAAGGTTAGTACCTTATCTTTTCTATTTTGCTTGAATTCCTATCTAACCATTCCACAATAGGTCTTCGACCAGGTTCGAGATGCCCGCGCGGACGGCAAGTTTGATCTTTGATTTTGAGCCCTTGGTGCAATGAGCATAGCATGGTGCTTGGCTTGTCCAGAACCAAAATGCTGTCCAGCGATTTGCATGAAATTGGCATTCGCATATCTATCATGTGTGGTTGTTCTTTTTTCTTCTTCTACTTCTCTATTTTCTCCTTTCATCCTTCTTTTTTTTTTTCTTCCTCTCATTCGTTCTGTGATCTTTGGTTCACCCTAATACGATGGATGTGGGATTCGACATGTATCAAACGCAGTGATGTCAAGCAACGGATTCATGAGGGAAAACTTCGGGCTACTGAACATTGAAAATGGCTAGGTTAATCGTAGATATGTCATGATTCCGCATTTGCCTATATATTCATTACAATGTTTTCAGATTTCCAAGTGTAGCTTATACCCTAAGGTAGACAACAATCTTGGCTTTATAGACGACCTCTCTCTCTGCAAGTGGCCCGTGCGGTGTCCAGAAACCCGTGTCCAACCTCCGCCTCACTTCCCTCTTCCACCACGGCAACTCCAAAGACCAAAAACTACCGTTGCTGCACCCCAATTGCCGGTTTTTAGGGTCGGAACTTTTTATTCCCATCACCTGCTCTCTCTACAGCAGACCACGGACACGGCATACGTCGCAGAATCCCGAGATCCCACCAAAAAGACACAGAACACGCTTGAGCAGCACACTCGAGCAACAAGCCCCAAATGGCTCCAACAAAGCAGGAACTCTCCCTGCTAATCAATCCTCTTGTCCCGGAGGCTGTCCAGCATAACAACCGAGTATGTCTACACCCGAGTCCTACCCAAATCAAACCCAAACTAACCTCATCCATCAGGTCCTCTCCTCCCTCCACAGCCTAACAGCCTTTCTCCTCGGCCTTTCCGCCGGAATCCTCGCCCTCCAATCCGCCACCGGCTTTGCATTCTACTTCCTCGGCACGGTCCTCGTCAGCGGACTCTTCCACCTGGCTATAATCCAGCGATCATCCGGCGCGGGTGCGGGCGCTTTCTTCCCCGGTAGTAACGGGGGTGAAATCGAGGGGTCGGTGGATATGGGTAAAGATGGTGTTGTGCGGATGGATTTGGTTGAGAGTAGTAAGAAGCGTGGTGGATTTGTGCTGAGGAAAGGTGCTTGGAGGGATGTTTGGTTTGGGGGTGGTGTTTTTAGTGAAGCGCTTAGCGGGTTTGTGCTTGGGTGGGCTGGTGTGGGAGGTGTTTTGAGGTGATTCTTTGATAATGCTATCTGTTACCTTTCGCCCTTCTTGTGGCATAGGGTGCATATACTTGAGATGATATTGAGATGTTTGAATATAGATGAGATGGATGTCTCCGTGTTTGGCAAGGGTTCTGATTTACGGGCGTTCGGGCATGATTCGGCAGGTCGGAGTGTCTGGGCACTCACTGCCTGGTCAGACAGCTTCAGACTCCAATCATCTGAACCAATGGTACCTCTCGTACCTACGCCTACGTACTATGTAGTACTGAATTGAATTACCCGTTGCAGAAGTTAAGGAACCAAGATGGTCGAGGTAAAAAGCTACTGAGATGAGCATAATGGTTTACCAGTACGGAAGGTTGATAAAAAGAAACCACGCGGTCTATATTGAGGGTATCCCTAATAATAAATTCAATGGGTCCAGGCCCAGCATAAAATAGAAAGCTCCCTTGGGAGTGATATACACTCGAGTCCAAAGACCAACCCAAGAGCAGAAATGCGCCGAGGCAAATTTGCCAATGTGAGATGAAAGCTCCCTGTCATGACATTCCAGAAGGCAAGCATGGGAGATTATGAAGATGATGAAAAAAAAAAGTATTAACAAGTCATATCCGGGCATGTCGATATCAACTGGACTCCAAACCAGGGAATATCCAGGACAAATACGCAGATTTTGCAATGCAAAAGAAATGTTCCAAAAAGGAAATGAGAAATGGTTTTTGTCGGTGCCTTAAACAGGGATCTCCTCTGATGAGTTGGCCACTGCGCTTTGGAGGGCACTGGTCAGATCGATGTGGAAGAAGGGTCGGTTCATTCCCTGGACTAGAGCGACCTTGCGACGGGAGCGGTACGCCTTGCTGTCGGTCAAATCGCGCTGAAGCTTATCCTCGCGGATGACAGTACTGTCCTCAGACGAAGTTTCGATACCGTGAGCCTCGTGCTCGCTGGTGTTATGATCATCCTTGATACCAGATTCTAGGTCATCGTTTTGCAAATTTTCGCGCTCGTTGGTCATCATCTCGGCGTGAGCAGCAGCGGAAGAGCTACCCTCGATCTCAGCCACACTGAAGATAGGCTTCCAGCGGTGGAAGCCTTCGTTTGAGGCGGGAGTCGGGTATCCGAAGCCAGCAGCAGCGAGAGCGCGCTTAGTCCATCGGTTGTTGATGTGCGCAAAGTGCCATTGCACGGAACGAGGCGATGCATACAGGTCCAGCTGGTTGCGCACGTCGATCAGGTTCTGAATCGAGGTTGTATCAACATTGTTGACCGAGGAGAAATCCAGAACGACTGCCTGCAACAGCGGCCGGGTGTCCTCAGCCTCCTCTTCATCCTTGCCACGCTTCGGGCCTGGGTCATTCCAAGGGCGATCTCCCCGTCTGGCAAATGCGTGAGGGTTGGTACGTCGGGTACTATCAAAGATGGTCTTGACCAGATTGTCCGTATAGTGGTTGGCATTAGGGTAGTTGAATCCCTCAGAGAAGCGATAGATGAAGATACCGGGGTGCGGCTGCTCGATATCGACATCAGGGTTCGAGCCATCGGTGCGGTTGATAGGCAGGAAAATAGAACGGGTGTGGTCCTCCTCATCATCCGAGGGGGCCTTGGTCGCTCCAAACGATCCGTACTTGCCATCGCCGTCCAGCAGGTGATCGCCCACCACAGAGTGAATAGTCACTCGGCCAAGGAGGTGGCCCCGGGCCTTGGCCACGCGGAAGAGCAGAACTGCCACAGACACACAGATCGTGCAGTAGATACCATCCTCGATGGAAGAGAAGACGGTGACAATGACACCGATGAAGAAGATGATCGCATCAAGAGGGGCCACCCGCCAGAACTGGTAAACCACGTTGGGAGGGGTGATCAGATCACCGACGGCGTGGATGATGACACCGGCAAGAGATGCCTGGGGGATATAGAAGAAGAGTGCGGGGAGAGCGTAGATGGCAAGCAGCACCACGACAGCGGTTATACAGCCACCTAGAGGGGTGCGCACACCAGCCTTGGACTTGATAGCAGTTCGAGAGAAAGAACCAGTCGCAGGATAGCCACCGAGGAAAGGACCAAGCAAGTTAGTGACACCAATACCAACGAATTCCTGAGACGGGTCGATACTATAGTTGTTCACACGACCGAAGGACTTCGAAATAGCGATGTGCTCGATCAGGAGGACAATAACGGCAGCTGGAAGCTGACCAGAGAACGCACTAATGATCTTGGGGTCCATAACGGGCACAGCGGCATTCTGGAAACCGCGAGGAACGGTACCGAGGAGGGAGAACATAGGGTTATCACGGCGGTGTAGGTTCACAGCGGCACTGATCATGGTGTAGAACAGAATGACGAAGACAGTGCGAAGGGTCGAGGCAAAGAACCAAATCTTGGCCTTGGAGGGGTGCTTCTTCGCGGCGTAGGCGCAGCCGGAGCGGATAATGTATAGCATCGCACAGGCTGTGACACCCATCGCCGCATCGATTGTCGAGGTAGGCAGATACTTGAGGGTGTTGATAATTGTGAGGTAGGTCGCACCACGAGTGGAAAAGTCAGCGGTCTCGCCCAGCATGGTGGACACCTGACCAGAGCAGATATTCAGAGCTGAGCCGGTCATGAAAGCGGAGATGGCGGGCAGAGGAATGAAATCCACAATGAAACCCAAACGGATCAGGCCCATGAAGCAGACGATACCACCGAGAATCACAGCCAGACAGGAAGCGATCTGGTGCGCAGGGACATCGGGGTATTTGTCTTGGACCTGGAGCACAATTTCACCGGTCAAAGTAGACATGACGGCCACGGGCTAGAGAAAACAGTCAGTCGATACGTTTCTGGCGGCACTTGTCTGGATGAAAGTTCCAACTCACCCCGATAGTAATATCTTTGGAAGTAGCAAAGAACCAGTAGATCAAAACACCCATAAATGACGAATACAGACCAAACTGTACTTCCACCTCGGCCAATTTGGCATAGGCCATACCCTGGGGCACGACGACAGCGCCAACGGTGATACCAGCCACCAGGTCACCCATGAACCATTGCATGTTGTAGCGGCCAATCCAATTGAGGAAAGGGAATAATGAAATGAGGTAGTTGACTAATTGGTGGCAGGACGGGGTGACTTCGCGAATCCATTCGATACTGGTCGGTTCGGGCTCATTGTAGGAATAGGTATCGAGGGTGCCAACGGAGAAGGCAGACTCTCCACGAGTGACGGGGTCATTGGAACCCATGGGATCACGGTAAGGGAGCTTGATACCCAGGCCCTTGGCCAGGCTACTGCCGGCCTTCTTGACTCTCTCGCCAGCCATGATGTCCCGCGGAAGCGAGTATATCACAATCCTGGGGTCGGAATGTGGAGGCGAGAATGGGGAGGGGGAGGGAGGGAGGAAAGAAAAGGTGAAGGAGATCAGTGACAGTGACAGGTCTTCAAACGTGGCGAAGAAGCGGAATATAAACTTGACAAGCGTCGCTGATCACACAGTGGACATAATGACAGCCACGACGAGTGAAAAGGGAAATAATTCTAAAATAAAATAGAATTAAAAAAAGAATTAACGCAGTGTCCCAAGACGGCGTAAGAGTGGAGGCGTGCGTGATTCGGACGCAGATGGCGTAATATGCTAAGCTCCCCAGATTTCGATTTGGCGAATGCTTAGGTTTTTGAACGCACAGGACGCGCAGGGATCACACGGGCAACGCAGGGCCATAAGAATGAAACAGCGCGAAACGAGGCTCGTGGCCATGGCCAGGACATGGATGTGGATGTGGGCGTCGACGTGGAGTTCCAGTCCCACCGATGATCGCAGTGGAAGTCCCGGGCCCACCGGGAGTCTGGAAGATGGATGATGACGATTTTCGTGTTCATACCTGAGTATAGAGATGTCTGGATGTTCTGTTCCTGGATGTTCCTTAGATGTTGCAATTGAATACTCTGAATACTCTGAATGTTCAACTGAATATAACTGATATCCATCGCGCCTGCCTCCCGCATTGTACTTCCGCATCCGCACCTTCCAATGTCCGGAGATTACCTCAGCAGTGCCAAGCTTTGTATGACGAATCAGGGCCTCCACGCGGGCAAGAACGATCGGCCACGCGGTCCTGGAGCCAATCATAGCCGCGACCGATGGTGAAATCGTCCACCGCGATGTCGCCAGCAAAATTCAAATTTCAACAATTTCGCTTCCTTCCTGCTTGCTTCCTACTTGCTTCCTTAGTCTGGATGCCCCCTTCACTGCCACCTTTTGTCTCCACGCCTCGTTTTGCCTTGTCTGGTTCCAACTCCACTCGTATCCAATTGCCTTCAGAGGACATCTTTACGTGGTTGAAGCTGCCGCGTCGTCCCATCAGGTCAGCCCAGTCCAGGCCAGTCTTCTCCCTCTCCCGCCCGCGCAAGTCCAGCCCGCCCTTGGCAGAAGGTGGAGGGTGGAACTGCCGCGACACTCCTTTCTTCATTCGTAAGGTCCCTGTCCACCTCTTGTCCACACTTGTCTCCTCTTCCTTCGAAAGTACGAGAACTTCTCTCGAAGATCGACTTGGGATCGGCCTGGCCTGCTCGTCTCGGAATCCCTGATCGGCGCTCTGCACAGTGCGAGACAATTGGGTCTAACCCTGAGCCCTGAGCCTGCCTCGGCGAATAAGGGTGGCGTGGCTGCACGCAACGGTCGTCGCAACGTCCTGGGACGAACTGCCCTCTCGAACAGCTGCATCCTGAGGCGTGATCAAGATCCAAATCACGTCATAGCTATCGCGGCTGCGGCCCATAACTTTAAATCGGGCCACGAGATATCACTGCTGGTATGTATGGGCCCATCTATCAATCAGCTCCCTTTAGCCCTTTAGTGCCCCTGGGTGTGCCCCATAGTACCCAGTACCCAGACTACCCTAGGGTAGGGTAGACGGATTCAGATACACGACCTGCTCTCTACGGTAGGTGGCCCTATCTTAGGTATTCTGGCTCATCTTCTGCTTCAGAGTGGTACATGCATGCATACCCACGCCGGTGGAGGATGCGCACTTCGTTCGTAGATTAAGCTGACAGCCACGTCCATCTTTCTTTTCTTTTTCTTTTCTTCCTTTTCTTTGCTTTTTTCCTAGCTCCTTCAATACGAGGCGTCATGGGGTGATGCCAGTGCACGTCCTCATTCCCCTCCGATAGGAGCTGGGGCATTTACCAAAACGGCAAGCTGCAGACAAGCTTCCCACCATCCCGGTCTTAGCGGCATGGCCGGTTTAGCCCTTCCCCCTTCCCTGTGCTATGTACTTTTTAGAAAGTTGACTTCGAACTAATATTAGGCTCACTCAGGGGAAAAGCAAATTACTCAAAAGAAAAATAAACACCGCATTCAACACAAAACAGTTCACACAAGCTTTGACTCCCTAATACGAATCGAATCTAGGACACACTGGACACACCGCATCTGACACTCTCATTGCGCCCGTACCTCCTCGATGGCTTGGCTGATGCCGAGCTACATATTCATCCCATGGGAGTCCATGTGGGAAGAGCTCTCGCGATCACATATGCCGGGCATGTGCGTCTGATCTTTTGGTTTGGCTTTGACTTTGCGGAGAAACCCTCGTGCATCCTCTGTCGTCATAATATCCCCTAACTGGGTCGACTTATCTAAAGTTACACCACGGTGATGAACTGTCAAGGAACATGGCATTTTTGCCGCAATACAGGAGTCTCCGTTTGGGGTCCCGTGATGGTGAACGGGTACATACTACGGTGGGATGACGCCATCGGGGAATAACCGCGATACCCTTCGAGATAAGCGACCTTGGGGATCGCATTTATTGAGTATACGCCGATCGGATTATCGGATTATGTGTACAAATTCGTCCTGGGGAGAAGACCTAAACGCGGCTCATCATTGGTAGCTAGCTGTTGGATCAACTACTAGTCTACAAGCATAATCCTTGCCATACTGATGACCCGAGTCCCATTATACGAAGACCAAATATATCAAATATGACAGTAATCAAAGCAGCTGATCATATCATTTAGCTTACTATCGTAAACACTTCAACTGCCAGTGGTAATCTGATGACATCGCCGGACTGGGATGAAGCACCAAGTCGAGGCTTCTCGCTAGTAAACGCTCGCAGAAATTAGGCACTTGTTTGCTTTCGTTGAAGAAAAGGGTGCCCTGCCGGTTCGCCTGCCGTTTTCCTCATATATGGGTGCCAGCAAAGAATTCTATTGGCGAGTTCCAGAAAGGCTTCCTTCTCCTCTCCCCCAAAGAATGAAGCTGTGTCGCCTAGTTCGCGGTCGGACGTCAGGTCTTTGTAGAGGAAGCGACCTAAGATGTTTCGTGAGTCTAAAGATTATTCTTTCGGGGCAGGAAACCCAGTAATACCTTTTCGTCAAAGAATGGACCACAGAAGTACTCCTCTGCAGTCTTATATACTCTGCCGTCTTCTCGTCTGACAGGTTCTGGTTACATATATTCTCGTATGTATTGATACCTTTGCATGACCCCCGGAGGAGGTAGACCGAGTAAGGCTATTATTTCGGCGATACGTAGATTAGCATCGTAGTGATTTTCTTGACCACGGATATGCTGAAATAGATCTTTGCCTTCGATCATATCCTACAACTAATCTGGTATTAGTGGATACGACAATTCTGTAGAATAACATAACGCACTATAACACTAGTATTTCAAATATCAGCAGGCATTTGTCACCCATTACCTAGTATCACCTCCGGTGCCTGATAGTGATCTGGCTGGGTAGGCCGAACGCCCCAGTCGTAGTTATCCTCGTGTCTGGTTGCCAAGCCGAAGTCACTACGGGACTGAATACGAGTCTTCCCGCCCAATCAATCTTGAAAGCTATCAGTTTCTCAGGCTGTGGGTCCATGAAATCAGCAAGCACAGTTGGATCCTCAGATAAGACTATGATGTTCTCAAGCTTTAGATCTAGATAGCCACTTGGGCTCAGTATTGCTGACGGGAAGCAAAGTCGAAGATGAACATACCTGTATGAACTGTGCTGCATTCTATATGTAGATAATCAAGCCCTGTAGGAAGAGCACAAATGTATGTTTTAATGAGCGGCAGTGGCATCTTTCTATTGTCAAAGCGCCGCTGGTACAGCGACAATGGCTCCCTTACAATACAAGACACAAATGAGAACCTTCTGGGCCTCTGTAATTTCAAAAGAGTATAGCAATATCCGAATAAGCGAACGCCCACAATACGATAGGCCTATCCTAGAAATATGCTCTTTGACTTCGCGCTCATTATCAGCGGAGCCTACATTGGCATTAGCAATTTCCAATGCCACGACACTCTCTGGCTCTTCGACATGACTATATATTTGCCAGAGACAGGTAGAGCTTCGAACTGGACGGAAATTATTGAAGGCTACCCTTACAAATCACGCGCAAGCTATACTATCGAAGACACGCCCCAGCCAACCTTTACCAAGGTCTGATAACTATCAGCGAGTACCTCTCCAGGCTTCGCTGGGTAGAAGTACTTGGGATTATATAATGGCGAGATCTCTTCATCAATGAGTATACCGGGTAGTAAAGGTGGCCCGGGAGAAGGCGTGGGAAACGGTTTGTTGCGAAGCAAGGCAGAGAAACAAGGAGTAAATTCATCACAGGGCTATTTCCCGTAAGCAGACGGGAGAATGTGATTTCAGTGGTTGTGAAAGAAGATCAAAGAGCCCAGGCACGGCTGGCGAACGTGATCACGTGGTACGATACGAGTTGCTAGCAAAAGGACCTTGCTAGATTCCGCTGGACTTAAATTGCTCTCTTCCCCGAGTGTTATTTTTCTTCACTTGGGAAGAGAGCCTCGGGTTGACCAGTCAGAAACTAGAGCTTCCATTACGGGCTATCTCGCCCGAACTACTCATCTACGTGTTCTCGTGTGGCTTACATCTGATGTCTACTATGAGAGATTCACCCGATCGGTCAACTGCAATTTGCCTGCTCGAGGCAGGCTAGGCAAGTGAACTTGCCGGCCGACATCACGGGTGAGGACTAGCTGTTCTACCAGCTCATACGGGTTACAAAAACACAAATAAATGCTAGTGAAAAATGCATTTAACAAGTAAACCAAGCAATGTCTATTCAGTCATCATCAGTGCATGCTAAGAAAAAGAAAACAGAAAACAGAAAACAAGAAACCCCCATGGTGATCATGCCATAATATGCTTTCTCCGAGTCGATCATGGGGACCAGAGAAGGTAGCAGATAATTTTTAAGCTCTCATCCAACGCAAGGATGAGGACTCGCATCGTGGATTCATGCTCATCATGGTTCTTTCTCTTCGTCGCAACTCCGGCTGTCACGCATCAAAATTTCCCATGGGAAAAATCAAATATAGATGAAAGAACACTAGGAAAATGAGGAAAGACGTGAGACGGAGATCAGAGTCCAGGATCGATGAAGGCTCCCCACGACAAAAAAAAAAAAAGAGGGGGATTTCAGAAACGATGAGGCATGAATCCAAGAAGAAATGGTAAGGAAAGATGACCAAAAGTTTCCTCTTCGCAAGTTCTTCAGAGAACGCCTTCGCAGAGCAGCAGGGTTTCATATGACCGGAAAAAGCAATAGTGAAAAACAAGGCCGGCATTTATCAGCAATACCGGCTTCCCATCCATTGGGGGCCCCCTTCATATCCATTGGTATCATAAGCGAAAGGTTTCGTCACTGGCCCGACATTTCATGTGCCCCAATCATCGCATCAACGGGGCATTTCCACCCATTGCTTGCTTACTGCGAAGCGCACTGCACGCGCTCAGCACCGGGAGGAACGTCGTCATCATCGTCATCCATGCCACTGGCTGCGCCTTGAGCGCGGGCCTGCGATGGCTCACTGGCGTCAATGTCCTGCAGCTCGAAGTCCTCAACCATGGCGTCGGCCGGGGGTTGGACCTGCTCCTTGCGGGGAGGGAGGACCTTCTCCAGGAGCTCCAGGTTTTGCAGCTGGTCCTTCTGGGGGAATTCAACCTCGAACTTGATGTAAAGATTGCCGTGGTCGTGATGGCGGAAAGAGGGCATACCCTGGCCGGGGATAACCTTGATAGCATCTGAACAGAGCAGCTGGTTAGTAAAGCTTCACCAATTATATAAGCGAACCAAAGAAGAAAACATACCAGGAGTGATAACCTCGCCAGGAGCGATGTTGACAGTCAACCACCGTTCATCGAGGTGCTCAACGTGAACAGTGCCACCGCCGAGCGCGGTCAAAAGATCGATATGAGCGTGGAAGAAGAGGTCATCGCCCTTACGCTGGAAACGGGGGTGGGGCTTCTGCTCGATCTCGAAGACAACATCACCGGGGAGGACACCAGGCATTTGGTCACCCTCACCGCGGAACTCGATCTTGTGGCCATCGCGAACACCCTTGTCGACGTGGACGTGGAGAACCTTGCGCTCAACATTGGTCTTCTTACCGTTGCAGCGCTTGCAGCGGTCCTTGTCGCGGATGATCTCGCCCTCGCCGTTACAGTCGGGGCAGACGGTCTGGAAGCGCTGGATCATGGGACCCATCTGGCGCATCATGGTCTTCATACCGCTACCGTTACAGCCAGAGCACTCCTTGACGGCACCTTCCTTGCCACCACGGCCATCGCAGCCAGCACAGATGACCGACTTTTGAAGAGCCAATTTGGAGACCTTGCCGCGGTAGATATCCTCCAGGGCGACCTTGTGCACATGGTGGATGGTGCGGGCCTTCTTGGGGCCAGTATCGCGCATGCCACCACCGAACATTCCACCGAAACCACCGCCGCCGCCGCCAAAGAACTGGGAGAAGATATCCTCGGCGTTCATTCCGGGGCCACCAGCACCACCTTCCAGACCCTCCTCACCATATTGGTCGTAGATCTGACGCTTCTGGGGGTCGGAGAGAGTCTCGTAGGCGTGAGACAGCTCCTTAAACTTCTCCGCAGCCTCGGGGTTGTCGGCGTTCTTGTCTGCATCACACAGGAGATGTTAGCGTCGGAGATCATTTCGTACCCGGCGCACGGCCAAAGGTGGATTGTGTTTTTTTTTTCCAGCTTTGTGATGTTTCAAGGGACGGGGACTCACCAGGGTGGTACTTGAGAGCACCCTTCTTGTAGGCAGTCTTCAGCTGAGCCTCAGTAGCCGTGGCAGACACCTATTGACGAATCGAAAAAAAAACATCCGGTTAGTCTAGGTCCATCGCGAGAGGACAGCAAAAAGGTGAAATCTAACATACCCCCAGGCAGTCGTAGAAAGCTGTTTCCTTGACCATTGTGGCGAGATGTGGAACGAAAGTAGAGAGAGGGAGCGGGAGAGGGAGAAAGAGATCGGTCGAAGGAGAAGGAAACCGAGAAACACAGTGAAAGGAAGGCGGCTCCTAGTGGGGCAGTGACGAAGAAAAAGGCGATGCCCGAGAAGTGGAGGACGGGAGGGTTGGAGGTTTCTTTCTGGATAAGAATTAGGAGGGAATGGCCCAGCTGAGTAACTTTTTTTGCCAGGCACCTGGTACAGGCCGTAAAATACCCGTCGATTTATTACCAGGGCGCGGACCCTTTTTTATGAAGAAGAAGAAGAAGAAGACTAGAGGATTACAAGATGGAATTTTTGGTCTGCAAAGCCACTTGCTTTTCTATCGCAGCCAGAACACCCCGGTCGAATTTCTGCTTCTTTGCCCTTTGCCCTTTGGTGTGGCCCGAGCGGCTGTTCGACGGGATTCTGGGGTGTTCGACGGGTTTCGCTGGTCTTCCCTGCGCTTCCGTCGTCTCAGCCCGTAACGTGCTGACTCACGCTGCTTATTCAGTATTCAACCTTTGATCATTTTTGTACTGTACCATGTACTGCGTAGGATGGTTCAGTATCCAACGTTGGATGATCTCCAATGTGGCGAAGTACTAGCGGACATCCTCCGTTTCCCTACCGAGAAAATCTCCGAGCCTAGATATTTCACACCATATCTAAGGTAAATAGATATGCTAGGCCCAATGCCCTAGGTACTTCCTAGTATTTCCTAGTACTTCCAAAGCGTTACTCCCCGCCACCAATCAGCCACAGTGTTATCGATAAGCCGAGGGGAAAAGTTCTTCAAGATCCACTTGCTCCCGGCCTGAGGGTCACTTGGCCATTGGAACTGGAATTGCTGCGAGCGGGCCTCTCCGATGGTCTTACACTGCTAGATAAGACCCCGTAGTTGACCCATTTTATATATCGCATTCAATCCATCATACACTACCCTAGGGTACACTGACACCTCCACTTTTCATCATCTATCAAATATGGACCAAGAGCCTGGTTTCATTGCAGCTGTCGAGGAGGCCAAGCTGGGCTACGCCGAAGGGGGTGTTCCCATTGGTGCGGCCCTGGTCTCCAAGGATGGTCAGATTCTGGGCCGAGGTCATAACATGCGCGTGCAAAAGGGCAGCCCTGTTCTGCATGTCAGTAGCATCCGAACTATACACCCGTCCAATCACTGGAACACTGGACAAGACTAGAATCAGCCCGACTAATCATCCGTTCAGGCCGAGATGTCGGCTTTAGAAAATTCAGGTCGCCTTCCCGCCTCCGCCTACGAAGGGGCCACTATGTATACCACCCTGTCGCCCTGTGATATGTGCACCGGTGCTTGCCTGCTCTACAAGGTGAATCGTGTCGTCATTGGCGAGAACAAGAACTTCGTTGGTGGCGAGGAGCTGTTGAAGAGTCGTGGCAAGGAGGTTGTCGTGGTCGACAACCAGGAGTGCAAGGACTTGATGGAGAAGTTTATGAAGGAGAAGCCGGAGCTTTGGTAAGTCGCATGTGGATGAGTTGCGGGTGGCCAGCCCACAGTCTCTTCTCTGTCTGGAGCCCCGCTGACCAGAGTGCCTAGGAACGAGGACATTGCCGTCTAGAGCCGCTATCAAGTTTGCATTTGCGTTGCATTATAGTTCAAAGTGAGGTGGGACTTCATCATCCCATCCAAAGTTCATTTATATTCAAAGCCGGAGATGTCTTGTGTATCATGAAACTTTTGCTTGGCTATCTTCCTAGAGTTCTAAGGAGGCCACTTTATGTCCGAAGGAGTCTAATCATGCCGCCGTGAGACGGTGGATCTCCTCAAAGAAGAACTTGAGGTGCTCCGGGTCCACGAATGGGGTGACACCTGTTCCAAAGATTAGTACCGTAGACTCATCTCCATCAAAAGCTCACGTACCGTGTCCGAGATTGCAAATCCAGCCTTGCTTGCCCTTCTTGAACCCTTCAACCATCTTCTCCACAGTAGCAGTGATAGCAGGACGACCACCATAAAGCATGCCCGGATCGGCGTTACCCTGAATAGTGACCCGACCATTGGCAATGCGCATAGCATCGGCAGGGTCATGCAGCCAGTCCAAGCCAACGACATGATAGCCCGACTGGCACAGATCCTCTAGGCCGTACCAAGCACCCTTGGCAAAGACCGTCATGGGAACGGGCTCTAGACCCATCTCCTGCAACCGCCTGGGCAGGAAATAGGAAATGTGACGGAGGTACGGAAGTGAGAACGCCTGGAAAGAGGATGGCGACAGCTCACCGGCCCACGAGTCGAACACTTGCACCAGCTGAGCACCAGCTGCAACCTGTAGAGCCAGATACTCCACACAGATGTTCGCAATCTTGTGAAGCAACGCCTGCGACTCCTCTGGGTACTTGTAGATCCAGGTCTTCGACTGGACAAAGAGCTTGCTGCCACCACCCTCAACCATGTAGCATAGCAGAGTCCATGGCGCACCGCAGAAGCCGATGAGCGGGACGCGACCCTTCAGCTTGAAGCGAGTCAGGGAGATAGCCTTGTAGACGTAATCTAATTCGGATTTCACGTCGACCTCCTTTGCCATTACCTTGTCGTACTGCCCATCAGTCGGCGACAGGAGGGGCTCGGGGAAGTGCGGACCCTTCTTATCCACCATTTCCACCTTCATACCCATGGCTTGCGGGATGACCAAAATATCAGAGAAAATAATTGCCGCATCGATGAGGCCCTCGTAGCGGTCAATGGGCTGGAGGGTCAAAGTCGAGGCGACCTCCGGCGAGCGGCAGCATTCGAAGAAGTCCCGGCCACCCTTGGCCTCGTGATACTCGGGGAGATAGCGGCCAGCTGAGGAAAAACAGGAGATGTCAGTCAGGCATTCTGAGAGCACAACTAGCTAGGGGAGAGGGGCGTGTGGTCAAACTCACCCTGTCGCATCACCCATATCGGCGGGCGCTCGACCTTCTCGCCTGCGATTGTCAGCGTTCAGTCGAAAAAGAAAAATAGGATGACAGTTCGGCTTTACCTCGTGCGGCTCTCAGCAGTAGATCGTTCTTCAGAGGCTCGAATTGTTCTTGCATGGTGGGTGGTTGAAAGCGGTTGGAGGAGGGGAAGTGGGAGGATTCTCGGGGGACCGCGGGCCAACGATTTGATCTGCCGCCGGGAGAACCTTGGGAGAATAGGAATGTTGTCACCAGCAACATTGGATCTTCCAATGGTTACCAGACTGACCACCCAGAATTTCAAGTCATTTACTGTATAAAGATATTTGTTCTTGTCTTCAAGTAGACAGTTTTCTAATATTTGAGAACTTTCCCGTCCTGGGGTATATTTAGGTTTTTGATTTTTGATTTACATGCACGATTGGAATTTAGCGTCTCTCGTCCGTATATGTATCTGAAGGGTGAATTTATTCTTCAGAAGTTCTCTTTCGAAGAACTCCCAGGCTATACAGCACGCCATCAAGAGCCTTCTTTTGTTTGCCATCGACGTCGGTGGAAATAGCCGAGGTGCCGGCAGAATTAATGCTGGCCACCAATGCATCTTCTGTTTGGTTCCACTTCAGAGATCCCTGGTCAGTATTGACTTGGAAGCTCTCAAGAAGGATTTGAGGTGCACGGAGGCTAGTTTTCCATGCCTCGGTTGAGCCTGACTCCCGGATATTGTCCACGGAGACAACGATTGAGCCTCGTGAATCAACAACAGTTAGATCCAGGATGTTTCCGGAGAGCTGGATGGTATCCTGGTATCTAAGGGTGTCTTGCTCGATTGTGTAGCAGAGAAGATTTGGAGAGCTGTTATGGATGTTAGCTGACTTGTTTCGTTTGGGGATCATGGGCACGTACCCTTCTAGGCCGACCAGAATGGCCTGTACGGGAGATCCTGCGGACTGCTCGAGAGAAATGGCCCAGATGTTACGAACACTCGTTTCTAGTGTTTGTATCACGCCCTCCAATGGAACCTTCTGAAGCGCCTGTCCCTCACTCCAATTCCACAGAAGCAAAAAGTCGTCGCCGCCACCAGAAACGAGATACTGGGGTGCCCAGGAAGGCACACAAAGTCTGGTGATGAACGAAGTGTGACCAAGGCAGTACGTATCAATAACATGCGACTGGGGAAGCCCACGTGACACACGGATATGTTCATCGCGATCGGCAGTCAAGATATAGCTTCGGTTCATAGTCGGCAAAGAAACGGCGATCAAGTCGGTTAGCAAGGAAACATGGCCAAGAATCAGCTGGTGCTCGAAATCGAGAGATGCCTTTTCATCGGAGCTGCTGTCCTTCACACCGGAATTTTGAGCAGCTTTTTCAGCTTGCAAACGTTGTTGCTCTAGAGATTGTAGATTGCGCTGCGAATGCACGGTGAGATTTGTAGCAACAGGCTTATAGACCTTTGCCTCTTCGGCACGACGAGTGTATTCCCCCGGAATCAGAGGCAAGGAGTAAGCGTCACCGAACTTGTCACCACACAGGATGGTTTGACCATCAGGTGTCAGGGTCAATGCACTCGGCCGCTTGGGCATCCCCCTTTATCAGTGTCAGTACTCTTCGATTAATTTGTGAGGAAGTGACAAATACTTACCGAGAACTGAGCTCTTTCAGCTTGCCCTCTTCACTCAAGTTGAACACGCGAATGCATTTGTCCTCGGCAGTCAAGGCCACGACATATTTGCCGTCGAAGGAAGTCAACAGAATAGGAATATTGGTCCATTCTGGCGATCGCTTGCCCGAGCTTTTCTTGGACGTAGGCTCCTCTTTTGATTCTTCAGCCTGAGAATCGGGAGCCGGTGAGAGCTTTCTCCTCTTCTCCGAAGGTGCCTGTTCGTCGGACGCAAGCCCAGAGCTAGACTCTACATTCTCAGGCCACACATCCAGGCGTTGACCATTGGCGGCGGCATATGAGTAAAGATGCCGTCCTGCCGAGGCCACCAAGAATTCTGCAGAGCCTGCCGACTGCTGCTTAGCATACTGTACGCATTGGAAAGGGTGCTGGAAGCTAGTCATGGCGTTGTTGGGGGTTTGTCAATGCTCGGCAAAAATTTCGAGGTTGCTCGAGTCGCGGACTGTGAGAACCAAGCCAATGGAAACACACAAGGTGGCGTTGGGGAAATCAACACCACAGAAAGACCGAATTGTCCGCAACAAGACGAAAGAGCTTCTAAACAAAGTTCAATCGTATGGAAATTCGAAATTCGAGCTGGGAGCTAGCTCTACATGCTCTGCAGCGCTGCTCGCGATCGGGACCCGCAGTAATGTATTTCCGACATAAGGGTCATGTGTCATGTGACCCACTAGCGAAGCGCACCGAAAAAAGAATTTCCCAAAATCGCAATCTCCTTCCACAACCAACTCACACACCAACTTGTCCTTAAACAACCTATCTTCAGCGAAAATAAGGAGAAATGGGGGGCAAGTCTGCAACCAAGGCCGCTTACTTCGACAAGCTCAAGAGCTTGGTACGTTTTTCTCTTTCGCCTCGCTGAGGTTTCTGTCTTGTCGTGGATCACGTTGCTAATTGATGTCCGTTTTTAGCTCGAGGAGTACCGGTATGCTTAATCCATAGAACTCTCTCACGATACCTCGTACTGACTGCTTCGGCTCAAGCTCGATCTTCATCTGTGGTGTTGACAATGTGTCTTCCCAGCAGATGCACGAGATCCGTGCTTCGCTCCGTGGTGAGGCCGTTGTCCTGATGGGCAAGAACACCATGGTCCGTCGTGCCCTGAAGGGTTTCGTCACTGAGAACCCCGAGTGGGAGCGTCTCCTTCCCCACGTCAAGGGCAACGTTGGTTTCATCTTCACCAACGGTGACCTCAGCGAAATCAAGGAGAAGATCCTGGCCAACCGTGTCGCCGCTCCCGCCCGTGCCGGTGCCTTCGCTCCCGCTGATGTCTGGGTTCCTGCCGGTAACACTGGTATGGAGCCTGGTAAGACCTCTTTCTTCCAGGCTCTCGGTGTCCCCACCAAGATTGCTCGTGGTACCATCGAAATTGTGTCTGACCTCAAGCTCATTGAGGGTGGTAGCAAGGTCGGTGCCTCCGAGGCTTCGCTGCTGAACCTGCTGAACATCTCTCCCTTCACCTACGGTATGACCATCAGCCAGGTCTACGACCAGGGTCAGATCTTCAGCGCCGGTGTCCTCGACATCGGTGAGGACCAGCTCCTGAAGAGCTTCAGCCAGGCTATCCAGACCATTGCTGCTCTCTCCCTGGCCACCAACATCCCCACCATCCCTGCCACCGTGCACTCGATCGTCAACGCCTACAAGAAGGTTCTTGCTGTCGCTGTCCAGACCGAGATCAGCTGGCCCGAGATTGAGGAGCTCAAGGACCGCATCGCCAACCCCGATGCCTACGCCTCTTCTGCTCCCGCTGCTGCCGCCGGTGGTGGTGGTGACGCTCCCGCCGCCGCTGCCCCCGCTGAGGAGGAGGAGGAGTCCGATGAGGACATGGGCTTCGGTCTTTTCGACTAAGCGCATCGACCTCGATCTGATACGAATGCCATGTTTTAGATACTTTGATTTGATCCAGACCTGAAAAACGGCTGGGGAATGAAATTACGACGACTTGGCAACGGCTTTACTTCCGATACTCTTTTTCAGGCTTGTCCAATGGAACGTAGAAACACGCTTCATTACCTGTCTGTCTATCATTGGTGAGTTTCAACTTTTGCTTTTCGTTTCACTCGTTTGTCCACTGTTCTACCCACCACCTCGTTTCACTCAATTGTGTCTTCGACCCTGGCGAATGATTAAAAATTTTTAACCCCGAGCATATCGGCCCTTGCGTAAGGGCCGCGCTGACGATTAAAAACGCAACAACAACACTCTAATTTTTTGCTGACGCCATGCCTCAATTCGCTTTTTGTCATCACTTGAATTGATTTTGAAAGCAATTACTAATACCTTCTCAGATCCAGGTTCACTCCACGCAGACACTCCGTAGCAACCGTGTCTACTGTAGAGCGTAAGGGATTAGGGCGGTATTGGTTGATACAATCTTACGGCAGTTTCTTAGAAACTAGTTATAGTTTAAATGAAGGATTTTCAGACCTACTATGTTCACTTGAGTCTGGCGATAGTCTCGCTTGCGCGTTCACCAGCGGTTGTACCTTAATCCAGTATGTGTACCCTTTTGGGGCATTGCAGCCCCGCCCGGTGGTGTCGGTGGCCAATAACCGGGAATCTCGGGGATTTCTCCGCATGCTCTGGTGGACTGTTACATTTCACAAATATCGATCCTGGTTGTTCAAATACACGGGGTTGGGAATTGTTCGCTCGAATACAAATACCACCTTGACTCTGCCTTTGCACACACTGCCTCCTGCAAAAAGCAACTAGATCGAACAAAGTATGGCAGCACAGCCCAACCAAGAGCCTCAGGTCACACTCATTGAATTAAATCCCGGCGAGCTCGCTTCCAAGAAACTAGGCTCGCACAATCTCCAAGCTGCAGTTGAAGCCCTTCATCGAGATGGGATTGTTGCACTCAAGAATGCTGTGGATGTCGCACACTTGGACAAGCTCAATGCTCGAATGATCCCCGAGGCCAAAGAGCTTTACGCACGACCAGAAACATATCGCAACTTTGGCAAGAACACGGGAAATATTCAGCAAGAGCCCATTCTTGAAGACGACTATATATTCGACGACGTCATCGCAAATCCATGGGCAACCGAAGCTATTCAGTGCATGCTCGGTCCCCAGTCGACTGTGCGATTTTACAGCGCCAACACTGCTTTCAAAGCGACAGATCGACAACCTCCCCATATAGATGTGACGTTTGACTTTCCCAAGGTTCCGTTTGGATACTGCGTGAATATCAATCTCATCGATACAACCCCGGAAAACGGAGCCACGGAAGTCTGGCTGGGTTCGCATGTTGACACGGACAAGAATATCCTTGATCTTTCGGAAGATAGTATGAAAGTTAAAACTGAGCTGCAAGAGAAACGGCGCAAGATCAGTCCGCCTATTCAGCCCAGTTTGCCTAAGGGGTCGCTGATCATTCGGGACTTCAGGCTCTGGCATGCTGGTAGACCGAACCAGACGGATGAGCCGCGAGTGATGCTTGTTTCGGTGCAATTCCCTCGCTGGTATCGGAGTAACTTGAAGATGCGATTACCGGCCAGCGTCAAGGATAAGGTAAATTGGCGAGATGCTGTGCCGTGTGTTGAGTGGATGCCAGAGGGTTATGACTATCTTCAAGGTGCTCACGATCATGATTTTGTCTTACTTCCCTAGACAGGAAGAGTGGGGTAGGATGCTATATTTATTATGTGAATTCAATTACTACCTTGAATGTCGCGTCTGGAGATATAGAAATGGTTGAGCAAGAGAAATTACTCGACCTTACGGATGGAGAATAGATTTTGCTACTTTACGAAGGGGATTCCTAGAAATTTATGATATTCTTGTGGAAAAAATCCGGGTAATCTACTAGACAGGAAAGCCAAGAATACCCAGTACTTAGGAAACAAATACGAAAGGAAAGTGTCGCAACACAACTTCACGAAACTTTGCAAACTTTCGGTCAACCCCATACATGCCATGTTATTCATATACCCGGGTTATGGCTATCCTCAGCCACCATGAAGAAAGGGAAAATCAGTCATGTTTACGTGAGATACAAGGCAGCGGGCCAAAGGACCTATTCTATGAACGTGTAACTACCATGGATATGGGATAATGTTGAGAATTCTTGAATAAATTTTATTTTGAACAGTAAACACCTTGTTTCCTGTATGGTCATCATCTATGTCTATGTCTATGTCTATAAATCAAGGTGTATCAAGCATTTGGGTCATAAAAAACTATCCCGAGGCACAATTCGTGTGTAGCCACAGGATGAAGAAAATCTCATCAAAATGAAATGAAGAAAAAGAGTGAATTGTTTTCATCAAATAACTGGGATGAAAGTCATTTATCCCAAAGTCAGGACGTATTGAGCATCCTTGGAGCACGAAAGAGTGTTGACATCATCCGGGTTCTGGTAGGAGGAGGCGCAGTTGACGTCGCCGGGCGCGCAGGTAGCAGTGGTGCAGCTGGAGTCGCTGGGAACAGCAGAGAAACCGTTCTGGACGAATTCAGAGGAAGCGTCCATATCGATCGAAGACATGTCCCAGAACAGATTGGCGTCGTTCAAGGTGTACTCGAACTGAAGAACACTGTCTTTGCTCTGGGAGGTGGACATCTTGATGGAAATTCCACCGCCGTTGGGGTTGGTCTGCCACCCCTCGCTGTAGGTGCCGCCTCCGGCGGGGAGGGTCTGCATCGCACCCGCGTCCTGAGAAGTGGACCAGAGGTAAACGTCGGTGCCCAGGTTATTCACGATCTGAACATTGCCGCCAGAAGTATCGCGGGCACTGTGGGGAAGAGCAGTGGCGGCGGCAGCCAGGATGCTGGAGATGACAACGTTGGAGAAGAACATTTTGAATATGTAGTTGTGTTGACAAATGTAGTGTCAAGAAAGGACTGTGATGAAAAGAAGTGTTTTCTGATCAAAGGACAGCGAAGAGAGTGTTGGGATCCGATAAGAGATTGAATCGGATTGTAGAAAGCAAGAAGCAAGAAAAAGAGAGAGTGAGAGAAGGACTGAAGTCTCAAAGATTGTAATGATTGATAGAAAAAAGAGAAGGTTCATCGTCGAGGTGGAAGTGGTCTTATATATTGTTTTGGGCGAGTTGGAGATGTGGCAAGCCTCGCAAGCCCAACTTTCCAGAAACCCCATGGAATTCGAGAAATCTTGGGGTTAGCCAATGAGTGTCTCATGGGTGGAGTGTTCTGGTCCCAAATGGTCTCGAACACATTTGCCATCGCCGGAAATGGAAGTATCTTATAGAGTTTTGCAGCCTCTCAACCCTACCTGTCACTTGTCTGGCACGAGCTGTCGTTCGCCGATCCCCCGGAAGTGACGGATTATTTATGGGGCCTGACATCAGAGCAACTTCAAAGTTTTGTTCCTTGTGCTCAATGCGAATGATTGTCCTTCGTTCTCCGAGACCTGACTCCAAACTTTCTGTCCCTGAAAGGTTTGCAGGCTCGACCCGGACATCGGAACTTCAGGTACTCTTTGTAAGAACAGAGTTTCGGTAATTCTGGTAAGTTCTATTCCATGTGGAAGAGACCGGGTTGGAAAAGTTAGCCGATTTTCCGTCATGCCATGTCGGCTCGCTACCGACTGCAGGTCCCGATGTCGCCTTCTCCTCCACACCACCTGGACACGCGGCTCCTACACCCGCCACCGGCCTGGATTGTGGTTGCCAAGAGGGTTTCAAAAGTAAAAAAGTATCATGCCATTTTATCTCAGGGTCTCTTGGCGGGTCGCCAGTCGCCAGTTCCAAGAATTTGTCCAACAGTCAGAGTTGTAGCCACCTTAGCGATGTGCCTCCACGATGGCCTTGGCTTAGTACGTAGATCGAGATTAGTCATAGTCTAGGCTCTACAGTAAGAATGTTCGTGAAAAGTCTAGACTCGCTTTCCCTGCTGCTGTCGGCGGTCAAAAGAAGGTTGCCAAGTTCCCTTAGGTCCGAACTACCCCCGTAGGCCGTAATTCTTTCCATACAACGATATCGTCTCAATAACCAGACCAAACTCAAACTCGAAAAAGAGGACTGCAATTCTTTTTGGTTCTGTGCCTCTAAACTTAATAATTGCCTCATTCAAAGAGGGACAAGGGGGGAAAGGAGGGTGGGTCCTCAAATGGCAAGCCCT
The DNA here is from genome assembly GCA_027569595.1 of Penicillium sp. G339. Lineage (NCBI taxonomy): Eukaryota > Fungi > Ascomycota > Eurotiomycetes > Eurotiales > Aspergillaceae > Penicillium > Penicillium sp. G339. The sequence goes on along the minus strand of JAPDFJ010000003.1, from coordinate 1,484,355 downwards.
GGGAGGTTCCCCAAGTCTGGCTATGAGGGACAGCGCCCCTGCCACCACCACCCAGACCATGGGCGAGCAAGTACCAAAGGATTACTCTGCCCCCCTCTCCCCCTCTCAAAGAGCCATATGATATGCTTTCTCAATCACAGTCGAAAGGAAGTTACGCGAATACCTGCGCTTTCGAGGTCAAGTTCCGCCAGACATAGGACCCGTGAATGGGGAACTGAATAGCCCCCGAGGAACTTAAACTGAGAACCAAATCTAGCTTCTGAGACAAACGGAGATCTAGAATGCTCGGCGAGCAGCCGAGGCTGTGCCGTTTTTGCTCTGAGCACAAAGAGTACAACTCTATCGTAGATGTTGCTTGTGACAGCGGCTTGCTTCGCGCGATGAAATTCTAGACTCGTCAGACCCGTTTTTCTTTCAACCCTATCTAGTCCACCTTTTGGATTTCAGCGCTAACCGGTCTAATATCACTCGAAAAGACGAAATGCCCAGAGCAATTCGCGCAACGTACACCCCGAGCCGCCTGGATAAGTCCGTTGGAGTCATCAATGATACAAACAGGATAGTCATCTATCACCAATATACCTCTCCAAAAACCAAAGAGAACAACCATTCGGTCGTTACCCTCAATTCAGAAAGGATACTCGGATTTATAGCTAGTAAGAGACCTAGCCATGGCCTACTCCTTCTAGATGTCCTGTAGTGAGTGATCATGGGCACGAAGCCTCATGCAATTTGTTCGAGATAGTCTAACAGGGCCACTTATCAAAATGAACATACACTAAGTTCGAGACTGCCCATAGTGCGTGAGAAGAGTCTATTGCGACACAGCGTTGTGAAAAGTCTGTCCATGGTATTCTTGTGGAAAGAGAATGTTAAGATAATTACAATGATACCCAAACGGAAGTAAAAACAGAGGGCCTTCGAAGCGTGAACAAACTCCACTTCAAAGCTATACATCATCAGAACTACGACCAAAGCGGCCCCCAAAGCCACCCAGATCGCGGCGGAAGAATTTGCCAATGTTTTTGAGGTTTTCGTTGAGGTTCCCAGCAGCCGTAGACTCGGATGGGGTATGAGCATGGGCACTCTGTTGAGTCGATGAAGGCGGAGCAGGGGATGAAGCTCCGGGCGTACCACCCATGCCGGAGTTTGAAGAGACTCCTCCAGAGATGCCAGTAGCGCCGGTGGAGCCGAGAGTGCTCAGGCTGGGATTTCCAAACCGATCGACACCGTCCTTCGCTGCAGATATAATGGCGGAGCCGAGCATTGTAGCGTCAAAGCGCGAGGGCATGGACATAGATGGAGTGCCACCCAGGCCAAGACCTTGAGAAACGGAACCGGTAGTTGTGGCAGCGGGAGCTTGTAGGGCTGCGAGAATGGGGTTGTTCTGTTGAAGGCTAGAGGCATAGCGGTCCGATGCACGATGGAGCTGGAAAAGTTCCACAAGGTGATTTTGCTCTTGGCGGCTGCGGATACCTTTGAGATCGAGAATTTTCCGAAAGTTGTTGTTGTTGCGGTCCGCAATGTGGATGAGATATGCCTGAACAAGAGCCTCTGGTGGAGAAGGCCGGACCTGTAGAGTTTTAAGAAGTGTTTCAATCTTGAAGAAGCTGGTGTTCACGCGTTTGACGAAGCCCGCTGGAGCAGGGGCCGGGAGGAGAGATGAGAGGCCGCTCTTTAGAGTGTAAGAGTCAAGTAACATCTAAAGTCATGTAAGCTTGGTGAGCCAAAGTGTGACGTGATAGCGACCGTCCCAAAGAGGAAATAATTACCTGTTCAGCACCTGTTTCCGAAACAGGCCTACATTGAAAGACATTGCTGATAAATAGGCTAGACATCAACTCCACCAGATGATCGGAGAAGGCTCGAGCATATTGCTGCTTATGTAGCAATTGAAGAATCTCTGATGCCTTTTCCTTTGTTTGTGAGAGCATCTCGCCCACGTAGGAGCTTTGATCGCTGACAGCCTCAATTTTGCTCCACGGCGTGTTGCGCATTTCTCGCCAGCAGGGTTCCAGTGCCACCTCCACTTGCCTTACAAGCCCTCGTACAGCTGCAGATGCGATTCCCATGAAAGAATCAGCCTGGCTTTGTAGATCGACGGATTCCTTGAGGGCCTCATCTAGCCGGCCCTTGATCTTCTCTTCTAACTGGGTGCATGTGACGTAGCAGTAATCAGCGGTATTAAGAACAGCGACCAGGTCTTCTATCGATGGCACTTTCGATGGTGTATGGCCAGATGGCCGTTCACTGATATACTGGAGGAGAACCTGTTGTGCATACTGGTCGAGGTATTTTGCAAAGACCTTGGCGAGATCTGCCAGACTGCCACCTGTTGAAAGCTTCGCGCATTGCTGTAAAGAATGTCGATAGAATGTGAACAGCTCAGTAGACGATGAGATCACGGTATGAGAATTGAACTCCTCATCAGGAGCGTTTAGGGGTTGCTGACGATACTTAGGCAGTAGCGCAGCCAGCTGCTTGTCTTGCGCCTCCACCCAAACACTCAAATATGGTTCAAATGCTTCGGAGATAGACTGGCTGAATGCCGGAAGATCGGTGGAAGTGAAGGTATCAGTAGATTGTCGTGGAGGCGCAAAACGACGCTCGAGGGATTGCTCAAAATCGAGCGTTTCTTGCAGACACGAAAGTAACAGGTTAACATCAAGCGTCTGGCCACTGCGGACAGACCGCGAGAGAATGCCCTTGAAATCATCCCGAGTGCCCTCGCAGAAAACATTGGCCAGGATCTCGTTGACACGCCAGGAGGCTGGAAAAATCGTAGCATTCTCCTCATCGTAAATCTTCAAGATGCGCCGGAACCATGAGTATCGGCGGGAGATATTATCCAAGGACCCGGCCTCTTCGTTATTGCGGAAAACTTGGCGGTATTCGCGTAACTGAGTATTGCAGTACCATGTCACAATACGAGATCGAGCGTGCTCGCCTAACGCATCCGCAACTAGACATGCCTCTGACAGCATGACCTTCCGCTGCATCACTTCGCCCTTGGAAAAGGCCATCTCGAAATCCTCACAGACCTGTTCCAGGAGATCTCGCTGGATATCCGCAACGTTCCGACTGAGGATTGCGATCTGATCGATAGATCGGTATGACTTGAAATGGGCCATCAGCTGGATCACCGCCTGGAGGAGTTGCGCGCAATCGCGATACTGTCGCGTCCGACGAAGCGCCTGAAGCTGATCGTACGCGGTGGTAAGCATCTGAAGGCGTTTGAGCGCCGTCATAGACAGGGTGAGATTCTGTTTCGCATTATCTAATTGCTTGATGTCGGCGGTCATGTCTGTAATGGCTCGTTCGGTCGTCATGGCGCGTTCGCGGACGTCATCGATCTTCTTGAACAGCTCCGACAGATCGGCCTTGGCTGTTTGTATGCGTTCGACACTCTCGGCATTGGAGGTGACCTGCTCCTCCACGAGAGTACCAATGTCGTAGTCCAATTCATCCTCGTAGGTGTGGAGAGCGCTGGAGATTTGGGAGACGGAGAAGATGGTGGAGGGGTGGGAGAAGATAGCGTTCAGATGGTCGACCGGATCGTAGTCCACTAAAGGGGCTCAGGTCAGTTCATTCCGGTGCATATTATGGGCATTTTCAACTCCCGATACCTGCATCTAAGGCGTCGAGGGTGGGCTCCTCGTCTGGAGGCATATAGCCGGTGTTTGGTGAAGTGATTGCGGCCATTCCATTAGCTCAGCAAGATCATTCTGCTCCTAGCAACTAAGCAAAGTTGCGCCGGGCCAATGCAGAGTTCCGCGAAGGTGTAATGGGGAACAAAATGGTCGAGTTGATGATCGGGGTGAGTTGCGCGGGCGCACGTCGGTGGCCACCTGGGCCGCTTGGCATCTTACGCAACCCGCACTAGTCATCTACATACACTATGTAGTCACAACTACATAATAACTATTCACTACTACTACATGCAGCGCAGCGGGATATACAAGGTTGATGAATATGAATTTTGTTTTGTTTTCTTATTTGTTCAGAGCCATAAATTGGGCGAATTTCTAGAATACAGAGGTGCAAGCTCGGAAACCATTGCCGTTCGCCTAAGCCATGCAAAATTGTTCAAAACCTTTCGGATGCTTCATATGCCTATGGCATCGTCCGAATTCCATCGCGGGTCGAGATATTCAAGCAGTGTTGAGAGTAAAGCGAGGCCTTCTTCCGCAGAAGCTGGTAATAATGATAGAGCCCTTCTCTCTCTCTCTCTCTCTCTCTCTCTCTTTTTTTTTTTTTTTTTTTTGCCTTTTTTTTCCTTTCTTTTTTCTCTTTTATCAAATAAAATGATAAAATCAAGCTCCATTGAGAAAAGCGTTAGCGGGTAACGCCCCCTGTGCCTACGAGAAAAATATCAGTATCAGATGACCCGATTAATGTAGAGAACTTGATGAATTTGCTTACCTTGAGCTCTTCGAAGTTCTTCCATGCCGCATCAAGGTTCCAGCCATTGCCGGAGAGAGCCATTTCCGAGTATTGAAGAGTCATGCCGGATCTCGTACTGATCTGGAGGACCAACTGTTCTTGTTGGACCTGAGTGTCGGGCTTTCCAGGCGCAGGGGCGCCGTAGCCTTCGGGGAATCCAGGCGGGGCTACAACTGCGGCTGGCGCAAGGGGAGCAGCCGGGGTAACAGCAACTGCAGGCACTGGAGCCATAGCTTGGGGAATGGCTTGGTTTTCAGGGCTCCACGCCTCAGCACCACCGTATGCACGGGCGCACATGATATCATTCAATACACGAATTCCACCGGGGCCATTTCCTGGGCCAATAATGAAGGTTCTGTCGAAACTGCGTGTTTCGACCTTGCCATCGACGCTCTCGTCGAATTTTCCGTGTACCTCGAGCATGAGGCCACCGACTCCAGTAAAGCTCTGCCCTGTCGGGTCAGGCAGACCAGGGATTTGGTGGCATTCGACTAGGTACTGATCTGGATGTATAGCCATGTCGGGGTGACGCGTTTGAGGTAGGCTGTTCCACATCTCGGAGATTTTCTGGGTACCTGTGTAGCTGCGAGTCATGCGAGCAGCCAAGTGGGTGATCTTAGACAGATTCCTGCTTTTTTTGATGTATGGGTCCCAGCCCGCTGTTTCGGTTTGCTGAACTTTAGGGGCCTGGGTGTTGATGTTCAAGGAGAACTTGGAGCTCGCGTCATAGAAACGGTTGACGAGATCGTTGCGGTCATTGTCATAACTGGCAAAGAAAGCTCGGATGAAGTTTTCGCCGATTTGGGAATCGTCATGGAAGTAAGGCGCTTGTACAGGGATCGGGGTCTTCTTCTGAGCGGCAACCTCTTCTGCAGTACGAACTTGGACATTGTTTAAAGTTTGCAATTTCGGGTACCACTTGAGCATTGTGGCCTTGAAGTCTGGCTGGGAGCTGAAGTCATTCCCAGTCAAGTCTAGGAACTCGAGGTTGCGGAATTTCCAGCGCCATGCAATGATTGCCTGTGAATCCTTGAAATTATTGTTGGAAAGGTCCAGATTTTTGATATCTGGGAATGTCTGAGCCATGGCTGTGACAGCTGTGACATTTGGGAGTTGGTTCTGGGCCAAGCTGACACTCTCCACTGCCTCTCGCCGCTCAGTGGAGCTGGAAAACTGCATTTCCCAGACTTTCATCATGGCCGGGAAAAACTTTGATTGTGTTGAGGTGGTGTTGAAAATTCCCATAGCCTGGAGGTCGGGATCATCGACCAGTCTCGATAAGTCCACTAGCTTCGCCGCCGGGTTGTACCGTTTGGCCAGAATTGAAGTAATTTTGGACTTAATGTCTGCTGTCGAAGCTGAGGTACCACCTTCGGAGGCAAGTTGATGATTGAGGACCGCAGTTGAAGAGTCGTAAAGCTCGACCGTGATGTTCACGCCTGCAAAGAGTTTGCCATTGAGCTGAAGTACGCGGTCCGTCCAATCCGGGTGGACGGAAACCACGAGAATGTCGCCTTCAACCCGCGACTAATTGAAGGTCAGAAAAGCGTAAGAGAATTTGAAATGACAATAAAGCGAAGCGAAGATAAAGGAGAGAAATATTGAGTGACTTGGTATTGTCATTGTCGACCGGTAGGAAGCGAGAGCGCCATTCGGGTCTTTCGGGGTAACGAAGAAACATCGGAGTAGCGAGGGTGAAGTCGAAGTTGGTGTATGGTAACCGCGATTCCGCAAAACATACCTTTGTAATTTTGAAACGAGATCCTTTTGGTGCTGCGTTCAATTTTCGTTCAATGAAGGAGATGAGGTTTTCGACACCGCCATCGCGCTTGGAGGACGCATTACTGTTCCTCCAGCCACTGATGCTGATCTGGGTGCTGTTTCCTTTACCGCCCTTGCCATGTCGGATGTTGGCCTGGTAAGAGTCTCTGCTGTTGTCAGAGATGGCTTGCTGGATGGCGTTCAGAGTTCTGTCGCGTATTTGAGGTCGACCTCCGCCGGCAGACCTTCCTCCAGCTGTGCTTCCTCGGGTACGACCAGAGTCACCGCGACCTCGCTTTCCACCGCGCGCACTGCCTTCCATGTCCATATCGCCATCTCGATCGGTGCGCGTTGGGCCCCGCTTGCGGATGCCCCCGCCAGATGATGCGCCGGCCGGACGACGGGAAGACTTCGTAGTCTTCATGATGTTGGGACGAGTGGATCGAGGTGGCAATGCAAGAAGAGGTATTAAGGAAAGCTGGTAACTGGCGAAGAAAGCAAAGGAGAGGAGAGGCAGGTCTAAGAAGACCACTGCGCGTTGCGCACCACCTAAGTCGAGCGGGGCGGCGTTGTTCGCATTCGCTGAACTTGGAGTGAAATCGTGATCGGGACGAAGGGCAAGATTAGATGGGACAAAGAAGCGGAAAGCGTCCTTTTTCAAAGGAAAGAATTAGGCAGCGATCCCGCCACGGAGTTTTGCGCGACGCAACGAGCAACGGCGGCCTTCAGAAAAAGTGACGCATTGGTCACGTGAGGCGGTGAATAGAATATCAGGTGACCTTTAAAGCACAGCACCCAATCAGCTGCTGTATACTGTCTTCATTGTCGAATTGGAGCCAGGCTATTTACTTCGATCAGGCCAACCCTCCTCCGGATTGCAACCGCAATTGATCTGTCTCGACCGGTCCGAGTATGTTTTTTTCCATTGCAATGCCTCATGTTTTTTGAGATTCCTTTGATCGCGTGATTGACATCTCCTCGTTTCACCCGAGATAGGTTGCGCGTACTATCTGGCCTCTGCTAATTCCCCGCTTTGACATAGACGACTGCGCTGCTGACGCTGTTCAAACTATTGTCTAGAACTTTATATTGGCTCGCCCTATGGTCTGCAATTGACCGGCAACATGCCTGCAAAATCGCGATTCACGAGACTCGATGCCTTCGCCAAGACCGTCGAAGATGCGCGCATTCGCACGAACTCTGGAGGTGTCATCACTATCGCGTCGCTACTGATAGTCGTGTGGCTAGTGCTGGGAGAATGGGCGGACTATCGGCGGGTTGTCGTGCAGCCTGAGCTCATTGTCGATAAGTCAAGAGGTACGCGATTGTCTCGCACGATTGGCCAGCGTGTAATACATCTGAAAGGGAAGGCTGACACTGGATACGATTTGGACAGGCGAAAGAATGGAGATCCATTTAAATATGACTTTCCCGCGACTACCCTGCGAACTCCTAACCCTGGATGTCATGGACGTCTCGGGCGAACTACAAACAGGTGTTGCGCATGGCGTGAACAAGGTCCGCCTGTCCCCGCCTGCGGAAGGCGGCCGTGTTATTGATGTTCGGGGTTTGGACTTGTAAGTTGAGTCTCCAGACTGTCGAGTGGACTCGATCTTGGGACCCGAATATGAACTTACTCTACTTTTCCTTGATTTCCAGACACTCCCCTGCGGATGCCGCCGCGCATCTCGCCCCGGACTACTGCGGTGAATGTTACGGAGCCACGCCACCAGAAAACGCCATCAAGCCCGGCTGCTGCAGCACTTGCGATGAAGTTCGAGAGGCATACGCGTCGAAGACTTGGGCTTTCGGTAATGGGGACCACGTCGAGCAGTGCGAGCGCGAAGGGTATGGTGAAAAGCTCAAGGCGATGCACCGTGAGGGTTGTCGTATTGAAGGCGTGCTTCGTGTGAACAAAGTGGTGGGTAACTTCCACATTGCACCGGGCCGTAGCTTCACGAACATGAACATGCATGCCCACGACCTGAACAACTACGATGTGCCCAACACCCCGCCTGATGAGCAACATACCATGACGCATGAGATCCATGAGCTCCGATTCGGGCCCTCGCTCCCCGCGGAGCTCGCTGGCCGATGGCAATGGTCGGATCACCACCACACTAACCCGCTGGATGATACCCGGCAGGCAACTAATGAGCCCAAGTTTAACTTCATGTACTTTATCAAGGTTGTTTCGACCTCGTACTTGCCACTGGGATGGGATCCACTCTTCTCATCTGCCATTCACAGTGCCTACGATAAGGCACCCCTCGGCTCTCACGGTCTTGCTTACGGTGCCCAGGGCAGCATTGAGGCCCACCAATACTCGGTCACTTCACATAAGCGTTCTCTCCTAGGCGGTGATGATGCCGCCGAGGGCCACAAAGAGCGCATGCACGCCGCTGGGGGTATTCCTGGTGTCTTCTTCAACTACGATATCTCTCCCATGAAGGTCATCAACCGTGAAACTAGACCGAAAACTTTCACCGGCTTCCTGACTGGTGTTTGTGCCATCATCGGAGGTACCCTCACCGTGGCCGCAGCACTGGATCGCGGCCTATACGAGGGTAGCATGCGCATCAAGAAGCTGCATTCAAACTGAACTTACCCAATGTCTTGGAAATAAAAGACATCTCAAGGGAATTGCATACCCTCACCAGAGAACGCATCGGGGATGAGAGTAAGTGGGCACTCGTGGCGTTTTCGGGATACCTCAATACATTGGTTTTGTTTGTTTGGGTTCGTTATTTATGTATCTCTGTATCGGACAATGGTTCTATGAAGCAGATATCCAATTTCAAGTGACCATGTGCGTTCTGTAGAAGAGTTTCCGAATGATACAATTTACAATGCTAGATGGAGTGTCCGATATTATCCCCTGTGTTCCGAGTCTCGCTTTACTAGTAGTTAGATGAATGATACTATGTAGTAGTATTCACTATCCATTGGATGGGAGGACTTGCGCTAGTAACAACCTTCCCCACATTTAACAATCTAGAGATCAATGGACCTTCGAGTTTACTAGCTAAGTATCGATTCTCTCAAACAGCATCACGGTCGTCGCTAAGAATGAGCTTACCACTACACAGGATAATATAAGCTTGAAGCTAACCATTTCATTCGAGAATGTAACCAAGCACTTATCTGACTACAACATCCTTATTGCTGCCGTTCCCGATCTGGAAGATTCTGCCCTATCTATATCTGGACCGAGATTACGCAATTATCAGAGGCTCTTAATTGTCCTGAAGCTTTCTTAGCCCAAGCCCCAGTCGATAAATAACGATACCTGTTTACATTGGAAGTTGTCTGCTTGCATCTGCCGGAGTACTACTAGATGGACTTACAGCAATTTGAATGATTCACCCTCAATGCTGCGAGCCGCGTGCAATAAATACATCTTGATCAATCAGAAATATTTACATCATAAAACATCTCCTCGTATTCTCCATCCATCAGCCCCAGAAGCTTCTCCAGTGGATTTTCGCTGAAGAATATTGCTTCACTCTCCGCGCTGCGCCGGATCAAGCCTCTGCCGCGCTCAAACATTTCTTTTTCATAAGCAGAAAGGGCCTCTTCCAAGCTCGCCACTTTGACACTTGCAATGTCACAATGATTTCCACAGATCTCGAACAGACGTTTAGATAATATCACAGCATCGTACATGGCGCAATTCACTCCTTCGCCTACAAACGGCGTTGACAGGTGCGCTGCGTCTCCAAGTAACGTTACACCTGGAGCTGCCTCGCGTTCCCAACCGACCTCTTCTGGCCTGAGGTAGTGCAGGGCCCAGCCACGGAAGGGACCTTCCGCATTGGCGACGATGGTTTTAAGGTTCGGTGCCCAATCGGCATAGAATTTGTCTGAGGAGAGCATCAATCGTTGCACTGCCTCGGACTTTTCCGTAACACTGCCATTGCGATGTTGATAGAAGTCTCGGGAGGCGATGATACCAAAATACAGTCTGTACGTGCCATCAGACACTTGCTGCAATACTAAGCTTTGATTTTGACCTATCGCCATCATCGTCCCCTTGCCCGCCAACTCGCGGGCTGCTTTGTAACTTATGTTACTGTGCGAAATTGTACCTTCGACGTACATCTTCCCGGAATACACTGGCTTAGCGGTCGAGACCTGTAGATTACGATTATAGTTTAGAATCGGACTCCCTGTTGATACTGGCCTTGTTGACTTACCAAAGATCGAACTTTGCTCCAGCCTCCGTCTGCTCCCACAATGAGCTTGAACCCAGTAGCTGAGCTGCCATTGGTAAATTGGATAACGTAGCCATTGCTTGCAACCCTAGGACCGTTGCTTTCCCCATCAATCGAGCAGACACCGTAACCCCATCTGATCTTGTGCTCGGGTATAGAGTTGAGTAGAAGACGACGTAGCTGCAGTCGATCAATCTCTGGTGCATCACGTCCTTCGCCATATCGTCCTGCTGTCTCTCCAGAGGGCCTAAGAAAGTGGATTCGCGAGGCATCCCAGCGTGCGTAGAGTGCCTTGAATTCATCGAACAAGCCCGCTTCCTTGAGTGCCTGCTGTCCTGAGGGTCCATGAAGATCCAAGGTGCCACCTTGCTGCCACGGGCCCGGGGACGATGATTCATCACGTTCATAAATAACATAGCCTCCGAATCCATTGATTTCGAGAAGACGTGCGAAAAGAAGACCACTTGGTCCGGCTCCAATGATTGCGAGAGAGGGTGGCGGGTGCATGATGGATTGCCAATGGAAGAAATCAACAGTGGATTGGAATGAAAACATTAGCCTCGAATTAACCTAGTTTATATACATTCAAGGTGTCTTGATGTGGCAAGAGGTCGTTTAATCTTGTATACTTCCAGCCCGAATTGGTGCCTTCTGATTGGTCGCGGCCGGAACCGTCGTGACTATGTGCGGCAACGACCAGTCGGCATCGTACAGTCTGTCGGACTCTCCGAGACAACTTTATACACTTCACCGTCTTCTCAGAGCTTCATAATACTACACAAGATCTAGATGTCCTTCTAAACTGCTATGGAAGCCACCTGATATCCTGAGGCAGCCTCTGTGCGTGTGTGGCTTTGCCCGGTTCGCTGTAAGTACAGAGCGCGGACTATGATCAAGAATATAGAAAGACTGATCATCAGTGACAGTGCGACTTTCCTGGGGACAAACTTGAAAAGCTCAAGTAATCCACGCACTTGTATAACCTGAGCTGATGTCACAGGCCTAGCGAATCTACTGAAAGATGCTCGCGAGGGTTACCAAAGTGCCGCGGTTGCAAATTAGCCAAGTAGCTGTGTATACTTTCACTAAATGTGGACATCATTTAACGAGAACTGCGACCTTTTTTTCCCCCTTGGAAATGACTGCATATACAACCGAATACTTGAAACTGGGCTCCGATTCCCTGAATACCATCATCCAGACGGCGACAAGCAAAATAGCTCAAGAAACTCTCAAAAGCGGATGTCGGGCTGTAAAGTCGATTGGTTCTTAATGAATGACTATTACGTCAATTCTAGCATGGGATTTGAATCATATTGTCAAGCAAGTTATCTGAGAGCTACTTGGTCTGTCATTAGACAAGCCCGTAAAATTCTATCTATTCCCGCGTCGACTCTCTACTAAGAATGTACGCCTGGCGTTCAGCACCCCATTCCGGACGAACTGCCGACAAGGGCAAAGGCTGATCTTGCGAGCTCTGGTAAATATCCGGGTCTATACTTCGAATCTTGGCTCCACGGGGGAGACGCAGGTCCTCCTCATTTGGTAGACCCCCCTTCTCAAGCGCGTCCATTGCAACTATGACGCCAGGTGTTGCCTGCCGCCGCAGTAATGCCCAGAAGTCTTCATCAGACAAAGTCCAGAGTGCTCCTTCCGTCACACGTCCAGATCCGACCAGTTCCCTAATGATAGACCCAGTCCTTTCATAAAGATTCGCATGGGCTCGATTTGACCACACATCTCGATCTGTAGCTAAGTATGCGCGAGCGAGGACTAATGCGTGATCCGGGTCGTCGAGAACGAGTAGACGACTGGGAGACGAAGCCGAGGGAAACGCACTAAGTGCTTTGTAGATACCCTGGACTTGCTCAAAGGTAAGCTTATCGAAAGCAATCGCGTCACGGAGCGCGTAGTCGAGCCGATCAGCACAAAGGTGGGGAGATGGCATTTCGACGAGCGGGAATAGTTCTTCCTCGAACGCCTTCAAATTTCCAAAACCATGCTGAGTGAGGATCTGAGGCAACTCAGTGGTTTTCAAGAACCGGAACTTGTGGACTTCGTGGTAGCTTCCCTCTCCCGGTTGGGACAGTGCGCTATCAACAACATGACTTAGACTGGTATGGCTGATATCATGTAGTAGAGCAGCAATCTGCTCTTCCACGCTGGCTCCGACTTGGCGGACTATTAGGAATGCGCCGATTGAGTGCTCAAGACGGGTTACCTTAGGGCCAAACCCGAGGAAAGTAGTGACTCCGTGTTGACAGATGCCTTTAAGGCGTGATAGCTCAGGACTTTGAAGTAGATGCACAAGCACAGGTTCGGTGATTATATGCTCGCCATATATTTTATCTCGGATTATGATCTTATCATTTGAGATCCCCTCGAGTGTTTGCAAGATCCCGGTGTTGATCTGTGACGCCATCGCTGAGTGTTGATGGTACGAAGTCACATTAGAGTTAGGCGGGGTAAAAGGTTGCAGTTGCGCCATACGCGCCCCTTACGTAGTCACGTCAGGGGGGAACGAAAGAGTAAAGAGGAAACAGAACAAAATTAGCTGGCTGTCCTATGGACATAGTTCTGAGATCTGAGTATCAAGGTTCCGGGTGTATCTATGAACTCTGTCTAAAAGCCTTGCTGTGTATTTGATTGGGGCGTTCGTTATTCCAAGATTATAGGGTACTGATCACCCCATGTCGTGCAGATAGAACAGTCATTCTTGTATTAATATACTACTAGTTACCACAGACGGACTACCATCACAAATTTCTACGGCTTTTTCAAGGCAAATAAAAGATACACCGTAAGTGTAGCTGCATTCACACAATCTCTGTACATATATGCCAAACGAAAAAATCTACATTGAAAGCACAGGAAATGATAAACCATGGAGGTTGAGAAACAGGAAATAGAAAGGGATAAAACAGTTCCCAGTAAACAAGGGACGACGAATCAAATGCATAGAACGCCATCGCAGATGCTAGACCGATCTGCGACTCCGTTATGATGCGCAGTGCAATGAAAGGTGAAAAAGAACGAGTGATGACAGACAAGCCCGAATGAGTGATGCAATGATATGAGTGCAACGAAAAGGAGATAATGGTGCTCGAAGTAAAGGATGGATATCAGTCAAAGCCGTGGAAATCTAGGTCTAAGCTGGTAGTAATGCAAGGCGAAAAAGGACGAGGGAAGTGGCAGCGAATGCCGAAGAACAAAGAGAAGTTGTAGTCAAAGGAAAGGGGAGTTCATGCCTCAAGGGTGCATGGTGTTGACATTGCTGTAGTAGTTGCCCTGCTGAGCATAGTTTTGACTCTGCTGGTAGCTGGGCGGGGTTTGCGGCGCTTGGTTGAGCTGTCCATACCAAGATCGACGGCGCGGCTCACTGGGTTGGTTCATTTGATGAAAGGCATCCCAGGTATGGCTAGCCCCAGGCATGTTATACATAGCCTCTTGGCGGGGGACTTGGGCCTGGGCCTGAGCCTGAGGATGGTATATGGACCCGGCGTACTGAGAAGCATATTGCCGGGGAACAAATTGCTGTTGTTGTTGATGCTGCATATGGTGGTTGCGTTGGGCGATCGCCTGCTGGACCATCTGGTTTGACATGCCCTCTTTCATCGCACGCCTCTCGCGCTCACGAGCATCAATCGACGAGACTAGGCCTCCACCCGCGGAGGGCTGAGGCCTTTGGTTGTTGCTCGACATGTCGAAAAATGAAGAGCCTGTCATGCGAGCAACATGCTCCTGCTCTCGAGCGGAAAGATGATTCGATACATCACCATAGCCCATCACCGCGTTAGTGCCCCGTGAGGAGGGACGGTAATTTGGGTCCTGGTAGGCCGTCATACGAGAGTTGGGCCGAGCTTGCTGGGTCCAGTCTCCAGAGACCGGGCGCTGTGGTGGCGCTGTGTTGCTGCTAGACCCAGAACGATAGTGAACATGCATGGGAGGGCTGGGGGCCCCCGCAGCTCGCTGTTGAACGAACTGTTCAGGCGTAAGACCTCCACCTGGGGTCGTCGGGCGACCGGATGCCATTCCGGGTTGCCACAGAACACTTCGCCGGCCATGGTCCTCCTGGCTAGGGGACCGCCCATCCCCGCGATCCATTGTATTGGTGGGAACAGAAATACGATATCGCTCGGCATCCGACTGGTTAGAGGTCTTTCTCAGAGTGTCTGCAGTGTTGGGGCGTCCTGTGGTAGGCATATATGTCATTGTTGGCCCGAAATCCACCGTTGGTATATCAAAACTGGGCCCTGCAGGTTTGTCGGACGTGTAGTGAGCATCCCCGATGACAAGATCTTGCTTGGTGGGTTGGCCCACAGTCTTGATTACACCCATTCGCGGCTTCGTCGACTTCCCTGACTTCTTGCTATAAACGGATTCATGCGTACTTGCGTAGTCAGGCGAAACCGTAGACGCATCATCGTACATACTTTCTTCCTGGGTATGGGTTGGCGAGATCGGCGATGGAAGGTGGGGTGCAATTCGATTCAACGCATCTTCATCCAACGTATGGCGAAGATCATCGAAGCTCGGCTCCCCGTGATCAGGAGAATGAGGTGATGCACCAAAGATTTGGCGTTGTGGCAGGGGCTTACGCTTTACAGACTTGGCTGTATCGAGCCGCAGACGCTGCTGAGGTGAAGGTGTACCGTCCGTGCTGGGAGTTGCCGGTCGCTGCTCAACAGGTTGTTGTTGTTGTTGCTCTGCGGCCTGAGTCTGGCGGACTGGAAGCGCGACACCAAAATCCTCTTCACTAGAGGAGCGGGGCGCGGAGGTGTTTTGAGATGCAAGCTGTTCTGGAGCCGGATGACTGGTGGCCTGGACTTGTCGTTTTGTACCAATACTGGAATCGGAGTTCTGGTTGCGCAGCGCTGCCGCAACTCCTCCAACACTTGCCATTGCCCCAACTGAGGTCAACTGGTCGAGAGTTGCGTAAGACATTCTGTTATTTGCTTGGGTCTGCGCATATGTTGCCTCTGGTCGGTTAGTAGGCATGGATCTCGGTCCATGGGAAAATTCCGGCGGTCTAGTGACAGGAGATGGTGGAGTGCGTGGTGGAGGGTCTGCAAAGCGTCCTCCAGGGTGCCCAGTTTCCCCGGGATGCCTTTCTCCTTCGAAACCAATATGTTCGGCAATGGGCCCCGCAAGTGCCTGGGCTCTATCACGCTGCACCAGGTCTTGTGCAGATGAGTCGGGGGAACTCTCCATGATAGAACCATGACCAGGCTTTTGATCGGTTTGGAAGCCAGTGATATCTGACATTCCACGAGAATGATAGCCCAATGGTTCACTCTTTGGGGTTTCGTGGATGACCGCATCGGTTGAATGATTGAATTGAGGCGTTGACTCGGGAGCACCGAAAGGACGGCGAGATGGGTCAGTCGGGGTATCACTCGTGCGAGTGGAGATGCTGGTTCGGTAACGGGGGCGGGAGCTATTGACGCTGTTGGTTCTGCTCCTACCAGTAGACATCCGCTTCTGGGTTGCCTCCTTCAATTGTCTTCTCCACTGTGCTTCATTCCAGTTCAAACTGCCTGGGATTTGAAGGAGATTCACGATATCCAGAACATCCAGGTAGCCATACCGGCGTTCCTTGGGAAACGCAAACATGATGCTCTTGATATGATTTGTATCGGCCACGAGGCGTGTCGGGCGTCCATAGAGATTGAACGTGTCGAATGTCGGGAACAGGAATCGGAGCATCATTTCAAGTCCGGAAACTGCGGCATGCGGCTCGGGCATCACGAACACCATACCTTCTGCAGTTTGGCGCTCTGCATGCAGAGTCACCAGACCTTCCAGTTTCACCAGAGTGGATGATTCGATCAGAGCCTTGGACTGCGGGTAAATCGCATATGCCGAGTAGACGTGGGCGACTGTCGCGATAGGTGTCACCTTTTTTGTCTTCTTTGTATGATAGAAACTGATGGTTCCTGTGATGGGAATCGAGAGTCGATCATAGGCGGATTTCTTCATCGCCTTCCGAGCCTTCTGGATTTCCTTCTCGTCGGGCGGGTTGATCACGAACCAACATCGCCTCCACGGCGTTCCAGCGCCGAATCGCACGCGTGCCCAATCTTCATGGCGGAACCGGGACGGAGCCAAAATACCCTGAATTCCGGGAAGCAATTTTCCCTTGGCGGCAATGAGGGAGCCGGTGTAGGCTTCGTAAAGTGAGGTGTGTTCGTACATGGCAAGACGGATAGCGGCAGTCCATTGGGTCATCGAATGGAACGAGTTGAAATGCAGCAAGTACCGGTTTTTCCCTGCAGAGGAGAGACTGAGAACATTTTTCAATGGCTGCACGGCTCCATTACGAATCGGCAATGTTTCGATCTGTAGTACAACTTATCATTAGCTCATAATTGCGAGGGTTCGGGAACCATTCGAGGTGCGGAAAGATAGTCAAGACCAAATGGAAAGAGCCGTACCATCTTGATTGATGCATCCGCCAAATTAATGAAAGTCGCCGGGACATCGGCACCGCCTGCCGCGTCCAGGGCTGAAGCTTCCCAGAGAGAGAGAACGGTACCGACGAGTTGCGCATAACACTCCAGCCACTGGCGATCCGCGCTTGGCCGCCCATCTGCATATTGCATTAGTTCAGTCTGTCCATATTCATTTTCGAACTCGATCCGCGGACCACATACGAGTGTCTTGATCGTTCAATTTGAGAAAGTAACCCTCTTGGTAGACCTTGTTGGTATGGATGTTGAGATAGGTGAAGATCGGCGAGAGCTCCGGTGGGGTATCCTCCGCTTGGGTTACGAGCGGCGGATTGCGAGAAAAGATCATCGAGGCCGGTCGCGAGCCGATTGCCTCACCTCTGGGGGTTGAACCATTGACCGGCGACAGTTCGGAGGGAGGGGAGGGAGTGTCTGGCGAGGGAGTCTGCCACCGTGGCGGAGTCTGGGCGGGCGTCACATTGCTGGAGGACTTGCGACTGTCCTTTCCCGAGTCATTGTTTTTAGGGCCTCCAAACGTTGATATAAACGAGAGAACTAGAAACGACGCAAGGGAGAGTCAATAAGGTAGTTCTGCGGCAGATTCCGAAGCCACCGAGGGGTGATCAACCTACCACGCGAGCGGCCCATGACGTCGAGAGGTGTTCGATCACCGATCCGGTCGGATCACGACTTTAACTGAAGCTGAAAGAATAGCGGAAGGTCCCCGGAGAGGAAGATAGAGAAATCCGAGAAGAGACCAGGGGGACAAGGCTCGAAAAGCGAAAAGCGAAAAGCCACGGTAGCGCACGGTACTCTTGCGGCCGGTGGAGCAGGGAGAAAGGCACCCGGGGTTGACTGGATTTGAATCGATCAGGTTAATCCATGGAGAGAGCGACAAGGCTCATCCAGGCGAGAGAGGGTGAAGTGGAAGTGGAAAATAGGCGAGGGTGGTGTCGAGATGCCAAGTGGGTGGATGACGTTACGGCCCAAGATGGCAACTAGGACGGTTGGGACAAGGAGAGCCGGCGATCGAAGGAAAGTTAGGAGACGGTGGATTGGGAAACGAGAGGCGTGGAGAAGGTGGGTTTCCAGGAGAGAAAGAGAAAGAGGGAGGGAGGGATAAAGAAGAGAGAAGAGAAGAGAAACTGGAAGCCTGGAGGCGCCTGGAGAAGCTGTGCATGACCCCATCGTGTGGCACAGGCTGTTACTCGGATATGTTGGACAATTGGTTTTATTTTGTTTTGTTTTGTTCTTTTCTTTAGTTAGTTCTAGTTCTACTCTAGGTCTCTCTAGTTCTACTCTAGTTCTTTGCATTTGCATTTGCATTTGCATTTACATTTGCATCTATAATCAAATTCTACCGGTGCTGGACTGCATCGTCATGGATCGGCGGTGGAGAGCGTGCTGGAGCCAAAATTAGCAGAATGTCTTAGCCAAGTTTAACTCGGCCAGTTCAGTGCCAGTGCCAATGGTCAACGACACCCATTAGTCGTGGTGACTACACCGTGTGTGGTCATTTCCACTTCCATGCCGCATTCGGCCATCCGCCACCTGCCACCCTCGCCACCCAACTTTAACCAACTTCCCAGCGTGTCCTAATTTTCTAGTTCGCAACTCGGTTCTGCCGGGACGCGCAACGTCCTGGCGCGGCATGGCGACTATTGCTGTTCCACAGATACACCGCCATCCAACCCGCCATCCCGATTGGTCCACACTGCATGCCTGCGTTGATCGGGTTTATTCTTGCGTTCCTGAGTGCTGCTGGTCCTGTGCAGCGCCACATTGACTGAAGTGGCCCGGATGGTACTCATCCGACCTGATTTCCACTCTTGTCGCTCGCTCTCTTGGCAGTCAACCCGTTGTGAGGCCAATGTGGCCGTGGGGATTGGCCTGATTGGCCTGCATCTCACTGAGATCGGGTCTATCACCCGATTCCCTAGAGATAAAGTGAGAACCCCTCTCCTTTTGCCTTTTTCTTTTCCCTTTTCCCGCTCTCGTGCGAACTATCGCCGAGAATTCAAACTAAAACTAGGCTGGTTAATCCGGCTCAGGCTAAATGCAGCACCGTCACCATAACGCTACGCGAAGTACATCCACATCCACACCTCCCACTAAGCGGTAAGCATTTCATGACTAGATGCTCCTAGGGTCGGTCCTTTAGGCTTCCCCGAAGTTCATCTATTCAAGTGAGACACGGACTGTCCGTGGGTCACATTCTTGGCACCTTTTGAAGCCGCCGCTAGGGCCCGGACCCTTGCCTAGGTGGTACCCTCCCACGTGTCTCATGCCTCACGTTGGCCCTAAGAATAAATATCACTGGATACTCTGGAGTTGGGCGGTGTTAAGAGCACCCCATTTTTTACCTAGATGTACCTCATTTACCAGAATTTTGAATAATACTTAGAATGGTTAGGTACTAGAGTATCTAGAAGGGTAGCTACCTTAGTAGCTACTGGAGTACCCAACTGGAAAGAATTTAGGTGGTCTGTCAGGTGATCTGGTAACGAAGATGGATTGGGGTACACGTATAAGTACAAAATAGGGTTCTCTTAACACTGCGTTCTGGAGTCACCGGGGCATCCTAAGTACAGCCAGCTGTGTCTCGCCCCTGCATTCTAGAATCCAGGCTCTATCCTGGTCTGGAAACCTGGAGAACCAGGTCGATCGTTTGATGATCCACACCACTCCAGACCCTCTTTCCTGCATATGAACTGAACTGAACTGAACTGCCGAGACATGTACAGTGGCGACCGTTATTGCCTTTCATATCCGGAGATACAGAGATACTCTTTCAAACCCTAGTCACATGATACTCTAGGCCAAATATGGCTATTTCTGTATTTAAAAAGTCTTACCATGTTTATATGGTAAGAAGGATAACAGTATAGATCTGTACAGTCACTTACCGCTACATATCCAAAAATAAAACCCCTCCCAATCGCCCGCGCCTGAAACTACCACTGCGTCGTTTGTTCACACTTCTCCTAACCTACAACCGTTGTCCACCAAACCGCTAACATTATAGCAAGAAATATCGAGTCCTGGTAACGTAAGATAATTATTCATATGATATGCAGCAAGAACAGACTCAATGCACCGCAAATGGCAAAGGTAGCGCAATGTACCGAAGTTCACTTATTCAGGTGTCATGCAACGCTTTGGACTAGTACTGAATATGAATCGAACTCGACCTGGTCCCTTTATGTCGCCGCCTGCGCCACTTAAGGACGAGCCAACTTTTTCACCTTCGCTTCGCTGATCTAGTTATGACTCGAGCTCGACGCGGCCTCCGAATTTTTTTTTAAACTGGCCCCTTGCTCAAGGCGGATTAGATGGAGTCACTCTCAAATGGCTGAAATCAAATGGACCTAAATGGTTGAAATCGATACTGTTTGG
The DNA here is from genome assembly GCA_027569595.1 of Penicillium sp. G339. NCBI lineage: Eukaryota > Fungi > Ascomycota > Eurotiomycetes > Eurotiales > Aspergillaceae > Penicillium > Penicillium sp. G339. The sequence continues at coordinate 1,464,092 of JAPDFJ010000003.1, read as the reverse complement.
TGTCATTTTAAGTCAGAGTGGGTACTCTGGGAAATGAGCCAAAGTGAATCATCTTGAGCAATTAGTTAGACTATTCTACCAGGATCAAGACAATAATTTCGATCACGCTAGTACAAATCCGGCATATGATTGCTTTTCTTCTCCCACTTATTATTTAAATCCAGGCGTCGTTCGAAACACATCGAAAGTTATTCCCGCAAATATCAAAATTATTACTCTTTACCATGGCCAGCAATAATTTTGCTATCCCTGACTCTCAGCATACGGTTCTCGTGTCTATCATCGACACTACATGCAAGGTATCCATCGAGACCGATAAGGTGTTTGTTCCGCGACACCCCGGGCACGACATTTTAAACGTACCAACCTATGCCTTTCTCATCAAGCACCCTGAACTGAATCGCAACGTATTATTTGATCTGGGTCTTCGCAAGGATTGGTGGAACTCTGCCCCTGTTGTTCGAAACATCCTCCAAGAAGGGAAATCTCACCTGTCCATCCAAAAAGACATTCGAGAGATTCTGGAGCATGGTGGAGTTCCCATCAAAACCATTGACACAATGGTATGGAGTCATTGGCATATTGACCACATAGGCGACCCTAGTCTCTTCGATACCAGTGTCAGGTTGATCGTCGGGCCTGGTTTCAAGGAACACATCTTACCACCATTTCCACCGAATAAGGACTCCATGGTCCTTGAAAGCGATTTTAAAGGCCGGAAATTGGAAGAACTGGATTTCACTGAGGGCAGCCTCAAAATCGGACGTTTTGATGCCATTGATTATTTTGGAGATGGCTCTTTTTACTTTCTGGATGCCCCTGGACACTCTATCGGTCACATTGCCGCTCTCGCACGGGTTACATCAGCACCAGATAGTTTTATCCTAATGGCAGGGGATGGGTGTCTCCATGGAGGTCAGCTTCGGCCTAGTGCTTGCCTACCACTTCCTTCAGATACCAATTCGGACAATATACCTGCCGGTGTAGGTGTACTTTCATGCGGTACCGTGTCCGACAAGGTGCGTGCAGAGAAGGATATGAGAGCTCCATTCTATTCAGCGGCGAGGAACGGCGTCAGTTTTAATGCAGATGATGCAAACGCAACTATTGAATATCTCCAAGATGCCGATAGCAGAGATGATGTTTTTATTGTGTTTTCCCATGACGATGCGCTGCTTGACGTTGTTGATTTTTTCCCGGACATTGCGAATAATTTCATGCAGAAAGGTTGGGCTAAAAAGAGCAAATGGGTTTTCCTTCGGGATCTCATCCAATCCCAGGCAGATTCAGATGATGTTTAGAATTGATTGGCCGGACGGGGAGGTTACATATTTGGGTCGGTGACGGATTATGGTAAAATGCTTGGTGTTGTCATCATGGATTCGCCAATGGCAAACATGTCAGCTGTTCGTTTATCCAGAACTATTTTCATGATTCGTCATTCACGGGCAGCCCAAATATGGTTAATGGTTATCAATTCACAACCTGATTTTGTTTTTTTTTGGCAAGTAGCTCGCTAGTCTTTTACACACAGGGACGTAAATATTTGTGACACCCTGTTTGTTGCATCATTTGTATCCATACAGATAGGTACAATTTTAGGTATTATTACAATGTATATACAGACTAGGTAATTTACACGAAATCCATATTGGGTTAGCATATCGCTATGTTTCCGGGTATGGAAGACTGTAGACTAAGTAGGGTAAATACTGACGAGGAGCACATTTATCATCAGTGCCAACACTTGAGGGTTGCAAACTCCATACTGAAGCCATTCGGTATATTACTACTGCCTACATTTAGTAAAGGGAGACAATAAATTGTCTCGACTAAATTAGAGACGGTGACCAAGGCAGTACATAACTCACTTCAGAATAAACCTACCCGGAATATCAAGGGCAAACTATTCCAGTCAACAATGAAGCAAGAAGAGAAACCCGAGAATAACCTGGAATCACTTGTGCTCTACAAATTCCTTAGCCCCTCACCAAGTACTAGTAACAACATCCCCGCTTCGCCCACCTTGACCACCACAATACCCGAAAGTACCCTTGCCAAGATCTACTTTCCTTGTCTAACCCCACCGTCGAGCTCTTTGTGACGAATAACGAGACATAAGACAAACACTCAAGGCTTTGGAAAAATTGATGGTATAACTTTCATGACTTCGTTATTATGAATTTAACTCATGGTAAAATACACGCCAATAACGCAGCACAAAGAAAATTCGAATACGGACAGACCATCACGTATCACAAAATTGGATATAAAGACAAAGAAAATCTCAGTGATCCATCAGATGGTAAGCTAAAACAGGATCAACCAACGCCATCTCATCATGGCTGGGTATCATAGAATCAACATCTCTGCCCACGTCGGCAGAGAAGGTTTCCTGCATCACGAAATCAGAGTCCGGGCCCGACTGCCCTGGAATAGCAGCGGAATTATGAGACGTCGCACCGTGGGCAGTATTTACATCGTGAGGAAGCGAGGAGATATCGGTATCGAACTCAAGACCGTAGATGCCAAGCGCGTTCCCACCAGGACCATTTTGGTCCGCTAGGAGAGCACGCTGCATGAAGAGCCCTTGGACCTCGTCCTCGGAGCACCCATGCTTGGCAGACATATGTATCCATAGATCATAGTCACGGTGGAATCGGTGCTCGCACGAATCATAGAAGCAGGCAATATGCCGCCCTGTTTCTTCCGCGTAGCCATGTCCCGTTAGAGCGGCCAATGTGGAGATTCCAGCTGGCTGGGATTTTTGATTGTTCAGCCCAAGTCGCTGGCGTCGTTCGGCCTTGGCATTCTGGTATCCCAAATGGGCAGTGCGAATGTGTTCTTCCAGAGCGAGTTTGCTACCATATCGCTTTCCACAGCCAATGCCATCCCAACCCGCGACCTTGTTGGAGGCAGAGAGATCAACCTCGCCACAGCCGAATCGCTTCTCTCCTTGATGAACAGTTCGAATATGCACAGTCAGGTTGCCCTTCTTGGTGAAGCTGCGATCACAACCTGCCTCCGTGCAGGGGAAGATCTTTCTCTCATCAAGACTGACATCACCGTGTGCTACCTCCAAATGGCGCCGAAGCTCTCGTGATGTCGAACAGACGATCGGACATTTAGGGCATTTCGGTGGGTGAACAGTTCGTATATGCTCTTGCAGAGTAGCGTATGTGGGAAATGTGACAGCATTCTCGGCAGCAGTCTCAGGATCGCCGTTGGCTGTCTTCTCCTGCTGGTTCTGGGAACACTCGGCGCAGCTGAACCGCTTCTCGGTGTGAACTCTGCTCTCGTGGGCTCGCAAATGACCGGCCGTATCAAAAGCCATCTGGCATTTATGTCCTGTCTTCTGTTCCACATGGGTACATGGAAACGGCTTTTGATTTAGATGAACGCACACAATGTGTTTCTGCAGGGTGGAATGCTTTCTGAAGACCTCTTCGCACGGTGGGTATTCGGTACAGCGGTATTTGTCTCGACCATCATGCGCAGCGATGTGACGGCGAAGTCGCGAGCCCGTCACGAAGCTCTTTCCACATCCGGGCCGGTCACATACATAATCACGGACTCCGGAGTGGGCACTCTTGATATGGTGAGCGAGATGAGAGGCGCGCAAGAAGGACTTGTCGCAACCCTTGTTGGTACACTGAAATAATCGTTCATTATTGTGTGATCGAATGTGCTCCTGGAGTCGAGCCGGGCGATTGAATGCCTTGGTGCATTCTTCGAATGGGCAGTAGTGGGTTTTGAGTTCGGACGGATAACGAGTGGAGGTGGTAGAGAATGGGGTCGCCGGGGTCTCGTTCAAATCATCGCTGGTCAAACTGGGGGTTCCCGGCGCTGAATATTCGGCGTCTGAATGGACTTCCTGGTAAATTGGGTCTGTGTATCGCCGTCAGTTTCCCAGGTCATGCCATGGGACCTAATGGTCTCCTCGGGGCTATCGATAAATCCCGGATCGCTGCTTACCATCGATGTCCAGAACATCTTGTTGCTGTCGTTTGGAAGGTGAAACCTCTCCCAAGGAGGCCTTCCGCTTCAAGACCATGATTCAATGTTCCATGAAGACCACCGCACCTGTAGCAGTAAGCGTGGCTGGTGATTTTTTTAAAAAAAAGTGCGCCCTGCCCGCCCTTATTCTGCCGTCACTGAGGGCGGTGAAGCAAGCCGAAGGCGGACTAGCGTGGGAACTGGAGAAAATCCGGGCTCATTGAATTCATTTTTGTGCCTCGCGATCTCCGTCAATTCGGTCCCGCGCTCTGGGTTTCTCTCTCCTTGATCCCTCGGACGACACTATTTGCCACCACCCATCATGTCTGACTACGGCGGCGACGACCACGAGGATAAGTAAGGATCCCCTTGATGTCGCTGGCGACCCGGCGCAAAGATCTGCTGCAACCTAGCTCGGGAGCTCTGCACCAAAGAGATGAATTGCCATTCTGACTTGTGATCTGTTTTACAGCTTCGACTACGAACCTGTTGAGGAGGTATTTGAAGAGAACGAGCCCGGGGACTTGGTCGACCAAGAGGGCCTTGACGAGCACGATGATGGCGAACTCCCTTACGACCATGCCGTCAACGGCGAGAACGTCGTTGTGTCAGGCGATCCCAACTCTGGATCCTCGGGCAAGGTGATGGAACAGGCGCGCGAGAAGAAGGTCCCCAATGACCAGCGCACAACCACACCATATTTGACCAAGTACGAGCGGGCGCGTGTCCTCGGCACTCGAGCTCTGCAGATTAGGTTCGTGCAGTCTCAACCGTGATGCGAACGATGAGTTTGTCTCTATCTGTGATATCAGTGATGACTAACATATCTTGTCTTCAGTATGAACGCTCCCGTACTCGTTGACCTCGAGGGTGAAACCGACCCGCTTCAAATCGCTATGAAGGAATTGAACCAGAAAAAGATCCCTCTCATTATACGACGGTATCTTCCGGACGGATGGTAAGATCATGGTTTGTTGCCACAAGGTTGAATCTCCCTAATTGATGCATTTTAATAGGTATGAGGATTGGACTTGCGAGGAGCTTCTGTAGGCTGTATATCGGCCCTCCTTTGCTTGTGAATTGGGATATCTGTCTCTGAGTGGATTCAGCATAGCGTTCGGAGTTTGGGAGTCTAGAAACCGCGGCTCAAAAAAAAGAAAAGCAAAGGCAACGACTTTGAACCATGGGCACGAACTGTACATGAATTTTAGAAAGACCAAAAAATATTAATAACGGTTTCTACAGTACTTAAATTCATTCCTTGATCGAAGTAAAACGTAATTGGAAGCAAGTACAGTACAGCGTGGCACTCGTGACGAAAAAGCAAATCTAGCTCGCATGCGCCTGCCTGCAAACATCTATATAATCCCTCATCTAGTTATCTATGGGGGATTGATATAGCTGATTTCACTCATCGCCACTTCCTCAATGGCAGTATTATAAGTATTAAATAAAGTTTACGTTTAAATTTTGAAGAACCTGTGGAATTGACGCCGAAAATGACAGTTTTTGGTGCCAGAAACGGCGGCCTTTCCACCTGTCACTTCGACCAGCAAGCCGGTGCTTCACCGCCCATAGTATACCCATCATCAACAGATTCTGGAGATTGGTCGACTTTCAGATTGAGTTTTTCGAGAGTCATAAGAGAAGAATTTTCCATGGCCTCTGCAACAGTGCGCCTGCCTGAAGACTCTGAATTCGCATACATGAAAGGTGGCGTTTCCATTGCTATGAACGTCAATGATTTACGGAGTACTCAGTATAAACATCAGTCAGTGGGTGGAACTCACCCGGCATTGTAAGGACTTAGTTCTCAAATCCCAAAGGTTCCACAAAGAAGCTGGATTCAACTTTGGGGTAGAGTTTCTCCAATTACTCTATATGTTGTGAATATATTTCAGCCTCTCTGGGTTGGACCGAGGAGGATGCTGAGTGGAAGAATTTACTCCAAGAGCGTTTGGGTGTCTATCGCGATGGACATAACTACGCAAGGGGTTTTGGAAGGATTTGAACCTCTTGAGAAAGTACCCAAATTTGAATGAAAAGGGTCAAGAAGACTTGAAATTATTGTGCTTAGATGAGCAGTAAGATCAATATACAGCATTTTTACTTCCTAAAGTTCGTGACGCAAGTCTGCCCGGGTTGATTGTCAAATACAATCTTATGCCATTGGATATGGGTGACAGGACACAGCAGATGTAGGTAGTCGCCAGGTAAGTTGCATTCGTCTTTTGATTTGGCAAAAGCTGGGCTTTCGGGAAAGCTTAAGTGTTCGAATAGTAATAGGCAGCAAATTCCCAATCCAGTATTCCAGTCAAAGCCCCGTCTTTGACCATAATATTGCCTAGGTTGAGATTGTCATGAGCGAGGGTTGTTCAAGTTGGAGTAAATGGGTTGGCATTCTACTATGCCATCTTCACCGCCCGTATATACTGCGTATACTCCTATCTCACAGTGGTATGACTCATGGCCCTTTCAAGTTCTCACTTTGCCAAGATTGCCTTTCGTATATGCAAACTAGCAAGCCATTTCGTATGATGACTGCTTCAGTTCTTCCAGAGCATCTACCATCTGGTCTGGTTATACACCAGTGCTTCTCTGCTTCCCTCGGGGAGAACCTTCATCAGCCCGAAGTCCCAAGCCCCAACTTGAAGTCCCACTTTTCTCCGATTCGCCCCTGGGAACAATTCCACAAATTCCATCTTACCATGCGCTGCAGGTACTTCAACACGCCTTAATTCCAACTGGTCACGTTCAATCTTTGGCCCCTCCCACCTGGGTAACCGGCACGGCTCTTGGCAATCCTCATTGGACACATCTTCTACTGGACATCCCACCGACCTCAGGCCAGACATTCGGGTGCATCTCTTACCCCGATGGAACATGGAAGACCTCTACCCCATGGCTCATGGCTTAGGCAAGTGGATGCCGGTGGGCCCGCCTTGGTGTCCCACAGGGCTTCTTTTTCGGCTTCGTCCGCCTGCCCCGCTTGCCGGTGGTTTCTAATCAAAATCTCCCCCGAGAATTTTTATTTTTCTTCGAGTTCAAGTTATCTTGGGACGGTGACCTAACCTTAGGAACTTTCTATTTTGACGCACCCCGGCTACCTTACCCGTTGCACTCCAAGCTCATCGCAGCTTAGTTCACCTTCTCGCTCGGGAACGCTGCTGTCGAGCCTTCTCCAGTATCTGTCCAAAACAATCGCCAAGATCCCAGAGAATGGGTTCGACTAATCTGGAAGTAGAGCAGAAGGCCCACAACAATATCGCTGCAAAAGATGAAGAGAATGTGACCGCAAATGCCACCACTTCGCCAGATCTGCCGCTGGAGAAGAATCCTGAGATGACCTTTGACACGGGCGTTCAGGCATGGCTTCAGGTCCTGGGTTCGTTCTTCCTCTTCTTCAATTCATGGTATGTTTTTCGACAGAAGAGTTGGTTGAGAACAAGAAAGTGCTGACATGGTTTCAATAGGGGCGTGATCAATACCTGGGGTGCATATCAGACATATTATGAACAAGAGCTGCTGAAGGGCACCTCGTCATCCTCCATCGCCTGGATTGGATCCCTTCAGTCTTTCCTCCTGATGCTGATCGGTGTCATAACCGGCCCCCTGTTTGATGCAGGCTATTTCCGAGGCCTCATTGGATTTGCGGCTTTTATGCTGCCCTTCGGTTTGATGATGACTAGTATCTCCACAATGTACTGGCATTTCATTCTTGCGCAAGGTATCTGTGTGGGTTTAGCGGCTGGTTGTCTTTTTGTGCCATCTGTGGCCATTTTACCACAGTATTTCCAACGCAAGAGAGGACTTGCCAATGGTCTCGCTGCTAGTGGGAGCAGCATCGGCGGAGTGATCTATCCCATCATGTTCCATAAGCTTCAGCAGGAAGTCGGCTTTGCCTGGGCTACTCGAGCAATCGGTTTCATCTGCTTCGGTACCGTCTGCTTCTCACTGATCATCATGCGTGTTCGCTTTCAGCCCAAGGACAAGCGCAAGCTTTACCAGTTCTCTGCTTTCAAGGAACCAAGCTTCTGTCTTTTCACCGTGGCCATGTTCTTCGGGTTTTTAGGATTCTACAACTTCCTATTCTACGTGCAACCCTACGCCATTCAGACCGGTATAGTGGATAGCAACCTGGGCTTCTATCTAATTTCTATGCTAAACGCAGCCTCAACCTTCGGCCGTATCGCCCCCAACTTTCTGGCTGACCACCTTGGCCCGCTCAACATGCTCACCCCTGCCGTTACTATCACATCGATTTTGGCATTCGTATGGATCGGTGTTCACACTATTGCTGGTATCATCATCTTGGCCATCTTCTACGGTTTCTTCTCCGGGGGGTTCGTTTCTCTTCCGCCGGTCGTCATGGCCAGCATGACCCCCGATGTGCGCGACCTGGGTACTCGTCTCGGGATGATGTTTGCCATCGTCTCTATCGGACTTCTTATCGGGACTCCGATAGGTGGTGCTATCCTCAATGATACAAATAAATACCTGGGTGTGCAACTATTCACCGCTTGCTGTCTTGTCGGCTCAGCGCTCCTCATGGGCATTTTGAGATTCGTGCGCTCGGGTCCTCATCTGAAGGTCAAGACTTGAGAATCGCGTGGGTTACGCTCTTGGCTTGATAATGTGGTTATATCCCTTATTCGATGCCAGAGTCATCTTACGGGAAACGCAGAATCATACCCTCTGACCCAGCACATCAGCAACCACAGCGCTCCTAAAATACATTCAAGGGGCGGTCTCTTGTGTCGATCGTCTGAATGGGCCATCGCAACTGTCACTCGATATAATCGTTATACCGGAATTGTGACCGCATCGGTCTCGATACGCACTATGGGATATAGGTTAACTACCCCCATCGGAAAGCTGTGCAGCAGGAACAAATCCTCTATTCTGGTGTATCTCCGGTGACACAGAATGAAATAATTTAAATAGTAATAAAACGCGAATGAACAAATAAATGATGCCCAATTCTATCAATGGGGTATGTAAATGTCTCTGCATGCGGTCCGTCCCGGGACACCTATATATCTATAGGCTCATGCAAATAAATAAAGTAAAAACCGCTCCCTGTAATTATAGCCTCATACCCTTCCTTTGTGTAGATCACTTGTCATATTATGACACATCTTCCGGGTGCACTGTGAAGGTCTCACCGTGGTCTCGCACATGTTCCAGTTTCTTATCTCGACTGCAAGGCTTCCGCATATCGAATGCGTCCTCTCCTGACTCAGACATGCCTGTTGGATCATCGCTGTAATAATTTACCACCCGTCGGAATACCGAATATCTATGAATCTATGTCAGTCCAATGCCCAGGCGCAAAGTGCTTTGATGAGTAACTCACCCCATTCCCTTATACATATCCACTGCGACCTTGTTCCCTGCCCGCACATACAAATCGACAAACCAGGCGTCGTTTATATCAGAGCCCTGCTCCAGCTGCTCCGTCAATCGGCTGGCAAAACCGAGTCTGCGCCAATCTGGCGCAACGGTCAACACTGTGATATGTCCGTGCCACGGGGTGTAGTGCTCGGAGGCCCGCATTGAAGGGTGTTGTTCTTCAAGTTTTCCCATAACTACCAAACGCATTAGTTCTCCAGTCAATTATTTTCGGACGGCAAGGGGACCGTACTGTAGCCCACCACGCCGGCGTCGCGGTCCTTGACGACGCTGAAGAGCGACGGCCATCTGGTCAAATAGTTCAGATAGAAGCCCAGATCATAGTTCTCTGTCAGAGGATCCAGGTTGGTCCGGTTCATGGACAGTAAGTCCAACGGGGACATGCGCGTTATCGAACTCATTGTGGGCTGTTCTGAGGGCTTGAAGAATGTGGGGTTGAGCGTTGAACTGGATCGGATCTCTTTTTCTGCCAGGCGTGCCCGCGTTTTCCTGTCATCTCCGATGTACAACCGTTGCATTCTGTGACACTCTTGCGCCGGGTGCTGCTCCTTGGATTCCTGGGGCTCGCTCGTTTTCGAACTCTGATTATTCTTCTCCATTCGCTGTATGGGCCATGCCGCGATAGAAGACAAACCGACGCACCCTTGGGCCTCCCACAATCGCCCCGTCTCCTATACCTAAACACCGTCAATGGTTTCTTGCTCTCCTTTCGTCCTTTAATCTACTCTTTCCTCGTTATTATTCATTCTTCATATTATACGCCCGTTATTTTTATCACCTAGGGGACTCGCAAAACCCTACGCCTCTCACCGCAATGCCCCTCCCTCCGTCTCCCCTGAAACTTGCTCACCGCAACCCCTCAACAATGGACGAGTCTCCAATTTCGCCAGGGACAGGAGTCAATGGATTTGCTCCCCAGAGTCCCCTTGAACCTCGAACACCTCGGCTGTCTGCACCGCCGTCTCCGGTCACTCCGCGCCAAAACCTTCACGCCATGACCGGGTCTCAGCGTGGATCAGTTGACTTCTCCGCCGACACAGGAGGCGGTGGCCTGGGAAATCTTGCCGATGAACTGGCGGATGCTTGGGAACAAGAAGAAGAGGGATATGGCTACGCGTCAGGGCAGGAGACCGGCGCTGCGGGGTCACAGCAATTGGACCAGAGTGACGGTGAGGATGCGTACATGCAATCCGTACGCGATATGCGCACCCAATCCCCCTCAGCAGATTCACCCGCCTCCAAGAGCAGGCTCCGACCGAATCAACTCCGGCACCGACGGGCAGAGTCTCATTATGATGGCTCGGACTACGGCAACGACTCGGACCTGGACGAAGCGGCCGATATCTCCCCCGCATTAGAAAGCCAAATGGCCGATATCGAAAGCCTTGTTCGGCGGGGCATTGAGAATAATGGCAGTGAGAACGACCATGTCATCCAGCGGACAATTCAGGAGCTGCGAGATTTAGGTGGACAAAGTGGAATTGAAAACAGCGCCATGCGGTAAGTCGTGCGATTCCTGCGTCTCATCGGACGATTCTAACTCATATCCCGGTATAGCCTCATTACCGCTCATACGTCCATCACATCGCATCTCACCCACCAAACCCGCACGCTACAATCTCTCATCCACCCACTTCTCTTCTCCCCGTTCCCGCTCCTCTCCGAGGATGCTATAGACTCCCTCATGCCCCTCATCGACGAAGGCCTGTTACCAAACCTCCCATACCCACTTCCTGATCAATCTCAGTCCCAGCGGGACTCTCGGCCGTCGACTCCCCTCCAAACATCCTCGGTCAACCCACTCGTCTCCTTGCAAGCTCTCATCTCCCAAACATCCGATATCACCCACTCTCTCCGCGGTCTGAGTGATACTTTGTACGAATCCCGTCAATTGACCTCTACCGCATCCCGGCGACTGCGGTCTGCACGGGAACTCGTGGCCGATCTGCAACGTGAGGAAGAAAGTCGTGAAGAAGGTTCGCGGTGGATCGAGGTCGGCGAGTGGGATCGTCGGTTGAAAGACCGCGAGGCCGGCAAAGAGTGCGGAGATGTCGTCAGCGGCTTCGAAGCCGTGTGCGGCGAGTGGCGCGAGAAGCTTTTTGGAGCTGGTGCTGAAGTGGCAGCCGCATGAATATACCGTGACGCTCTTTCTCTCTCTTCTTTTACCCCCTCGTTGCCCTCCGAGTTACACTAGATTGGTTTTGAACTTTTTCATGGGTTTCCTTCTACCTCCACCCCCCTTGTCAGATATCCCCCTGTTGCCTCTTCTCTTATGTCATTTTTTTTTACCTAACTGGACGACTCTTTCCCGGTGGTTCTGTTAATACATAGATATGTGCACATAGCTCAAGACTTGATACCACTCAATTGATCATCCACACTGTCGTATGCTAGGGTAAGCCCATTTCAATGCACCCTTACCAGCTGTCCCAACGGCGTGGGGGCAGGGGTGGACCGCGTCTGGAGTGCATAAGGGCATCCCACTCGGCGAGACTCCGAGATTCTTGACGATCGAAATCGGAGTATCCGAGGTCAAGCCGGAACTCTGCAGGCTTAACAAGCTTGTTTTACTCGGGACAATTACCCATTGCGTGGCGATTGACCCCAAGCCGCCCTCCCCGCACTTCGAATGCACGCGGGATGATGCTGGGCTGAAGCACTGGGCCAATCACCGGCCGAGCCGGAATGGTTCGTTCGGGTATATAAATGTGGGAGTTGGCCCTGGTTCCTGCTCACCAAATCGAGCACCGGAATGCCCATCATGCCTTTGCGATTTGAATTGTTAGCTGCTTGCTTGTTGCTGGGACCAGCCTTGTCCGTAGCCAGCAAGATCCCTGCTCAAGCTCAAGCCATTGACCAGCGGAACTTCAATGTCCTGAACAATACACTACCGCCTGCTGAGTTCAATGCTTCCAGTGTGCGTGATTTTGTCAAACTTACCCCGTCTTGCATTGCATCATAGCTGACTTGGGACCTTGTGATAAAGCTTTTTGTGCCTCCGGGCTCGACCGAAAAGAGCCTTCTTAGTCGACCTTTCCATGTCTACGACGAAGAATTCTTGAAGGTCCTGGGTGGTACACCTAGCCTGACTCGCATTGCTTATTCTAAAGTGAACCCTTTGTTTCACGAAGCAGTCGTCTGGTAAGTGGAATTAAACCTCATTCGGTATTACGAAGCAAATATTGATGAAGTATGGCGGGAAAAGGTCGAAGAGAACAGACGAAGTCTTCTTCGTTCAAAATGCCGGACCTCCCGAGGCTGGAACAGGTCTCAACAAGTCTTCTATTATTGAAAAGATATCACTATCTGAAGCTGCTGCTGTGTCCAACAAGACGGATGCTGTGGGGTTGGTCACTGTTGAAAATGTCACTTCTTCAACGATGGTAATCAATCCAAATGGTGAGTTCATATTCAATCAGAAAGTCGAAGTATTGATGATTTCTGAAGAAGATAAACTGATGCATGGAATGAAATACAGGAGCTAATAATTACCGTGGGAAATTGATCTTCACCGGCGAGGGCCAGGGTGATGAGAAGGCCCCTGCTTTATACGTCATGAACCCCAAGAAGCCCTATGATACCAAAGGTGAGTGCGCTGTGCACTTGAGAATGAAAATGAGCTTTCATAGACGACTATGACGGCAAGGCTTCCGTCGAAAGTCAGATCGCTGACGTCAATCACAGTCCTTCTTAACAACTTCTTCGGCCGACAATTCAACTCGTTGAACGATGTAGCCATTCATCCGAAGAACAAGGAAATCTACTTTACCGACGTTCCGTACGGATATTTACAGGATTTCCGCCCTCAGCCTGGCCTCCAGAACCAGGTCTATCGGTTCAACCCAGACTCGGGTGCTGTCAGAATTGCTGCGGATGGCTTTGCGAACCCGAATGGTAGGACTTTATGAAGATAAACCACTTTTTGGGCAAGTGATGCTAATGTCTCAAGGATTTACCTTTTCCCCGGATGGCAAATATGCATATGTCACCGATACAGGAAATAACTACGGCTTCTACGGTCTCAACCTAACAGGGCCGGCTTCAATGTGTGTTCCCTCATGAAGCTTGTTTTTGGATTCTTTTTCTAATCATGAGACCTGATAGTTACCGGTATGATGTCACAGACGATGGCACGCTTGAGAGCCGCAAGACATTTGCCTTCGTCGACTCTGGTGCCCCAGACGGTAAGCATCTTTATATCCATATATGCTTATGCGGAACCTCCTTTTCTCTAATCACATATCTTTCGGACTTTTAGGCGTCCACTGCGATACCTGGGGCAACGTCTACGCTGGCTGTGGGGATGGTGTCCAAGTTTGGAACCCATCCGGCAAACTAATTGGCAAGATCTACTTGGGAACGACTTCAGCAAACTTCAACTTTGCCGGCAAGGGACGGATGGTGATCTGTGCAGAGAACTCATTGTACTATGCAACTCTAGCAGCTGCGGGAAATTTCGTGGAAAGTGAGATGTAGATTTAACAAAGTAGTGGAATATATCGCATGAATCAATTCCAATCCCAAACCCCCTATTTCCAAGGCTACTCCGCAACAACAATCACCTTCTTCGCAGAAACACCTTTTCTCAATTCATTTATCCCTTCTTGAATTCCTTCAAGTCCTTTGGTTTCCATCACATATGGCGCTGGTGCAACAACATACTCCCGTTGCGCCAAAGCATGAGGAAGGAAATTCTGCCAGATGGACAGAATATCATGATGTTCAGTGCCAAAAACCATCTTAGCACGAACACCCTCTGGAACCATACCATCCTGAAGCGGTGTTGTGGTAGCAACGAAGATGTCCTGCTTCACTTGCTTCGCAATCTGCAGGCACGGCCCGGTAGAACTCATCATCCCAGCAGCTTGGAAGATCCCCGCGCAATCGGAGGCATCCAGTTGAACAGCAATCTCTGACACAATGTCTTCCTTATTGTAGTCAAAGACATGAGAAGCACCGAGACGCTTCATATACTCAAAGTTCTTCTCAGAGGCTGTCGTGATAACTTCAAATCCGGCGGCCCGCGCCAGCTGTATAGCATTGCTGCCGACAGCAGACGCACCGCCCCAGATCAGTATACATCTAGGGAGCTTCTCACGTACAGCCGCTAGTTTGGGATGAGGGAGAGCAAGAAATTCCTTGTTGAATAGTGCATGGGCAGCTGTGGTAAAGCATAACGGGAATACACTTGCTTCGGGAAAGCTCATCCAGTCTGGGATCGCACTAGCCAATGCCGCATCCACGACAACGTATTCTTGAAACCCGCCCATCGATGCACCTTTTGTTGCACCCTGTGAGAAGGCCAGAATGCGGTCATTGAGCTTGTAGGCTGATATATTTGCCCCAATTGACACGACCGTCCCTGCAATGTCTTCGCCTAGAATGACAGGATACTTGACGAAGGGGAGGGATGTATCTTGGAGAAGTTGGTCACATGGGTTTATGGCCCATGCGTAGACTTTTATGAGAAGTTGGCCTGGGGCTAGGGCTGTTGGGTATGGAGTTTGGCGGAGGGCGAGGAGAGTGCCTGGTTGATCTTGCCAAGCAGCTCGGTTCTGCGCCATTTTGAGGATTGGTAGTCGACGATCAATTGAGTATTCTAGTTTTTGTTTGTGAGTCGTTTAGATTCTGTGCCAAAGAACCCTTATATACCTCTGACATGTACTACGGAAGCTAAGACTACTATGCATGTGCATCGGATCGCCTCGTCTCCGTGGAACAACCTGACCCTGACATATATAAGGCACCTTCATAATTCGAAGGTTAAGGCTATTTTCACAAATCATGGTGACATATTTTCTGAATGGCGGAGCTCCGACGTAGTGTATCACGTTTATGAATAAGCCATCATGGATAGGCATGAACTCCGAGTAAATCCACCTAAATCCGGCACACTTTAAGGCCGCTAAACTCCGCTATTTGGTCAGACACTAGGAGCAAACATACCGCCTCGGTTCAACATACGAAGGACACCTAGGAATAGAATATGAAGTTTAATCCAACTTAAAATGAGTCTAGAGATGATCCTATTCACTGGACCCCAGCGAAATCCGGGACCTAAAGCAATGTAGCAGTGCATGCATGATATTGGCATCACGGATGGCAAAAATAACCCAACCGAAGAGGAAACAAGGAAATTAGAAAAACAAGAGCACGCAGAGAGAAAACGACGGACCATAGAGCTCCAATTAGGAGGCCGATGATACAGGGTCATTGCAGAGAGGTCATCATATGATAGCATGCGCCGGATAGGAAGAAAGGAAAGTTTCAGAGTCACTTTTTGGTTCGCTCCCTAGAGGTGAGAAGAAGAGAATATACGAATCCGCCCAGGCACACGTTTATTGCTGCTGCTGCTTCCAGCGCGGCACCCACTTGCCGCCAGTGCCGCTGCTGG
The DNA here is from genome assembly GCA_027569595.1 of Penicillium sp. G339. Classification (NCBI taxonomy): domain Eukaryota; kingdom Fungi; phylum Ascomycota; class Eurotiomycetes; order Eurotiales; family Aspergillaceae; genus Penicillium; species Penicillium sp. G339. Next base: position 1,448,290 of record JAPDFJ010000003.1, on the reverse strand, counting down.
GCTTCTCAGCAGGGGCGGCGGCGGGCTCACGGCGAGCCCAGCGATCACCGGAAGATCCGCTCTCACGAGCCTCACGGGGTTCACGGGGCTCACGAGCTGGCGGGGCGGGCGGGGCGTCACCAGAGCCACCACCAGCATTGCGCAGGTGAGGAGGCACATATCCACTACGGCGAGGAGCCTCTTCCCGAGCGGGCTGGGCAGCAGGGGGAGGGGCGTCTCCAGAGCTCTCCTTGTTGGCGAGACGGTCTCTCCAGCCACCACCACCACCTGGGCGGGATGCCAAATTGAGTCGGGGAGCACCGCTGCTGCGTTCGGGTTCATGGGCACCGGCCTTCCGGGCTGCACGACGTTCCTCGGCCTCCTGTTCGCGCTGAGCCTGGCGGGTAGCCATCTCGTCCATTTTGCTATAGATTAAAAGTTAGTATTCAGATACAATGAGAGAGTTTGTGGGTTGGTGGTAGACTCACGCTCTCTCCTCATCGCGCTTGGCCTTCTCCTCGGCCAAAGCACGACGGCGTTCCTCCTCGCGGGAAGCACGCTCCTCTTCCTCGCGCTGGGCACGCTCTGCCTCTTCCTTCTGGCGGCGTTCCTCTTCCTCGCGTTCCTGCTTCTCGCGACGGCGGCGATCCTGGACCTCCTTGATACGCTGCTTCTTCTTGGCCTCGAACTCCCGCTCGGCGGCCTTGCGGCGCTTCTCGAACTCCTCGTGACGCTTCTCAGACAGTTCCTTGCGGAAGCTGCTGAATTGGGGAACGAGGCGGCCCAGGCGGTGCTTGAGGGCAACAGCCTCGGCGTGCTTTTGCTTCGCCTCCTTGAGGGTCTCCTGCTTCTGCCGTTCGTAGAGCTCCAAATCGTGCTTCTTCTGGGATTCGTAATCGGCTGGGATGTGCTTGAGTTCCTCACGACGGAAGGCACGCTCCAGGTGATCGATACGCTTGGCAGTGGTACGAACACGGTCGTTGAGCTCGTTCTTCTCCTTCTCGAGCTGGGCCAGCTTGATGGCACGAAGACGGTTGGCATCGAGCTCGTCCATATCGAACTCGCTGATATCGATACCCTTGACACCAGTCTTGAGCTCCTCGAGCTGCTTCTTGAGCTCCTCCTGGCGGATGCGCTCCTGCTCGTCCTTGATACGCTTGCTTTCGCGCTCCTTCTGCTCGTTGGCCAAGCGCTGCTTCTCGGCCTCCTGCAGCTGTTGGGTGCGGATGCGCTTGCGGTTCTCCTCCTCGCGCTGCTTGCGCTGCAAAGCGTCGGTGGCAGCCTCCTTCTTTTTGTCGATGATGACACGACGAGCCAGAGTCTCTTCGTGTTCCTGGGCAGCACCAGCCAGGGCGCGGGCTTGGGCAACCTGCTTGGCCTGGGCACGAGCCTCGTTGTAAGCTGGATCAACGTACATGCAAGTGACGTGAAGGGTCTTGGCCAGACGGGCGAGTTGGAAGCGAGCGATCTCGGCAGGGGTGTGCTGGAGACGCTGGACGGAGCCAACCTCGCTCTCGGCAGAGCCACCAGCACTGCCGCTGTGTGTGGCCTTGGACGAGGAGAAGATGTCCGAGTCGAAGGTGAGGACACCGGAAATGTGGTCCACGCGAATGGCAAGATCACCCTTCTTGCAACCGTTCATGATGAACTTCTCAATCATGGCCGGGGTGATCTGGAAAGGATCGGGGAACTGGGCAAGCTCGTAAACGAACTTGAGCTCAACGGACTCGTAAACCTGAGAGAGTTGCTGGAACAGGCGGGTGAGAATAACCTGCTGCAGAGGAACGACATACTTCTCCATCTCGGGGTCGGCACCAATCTGCTTGAGGATAGGGGTAATCTTCTTGCAGATCGACAGCGGGTGGAAGTCAACCTCGAGGATGTTGTACAAATCCCGGATCTCGGGGCGGACACGCTTCAGAAGACCCTTATTCAGGGCATCACGGAAGAGCACCGAACGGGAGGGGGGCTGAGCCATTCCCAGCAGGTTGGTGAGGCGGGTGTTCTTGTTCTTGCGCGCCTCATCAACGTCAACCAGGGCGCCACGCGAACGGGTGGTGCTGATGACAGGGATAGACAGAGCGGAGAGAAGGACGAAAGAGGCGGCCTTGGTCATATCGGCCTCGTTAACGGAGGGGTTCTCCTTCTTGGTGCTGGAACCAGTCGCCAGAGCCACAGTGGAAAGGCGGAGGAGGTTGTAGTACCTGTTCCAGGCGGCAGCGTGGAAAAGGTAGTTCTCGCTGACGAGGAAGATACGAGCGAGCTTCTCGTAGTAGTTGGCCATCATGACATTCTTGGCCGGGCGCTTGCTCAGGTTCAGCAGGGTGTGGATATCCTCAATACTGCGGAAGGCTTCCTGCCACAGCTCCAGCTCAACGGCGACATTCAGCTGCTGGAAGCGAGTATCCAGATGGCGCTGCAAGGTATCCGCATCGCTCAGGTTAATGGCGTGCATCTGGGAGGAGTACTTGGCGGCATTCTGAACGTGGTTGCGGAGCAGCTCGCAGAGACGGCGGAACTCGGTCTTGCGGGTGTACTTGAGGCAGAACTGGAAGGCCTGCAGAGCGGTCGACTGGTACATGATCTCGAGGCGGGCATTGTTCTTCAGGATCTCGAGGACGGTACGGTATGTCTCCCACAGGAACTTGAGCCAGGGAGTGACGACGGCGCGGTCGGTGCGGTCACGAGACTGCTCGCCAGAGACGGTGGCTAGTAGGATGGTCTCCGGGGTCTCGATGGCCTCCAGATCGTCGACGTTGGAGGAAGGGGCAGCGGATTCGAGGGAGGACTGAATCTCATCGGCCTTGGTCTGGGCCTCGGTGACCTTTTGCTCAGCAAGTTCAATGAACTTTTTGAGGACAACTTCGATGGTGCCGACGTTGGTGTTCTGGGCGATGTTCTTGTACTGGTACAGGCCATCCTTGGCTGCCTTACCCTTGCGCAGGTCGACACACAGCTCAACGAAGAGGAGCATAACCGGCTCGAGGGAAGCAATCGGGCTGCTGCGGGTCCGCTTGGAGGTGACATGTTCGTGCAGGACGGTCAGGGCGGCGGGAGCCTGGCCGACGGCGATGAGTTCCTGGGCCCTCTAAAGAGATGGGTTAGTTTTGAAGGTCGAGGGTCTGTGGAGATGCGACGCAGGCAGTCGGAACGAACCTTGAGGACATTCTCAGGCTTGATATGCGGTGGAGGCGGCATGATGGGTAACCCACCCTTCGGGGGATGGAATTTTTTGGGAGTGAAAAAGGCGAATTTCGCAGGATAAACGGAGCGCAGGTGTTTCGTTCACGGGCAGTGGTCGTAGACCGAAGTTGATAAAGGCTGCCACGCGATGTCCCTAGACCTGGAGGGGAAGAAGGGCCTGTTGTGCGTGAGCCGGCGAAAATTGACCGAGTGTTCCCACTTCGGGGCTAAGCGATGGGGCAGTCACGTGATGTTTTAGTACAGAGTTATCATGCCTCAGGCAGGAAGATCGCCCTGCAGAGACGGGGGTGTATGTATTGGAGTTACATAAATTACGGTATTAACTGAGTAGACAGGTCGACTAAATAGAATAGTATCTAGATACATCACTATTATACCTTGGGTACCTAGTACTTTCGAATATATTCTTGAAATATCTCTCATGTGAATTCTAGTAGATAAATTCAACATAACGTGGTCTGTACCCGTCCTACCGACACAACGCAACTATTGTCGCACTATTGAGGAGGGCCCGGGACGGTACCGTAACATGCCCCTTCTCCATTTGAGTATTGAGTAATCCAGGACACAGACCCTCCCAGTACAACATTCGGAAAATCCCTCCAACGTCCTCCCTCTCCACCACCTTCCTTTGATCACTCACTTTTCCCTCCTTTTCTTTGTTCGTCCCACCCGTCGAAAGAAGTGCGCGCTGTCGATTGTCGCACCCCTTGTCGTCGACCTTTCACCCAACCAACCCCCAACTTGAACCCCCTCGCCCCCCCTTTCTCGACCGCGCGCCCCAATTCCCCCCTCTCCGACACGATGCCTGCTTACGAACTCCGATCTGGTGGGGATGTGAAGAACAAGAAGCAGAGCGTAGCCGACCTCAAATACCGTCGCTTGACCGAGCTCAATGCCCGTCTGAAGGAGGACCTCGATCGTCCGCGTGTCAAGGTCTCCGAGGCGGCTCTCTCGTGCGTCTATCCATCCGCCCCGTCCCCGTCCCCCTATTATGATGACATCCCACGCAACACCACCCCAAGTCCATCACTGACTCGTTTCTCTTTCTTTCTATCAGGTTGATCAACTACTGCAACAACACTCGCGACTTCATGGTCCCATCCGTATGGGGACAGGTATGCGACCGTTCCACCATCGGGGTGCACGCGCGCAATCAGCTAACTCGATATCCAGGTCGACAAGCGCGAGGACCCCTACGCCCCCCAGCAACAGGGAGGCTGCTGCACCGTCATGTAACGGACTAATGACGGGAGAAGCTCGATCGCCACGACACGACCTTTTTCTTCTCTTTCACCTCTTTCTCTTCCAACCTTAATTCCGGATCCCTGATGATCGTCTTTCTCCGCCCCCCATCGACCCGAACAAGAACGCGATCGCTCACCCTGCCGGGCGCGGACAGCGAGACGTGGACCTGCACGAATTTCTTCAATGCCTCAGAATCATGCGGGTTTTTTCTTCCCCTCGGTATCGGATGGCACGGGGGCCAGGTTTTAAGCACTTGACGATGCGCCTGCCCCCGTGGCCCTGTCTCTTTTACTACACCTTTTTTCTTTCCCACTTCCTTCTTCTCTCTGTTCCACTTCTATAAGCAGCATTCCCCCTTTTGTCGTCCCTGTGTTTTGAAGCCATTTCCTTTGTTATCTGGGTTCTCCAAAAGCCTCCCGTGCACACCACCGCGAGGGAGATCGGGTTGCCATTCGTGTATCATAGATTCGATTTGCATCCATGACCAATAAGAATAATCGATTCTAATCGCACCCCGTGCCTTTCCCTAAGAAGCCTGGCCAAGTCCTGACCTGGTCCGGCGTTGAATTCCACCGTAAACCGTAGCCAATTCAATTCGCATGTCGCATTTCGCATTCCCCGGGAACCTGCAGCGAATTTGACGAACCGGCGTGATTCGGCCGCTGACATCATCCCATCCCACCCACCAGCATCAAACAACTCAATCCAATTTCCTCAACTCCCTATCCAACCTGACCGCGTCGGTGCGAAATTCCAAATCACTCCGCAGCCACGAGGTGCCGTCCTACCCGCTCGAACAGCGCATCGTCGGGTCCTTACCTTGCAAATATCCCCCTCGGCTGGCACCGAGTCACTAGCATCTGCCCACAGTATATCCAATCTCGACATCGAATCACCATGACCGAACCAACTCCACCAATTGAGTCCGGTATTGCGCACGGCTCGACGCCACAATCCGTAACGCCGGCTCTTGGTTCTGGGGCCAACCCGATGGCCATGGGACCGGTGCATCTGCCACGCATTGCAATCAAGTTCTGCACACAATGCAGGTGGATGCTGCGGGCTGCATATGTAGGTCCATCCCGTATTCTAGTTTCTACTATCTACCCATCACCCTTGCAAATTTTTGTGGTTTCTGTTGTTGCTCGCGGCTATTTCAAGCTGCTGTGCATTTGACGTGACATCCAGGAATATATATATATCCCCATGTTTACGGGCAAACAAACCACAGAGCTAACTACAACTTGAACCAGTTTGCCCAAGAGCTTCTTTCGACATTCGGCACGGACCTTGGTGAAGTTGCCCTGGTCCCCATGACAGGTGGAGTTTTCACAGTAACCATCTGGCATGCCGGTCCCGAAACAGCTTTAGGAGAGGTTTCGACTGAAGAGACTATTCTCTGGGATCGTAAACGGGATGGGGGATTTCCTGGTATGTTTAACTTCTTCCTATCCTCAGAGTATCTATGCACTTGGAACATAAATCCACATAACTGTGTAACTATTGGAAATGAAGCTTACGGATAATGCAGAGGTGAAAGCACTCAAATCTTTTGTTCGCAATGTTATCGCCCCAAATCGTGATCTGGGACACACAGACCGAGCCTTGAAGCAGGCAGAAGAGAAGAAGAAGGAAGCAGAGCAGGAGAAAGAGAAGAAAGAATGCGAGGACTGCATATGAATAATTGGGACCGCTCTCCGCGCATACGCCCATTACCATTTTCATAGACCCAATGAATTTGACTTTTCTTGAAATTTCAGTCAAGGAAGCCACGTTCTTGGTCAAGTCTTAATTGGATCCGCGCCGCATAATGATCTGCAATGAGGCGTATCGATATACCTATTCTGACTATGTAGGTAACCGATTTCCTAACATGGTATAGTGTTGTATATAGTATATCACAAGGTACCCGGCCATGAGTCTTCTGATATTTCTTTAAATAATCGCTTGACGATCATTCGTCCATGCAGACAGTCCTAATACAAAAGGCTGAGCTTATGCCGTAGAGAGATAGAGTCAATATTTATAGCCTAGATGGCCTTACGCTTTGCTCTGATTTATTTTCCAAGACACGAAAAGCTAGACTATAATATTTTCGTACATGGTGGCGTCTACTAGCATCGTTCGAACTGTTGATGCACATGACTATACAGAGAGTATCTAGTACCAGGGGCCCTGGCAGGGGGCTATGACGCGGGGGCGCCCTGGACCCCCAGCCAGGGAGGGCTAATAATGAAAATGCATCATTTTAGCGATTAATCAGAATTTATTAGGTTCTATTTATCTAGGGCGTTCCCTCCTCTCTGATATAACGAAAAAGTATTAAGATCCTGGGGCATTCCTCCCTAAACATCCCTCTTTTAGATAACCTGTAAAACATCATAGTTTTTCACCGAACAAGTAAGATAACGTAAGAAACCCAAAAATAAGAGCATTGCTTCGCTGAGCAATAACTGATCCCTGTGAATCTATGTTACACAGTTGGATCTGTGTTACACGCAGAGTCATACTTTGCTAAGCGGAGCGGAAAAGGTCTGTACGAATTACCTATCACGTCCAGACATGTAGACATACACAGCTTATATGTATGCAAGGTTACGTGGTTAATGAAGCCACTGCCATAAAAGAACCAATACTTCCCTTCCCGTCTCAACCTCAAAAGTCTTGAACTTCAAACATCCCCTGAAAGTCAGCGAGTGTAATACATCATCACAGTAGCTCAGGTACAATGGCTCAAGGTACCACACAACATTCTATTACTGTGCCTCTTAAGATGCATGCCAGTGAGTTTGGCTAATGAGTCATGACCTACAAGGTACTTTCGAACTTACCACTTTCTGAGTGATCCTCGAGGACCACGACGACGTTACATACGCAAGAAGGTAACGACTGACCCGAATACCCTCAAAGACTCATGCAAGTATAAAATCAGGACTGATTTCACCATGAAAGAAGGCTTTGTCTCCGGCGTGAAATGCATAGTTAGTAACTTTTACGAAGGGGTGCGACTTGGCGAAGAAAAAAGAATGCTTGTAAGCACCACACAAACATCAAACGACTCGGAATGACGGTCACGTTAGAGAAACAAATGAGACCAATATACCAATATCCGGATAGGGCTCTTTTGGACCTCAAGAGGCGCCCAATGTCCTTCTTATCCCCAGTAAGTAGATCGCTGTTCCTTTTTAGTCAGTGTGGTGGCTGACTGGTCGGTTGAATAGGGTCCCGCTGGGATCAACCCTCTTTAGGGTTGCTGGCAAGAGGATCTCACATAGCAAAGATCAAATTTGTTGATGATGACGCCAAGGCAATTGGTGAGCTGGATACTGCGTTTAACGTTAAATCAGATTGGTAGTTTGTAAAGCAAAACAACAAAGTCTGGTTGTGTGTGTTATTGTGTGAATGTAGTGGTGGCTGCAAATCCTGGGGCTTACCTAGCAGATTAGCCATTTCTTTCGGATACAATTATAGCTTGTGACCCAGCGGTGGATATTTAAGTACAAAAATGTACGTAGCCCTCCCAAGTTCGTCAAAAGAGGCTATCTATCTAGCTTATTTTGAGTAGGGTGGTGTGAAATGTCTTAACCCAGGCAGGACGTGCATATAGCATGGTCACGACGGAGGGCTTGGATTTGATGATGCAGAACCATATAGAAATTGGCTGCATCTCGGCAAACGCAGACACTGCACCAACAATCAGCAAATCAGGCTAGATAAACCAAGTCATGGTCTCGTTTGATAAATCTCTGCCACAGATGTTCAAGTTGCCCAGCTGAAGCTTGGTACATTTTACAACTACGATCATCGAGTGAAAAGTGGCATAAGAGAAACATAAAATATGTATATTGGGAAGGCAAGGCGACTAAAATCTCACCAGATCACTTCCATGAAAGAGGCCATAAGGCAAAGCAGAAAAGAAACAGATCCAACGCCGCCAGTCTCCGTTCCAAAATCTAAAATGATCAACCCAAATGCAGCTTCCAAGAGAAGAGAAAAAGAAAAGAAACACAGGGAAACAGTATTGTCGGACAGGTCCATCCATGGCCATCACAAGAGCGGCCAAAGGTTCCAATGTCCGATGCAAGAACAGAACACTCAATGGAGAAAAGCATATGTCGCAGAAAAGGGACATCATGTTTTGTTCATGTTCGAAGTCATAGCCCAGGTAGTCATTCCGACAGTTTCATCGACATAATTTGGGTCATAGGAGAATCAGAAAAAAGGAGTGAAGCCTAGGTGGTAAGATAATAGCCAGAGGCAGTCCACTCTGCGGCAAAACCATGCAACTCCATCAAAAATTTTCAACGCTCATTACAAAGTGCACCATTCATGAGGCCATGATCGCATAATACACAGTCGGCAATCGCAAAAGCGATAAGAATACCGGCTAGAACGAAGGTGTAGAAGAAAAAAAATCAACTCTCGCCGTGAACCTCATGCTGGTGGTGATTTCGGCGTTTCCAGAATGCAAGCCGCAGTCGACTCCGCCGCTTCGGAATGCGCCGTAGGCCTCCGTTGCGAGAATCGTCGCCTTGTGGGCTTTCGTTTTTCACGCTGCTCTCACCGGTAGTCGTGGATTGAGTGGGGCTTCGAGTACCATTGGCAGCGTGTTTATAGTCTTGGGCGTTGCCATCCTCAGACTTTGAATGACTGACACCTTTGATAGAGCCCGGGCCCCGACTATAACTGCTCTCTTGATCACCACCCACCGAGGCATATGACGTACTTGGTCGAGTACTAATATCATCTGCAGCACCAATCTCGCTTTGCGGTGCGCTATCATCCGTGACCCGCTTTTCATCACCACTATCAACGGCCAAGAAGCTTGTAGCGTTGGTCGCAGGTGATATCGGGGTCATGTTGTTACTGTATGTACTGACGCTTTGCGTCCGGGTACAGCTGTTGCGGTTGGAATTTGATGGAGCCGAGGTTCGAACGGAAGAACTGTGGTGTGCATGGTGACGTTGAGATCCTTGCGAAGGTCCCTGGCGAGAGCTGCTGGGTCTTTCGGAAGTAGACTCGCTTGCTCGGCCGGGCTCTTCGGTAGTCGTCGAAAAGTTACCTCCATTGGTGGCTGAGTTGGCATACAGAACGGCAGCCAAGACGGCGGGGTCTCCAGGTGGGCGGTTGGCATCGGCGAGAGGAGTTTGGATTTGAGTTGCGACGGACCCCCGAGCCGATTCAGGAGCCCCGGGGATAGAGAAGTACGAGAGATCCGGCATAGCGCTGGATGATTTCCGAGATGACGGCACTTCGGGACCCAACGCGGTTCCTGTGATCTCTATTTGAGGACCCGGAGTATCTGGAGATACAACCGGCTCGATGTTGTTTTCGTTGTAAGCTCCGCTCTCGGATTCCGTACTGATATTGGACCCAGGCGACGATGGATCGTCCAGGGAATCATCTCTGTCACCCTGAGGGGCCTTCTCAGTGTCGTCAGAATCAACCGGCCGAGCCGGACTGAGCGAGCGAGGCGAGACCGTGATTTCTGCACGGTTTTCAACCGGCAACCCTTGCTTGGAGAGCTCATCGTTGGCATGTTGTTGCCATTGTGCTTGATTGCGGCGAATGTGGTCGGCTGTGAACTGTAGCTGAGGCAAAAGATCGGAGATACCCTCAAACAGCGGGAGCGCGAAGATCGACATGAATCCGATCTGGCCAGTGGCCAATTTATAGATATTACCTAGCTCCGGAGGACCACCGAAGAGCGCAGTCTCCATGCCGAACTCCTTTTCCATCTCACCCTGGTTGGCGAACTCCTGTTGTAAGATCTGAGTCCAATTCTCCGCAATCATCCACGGCCGGGCCACATTGCTGATATCGGCGCATTTTATCAACAGGCCACAAAGGAGGGTCTTGTACAATTCGATATCCTGAGGCTTCCAGCCATCGACCGACTTTTGATTTTCGTGGAACTTTTCCTGCAAAGATCCCATCCGTTCCATGAATTTTTGGTGAACACCCATATCAGTGGCCAGGATAGAACTGATGAGTAATTTCCGAAGCTGCTTGTCTTTGAATGCATTGGGCCAGTGGCGGCGGAGAATCTGGGAGAAAGCGGCGCAGTGAAAGGACTCGAGGACGGAGTTGTCGTTGTATAATTGTGCCAAGGGGGCATTGAGTTTAACAAGGAAGAAGTTGTTGACGCCGGGGTGGCCAACATCGTGGCCAATTGCGGAAATCAGGAGAGTCAGGGTGTCAAAGGGCGAGAGAAGGGAGGCGATAGGAGATTTCGAGACCGAAGTTTGACCAATCGGCTCGTATGGAGGCAGGGCGCCAATGTGAAGGAGGAAGCAAAATACAGACTGCAACACATCAATAGCGTGGCGGAAGTTGTGATACAAAACGAAGGAGTTATAAGCACCGCGGCAGGCGAGCAGGAAGGTTTGCAGTTCGCCAGAGGTTAACTGCCACTGCTCTAGCCCAGGCATAGTGAAAGCATGCTGGATCATTTGGCAAGCACTGAATACTAGCTCGTCATCTGAAAACTCGTGAGCCGAAAAACTCCAACTTCCCACTTGTTTCTTGATGAAAGGTTGACGGTCCGGATTGATATGAAGTTCGTGTTCTTGAAATTCATCGATAATTTCCTCCTCTGGATTGCAGATTCCTTTCATGAGTTTTGACACCATTGCTTCTCTCAGATATGCATAGGGCTGCTCATCATTGACACCAACCCACGAAAGTTTGCGCAGCTTTTTTCGTGCTAGAAACCGAGACATCTCCTTCTGCGCAGATCGACGAGCACGGTACGCATGGACCAAAAGCCCTTGAAGCCGGGCGCGATCCAACGGGGTGGTTAAGACATCAAAAGCACCGGCGTCGAGACAGCGAGCGATCTGCTTGTGCTCTAATGTGAGATTATTGCGATTCAGGGGCTCGCTCGTGGGGTCCGTCTGATTAGAGCCAGATGTGCGCAAAATGGCGATGGGAACAACCAAGTTCGGACCATCCTGGACTTGGATATCGGTCGACAAACCTGCCAAGAGCGATAGCCCGGGGGCTTCGTCCGATTGCGAGGAAAAGGTGAATGTGCGTTGAATGGACCCTGGCGATGGAGGTGCATTGTCGCCCCAAGAAGCGCGGCTGGCTTTTCGTCGGGCTAAATTCGCTTCGTCGTTGCCGAAATCGATGCCGAAGAAAGCAAATATCGGGCTGCATTCACTACCCGAACGGTCGCTCAGCTCGGAGAGCTTGCTGGCAAATAAAGATCCACTGCTGCATAAGTAAACTGAAGATTCTAAAGTTAGCATGACAATCAACCGATTCCCCTCCAAAGCGGGTCAAAACTTACTCTTCTTACAGACTTCTAGCAACTGCTCCAGATCGGCTTGAAGAGCCTCCGGTTCCTCGGGGAGCGCAAAGGAGCCCACCGACGAAACGGTTGCAGCGTCAACAGAATTTCTGCATACCCATCTTTCGGACTGGACCCGGTCGTCGATGTAGACGCCCGAACAGTCCACGCACTCCACCATCATGTAACGCAGCAGAAAAGATGGCGAGAAACGGTCGCGCCACCAAGATCACTAGGTCTTAGGTCGCAAACAAGAGAATAAATCGAAGAGAGAAAAGGAAATCGACGAGTGGTCTGGCCGGGTTCGCATATGGCTCGGCTAGCCGCGATCGAGAGGGGAGGTGAGGTGAAAGAGCACCGGTAAAGGGCCCTTTTTGGGAGAAGAGAGACGTCGAGGACGGAATGGACGGGATCAGTCCAAACGGCCGGCCGATGCGAGGCGAGTAGGAGAGGGAGGACAAGTAACGAGCGGCGAGTCCGGGTGGAGGGTGGTGAAGGCCAACGGCCAAAGGCCAACAACGGCCAACGGGCAGAGGAATAAAGAAGAGGAAGCCGACACGAAGGAAGGACTGGATTCGGCGACCAACCCCTACGGGCTCAATGGAACAATGGAGTTGTTTTTCCCCTGCAGGCGGAAGCGGGGAGTGTCGCGTTGCAGACTGGGGGGGAAGGGGAGATCCGAGACAAGGCAAACCTGTGAGAGAAGGTTGCGCGCAAGCTGAGGAGAAATTGGGATGGTAGCGCCACAGATGACGGCACGTGAGGGGACGGGAAGGGGGTTCTTGAATGGGATGCGGCGGTGTTTCAGTTGTTCGTCAGGGCGTCAGGGCGACATGGTCAGATGGTTGAGATCTGGTGATGGTGATGGAGGATGAAGATGGTGGTGATGTTGATGGTGGAGGTGGAGGTGATGGTGGAAGTGGAAGTGAACAGTGGTGATCTCGGGCACAGAGGGGAGCAGACGGAACGAGGGGGGAGTTGTGAAGGCGAAATAGAGTGGAGGGTGGAGGGGGGCGCGGGCTCGGGGAAGGGGCTTCGAAAACTGCTTCCAGAAGGCTGTCGGTCCTAGAGGCGACAGGCTGACCAGGGTACTGCACCACTGGACACTGGGGCGGCACGGGAGGATCGCTGCACGAATTGTACTTTCCAGTATTCACAGTACTTAGTACATTGTTACTAGGGTCTGCACATACTTTCTTACTCGGCCCCCGCTTTCCATACAGTAATGATTACTCTCTTCTCCAGTCTTCTCTTCTTCTTCTTTTTCTTCTTTTTCCTCTTCTTCTTCTTCTTCATTTCCTCCTCTTTTCACCCCAACACTAACGCTGTATACATACTGTAATACCTGTGGATCTCCCATGACGCCTCCTTCGCACAATTTTTTCTAGAAGGCCCACCTCTTAGGTAAGCACTCCACCATTGGCTGCAGCATCCCGTCGAGGCTCCGGGGCGCATTGCCATTGCGACGATTCCTCTGGATCCACTGGATCCTCTGGATGGCGGAATGCTTTCCCTGTCGCTTCTCGTTTCTCGCTTCTAACTTCCAATCATCGATGATCTCATCGACTCGCCCACTTCGCCACTTGTACCTGATTCTCATCAATCATCCCTCGCACGCCCTTGGCCCTCCAAGTTGTTCCTTCCGCCGATCACTCACTGATGGGGGGGTCGGCCAGCCAATCACCGCCCGCAGGCGCCCGCGGTTTCATCTTAACCTACTTCTGACGCTACTACTGTACGGGCGAGAAGGGAAAGATTTCGCCTTCGTCTTCATCTTCCATCTTTCATCTTCATGCTCATTTGCTTGCGATTCTTCTGCTGTGCGGGGATAAAAAAAAAAAAGCACTTTCAGCTTTAAACCTTAAATCCCCCCCTTGCTTGCTGACGAGGCTTACTCAATCACGCAGATGATCTTCCCTTTAGTAGTGTTGCTCTCCAGTAACTGCTGCGCCGCCATGATCTGGTCGAACGGGAACACCTTCTCAACAAATACCCGGAATGTACCATCGCAGAACTTCGGCAGCGCGTGGTCGACCAGCGTGTCTCGCAGCTTGCGTTGATACTCCACGTCCCGACTCCGCAGCGTACTGCCCTCGACGCGAATCCGCTTAAACAAGAGCGGCGCAATGTTCACCCCGTCTGGCAACTTTCCTCCGCCCATCAAACCCAGCAGTACCACACGTCCATCGCGGGCTGCCACGTCCAGGTTCCCTTGGAAGTAAGTGGCGCCGATGAAGTCGACAGTCAGGCTGACACCAGTCCCGCCCGTCGCCTTTTGGATCTCGGCAGCCCAGTCCTGCGTCTTGTAGTTGAAAGCCTTGGTCACCCCGAGCTCCTTCTCCAGGAAGTCAATCTTCTCCTGCGACCCGGCCGTCGCATAGATGGCCTTGGCACCGGACGCTTTGGCGAGCTGAATGCCCGAGATGGAGACGGAGGAGGCACCCGCGTGCCACAATACCGACTGACCTTCTTGGAATTCACCGATGAGGAAGAGCGCTTGCGACGCAGTGATCCAAGTCTGGCCAGACATTAGTAACCAGCACATTTCGGACCCAGTTGTAGACTCAAAGAACTAACCTCCGGAACACCTGCAGCTTCTTCCCACGACAGCTGCTTCGGCTTGTGAACCAGCATCTTAGTCGAAACGACAATGTACTCCGCGTAGGCACCTATCCAATCAAGTCATGTCAATACCATCATTCAGACTCATGAATAAAGCGAAAGAAAGCAAGGATAACATACCACCATAAGCCAGTCCAAAAACTTCATCTCCGATCTTGAAATCTTCATGCGCTTGCCCGCCAAACCCCTCCACAGTTCCGGAGAACTCAACCCCCATGGTCTCGGGTGCCTGCGGCGGAAGCGGATACAATCCCTCACGCTGCAGCAAATCCATCCGATTCAATCCGAAAGCCTTGATTTTCACCAGAGCCTGGCCGTCCTCCGGCACCGGTTTGGCGATTGAGTCCATGAACAGGGAGGTGGCAGGGCCTTTGCCGCCCTTCACGGCTGTACTTCATATTAGCTAGGCATAGACATGTAAATTCAAATCGTATGGTTTAAGATGTGACTTTCAACAATCTTCAGACATCATACACCACCAAGCCAGATATTTCGGGCGTTCGATTTGGCATATTGTCTTGTCTTCAGATCGATGATGTATGAGGGGTTCCAAGTTGGCGGGGTGGCTGCGGGACACGGAGATCAGAGTTCAACATACAGATCGCGCGCATGGTACTCATTGTGTGCTGGGTTTCTTTGACGGGAAGAATATGGAAGTATATGTTTCTTCAGGTATGTTTTCCGTTACAGATGCAGTTTTCTTCTTTATATCCTGCACTAGTGGGTGGTTCTTGGGAATCGTGCAGAATGCAGACGCGGATAGCCGGGCATTTGTCAGCACATTCCACGCATATCGGTGACAGGCCGGGGAGGCGATTCGTCGCCCTTAGACAAGGGCTTGGGCGGATATTCGGCACTGAAATAGAGAGAGGGTGCCTCGGTTCTCTAATAGATACCTTACTGCATACTCTGGTACCTGACTATCCTAGATGCTATCTGAAATGTCGGTTATCATGCTCTTTAGATACTAGGCTTGCGTGGCTACTTGTGTACCTATTTCTCTGCTGGTGAAAACAACCAAGAAACCGACCTGGCTTACCGGTCACTATCGGCCGCCGTATGGGCTACAGGATAAGGGGTAGTGGGGTTCATCAGTACCAAATGCAGATCAGTTCAATTCTTCTAAGCAGAGGATATGGTAATCATCAAAAGTCGCCGACCCTACTCCATGCAATTCGATTCATGGACCCACTACCCAAAGTTCCCATTGCTTTTCCAGCCGTAATTTGAGACGCCGAGCAGATGTGGACAAAGGAGATAAAGAAAACAGAAAAAAAAAAAAAAAAAAAAAAAAGAAAAGAGAATAGATACGGACATCCGAAAGGACGCCACAGGTGAGATCTCATTCTTCCCTGACACTTTTGCCAAGACACCGCGCATATGCAAGAGGGAAAAGAGGGAAAGAAAGAAGATGCGGACAAAAGAGAGATACATAGCTATCATACATTTAAGTAGCATACTCAATCAAGAGTTGCTAGAATCGGGATTGGATTGGGATGGGGGTTGTTAGGATAGAAGGTTCTTGAGCGACGGGCTTGCGCTAGCTCCGGACCCAGTGCTCGTGCCATTCACGCCCGAGTGACGGTTCACACTTGCCATGGCAGACGGTGGTGTATCCTCTGGTCGAGTGGGCGGGGTAGGCCCACGGGGATTGATATGTGCTGGAACAACAGGAGGCGAGTGAGAGGACGCGCCCATTCGATCAACCGAGTACATTCGCGGTGGCGGGCCACCGTTCAACGCACTGAGAGATGTCTGGGGTGATCGATTAACTGTCGCCGAGACTATCGGGGGAGATGCAGAGGCGGCGTAAGGACGGGGTGGGGGTTGCGAGAGTCGTGGCGAGCGGGCTGGTATGGGTCCATACGGACTAGAGTGTGCTCCGTATGGCTGTGAAGGCGGCGGCGGTGGTGGCCCTGCGTTGCCATAGTGCGGGGGAGGAACAGGGGGGTGGCCTGGTTGATAACTTCCCATATGGTGGGGTGGAGGTGGAGGAGGGCCCGTAGGGTAGGCAGGCGGCGACATGCCGTTGCGCAAAGCACTTTCGCTTCCAGGTCGCTGTTCGAAGCTACTAGCAAATGGCATCGGGGCGCTATGCGAATGGGCTGGTGGCATGGGGCGTCCGAGTACGCCAGTGGATGGTGGTGGAGGAGCAGGTGCGTTGGGGGGAGCAGGAGGGCCAGGATGAGAATGTGGGACGAAACCAGGGCCACGCATAACCGGCAGCATCGGGCGTTGAGCTGCATAAGGTGATGGCCGTAGATCGGACGCGGGGGCGGGCGCAGGAGCTGGAGCTGGAGCAGGAGCAGGGGCAGGGGCAGGGGCCGGGGCAGCATCGGAAGGAGGGCGGGGATTATTCAGGTGGCATTTGTGACATTCATAGAGCTGCTCCCCCGCATCGCCATTGGGTTGTGGGAACGGATTTTGAGATAGGTGCATAGAACCCAGCCCGGTTCCATTCATCAAGTGTGCCCGAGAATCGTTGCGTCGTCCACAAGGCCACCACCGAGGACTGAAATCAGTGGAGCAACGAACACAATTTTGATTCTTAGTTGCCGCTTGATAAGATGTGGGCCGCGACGCAGGACGTTCCTCAGTGTCAATATCCATCTCGTCTGTTGCGTCCTCGCTTGGGGTTGGCTGAGGCTTGTGGGGTTCTTTGGAGGGTATCAGGCCACTGCTCGTTGAAACACGACGATGTCCTGGACCAGCCCCGTGGTGGGGCAGTGCAGTGAACGATTGTGACATATAGGCTGCTTTTCGAGAAGTACCAGTCAAAGTGAGGTCAGCTTGCTTATATGTTTGGGCAAAAAGCTGCAGAGCATTCAACCCATCCTGGCCAGAAAGCTCGCCAATGTCGTGAACAGCTGAGGGGACACCATGGTTAGGGCAGTAGATGACAGCCGTAGCCGCTCCAACCTCGTCACCCAGGCGAATGGTTTGCACGCTGTCTCGTCGCGAGTTCTTGATGTGCGCAATATCAAGACCAAAGCGGTATTGCGCCTGGAAAGCACAGCCGATGTGGAAGTGCGCATTGCATCCGGTTGAATTGCAAGGAACACAGGCACCCTTTGCTGATTTGCAAATTTTGCAAGTCTCTCGCCAGCGATCTTTGGGAATGGACCCGAATCCCTCCGCCGGCTCGAGTTCTTTCGCATTTCCGAATTTGATCTCCGGGGTCCACAATGAGCACATAACGTGAGCCCAATTGTTGCCTGCAGTGCGCTTCAACGGTTCCCGAGGACCGACAGGCTTGCCTACAGCTTCTTGTCGCTGGCGGTACAGTTTGATCGCCTCATGAACCATTTCCTTCTCAAGTCGCTCCTTCTCCTTGTCTCGATCCGACTTCTTTCGGCTGTTGTTCTTAGTGGTCTCCATCAGATCATGCTCAGTCCAAGCCACAGGGCAGAGAACGCATTCGTAAGTTGTTGAAATGGAAGGACTGCGATCATTGGAGCACATATCGCACAGCCATTTATTGCCGGGCCGAGAGTTCTGCACTCCATAGCAATTGCGGTGAACAGTCAGGCGACAATCCCGGCAGGATATATGGTCATCACCAGTTGGCTCGACCGAATTACAAACGGCACATGACAGGGTCTTCGCTTTGGGTGGATCTGGAACGACAGGGGGTGCATCGGCGCCCTTCTCAATGCCCATCTTCTTCTTTGGCATCGGCTCGACTGAAGTCGATGTCGAGGTTGCCGTGCTCGGGTTGTCAGTACGTGCTTTCTTCTTGGCTGCATCCATCTTGCTCTCAAGCTGTAGTTGAGGGTTGCTTTCTAGTGAGATGCTCATGGAAGCGGCAGTGGTAGCTGTAGCGTTATTGATGATCAATGGTGTCTCGACGGCCATGAGCAGCTGCGCAAACAGCTCCTCATCAATGCGCCGACGCCAGGACTTATTACCACTGGCTGCAATGCGTTTGCCAAGTTCATCCACATCTTCATAGTGCATGGCATATTTCCGCCACAGCAAAGCACAGCGGAGACATAGGGCGAGAGTCAGCAACGGACCTTTGTCCTTCTTTGCCAGAGGGTCAGCTGGGACAACGGTGCCGGGTGCAACAAGAGGAGCCCTTCGCCACTGTCGCGAGTGGTTTGTCGAGCAGAACTTGCATTGGAATCCGCGGTTCTGGACGATTGCTTTCTCGCTGTCAAAGGCGGAGTCGTCGTGATCGTCGGCCACATCATCGAGCAATTTGGAGGAGGCGAGGCTCTGGCGCCGAACCTCCTTCTTGCCACGTCTGCCTTCGTAGCTGCCCCATACTTGCTTGCCACGCGGCGTCTTTTTCCACATATAATAGAACCGCACAATGGCCCAGTGGGGAACGGTCTTGACGTGTCGATAGATGCTGAGCCATTCCGAACCGTACTTCGCGACTCCTTGCTCGAAGAGCTTCAATTCCTCCGGACGTAAATGAGGCTCTTTAAGATCCTTGTACTGATTCACCTTCTTCAGCTTGGCGAGGGCTGTTTGCACATTAAAGCTTTCGGAATATAGTAATTGCAGAGCCTTGTCCAAAAAGTTCGTGCTGTGTTTTTCGACTCCAATGTGCGGTGCTAGTTCCTTCGCCTGTCGCATGTAGTCGTCGATGAATGCTTCGCGGTCAGCATCGCGGAGATGCGATCCTGGCGCATCTTCCTCGCCGCGGGCCGGGATCTGGTCGGCAGTCGGCATCTTGAAGCGGAGTTCGGCAGTGCGTACTTGCTTTCCGTTGATCGTAACGGGCTCATCCTCTCCGCGTGGAATATAGCCGACTGGTTCATCCTGAATCCATTTGGGTCGGTTTGCCTTCTCTTGTTTGGCGGCTTCCAGCGCAGCTTTGGCTTCCTTGGAAAGAGGACCCGTGGCCTTTGCGCCCGTGGCTTTGATCCTCCTCTTCAAATCGATAGGTTTCACATATTCGACTGGGCGACCGGGCCAAGGATTGACGACCGCCTGGTGTTTCGGCCCAAGTCGAGAGCTTGCACGGGGATAAATCCGATCATCGTAGTCGAGAGCGTCTTCCACGCGACAGTGCATACCCAGGTAGCGATATGGCCACATCCTAGCCTGGGCCATTTGTTCTGCTGTTTCGGGCTGCGGTTCCACCTCGGCTGCTGCAGGAGTACTAGCAGAGGTTCCGTTCACTGCTCCGTTCGCGTGATGCTCTTCCTCTTCTTCTTCCATGACTTCGTCATCGCCATCGCCACGGTTTTCCCCGACCAGAGGTGTGTTGCGCGCCTCCAACTTGCGTTCCTGGGCACGACTGCAAGGGGCACAAGCCCAAGCAAATCCTCTGGCCGGTTTCTTCGTCAGAGCCGGACGAACACAAGACATGTGGTATGTTGAGCGGCAAACGGCACAATCGACAGATTCAGAACCCGAGGCAAACAGTTGGCATCGCTTGCAGGTCTTGACGGCGCCGGTCAGCTCTTTGCCTTTGCCCACCTCGACTAGGATAAATCTCCAGCGATCATTCAGGACTTTTTTCACGTTTCCAGGAACATTGATCACGTCTTTGGTCGGAATGACATCGTACATACGATGAATGTATCGATCGAACATTTTGTCATACCAGAAACAGTTTCGTTCTTTTTTATAGTCGTTCATATTTTGGATCTCAGAAGCATGTCGAATGGAACATTTCCCACGGAGTGAGGAAAGCGGGCATGTATCTGAATGCATGGATGCAAACACTAGTCGCGAATCGGTACTGTGGCGCTGGATGTCACGGGGACGGTAATACCAGTTGACTCTTAATGACTCGATGGCCCCAGATTCCTTCGTCTTTGATGGCAGAAACTCCATAATCCGAGCCAGATAATAGGGCTCGCCTGGAGGTTCGCAAATTAAATAGACATGATCTAAAGTTCGTTAGTCGCGCCTTCACCCTTGTGGGAGGAAATTGAAATTGCCCCCCGTTTGAACAAGAATCAAAAAATGGAAAATCAAAAGTGGGACCCACCATTTAAACCAAAAGTGGTGCCATCATCAGCAGTGATTTGGCCGTCTTTGAGTATTGGTTCTGAAGCTTCAAAGCTGACCATGTTGGTAAAATAGCCGCCGTCGGAATCTCCCGGTGCGGATGTGAAGATCTTCTTCGTGGCGTGGATGCTGGACGGAGTGCTGGCGGTAGCTTTGCGCTTCCGCAAGGAGCCAGCCCCATTGGCATCATCTGGTCGTGACGAAAATGACGATGTGCCCGGAATAGATTCTTTGGGTAGTGGATTGGGGCCGGTACCGTTGGTCAGATTCTTTCGTGGTTGCGTGGGTGATGTCTTCTCAGTGTCAGACTTGGACCCGTTGACGATGTTGGCGAGGGCTACGCCGCTGTTCCGCTTGGCGCCCTTTGTGGGAGCAGCCTCAAGTTCCATCTCAAGATCACGGTCCTCCGCATAATTGGGCCGAGGAGCGTTGCGACCTCTGGATCGCGTGCCATAAGGGGCAGCGGCGGAGGAGCCGGCCGGATCGGCCACAGGCTCCGGAGAGCTGGTGGTGGTCATCGGATGCAAGTGATCCTCATCCACGGCAGGCAATACGATAGAAAACACACACACGCACACAAACACAAAAGACGGTGCCGATGGGAGAGAGAGAAAGAGTTGAAGCCCCTTAGATATGGGGGTGGTGGTGGTGGTGGTGGTGGAAGAATACCCCAGGTGGACTGTGGAAGTCAGTCACGAACTTCAAGAACAAACACGCCTGGACGTGGCGCGATGCATGTACGTGTGGATGCGGGTATGTGGGAACACTAAAAGGGCCCGAGGGGGGCGAAAATGTGAAAAAGCGGGTAGGTGGGAAAGGATAGAACGGGGATCTTCCAGGGGGAACATATATGGAGGGGATGGAGATGGGGAAGAAGATGGAGAGAGAACAACGTGGGAAGGGAATTAGGAAAATTAGGAAGAGGAAAGGAAGTGGGAACAGGCAAGACACCAAAGAGTGGACCAGATTCCCGTGTCAGATCTTCTTGACTGCAGGGGTGAAGGGCGCCACAACAGCGATATCAAGGTGGACCACCGTGGACAGCATCAATAGGCGGTAGGCAGATAGGAAACAATCAAACTAGGTGGCAATGGACGTGGAGGGGAGTGAAGGAGAGAGGGGCACTAACCAGTTGTATATTCGTGGGATATTCGTGGGAAGGGGGAGCGATGGGAAGAGAATAGAGTAGATTGGAGACGAGAGATGGAGAAAGAAGAGAGAGGAAGAGAGGAAAAGAGGAAGAGGGAAGAGGAAAGAGGAAAGAAGAGAGACGCGCAGATGGGCCAAGGAGAGAGTGCGAAACAACAACAGGCGCGCAGCCACCCGATGAAAGGCGATAGATAGAGAGTTGGCGCGAGCGGTATAGAAGAATACCCCGGGGGGATGAGATGATGATGGAGAGGAAGAAGACGAAAGGAAACCCCTCGGAAAGGCCTCGAGGATCCTGAGCCCCGACTGGCCCCTAGTCCCGATATGTTAATATGACGGATCCTCGTTGTCGAACCAAGGGAAAGAAAAAAAAAGAGAGAGAGAGAGAGAGAGAGGGAAAATGGAAAATGGGGAAAAAAGGAAAAAAAGAGCAGAAATCTCGTCTGGATCCGATTGCCCCCTCCAAGTATTGGGCCGTTACGCTCCCCTTGCTCGATCTACGGGGGATTCTCTGATCGCACGAGCAACAGGGGAGGGGGGGAGGGGGGAAAGCAACAGATGGCTCTGAGAAGGGTTTAAAACGCTACAAGCTAAACGCTACACGTTACAAGAAGACTCAAAAGATTGACATGGGTATAGGCATGGCACATAAAGTGCACAGTTGAGAACCGTTTTCCTCGCCAAGCCATGTCTCTCGTAATGACGATGAAGAATGTTGTCACGTAGGAGCCCACTGGGAGGGATGCGCGTTGGCCCCGAGGGACGAAGACGAGGAGAGAGCGAAATGATGCAGATGCACGGCTCCTTCAGTCCCCTCCGATCTGGCTAAAGTTTGGCTGTTGTGTGAGGTTTGGTTGGACCTCCTTCACGGGGAAAAGGGTTGATACTGATACTAAGTAAACTAGTCGAGCATCTATTTGCTCGCGGTGCCATCTGGGGAGGGCCAGATGGGACTCGGATCGGAGAACGGCCCAGCCGCAGGAACGGGGGGCCTGCAATGGCTACTTAATTTTCCCTCAAACCCGAGACGATTTATGACGACTGATATCGTAGGTCGTGTGGTAAAAGGTAAAGCGCACTAGCACCAGAGAGACTCCACCCACTCCTCTCCATCCACGATCCCTGCCGGGAGAGAAAAAATACGTACGGGCCCGGTACCTTGGGTACTCAATACTTCAACTCCTGTGCCACTTGAAGTTTACCAGCGTGCTCGACATCCATGTGATGCAATCCGAGGTACCCATCGCGCCGGGGTCCTCATTTTATATCGATCCCAGGATCTGGGGATCATGATCATCCCCAGGGATGGCAGTATGTAGGTCTGGGGTGGTGACTCTTAAAATGTGGGCACTAGTCCATGCTATTGCCCGATCGCAGTCATCAGGACCTAGTAAAATGCACAAGCCGAGACAAGAAAAGCAAAAAAAAAAAAAGAAAAGAAAAAGAAGGCGAAGCAAGGGCATGCATGGATCGTGCCGGTCACCATCGAAACGATACGCCTGGACGAACGGAGGCAGCAGGAGGCACAAGGCAGACAGCAACTTGAAAGCAGGTGATCGGATATCGAACTGAGATGAGATGGTGAGCATCATGGACTTGGATTCCGAATTACTTCCTACTCACTCCCGACGGTACTGGCGGTACTCCGTACAGGCTATACCATCGAGGTAATTTAAACTTCTACCGCCCACTTGGTCCAATGACGATCCGAACAGCCGAGAATAGTCCGCTGTTGGCCGAGGATGATTTGCTCCCGGCGGCTGTTGCGTGTCGCCACCTTGCATTCGAACGTGCCGGTCAATGGGGGTAGTATGTAAAATGGTACCAGAGCAGTCTGCCCTGCTCCACAGGATCGTGTGCTCTACTTGTACTCCATACACTAGGCCGGGTAGTAGTCTATGGTGATTTTCCCAGGGCGAGAGAGGAGAAGATACTAGGCCCCTATCCAGATACTAGTACTAGTGGACGGATGGGAGTATCTCGTAAGACATGACCTCCTGTGATGGTGCGATCAGACCTCTACCTAGGTAGGGCCGCTTCAAACATGTCCCAGCCTCTCGCTTCTTTCAGGCGACGCACACAGCAATTACTCGGCTGGCCCATGTTGCGCTGGTGGGATGCATAGGCTGCGTGAATGGAGATATAACTATTCATACTAGTACAACTGCACATGTAATATGCACACACAGAATATATACAAGTGCTTGTATACTAGTAGGTAAAAATTGTAATTGCCAGCCAATTGACAGGAATATCTACGCAAATACTTATATATCACATTCCTCCGATGCATGGCGATTTCACTCGGATTCTTCCCCGTCGATCAGTATATTGTGACTCGACACCGGCCTCGATTTTGACCGTCAAAAATCCGTCACACTCGCGACTCTAGCGAAGTACTCGCCACCAAATCTATTGGATACGCTGGTCGCCTATGATCCACCGACACAACCAGGCGAGATCGCTCTGAATTGGGGATGGGATGGTCCAGTATAATGGAACGGAAGTAATCGTAGGCAGCAATTCAGCTCTAACCAGAGGCATTTCAGTTCTACGGAATACCAGTACCCAGTACCTAGGGACCACTAACAGCCACTGGCAGAGCAGGCATTCGTCAGCTGCAATTTGCAAATGCATCAATAAGGTGCGATCAGGAACAGATAGCCGATGACTAAGGACCATGACATAATTTCTGCCTGAGCATCACGGCTGCCATCACGCGGCGCGTCGAAGGGCAAGAATAACATTGGAAAGGTGAGGGGATCAAAAAGGCCCCAAATGAATATTCCATGTGTCACTTCCTGAAAAGCATTCTCCACCTCTTCTCCATGTTTCAATGAATGGTGCCCCCGCCATGTCGACGGGACAATTGGTCCAATCCCATGCGGTGACCACCTCTATGGATATCGCCCGCCACCAGGCGTCAAATAGCTACAATGTAGCTCCGGTGGCCGGCCAAAAGAGGCCGTCAACTACATCACAATCACAGGAGCCTCCAAAGCCTGGCACCGGTGCACATCACATTGCCCTGCGAGGGCCAAGTGAAATATCCAACCCACCGATTCTGGAGTCGGCCCCTTTGGACTTTGCTCGAGCCTCGCTGGCCCCCCCTGCGAACCGATTTGCCGCCAGTGCAATCCATCTGGGGCCGGGCGCCACGGTCGAGGACGAGAAGCAACATTTTGGCGAAATCGCTCCGGGGTCTAGCCAGAATCCTCTGTTGTCTCTCTCGCATCCCAAATATGGGCTTCCCTCGAGTCTGAAGGCCAACTTCTCTGCCTTGGGAGTGACCTCGATCTATGCCTGGCAAGCATCGTGTCTCTTGGCGCGGGGTTTATTATCTGGCGAGCGGCATTTGGTCTACACAGCCCCCACCGGCGGAGGCAAGTCACTAGTGGCGGATGTATTGCTACTGAAACGGATCATTGAGAACCCAACCCGGAAAGCCATCTTGGTTTTGCCCTACGTCGCACTAGTCCAGGAGAAGCTCAAATGGCTGCATCGGATTGTTCAGGGCGTGGAGAAAATCATTCCCGAGGAAGAGGAAGAATATGACGACCATTTGCATTTCACACGCAGACGATGGAAACGATTACAAAAGTCCATCCGAGTGACTGGATTCTTCGGCGGGAATCGGACAACTACCACATGGGCGGATACTGATATCGCCGTTTGTACTATAGAGAAGGTGCGTTGCCTTCAAGGTCGTTATTTTTATGCGCTTTTCTTTTCCTTTTTTTTCTCCTTCTGACGTATAACTCCCAGGCCAATTCGTTGATCAACTCAGCAATCGAAGACTGTAGCATTGGGAACTTGGGCGTTGTCGTGCTCGATGAGCTACACATGCTTGATGATGAGCACCGCGGATACCTTTTGGAGCTGATGGTGACGAAGTTGCTATTGCTCCAGCAGGATATTCAAATCGTGGGCATGAGTGCCACACTCTCGGTATGATTATGATGACTAGCTTTTTTCCTCGGCATTTCTGACAAGGAAACAGAACACTGAAATGTTGGCACAATGGATGAATGCCAAATTCTACGTTTCCACATATAGACCGGTTCCTATTGACGAATACTTGGTCTACGAGAATATCATCTACCCGGCCGCGACATCAAGACAACTGTTTCAAACAGCATCCAAGCTGACGGCATCAACTGCAGTGCAAGACTCCCTCCCTCCGCATCGAACTATTGAACCTTCTGCCTACAGGGAGCTCTCCAATTCCGCAACAAACGCCATGGTGGCGTTGGCGGTCGAAACTGCTGTAGCAGGATTCGGAGCATTAGTCTTCTGTGGCAGTCGAGGGGCCTGTCAGGTCCACTCCGCCACTATAAGTGAGGCAATGCCTGCACTTACCGAAGGTACCGATGAGATGAACAAGCGACTGGACCTATTGGCTGAGCTACGAAGTCTCTCGTGCGGATTGGACCCGGCCCTCCAGAAAACAATCATCAAAGGAGCTGGATTCCACCGTTAGTATATACGCTGCCACTATCTGTGATCTTGTAAGACTAACACCAGTAAAGATGCCGGCATGACGACGGAGGAAAGGGAGCTAATTGCTCAGGCTTACGACCAAGGTGTACTAAGAGTGTTAGTGGCGACCTGTAGTCTTGCTGCTGGTGTGAATCTTCCTGCACGAAGAGTCATCATCAATGGCGCTCGAATGGGCCGAGAATTGGTGGGCCCCGCAATGCTGTGCGACCCCTTAATGATATATTTATCACATATGAATTTAAGCTGACAACTTGAATGACAGGCGCCAAATGTGTGGGCGAGCCGGACGCAAAGGCAAGGACAATTCTGGTGAAACGTATTTGATTTGCGTCAAAGCCGACCTTGAGGCAGTATGCGACCTGCTGGATGCTGATATGCCGGCCATTGAAAGTTGCCTGGCTCCGGAGAAAAGAGGCTTGAAAAGGTAGATCCGTATTGGAATAATCTCTGTGGAACCCACAATACTGACATACATAGGGCACTTCTCGAAGCTATAGCAACAGGGTTAGTTTCGGGATGCGAAGCAATCAAGGAGTACGTGCGCTGTACTCTTCTCTACCTCTCCCTCGACAAGAAGCTTGTATACAGCATCATGGACTCCGCCTTACAAGAGCTCATCAGTGAAGGCCTCTTGCTTTTGAAAGAAGACGAGTCTTATGGCGCAACTTTGCTTGGACAGGCAGTTGTGGCCTCTGCATTTTCTCCCGAGGATGGACTTTACGTGTACGAGGAGCTCAAGCGGGCACTCGAGGCATTTGTTATGGATGGTGATATGCACGTTTTCTACATGTTTACTCCTCTCCAAGTGGCCATGAATAATCCGATCGACTGGCAGATCTTTCGTGACCAGTTGGATCGATTAGATGAGAGCGGACTTCGTGCCCTTCAGCTCGTTGGCATCCAGCCGGGATTTGTCAATACCATGTGAGTGACTAACACGCCCCAATTGTAGAAAAATATCTGCTCACGCATCTCTTGTACTCACAGGGTACAATCTGGGGCATCATTGAAGGAAACAACCCCAGCCCAGATCAAACAAGCCCGTATATACCGCCGCGCCTACACAGCTTTCCAACTTCGCGACCTCAGTAACGAAGTGCCACTGTCAATCATTGCCCATCGGTATAAAACCCCCCGTGGATCAGTTCAAACCCTCGCACAACAATGCCACGGATTTGCCGCCGGGATTGTCAAATTCTGCCAGCGTATGAACTGGGGCATGCTAGCTGCTGTATTGGACCACATGCGTGATCGCTTGGAAGCTGGAGCTCGCGCCGATCTACTCGAGATGACCGAAGTCACCTACGTCAAGAGCTGGACAGCGCGACTGCTCCGAGAAAATGGATTTAAGGGTCTGCGTTCTCTGGCTGAGGCTAATCCCAAAGATTTGGTCCCAATTCTTATGATGGTGTGTTTCTCCCTTGAAAATGGTTGAAGGGAGATGTTAAAAACTCGTATGATTAGGTCAATCCTCGCAAAACGCAGAAAAACCAGCTCCATCCAACCGAGGCAGAACGGTATGCTGCGAAGTTGTTGACGAAGGCAGAGACTATTGTCACCTCTGCGAATAAAATATGGGGTATGTCAAACCACCCTCATGGCTTTGGATACTTGCTAATATTGCTGTTTCTTCAGACCGGGAAATGCAGGTTCAATTAGAGGAATGAACTACGACTGAAGAGCTTGGCATTTGATGGTGCATGGAATTTGTTGGCATATGCATAAGGCGTGGTTACTTGCATGAATATCCCTCGATCATTCTCACGGAGATGATATTGCGTACAAATTATCGAATCAAGTAAATGATAGTTTGGCATACTGTAGCTAAAAGCGGCACCATCATGATCGTAGTATCATTAAAATCCGTTCAAACCATTCTGCGCATTGATGACGTCCCCCTTATCCACAAAGTCCAGCAACACTGCGTTTGGCGCACGATTATATAGCCCCTCACACAAACTAGACTGCGCTCCGATGCTACCATCACCCGTAGCTGCATTGGTTCTCGCTGCGTGCTCGCGGTCTGGTATCTTCACGCCAAAGATATCCACGTCTAAGAAGTGATTCACGATGTACATACGGCCTGATGCAGAGGCGCCGGAGGGTCGGTCGATGCTGCAGCTTGAGAAGGAAGAATCCGTTACGTCGTAGGCTGTCTCGAAGTAATAGGCGAATTCGTCAAGGATGTAGTCTACCTTTTTCGTATCCGCACCGTAGTCTGTGGAGTTGATACTATGAGAGTGCATTCAAGGAGGTGGGTGGGGACATTGCCAGGGGGTGTACTATAGTGCTTGGTAATGTATCTGAGACTTACCTAGGAAAACGACCAGCCTCTTCCCACTCGATACGAGCTCGCCGAGTGTAGGCCATTTATCAATAGACAGTGTATCTGGACTCGAAGATGGGACAAACGCGTAGTCTTCAAGCCCACTCCCTGAGAACGTATCCGCAAACTCGGCAATATCTACCGAGTCTCCGTTTGTGAGGAGGAGGGTGACGACCTCATTTGTATTGGAATCTAGCCAATCCTTGATTGTACTCAGGAATGACTCTAGTGTTCCTGCATCTTCAAGAAGACAAGATGTATGGCATAGCTCCAGTACGCCATCGTCCAAGATGGAATGGTGCGTTTGTGCCTGAAGGAATCGCATGCCCATGTCGAGTTGGGCCTTGACATCGATATTCTGGTTCTGTTGGGGAAGCTTTCCAACAAAGGCAGAGTCGTGTGAGCCCACAAAAGTAACATTTGAATAGGATCGGTCGCAGTACTCTGCGCGGCCATTGCAGGTCGAAGCCGCAGCGGCGGCAGATGCAGTAGACTCCCTTGCGAGTACTTTGCCTGTAGCCCGGGCTCCCCAGCTAGTCTGACCAAGCATAAGAGTGCCGAATAGGATTTGCGCCAGTCCCCTGAGGGTAGGATTCATCGTGGCTGGTTGTTTGCACTCTCTTAAGTTCATCTGTGTTGACAAGGGAGGATCACAAATCGGAGATCGAGCCAGAACCAGACGAGTGAATATTTAGCCTTCGATGGTCCTTTATATACCAGCAGGTATACTTCTCTACCGCAACGCTTGTCCTACCACGGCAGAGGATTGTGACCGATATATATGCGTGGCCACGGGTCATGCACCCTGGCGACGGGGAGGTGACCAGCTCCCCAACATTCCACATGCCGACGATCCCTAGCCAAAAAGGAAAATAGACAACTGATCGAGATCCCGACCTCATGTCCGCATCGGCCAGAGTGATAGGGCGCGACCAACCTAAGCATCCATCCCCTTGTGACTCGATGTAACGGCAGACCCCGCACACTAGAGGACAAGGATGAGAAGGAGAGACAAGACCTGCAGAAAGCGGCACAGTGCCTGCTTTAGGGGGGCTGTTTTGAGAGCCCACAGATTCGATTTCGAAGGATGATCGGGGTTAACCATGCAGGTGCTCGACGGCAGCTCCGTGGTCGCATTCGGCCCTGGACAACCCGCCAATGATGGAGGGCCCTGGTGGCAGTGCGCCTAGGAGGATTCGTTGGTGGCTAGCGGCAGACGGGGGTGGAAGACAGAACAGGCCTGCTCCCTCTTGAATTTTTCTTATTTGTCGGATATAATCGGCGTTGCAGGTATCGGAGAATTGTGAAACCGTGAGATCTAAAGCTTAGGGAGGTGGAAAGGAATCCATGATATGGATACAGGTGACAGTATAACTAGTGGGAGAGCACGGGGCAAACCGAAATAGGCAAACCGAAATAGACAGTAGGGTGACAAGAAAATTCATATCAATCCGTCGATATAGAAATATGTCAGTATTTCAATATCCAATATTTCAGCCAAGGAAGTATTCGAGTAATTAATGACTCGAGTGCGCTGAGATGAACAGTCAGCCACAGTGGCGGAGGCCGGGCCGATCCAGGCCAACTGCGAACTCCACATGTTTACCGTTTACCATTGACCACCTCCGAGCCGCACCCCGTCCTCATCCGCCGCGCAGCTCCTCCCTCCAGAAGGACTAACTATCTGCGACCGTACTGTTCTTCCCCCTCAGATTACCTTGCTGGCTCGCCCACGCTTACCCCTGACACTGCGCCAGCAATGATCATTCGACGACCTTGCTCATGAGCTCGATGGCTGAGGGCAGTGAAGGCTGGGCGCGAGAGGATGAGCTTGACCTGGGCCAGGAGGTGGATGATCCCCAACAACTCGACCATGGCGCCACCGATCTCCCCGGACCTTCGCCGCAGGAGCCTGTCGAGCACGACCTGGAGCAATTTGGGGAATTGGAGGAATTGGACACGATAGACCATGCGCAGGACCAGGCATCGGAGAGAACAGTGAGGGTCGGGGACGCTGGGCTTCCCCAGACCCCGCCAAACCGACAAGCAGAGTTTCCGGGGGCTCCAGGGAGTCTAGATGAGACTTCTTCTACCCCGGATGACTCGCCGTCTCTACATGTAAGTGCCGCGATTGACTCGTGCGCCAACGGTAACGGCCGACTAATTGGTGACAGGGATCCATTATGTCCTATCAGAGTAGCAGCGCTTTAGCGCCGAGAGGCTCTCCACGAGTCAGCCCGAGTCCAGCCCATCGTCCGTTCGATCTCCGTTTCCAATCCCGTCTGTCTTCATCTCCGCTGGGCGCATCAAGAACGGGCTCGCCCTTCCTCGCACATCTCCATTCCCGACAGTCTTCCATAACCAGCCAGGTCTCGCCCACCCCAGAATCAGACAATGATATGCCGCGGAGTCCCTGGGATGTGGTGCGGTGGACAAAGCTGCGCAAAATTACGGGGCAGGCCTTTTCGGAGATCGGGAAGCGCAATTTCGGACGGCCGACCTGCTTGGCGGTTTCGACAAGCATTGTGGTTGGCACCTCCAAGGGAATTATTTTAGTCTTCGACTACCAGCAAAGCTTGAAACACATTATTGGAACTGGAACTAAAGGTTTGTCGAGAGCCTCCCTTCATCCTGACCTTTAATGGCACTAACCAATTATCAGCTGTTGAAAGTGGCCCTATAACTGCCCTGGCGTTGTCTGCAGACCACTCCACTGTGGCCGGTGGCCACGAGTCTGGGGATATCTTCACCTGGGAAATATCGCGATCCGCGAAACCTTTCCTCCATATACCGCCAATCCCAGTGCATCAAGTCGAAACCCGGGTTTCCGATGGCCACATTACAGGAGCATCTGTCATTCATATAGGTTTCCTTGGCACTCGGCGGACTGCTATCGTGTCGGCTGATACGAGGGGAATGGCATTTTCACACCTCGCAACGCGAGGCATGGGTGCAGTTGGGCGCTCAATGAAAACGACGAGAATTCTTGGCCGGTATCCGCAGATTGCGCCAGAAGAGCGTCGACGAAAGCCTAGCTCCGTTTTGGCCTTTTCACCCCTTCCTCTCGGCAACGTTGAGCAGCCTTCCGACTCACTGGGGCTTGTGGCTATGTTGACACCTTATATCCTGGTCATCGTGTCTACGACCCCGGTTGCTCAAACCCAGCACAAAGCATCTCGGCCTAAAGAGGTCCCGGCACATAGTGCCATGACTGGGGCATTGGCGTGGTTCCCTGCTATTCGGCTGAAGGGCAAAGATACCCAGACGTCAAATACAAAACTCGTCTATTGCTGGTCGAATGTCTTGACTGTCCTCGAAGTTTCAGAAGCAGAGACTGATGAACCTGTTGACAAAGACAGGCCGCCTAGTTTGGTGTTCAGAGCACGCAGTAGGTGGAAGGCGGATGAGGCAATTGTCGCCGTTCAATGGTTGAGTCGCTCCGTGCTTGCAGTGTTTACAATCACCCAACGACTCCTGATCCTCGAGGACTATACAATGCACGTGACGGATTCGATCGATCTCGCCTACAGGCATATCTACCATGTGGATCTATTTTCATCACAGCTTCATAACCTGGTGGAACAGCTCGATGAAGAAGATACTTCCATGCATGGTGTGGTGGCTGACGCATTCTACATGAGCTTCCGTGCATATAAGGGACGCTTGTTCTTGCTTGGCTACAATGAAGCCCTCGTTGGCAGTCTATCGAACTGGGCTGATAGACTCCTAGCTCTAATGGAGGGCGGTGACTTCATTGGTGCTATCCGACTGGCGACTTCTTATTACACAGGCACTGCAGAAAAGCTTACCGTTGGCCTTCCCGAAGAGGATGATTTGAGACGGCCAATTGTTCAGGAAAAGCTCTTGGAGATGATCTCTGCGTCTCTTAAGTATGCCTTCGGTCGCAACACAGAGGCCGATAACGAACGGATGGGGAACTCGCAACTCGAGGAACTCGCCGAAGTATCAACTGCCGCCTGCATTTATATGGCCGACGAGGATTTCTTGTGGGAGGAGGTTTTCCTTTGGTATGAAGAAAACGACTCAGCCGGAATCTTCTTGGATGTTCTCGAGCCACGTATCGTCGACGGAACGATTCGCTCGCTTCCTCCTACCGCAGTCAAAGCTCTTATCAACCATTTCGTCAAAACCCATTCTGCTGGCCGACTAGAGGAGATCATCTGTCTCCTGGATACTACGACGATAGACATTGATCAAGTCACGACGCTATGTAAGCAACACAACCTGTACGATGCATATATTTACGTTTGGAATCGCTGTTTAGCGGACTATGTGGGACCTCTGGAAGACCTTATACGATTCATCCCTACCCAAACCAAATCATTGGTCAATGGAGACTACACGGCTGAGATGACACGGTACACGAATGCGATGAAAATGTTTCCCTACCTGTCCTTCGTTTTCACCGGCCGCATTTATCCTACTGGCGACGATTTGGATGAGGTCGAGGCGTCGCGGGCCAAACTCGCTTTATATCAATATCTCTTCTCGGGCCATCTGTCTGGCACAGGGTCCGGCACGACCTCTGACGACATCGATTCCTTCTCGCAACTCCGGGCAATACTCAAATTCGATACCTCTAGTTTCATGAGTATGCTCAATGAGGCCTTCGAGGATAGCTTCTTAAACGAGCCCGATGCCGAAGATGGCCCGACTCCAGGTGCTTCGATCAATCGACAGTATCTGATTAGCATTCTGCTTCAAGTGATGGAAACATCCTCATTTGCAACAACCGACACCATTTACTTGGATATGTTTGTTGCGCGCAATCTTCCCAAGTATCCCCAGTATATCCTACTTTCAGGCACAACTCTCCACCAGGTCCTAGTCCGGTTATGCAACTACCCAGAAGAAGACATGGCTGAGGACTGTGAGCTGAGTGCGGAGTACCTGCTGTCTTTCTACCACCCACCGGATATCCAAAGCATGGTGCCTTTGTTCAGAGAAGCTCGCTTTTTCCGAATCCTCAAGTCGACCTACCGCTCGGAGAAGCAATATCCGGCATGGATCATGACATACCTCGACGATCCGAACGATAAGCAAGCTATTTTCACTGCTCTACAGGATTGTCTTCGCTCAGGATCAGGCCTGGGAGAGAAACAGAGAAGGGATGTGGTGAATGTGGTGAAAGAACATGCCAAGCAAATTGCCGATATTGATGTGACTCGGGCTTCCCAGACAATACAGGACCTGGCGCCAGAAACCCATTCCAAGTTCCTCCAGGTGCTAGAGGAAGATACTCACAGACAATACCAGTATCTTCAGGTTCTCGTGGAACCTCAGAGTCAGACTGGTGATAATCGACCCCTTCCTTCAGTGGAGAATTGGATGGTCGAGCGCTATGTGCAGCTGCTTTGCAAATATAACCCATCTCATGTCGCTCACTTTGTCGATTCTCTACGAGTTGGCGATATTCATCTGGAGAAGCTGCTTCCCTCTATCGAAGAAAGCGGGGCGATTGATGCAGCCGTCATTTTACTTGCGCGACAAGGCGAAGTGCGGCCGGCACTGGACCGTCTCGTCGCACACTTGAGTACACTTGAGTCCGCCTTGGTAGGCATCATCCAGAGCGTCGGTGAGGCTCCAGACACGGCCAGTACGGCCGAGGCAATCAATGATCTTTTGGAATCCCTGAACAAGTATTCCGGAGTTGGAACCTGGCTCTGCCAAGGCCAGACCAAGACAGCCAAGCAGACCCGGACAAGTGCGAATGGCCATCGCGGCACCTCCCCATTTGAACAGCCTCTGGCGTTCGACGAGAGCCTTTGGCTAGACCTCATCGAAGCCGTGGTTCGCATCGCGAGCAAAGTCTTCGCACTCATGCGGGACCACCAGCTCAAAGAAGCCGCGCAAGCCCAGGCCAACGAACCGCTGGGTGGCGAGACTGGGCAGTTGACGACATCCTTCCGAACGCTGGTCCAACAAGTGTTCAGTGCTTTGTTGAATAGTACTGTCAAAGGGCGCGGGCTGTCAACAAGCGAACGTACTGACTTGTCGTTCCTTCGGATCCTGCGGTCGTTCCTGACGCGGGCCGCCAGCTGGTCACCCTCTTTGCTCGAGCTGCGGGCCGTTCTCGCCTCCGTCTTCTCTGCTTACTCATACGAAAAGTCACTTCTAAATCTTGCTAATGGCATGCTAGATCGCGATCTCTTTGTGCATGTGGACGAGGTCACCCGGCTGCGACAGCATGGATGGCGGCCCCGCGGACAGGTCTGCGAAGTATGTCGCCGGCGGATCTGGGGACCTAGTGTCGGTTCCCCGTACTGGGCAGCATGGGAGGAGAAGCAGAACAAGGACCGCCAGCGTCGCATCACCAAACGTCTCGAAGAGGGTCATGATCCAACCCTGGAGAGGGGCAAAGGCAAAGCTGCCGCCGTGGGAGCGAGTCAGCCGCTACACCCCGAACCTGCCGGGGCTAACTCCGTCGAGTATGAGCACGATGCTTCAGGGGCCGGCGTGTCCGGGTCCCTCAAGACGATTCCCCCTCAGCCGGTGGTGGTTTTCTCCTGCCGGCATCTCTATCATCGACAATGTGTTCTAGACGCCATCAGCCGTCCGGGTCGACCCACCGAGGAGCCTGCTGCATTCCAGCGCGAGAACGCCGACTGGCCCGTGACTGAACTATTTTGCCCGGCTTGTAAATAGAATTCTACTGGTCCCCTTTTTGTTTCTTATCATTTTTGCGCCTATCCTTTCTATGTGTTTTGGCTAGAAGACCTTATACCGTAGGCGGCCTTTTGAGTGCACGAATGGGATATGTCATATAGTTTTCTTTTCTTTTTCAATTCCCCCTGCAATATCATTGAGCGTATATGGCATTTGCTCCGTGTGAGGTAGTTCGTACTAAACTTTTCGAGTTAGGTCGACGCCTTGGAGGTTACCCTCCATGATGATCCATGATCCATGACCCGTGTCGGTGGCCCATACTTCATACTTGGGCTATTCCCGATGGCCAGTTCCAGATAGTTCCAGTAATCTGCAGATTGCAGGATATCGGCCTTTCCCAGGAACGCCCCGAGAGGGTAAATGGGGTCTGAGGTGATTTATCTGTGACATTTTGCCAATCCCTGTGGGGTCGCATCGAAGGATTTTAGATCACAACTAGACCGGTCTTCCATGGCATTGTCCTAACGTGGTATGTGGAGGGTCCCGGAACGATCTCGGCGATGCTGTGACTGAGTCGAGATGCGGTGCTCAGATGAATGCAGATTGCGACCGTCCACGGTGTCAAAATGGTCCAAAATACTTGGGGAGTACGGGGGCTGAAGTGCGTGGCCAGAGTGGTTGGAGTACTAAGCAGAAGCACGGGGTCTTCCAACCACTTCAGTCAGTCACCTCGTCTTCTCCCGCCACCCTGAACATTCTTTCTTCCTTCTTTCATTCACCTTTTGCAACTCCTCACTATCTTTTAGCCATTTGCCGAAAAAGAGAACCGCCAGTGAGCATTCCCTGGAACCAACTGGAAGGAAAAGAAGAAAAAATCAAAAATGCAAAGCTTAATCCTGATCGCGACGGCGTCTCGCCATTCGTCGATCACCCTTGCCACCTCCTGAGCACAACCAGTGACACCGCGCAGCCACCCACGCAGTCAATGCTCGGCACCAGGGCTTCCTTTCCATCCTGCAGCGTTGGGCGAGTCATCAGCCGCAACGCAGAGATCGTCCTGTGGTTCCGAAACACCCAGCTGAACAAGTGCCAAACCTTAAGGCGCTTGATATTTCCGCCTGCTTTTGACCCCGCAATGTGGACCCGATGCTGAGAAAGAAGGCGGCAGATCATGTCACACTCATCCAATGGGATATGCTAGCGCCGTGAAAGAGAGATATCACTCTGCGAACGGCGCAATCTCCGCACCCCCTTCTCTTTTAGAGCGATTGTTGCTTTCGCCTTCTCGCCCCATCTGATGCATGAAGTTGAAGTGTCGTCGTCGGCCGCGCAGTCCGCGCAGATGATCCGCACCCCTTCCGTTAGACAGACTACTCGCTCCAGCTGGTTCAGCAGCGACGGTCTGGACCAATTTATGGCCGGGTCTCGACGGTGTGGTTCCTGGATCCACGAGTCCCGTTGGAGTGACCCAGTGGCTGTCAACCTCTTGGCCTGTATGGAGGGACGATGGCTGATGTGGGTAAGGTCTTGTACTCTCGGCCCTGCGTTTCAAGACTCGGGATCCGCCGTTCGGCCAGGGACCATCCCTCCTGCCGCTGTGGGAAGACTGCTCCGCGTTTCGCATCTCTCACATGGGCCCTGTCATGCATGTTCCACTGGGGTCTCAAGATCGGGTCGGGTGGGTGCCGAGTCAGGGCCGCCACGCGGTGGGTTCTTTCTCTTCCGGCCTTTTTTTCAGTCCTCCCTGTATAAGAAGTCCACTTGTCTCACCCCTCTTTCGAGACTTTTATCTTTCATGTTCAATAGTGCCTAGTCCTTCCTTTGTTCTTCCTATTTCTTGTCCTTTCGTTTTCGTTTTTAACATTCCTTTCTTCGGTATATACTTCCTCCCTCTTTGGGTTGTATATTCCATACCTTCCTTTAGCGCCCTGCGGGTAGCTTTTAACCAATTCACCTACACAGGACTGCGTCTTTGATAGATAGCGTCCTATCATTCTCTCTTGGCTTTTGCATCCTGCATATTGCACCCGGAAACCATGCAAATCCTCAGCACCCTCGTTCCGAGTCTGGGCCTCTTCGCCCAGCTCAGTATGGCCGCCTATACGTTGAAAGACGACTATGGTACCTCTGACTCGTTCTTTGACAAGTTCGACTTCTTCACGGTACGTGCCGCTGTAGTCGGTATCTAATCACGGTCTATATCTGAATATGTATGCTGACTTCACCACGTTGTAGAGCCCGGACCCGACCAATGGATATGTGAGCTACGTTGACCGATCGACTGCCAGCAGTGGTGGTCTCATCCAGTCTGGTAACTCCGTATATGTTGGTGTCGACACCAAGAACACCGCTAGCGACCCTGGCCGACAGAGTGTGCGCTTGGAGAGCACCAATACCTATACCCATGGACTCGTGATTTTGGACCTGAACCATATGCCCGGCAGCGTTTGCGGCACCTGGCCCGCCTTGTAAGTCACGGAACAACAACATGAACATGGGAAGGGAAAACTAACTTTTCTTAGTTGGATGCTCGGCTCTGACTGGCCAAGCAATGGCGAGATCGACATCATCGAAGGCGTCAACGACCAGTCGTCCAACCAGATGACCTTGCACACTAGCGATGGCTGCTCGATCGATAGCTCTGGCTTTAGTGGCAGCGTCCAGACCAGCAACTGCTACGTCGAGGCCTCCGAACAGTCTGAAAATGCCGGTTGTGCCATCACGAGCTCCAGCTCCAGCTCCTATGGAGATGGTTTCAACAACAACGGTGGCGGTGTTTATGCCACTGAGTGGACCGGCGACGCCATCAGTGTCTGGATCTTCCCGAACTCTAGCGTTCCCTCCGATATTTCCAGCGGTAGCCCTAACCCCTCTGGCTGGGGTACTCCTTCTGCCAAGTTCGGAGGTAACTGTGACATCGACTCCCACTTCAACGACCTCCAAATTGTATGTTCACATCCTCTCATCTTCTGGGGTGACGTTGTACTAATTCTGATCGATCAGGTCTTCGACATTACTTTCTGTGGTGACTGGGCTGGTGATTCTTGGTCCTCGGGTAGCTGCGCATCCAACGGCGACAGCTGCCAATCTTATGTGCAGAACAACCCTTCCGCATTCGCCGAGTCCTACTGGGGCATCAACTCGCTCAAGGTCTACCAGGACAGCAGCAGCTCCAAGCGCGACATCCACTCGCACGCCGCAGCCCATGTTCGTCAAGGCGCCAACGAGCCCATTTCTGACCCCAACGTCCAGCGCGACCCGTCCTACGTTCGTCCTGCCCCTCGTCCGACCCGGAAGCACCGCCGTAATCGCTACAAGCACGGCCAGTGAGCGGCTAATGTGGCATTGATCTAAGCTGGACTTTGAGAATTATCTTCATTTCTTGATCGAGATCCGAGATCTCTCTGTTTTCTGGGCACGTTTTGAACTGCATTTTTCTTCTTCTGCTGAACCTGGCTTGTTCTGCATTTACGGTCTCCACTTTTCCCTGGAGTGACCTGCATTTTGATGTTTTTTTTTGGAAATACCCCCTCTAAACCATTCGTTTATATACCAAACCCAACTCCGTTTATATGCATAAAAAGTACTCTTTCGAAGTAGAAGCTTTGTGAATCTTCAACCGACAATAATAGACTCTCGGAGTGAAAGATCGAACAATAAGTCGCTAAGAATCATGATTTCCTAGCAATAACGGCAGTTTCATACGGCGTTAATCCACATTCTTCCAAAACTGTCAACTTCGAGAAAGTCGATTGCCGAAATCGTCCTTCATAATCCACCCAATCTGCCTTCGGCCCAAGCCACACAATAGTCTCAACATTTCCATCACCGAATGTATCGAGGTACTTCGTGAGAAGTTTCGGGTCGCGCGGATACACAAACATCCACGCAGCGGCTTGTTCAGCGCCTGGATGAAGACCCCACCCCCCACTAACCACATGCATGTCGTCTTCAGCGATGTAACGGTTGATTGTAGAGTCTACCTCCACACCCTGCACGGTAATATTGGCATTTCTGTGAGAGAGAAGACATTCTAGTAATCCCGACCCGCTGCCGATCGAGAGGGTGAATTTGGGATTCTGAGGAAGTACCGCAGATATATTCTCGAGGAGGGTGCTGGATATGCCGAAACAGCAGGCGGGAAATCTTTCAGGTGTGGGCTTGAGATGATTAAATATTCTGGATATATCCATCCTGATTCGAGGTTATGATCCGATAATCTTTATTTGAATAATTAGAACGATAGGATCGATCGTTGGAATCGGCAAATGAAAGGTCGGTTTCGGTGCCGGATTTACTAAACGGCCGAACTATATGGAGCCTCTGAAACAGGATTCCCCAACCATTGGAGCCATTGTAAAATTGTTATTACTATTTTATTTAATGTTAAAGAATGAAGCCTTCCAGGTAGCTCATTATGTCGATCACCAACGTATAGACTAAACGTATGCTGACTTGGATGATAACTTGGATCATGTACAGCCTTGTACTATGGTAGTATAGTGCCAGAAGAGAATGTTCTCTACTATTCAGGCAGTAGTAGTAGTAAAAGTAAATGTTGATGATATGAAATTTTTTGGTCGTTTTGAGTCATATTCCACGTGCCATGAAATGCATTGGGATAAACGACAATAATACAAATAAATTACATTCCTCATTTAACCTGGCGGCTTGTACCCAAGTATATCCCTCTGGTCATCTGTGAGACGTCCCCATTCCAGCAATAGCCTGAAAAAGTAGATTTCCATATCTTCCTTACGCAGTGCGAGTCCGCTCCATTTGCGTCCTTGATCAGCGATCCACTTACCCTGTCTCGTATGAGGCTCCATTCGCATCGGGGGTGCATCTTGTCCTTCGGCCGTCAAACCAGGCACGCCCGAGAAATAAGCTAGCGTACTCCAAAGCCCATGAAATCGGATGTCGACGGGCACAAAATGTAACCATGAAATGACACGTGAGTCAAACCATTGTCGGAAGAGTCCGGTTCTTAAGGGCAGACTGCGACTTTGCAAGAAGGGCAAGAAACGACCACTAAATCCGGCACCATCAAGATCGAACAGATATCGGTTGGACCAGTGATTCTGGAAGTCAACCCAGGAGACTGTACCTAGTTCATCATGTTGATTATCGCAGTCTCCGCAGCGGGTTATTGGGTCGGCGATATGAACATTTGTTTCAAGGTGCAGCTCGTCGGTGGGTGCCGATCCACTCATGATCTCGTATTTGTAGGACCGCTGATCGACGGGAAGCAGTACAGAGACTTGATTTTCGGTATTGTTGTTGATCAAATGCGAAAAACGCTGTCGCGGAATTCCCTTCCACTCATCAAATCGACTGTAGCCCTCAGATGTGCTGCCCACCCAGTATAGAGAATCGCTCTTCTGATGATATTCTGGGTCTGGATACTCCTCAGAAGGCTTGTACTTGATTTTGTCCATGTAGTTCCAAGGACTAGGAAAGAGGATGTCACTAAACCCAGAAAGGGCGCTTTGGCTGAAAACTGGAATCAATTCCTGGGAAACCTTGAACGAAGCTGGAGATATCATAAGCCCATGCAGATACGCCAGGTCCGGCTGATGGCAAAAGTCCGATGCAAGATTGAAATCCACAGGGAATTGGCCCATGGAATGAGGTGCCGCACAGTCGAGACAAATGTCATGGCGGTTCCAGATGCGCTGTGTGCGGGACTTGGAAGAGGGCGGGCAGATGGCGCTCACATAGGGATCGAATACGCCTCGCCATGCACCGTCCGTAAAAATAGTCTCATTCGTTTGATGGGCGGGCTCAACGGGATCCCAGCCAGATTGTCGGTTAGACGACCAAGTATTCACCAGGTCCTCCACAGAAATGAATTCTTGTGATCTTGCTTCGCGCTTCAAGGACAATGCCTTTTCCCACGGTACCGCTACTCGTGGCTCATCATTCAAATTGAAAACGATGTCCATGTCAGGGAGATGCTGTGAAAATTTTTCGATCATCTGCGCGGCTCCTTTCACCATCCACGCATGGGTTGGCTTGATGCCTTCTTGAACTTCCGGCTTCCCATTTCGAATGCTGATTGCTCCAAGGTCGTTGAACGGATTCGTCGCTAATTTATGCGTGGTTTCTCGAATATGTGCCGGACTGAGAGCACGGAATGGTAGTAAATTCTTGTAGATTTGATCAAACTCATCAATAATGAGTGAAGATCGGCTGGTCGCATACTGGTACCATTTATCGAAGCCCCTAGAAAAGTATCAGTCATTAGTCAAAATGTCGGATCATAATAACAAGTGATCAATACTAACGGAGGGGGGTGTTGTTGATAACGCTTTTGATACTCAAAGACAGCATCTTCAAGGGTCTGACTGGCACCGGCCCCAGCTCGGTAATCTTCATATTGGATATTTCCTTCGTGAATTAGAAGATCGATTGGGTGTGTATGAGAAAAATGATGCTTTGTCGAGGCAGCACATAGGCCTAAAAAGCAGACGGAGGCCACCAGAACTTGCAGCGTGATATTGGCGCGGAACAAAGCTTTTGACTCCTCGCCTGAAACAATGCGCGATAGAAGATATAACACTGCTGCAGCCGAAGACCCAACCAATGGAAAGATAGCATGGGCCACAGAAATATAAGGAAGCGGCATTTGCTCAACCAGTAGAACTGATGTTGCCGAGAAGGATAGGAAGATAAAGCCTCCTAGGATCGACAGTCCTAGAACTCCGAGTTGGGGTGACTGGTGAATTAGTATGAGATCATGTTTCCTTGACCCTGCAGTGAGTACCTACCAATTGCCAAGCCGAGAAAGCCAAGAGCATTACCAACATCGCCTGGCTAAAAGCACTCCGTGAGTATCTTGGGTCCAGCAAAAGCTGACCATTATACTCGGGATGGCTGTTGGAAACAAAGTATCCTAGAACGGTCCATAGCAAAGAAACGCCCTAAGGATTATTTGTTAGAATATTCAATCCCATGCCCCCTAACGGATTATCCACTTACAATAAGACCTGCTCCTAATGAGAAAAGCGCTCGCTTTCTTCTGTTGCCTTCGAACCCACCATCATTCCGGGATAACTCAGCGACCCCAACAAGTAGTACGGAATCTAAGAGCACATTGAGGAGCCGCAAGCTCCGAAGTCGCATTGCCCCACGAAGAATGATGGGACAGATATAGGTGGATTGGGCGCCAGCATAAAATGATGCAGCGGAATAGCCACTCATCGAAAGAAATGTCGCAGCCAAGATTCCTCTATATCTGCTTTGCGTCAAGAAGTAGAAGCCTCGTCTACAAGTGGAATGGACGGATTGGGCAAGTGGACTCTCGAAGCGCTGTGACGAAACATATTCGTCCTTAGACCGTGTTCGCTGGTGGCGCCAATAATCATATAGGGATATAACGAAGGGAATGGCATACTAGAAGTCGAAGTTGATCAGTCATCTGCGATAATATCGGGGCAAATATCCCACTCCGAACTTACAGCATATCCGGCTGGTGTACACTCGGTATTTAGAGAGACTTGACGAAAAGTCTCAACCCTCAAGCAAAATGCGACCAACAACAAGCCAAACTTCCACCAGTATCGAGATCGGGATGGAGTGGGCTCCTCTGGATCTCTCAGGATGGGGCTTGACAAAGAAGATAGCGACGTCCGTGATGAGAGTTCAAACTGTTCGGCGAGCGGAATGTCGGCCCGCTTGCTGGAAGAATACACCCGGGAGGTAGCGGGGAGGAAACGGGCTAGGGTCAAAAAGACTACTCCGGTGATGAAGCAAACAAGCACGGCGGTGCTGACCGGGTGATCTGACGAGTTAGTTCGAGCCGCTCCTCCAGCAGCAAGGGCGAGCTTACCAAAAGCGAAAGTGGCATTATAGGATGTAGTCAGAAAGAAGGAGCTTAGAACAAACACCCTAGTCGACAAGTGTTAGCAGTCGAACTCTAGCTGGGAGATTCGGCATGCGACGGCATCGCTGGAGAGCTCACTTACCCCACACAGACCTTGAGTCCAGTATCTGCAGAGAATGGGACCATTGTGCGCCCAATATTTACCGTTCTATGTCGAGGGACTCGCAGCCCATTGCGCCACCATTCGGCGACTGGAATCCGACTCTGAGGATAGGATAATGTTCTGCGCAACGTGCGAAGAACACAGGGGGAGAAACTCGGCACAAGACTCAAGGGACCGGGCCCTTTCCAGGTGGAAACCTTAGGGGATTGACATCGTTTGCATGGCCCAGCCAGGTCCTAAGGGGCGATACCCATTGGCCAAAGAGCTAATCAAGAGCGACATAACGGTGGCTCCCTGGCGATCGCGTTGCGTCAACTAGGACAGATGAATTTCCCTGGAGCACGCAACCATGGGCTGTGTATGCTTCAAAGCCTTGCGGGCCAATGAAACAAGCGGAGTCCATCCAATTGGCACCATGCGGGCTCACTCCTTGTTTCTGCTGGGAATGCGCCCAAACAGCAAAGATATGCCGGGGTGGATCGGCATCCAGAATCAGGACAATCGAGACTTGGCTCCCGTTTGGTTCCACTTAGTACACCCAACCCTGTCAATGCCCGTGCACAAGACGTGGTGTACAGTCTGATCGAGGCATTACATCGAGTTCGCACAGTATCTTGAGTTGGCGCATCACTTCAGTGGAATTGATTTGTCGCGCCGAGACGCCGTGGTGTAACCGGAGCACGCGTCATAGGGGCGATCAGGGCGTAACAGCAAGAGCAAGTGGAGATTTCCAAAAGGTTCCAGCTTGACAGAAGGGTCCAACTCTCGCGATCCCAATTGGGCAGGGATCGATGAAACCTTGGATCCCTGACCGATATCATGTGATGTCATTTCATGGATAGTCACGTGCAGTCATGTGAGTTCAGCAAAGGCGGTTGGTTTCAAGAGGCAGGCGGTGTCAAAAGGCAATATTATTTTTTTCTGGCCCAATTTGGAATACCAGCGACTCGGCGGTGTTCTAATTTTTGACCAGCAACCCGAATTTCGCTTTCGTGGTCATTCCCCGTGAAACCACGGACTTGCAGTGCTCGAGCTGCTAAAGTCAAATTCGTTCTCATCCCCCGCGATTGCCTATCCAACAGCGAGCGTAAAGGCCCGACTT
Organism: Penicillium sp. G339; assembly: GCA_027569595.1. Lineage (NCBI taxonomy): Eukaryota > Fungi > Ascomycota > Eurotiomycetes > Eurotiales > Aspergillaceae > Penicillium > Penicillium sp. G339. Next base: position 1,404,281 of record JAPDFJ010000003.1, on the reverse strand, counting down.
ATCTCGCGGCCAGCTCCGCAGGTTCATCATGCCGCGCAAAGCGATTGACTCGCGCATCCCCGCCCTCATTCGGAATGGCGTCCAAGAGAAGAAGCGTAGCTTTTTCGTGGTGGTTGGTGACCGAGCCAAGGATGTGATTGTCCACCTTCACTATATCATGTCGAGCGTCGATGTGAAGCAGAACAAGTCGGTACTGTGGGCCTATAAGAAGGACCTGCTGGGCTTTACCAGCCATCGCAAGAAGCGTGAGGCCAAGATTAAGAAGGAGGTCAAGCGTGGTATTCGCGAACCCAACCAGGAGGATCCATTTGAGCTGTTCATCACTCTCAATCAGATTCGCTATGTCTACTACAAGGAAACCGAGAAAATTCTGGGTAACACCTATGGCATGTGTATCCTGCAGGACTTCGAAGCCATGACCCCCAACCTTTTGGCTCGAACCGTCGAGACTGTCGAGGGAGGTGGTATTGTTTTGCTGCTGCTGAAGAGTATGAACAGCTTGAAGCAGCTCTATACCTTGTCGATGGATATCCACTCACGATACCGAACTGAGGCACACGACGACGTGGTCGCTCGATTCAACGAGCGCTTCATTCTTTCTCTCGGAAGCTGCGATTCCTGCTTGGTTGTCGACGACGAACTGAATGTGTTGCCCATCTCCGGCGGAAAAAATGTCAAGCCGCTCCCTCCTCCTGAGTCTACCGACGACTCGAGCTCGGGCACGAAGAAGGAGCTGAAGGACATCAAGGAAAGTCTGGCTGAGACTCAGCCCGTGGGACCACTGGTCCAACTGGCCAAGACCACGGACCAGGCTAAAGCCCTTTTGACCTTTGTCGATGCAATTGCCGAAAAGACCCTGAAGAGCACAGTAGCGCTTACTGCAGGACGTGGACGAGGAAAGTCTGCCGCTCTTGGCGTTGCCATTGCCGCTGCCATTGCCCACGGATACAGCAACATTTTCATCACCTCGCCTAGCCCCGAGAACTTGAAGACCCTTTTCGAGTTCATTTTCAAGGGCTTCGATGCTCTCGGCTACCTCGACCACGTCGATTACACCATTCTGCAGTCTACCAACCCTGACTTCAATAAGGCTATTGTGAGAGTCAACATTCACCGCAGTCACCGCCAAACTATCCAGTACATTCAGCCCCAAGATGCGCACGTTTTGGGCCAAGCAGAGCTTCTGGTTATTGATGAGGCCGCTGCCATCCCTCTGCCTCTGGTGCGCAAGTTGATGGGCCCCTACCTTGTGTTCATGGCGTCCACCATCAACGGTTACGAAGGAACGGGTCGATCCCTCTCCTTGAAGCTGATTCAGCAACTTCGCGAACAAGCTCGAGGCGGTCTTAAGTCCAACGATACTGATATTGCCGATCGCAGCACCGGAAAGACCTCGAAGACGACCGATCAGAGCCTTGGTGGCCGGTCACTCAGGGAGATCACACTCGCAGAGCCTATTCGTTATGCCCCCGGTGACTCTGTTGAGAAATGGTTGAACAAGGTCCTGTGCCTTGATGCTACCCTACCCAAGTCTCGCATGAACACGCAAGGCTGCCCGCACCCAGCGCAGTGCCAACTGCTTCAGGTCAACCGGGACACACTCTTCTCCTTCCATCCCGTTTCGGAGAAGTTCTTGCAACAAATGATGGCTCTATATGTTGCCAGCCACTACAAGAATACCCCCAACGATCTCCAGCTTATGAGCGATGCGCCTGCGCACCAGCTCTACGTGCTTGTTCCACCCATCGACGAGGAGGCCACGAAGCTTCCGGAACCGCTCTGTGTGATCCAAGTCGCTCTTGAAGGTCGTATCAGCAAGCAGAGTGTTCTCAACAGTCTGAGCCGCGGTCAGCGTGCTGGCGGTGACTTGATCCCTTGGTTGGTCAGCCAGCAATTCCAAGATGAGGACTTTGCTGGTCTTTCGGGTGCTCGTGTCGTTCGTATTGCGACGAACCCTGAGTACACTGGAATGGGTTACGGCTCCCGTGCTCTGGAGCTCCTTGTAGACTTCTTCGAGGGCAAGTTCACTAGCCTGGACGAAGATATGGCCCGTCCTCAGGAAGAGATGGTCCGTGTCTCTGACAATGAACTCGCCAATTCGAGCCTTCTAGACGACAATGTTCATGTCCGAGATATTCGCTCAATGCCCCCGCTGTTTGGCAAGCTCACCGAACGTCGCCCTGATGTTCTTGACTATGTCGGTGTCAGCTACGGTCTCACGCCGACTCTCCACAAATTCTGGAAACGTTCCTCTTTCCATCCCGTGTATCTTCGTCAAACCCCTAACGAGCTGACTGGCGAGCATTCCTGCGTTATGCTCCGCACTTTGACTGCCGGTACCAATGATGCTGCCTGGCTGGGTGCTTTCTCCCGGGATTTCCACCGCCGATTCCTGGCCCTCCTATCCTACCAGTTCCGGGAATTCCCCTCGGTCCTCTCCCTGAGTATCTGCGAATCTGCCAATGCAGGCGCAAAGTTGGATTCCGCTGCCGTGCAGCGCATCCTTAAGAAGGCCGACCTGGACGCTACTTTCTCTCCTTTCGATCTGAAGCGTCTGGACAGCTACGCAAACAACCTTCTTGACTACCACGTCATCCTGGACATGATCCCAACCATCTCCGAGTACTATTTCGCCAACCGTCTTGCCGGAAAGGTCAGTCTTTCGGGTGTGCAGCAGTCCATCCTCTTGGCTATTGGTCTGCAGCGCAAGAGCCTGGACGATGTGGAGAAGGAGTTGAACCTGCCTTCTTCCCAACTCCTTGCCATGTTCCTTAAGATCGTTCGCAAGGTATCTACCCACTTCCGTGGTCTGATTGAGGGTGCCGTCGCGGACTCTATGCCCGGGGACCAAGTCCCTGCATCTCTGCCCGCTGACGGTGCCCATGACGATGATATCGTGGAAGACCGCTTCAAGCCCCTCGATACCGGCCTTGAAGAGGAACTTCGTGAAGGTGGCGAGCAGATTGACGAGGAGATGCGTGAGAAGCAGCGCGCTCTGATCGATGCTCTGCCGTTGGACAAGTAAGCAAATCCTTTCATCTCTTCTCCGCCATGTAAACCATCTCGAATGAACAATAACTGATTCCTAGTCTCCAGATACGAAATTGACAACGGAGCTGCAGTCTGGGACGATGCTGAGAAACAGATCCGTGGTGGGGGTGCTTCAACTGTTAGCGTGAAGGCCAAGCAGTCGAAGCGCAAGAAGGGCGGCGAGACTGCGCGGGATATCTACGACAAGGAAATTGACTCCAAGAGGCAGAAGATCATCAAGAAGGGCACCGAGGGTCGCAAAAAATAGATGCACTGAGGGTTTGATTTGCGTGTACGGTGGCGTTATTTTGCATTATCTCACGGTGTTCCTGTGACATTTTCTACTATATTGTATTCTACGAGGAGTGCGAGATCCAGAACTACTTACTGACTGGGCCTTCACTCTTGTATATATGAATGACCTGATGTCTTTCTATAATTTGACGGATGCAGAGTAGACTGGAAGATTGTTCCTCAGATAGAATCAATTGTGGAAAGATATAATGGCTGTACGGCTAGAATTCCTATGGGCTCGAGATGCCGATCCATACATCAACGAGGTTTTACAGCACTGATCCCTTTACAGCTCATCATGCTCTGCCTCTACCTCTGCCTCTGCCTTCTCTTTCTCGGCCTCGGCCTTATCTTCGTGAATAAGGCCTTCAGGCAGCTTCTCCTTGCTACCCTCTCCTAGGCGGATAGAATCCACCCAGCTTTCAACAGCGGTAGCGCTGAAGTCCTCGGCATATCCACATCGGCGCCACCATCCACGACGGGCATTGATGGCGACAATTTCCACTTTCTGGTTATCCTCCAGTCCCAATGCGGTACGCAGAGTCTGGGAGCCAGTATTGGCACCTGGCACCGAGTACGCGGGGAAGAGGTGGGTGCCACGCAAGGAATGCTTGTGCGTGATCTCCGCCAGACTGGACAGAGCGTCAGTGGCGGTCGAGGGGAGATCAGGATCCGCCGAGCTTGTCTCTGGGAGAAGAACAAGTACACAGGTGGGAGACTTTGGGGTCAGGCAGGAGGAATCGAGGGATTCCGAGGTAGCGAGGACTGGGAGGGGAGGTGTCGGTGCGGGCGTTTGGACAGGTTTGGCTTCAGGCTCATCGTCCACATCTCCGGATGCATCGTCCTCGGTTGATGGCTGCTTGGGGGGCACCTTGGCCTTTGACTTGGGCTTGGGCTTGCTGCTTGCGGGGGCAGAAGCCGATTTGCCCGTAGCGTCTGGGTTCGGAGAAGCGAATTGACCCAGGAAGTCAATGATGGGCTGCTTTTTGAGTTCTCCGTCGTATAATTGGGCCTCTGCACCGCTACCAGGTACCACGACCAGCTTCGGGAACTCTGAGACCCCATACTTCTCCACGGAAGCGGTTTCCTTGCTGCGCACCTGGGCGACATCGATGGCACCCAGGAAGTCAACAGCCAAAGCGCGAATCAGGGCGCTCGTTGTGCCCTTCTCCGTGAAGAGAATAGCTTTGGGTCGTTCCTCGTTCTGTCCAAGCCACTTTTCCAGGTCCTTATCCGTGGCGCGCTTGACATGATTCGGGATTCGATCAACGACTGAGTCGACAATAGCCTTGGCGGTACGAGCACCTTGGTAGTCCTCCACGCGTGGTTTGCCAGGTTTCTTGCCGGGCGTGACGATCTTCAGGGTTGGGAAGCCCTGCACACCCATCTGACCGCAGAAGGGTTTGTTCTCATCTTCGTCGCAGTTGACCGCGGCCACCCTGGCCAGGCCGTTGAGGTTCTGCGCAACTTTCTCGAAGGCGGGTTTCAGATTCTGACAATGACCACACCAGGGAGCATAAAATCTGGGGCGTCTGTGTTAGTGGGGAGAGAATGGGGGAGAGAATGGGGGAGCTGTGTTGTTGTTTGTTTGGACGGTGCGGGGAGAGCTCACTCGACGATCTATAAACACCAGAGTGATCCGATTAGCTTCTGCTCAAGACAGAGTAAGCTGGGTCATAAAAGGGAGCACCATCTCACCGATGTGTAGTTGGAGTTAGCAATCAGCGAACCATAAGATTTCTGGTTGAGTTGGAGCACCGGGGAGTTTTTGGTGTAGATGCCCTCAGCGTTGGCAGGCAACGCCGCCAACAGCGATGCGGCAAGCAAAAAAGAGCAGGACGACAGCATAGTGGAGGAAGCAAAAGGCAAATCCACTCAGGAGCAGACGATTGGGCTAGGGTCGAGCATCCCAGACTTAAAACGAACCGACGGAAGAAGCCAGATTGATGGAGCAGAGCATTACGCAAGGTGTCCTGAAGCTCTTGGCATGCGGAGAGAGAAAGTTCTCCAATGAGAAGCTTCCTTCCTTTGAGATTTTGGTTTTTGCCCCCGATGCACCATGACCTCGTACCCCCACGGCCATGACCATCATAACCATGACCTGGCATACCTGCCACGGGATATTTTCTGGCTCGTCTTGGCCTATTTGTCCCCTCGCGATCTCGTTCGTTGTCGCCGGGTCTCGCGGGCTTGGGATGAGGCCTTCGGCAACCCGGCCATCTTGGTCCCACTCATGAAAAGGCACTTCCCTCGCACTAAGGAAGTCAGGGGTCTGGATCTCTTTCTCCACGCTGGCCCCAATGCCGAAACGAATGTGGTCCGCTCCCTCTTTGACCAGGTAGCTTCGCGCTATGATCATTTGGAACGAGGAAAGCCCCGTTCCGTGCAAAAACACCGTCTGTGCGACGACTTTGGTGCTTCCGGAGACCGCGAATGGTTCCAGGTCCAGCCATGGGAGTCGCACGCCAGCCATGTCAGACAATTCGTCGACCGCCAGTTCTCTGAGGCCATGTGGACTCATGACCAGGGACTGTTGGTGTTTCCGAGTGCCGAGCACCAGTCTCTAGTGCTGATGGACTTGAACAACAATGACCGGCAATTTATAGTCCCCTTCGCAACCACCGGCAAGGTTGTGCGTCGAGTCCGACTGCAAAAGCAATTGCTGGTTGTCGAGTGGGCGGAACCAAAGGCCTTCCACTGGCTCAATGACAGCGACGGCGTGCATCGTCATTTTGCCTCGTCCTTTGATGTGAAGTCGAATGTTGAGGATGGCTGGGATATCATTCCTCGCAATGAATGGAAGATTATGTTTCTGGGCCACCCGCTCAGTGAGCGAGACCGGTTCTTCTCCTCCCATAGCAATACGCACTATGTAATTTATATTTGGCAGCCCAATCGCAGCCTCTACACAGCCGATGAGGACGCACCTATTGAATCCTTGTTTGTCTGGGACATCTCGAGATCTTCCTCCTATCGGCCATCGCTGGATCCAACGGGAAAATACCAGGACTCCGATGTTGACGGACCACCGGCCATCGTGACACGTTTTGGCTTCCGAGATCTGGAATTCTTCGGTGTTCGACAACGAGGGTGCCCGAGCGTGCAGCGACTTGAAGTCACTGACGATGGTCTTGCAGTGGAAATTACAGAAAACATCAACACCTGGTTGACAGTGCCCGACCCGCTTGGTTTGCCCATGGCCGTTACAACTAGTATCCCCATGTACGGCTGCGGTCCCCATTGGCGGCAGCAGAGCGAGCTGATACTCCCAGCTTATCGCGGTAACTGCAGCTTGCAAACGTCACCAATAAGTCTGCTCGCCATCATGGCAGAATGCTGGTACGGCACCATCGCCCAGGTCATTGACCAGGCTGCCGGTGTCAGTTTCTGTCTGCATTTTGATCCCGCCAAATGGGATGAGGACCGGCGAGAGCCTGAGCACAAGGATCAAACTATCAGCCTGACATACCAGGTCTTGGGGTCTTACGAAGAACCCTCACAAGTGACGAAAGTGAACCTGGACTTCACTGGAAGGGGGAAAATAAGCGGGTGCGAAAGATATCTCTTGGGCGAGAATCATAATAGGGAATTGGTCATCTACAGATTCGATCGATGAACTCCCAGTGATACAACATACCCTATCCAACCACTCATTTGCCAATCCTGCTTCCAAAATTGGACAGCGCCTTGTCCTGCTTGGGTCAAATGGAAACATCAAATACCCTGCCACGTCCAGAATGACCGATCCGATTTATGAATGATATGACTCGAAAAGTTTGCGATAGACATAAAATAAGTCATGTGTGTTATTTTACGACAAAAACAAAAACATTTCCTGTAGTTAGAAATAGCCGTCCTAATTCTTGGTTGCCACGAGGGCGGCTGTCCAATGTATCGAGACATCAAATCCAACAAGTTCAACATGAAGGAGAAATATGGACTGATCGACAGTAAATTTACTGGCTAAATGAAGATAAAATATGTAGATAAAAATTATTGAGGTTCCGCCAGCCCAGCCCAGCGCGGCAAGGCATTTACCGCTGGTGCCAAATCAATCCACCCGATCTCGAAAGAAGAAAGGGGGGGAGGAAAGTGCATAAGCAAAAGCGACGGTAAAGCAAAAAGCCGACGGGGAATTTAAGAATAGCGAAAAAGCACAGAACACACACGATTCCCCAATCAACGCACAACTTTAGCAATGGTTCTGCTGTGTAGGGGACGAAAAGAGCAGACGAAAAGAGCAGACCACATCTTGACGGCATATACCAGCTGTTGCAAACACAGCATCAGATATCATTCCTCCTGCAGAAATTTGCAGCAGATACATTTCGTGATCCCACACTTTGAGCATGTCATCACGTAGATAGGCTTCCAGAAGTGACAAACTGCACACCTTGGGACATCGAATTTCTTAGTCCATTTACAAATGTGGGAGCAGCATCCACCATCATCCAGATTGATAAGTGGTATAATAGCTCGAGCATCGGGCCTTAGAGTCAAGAGCCACCCGAAGGCTATCTCCAGGACAATACCGTTGACTTCCGCAATCAGATCATCCAGAGTGTAGGATTCGGCTTCATCGGCCAACTTTGCATTGAAGTAAGGACACAAAGGCCGAAGCGGGCCCTCGGCGGTCACAATTTGCTGGACAGCTCCACGATCCTGCCCCTGGTCTGCTTCCTTGGTAGATGGGTTGATATTTTCTTTAGGACCTGACTCAAGATTCTCTGTGCAATCGTAATATTTGTCAGGTGGAGTATTGCGAGCAGCAAGACCATTGCCATCCGATTCGGGGGCCCCAGTGTGACCAGAGTCAGACAGGGGATCAGCGGAGTCGAAGCAAGTGCAGCAACCCCCAGAGCTTCCGTCCTCGGTGGACCATTTGGCCTCAGTGGGCTGTTCAACTTTAAAATGCTCGGCCACAACCTCATCTAGCCTGGTTTCAGACTTGGCCTTCATGGTAGCTTCCTGCTCAGCTTGTTTTTCTGCTTCATAATCGGCTTTCATGGCTATGATTGTATCAGCTGTATTCTTGCATTTGTTAGGCCTCTCTTTGAGAAATCCCGGGTTTATTCATTACCTGCATATTCGGCTTCCCATTTGTCGGCTTCTGCCGATGTCCGGGCAGACTCTGCCATGGACTCTTCAGAGTGAGGGTCCATATGTACACTTGAGCCGTAAGAGTACATATAGCAGTCGGCCGGGTTCTTCAAATTGATTTTCAAGTCAGGATTCCTCCAAGATTGATGATCCTGCCCCCAGTTTTGCCAATCATCTTCCCGTTTGTATCGATAGTTTCGTCGTTGGCCATGCCGAGGGTAGAGAACAGGTCCGAGTGACTGGTCGTGTTGAAGTCGACGCTGGGGGTCACGAAGGACTTCTGCTGCCTCGGTGATCTTTATGAAGAGCTGGTTAGCAGGCTAAATTTTCGATACTGGAGCGACATGCCTCCTGAAATCTTTCCAAGAAATCATCACCACATTTGTCGGGATGATATTTAAGAGCGAGCTTCTTATAGGCAGCATTGATTTCCTGGGTTGAGGCACTCCGGGCGATGTCCAGGACTGCATAAAAATTGAGGTTGACTGTTCCAACGGGCATGCCGGCTATCTGGAATCCGGATCGGCCGCAGGGTCGTGCTTTGTTAAAAAATTGTTTAAAGGAGGACGGTTGCTGTCAATGTTAACAACTTGAAGAAGTTCGGAGATGGAAAGATAGAAAAGTAGAGTTGGTGGGAAGCGGGTTGGGGGCAAGCAGATGAAGGAAAGAGCCAGGGTCTTAGTCCAGGTAGGAGCGCAAATGCCTTGTGCGGCAGTGAGGAGTTTGTCCAGTGACTACACTTCACATAACATGCCAGAGTGAGTAAATCAAGTGAGTGCAGTGAGTCCCACACGCACAATGCCCAATCGACAAGGGGCGGTGTCAATGAATACACTGGATGCCTACAGGGGCAATACAAGTCGATACAAGTCGATGCTGATGCTGCCTGGAGCACATATGAAATTGAAATGGATTGACACTGATTTTACACAAACGGAGAGTCGATCTAAATATCAACAAGTCTACACCGAAGGCGACTTCATCCCGTAGAAGGAAGCTTCTACATGTCGGCAGAGGCGGTGGCACCGGTGATAATCTCGACCAGCTCACCAGTAATAGTGGCTTGACGCTGACGGTTGTAGAGAATCTGGAACCTGCGAGTTTGTTAGTTTCGAGCGTTCTCGGGGTGGTTGGCGGGGCACATACTTGTTGATCATCTCACCAGCGTTCTTGGAGGCGTTCTCCATGGCGTTGCGACGAGCCTAGGACAAACGGTTAGCCAAAAAGGTATCACAGGTAGGAATAAGGGCCGGAGGGAACATACAGAAATCTCGCAGGCGTGGCCCTCGGCCATAGCCCAGTAGAGGTTGTTGGCAAGAGCGTACTCGCGGAGGCCAGCGAGAGCCTCGTCATCGATCTCGAAAGCGGAGATGTTGGCTAAAGAGTGCGGATTTAGCGTAAATTCTTGTAATTCTCGGATTTGAAAGCGCGCGAATGGAACCTACCAGACTGAGTGATAGCCTCCTCGGAGAAAGCCTCAATGGTAGTGGCCTCGTAGCTCTGAGCGTTGATGAAGCTGTTGTAGACGATCTTGACGCTGGTGTAGTCGGTGGGCAGCAGGGAGATCTGGTCGGCGATAGCCTGGGCATCGGCGAAGGTGGGGATATCCTTGCAGACGTTGGAGAAGCTCAGGAGAATCTTGTCCGAGGCGAAACGGGTCAGCTGGGCCTTGGCCTTCTCGCCGAGGATGACGAGGTCAGCGTTGGGGTGAGACTCCAGCAGGCGACGAGTGGCCTTGCTCAGACCGGAGTGAATACCACCGCAAAGACCCTTGTCGGAGCTAGCAACAACGAACAGAGTCTTCTGGTCCTCCAGCGGCTTGGTCTCGGCCTGCTCGAAAACGGTGTTGGAGGTCTGTCCGTAGGCGCGGGACTCATCCATGGCCTTCTGGGCACGGGTAAGACGGGTCGAGGCAACAATCTTCATGGTGTTGGTGATCTTCTCGATGTTCTTGATGGACTTGAGGCGGCCCTCGATCTCACGCAGAGTCGCGAAGTTGGCGGCATTGGGCGGGGCGGTGCTTTGGGGGGTTCAGGTTAGCATTCGAGCGAGCTTCGTCTTCTTTCGAGGGTTTCCATTTTCGAAGATGGCGGCATCGAGCTGCGTTGGAAGGTATCGGGTGGAAGGACCTGGCGCCACGAGGTGGGCATCGGAAGAGAGACTTACCGAGTGACGGTAGCACTACCAGCCCGGAGGGCCGGGCGGACGGCACGGGAGAACATTGCGAGGGGGTTGAGAAGGAGGAGAGAGCAGGAGAATCTGCGGGAGGAGAAAGAGGGGGAGGCCGGGGCAAGGATACTGAAGGCCGCTTTGCTTGGAGAGGAGGACAGGCGGGAAGGTGCGAAGTTGAACTCCTGGCCGGGTTTACGCGCTAAACCGTATCGGGCAGGCATCTACGGTGCGCCGTTCCGGCTTCCGGCGCAATTTTCAGGTCACGTGCTGTCGACAGGAATCCCAGAGTGACTAAGCTCTCTGCCTGAGGTTAGCCATTTGCCCGGCGAAGCTCGTTTTCCATTCCATTCCCTCCTCTCTTCTCCCCCCTCCCAGCGAGTCTCTCTTCTCTGTTGTCCACTTTCCCTTCCCTCGACTCGGGTATCGTGTGAGCTCTTATCCCCCCGAGTCTCACTTCCGCCCCTCCCCCCTCCCGCATCATTGATGCATTGTCACTTCTAGTATCTCAACTCTCTCGTCATTGGTCAGAATTTCCCAGACTTCATCCTTCTATCAGGCGGCTCGGTTTGCCCGACTCGGCGCGCGACGGCGGTTCCTCCCATACCTCACCCACCGGCAGTTTCATTATCTCTCGCGTTCATTGCGCTCCGGACCTCAAACCGCCATCATGAGTTCGTCTGAAGATGACATTCCTCTCTCCCGCGCGAATGGCCGCGCCAATGGTAAGCTTCCCCCGGGTCACTCCACTGGCATATGTACACCCTCGGCTCTTATTCCTGCGTCGAAGGACACCTTCCATCAGAACTGACTTCCCTTCGCTTCCCCTCTATTTGGTCGCATTTCCCCTCTCTTGCGCGCCTGTCTTGTTTTCATCTCACACTATGATCACTGCATCATCTAGACTGACATGTCATCTTCTCCATTTCTAGCTGTCCCCAAGTCAGCGAACCCCGCGGTGAACGCCTCTCCCCGCGGTCCGAACGGTGACGTTGATCCAGGCGTCTCGATTCGATTCGGCCCCGTACAAGACAAGGACGTGGACATGGAAGATGCGGATGCGCGTGGCGTCAGCAAACGCAAGTCTCGTACCAGCATTGACCATAAAAAGTCCTATGCGGAGCCGACGAGCAGCGATGATGATGATCAGCCCTTGGTACGCAACGCCGTGGTCACAGATTTGGCCCACAATCTCCCCTTGCGACTTTGTGTCGCTCTTGGTTTCAGCGTCTGACCATTCGATAGAGCAAACGCCGACGAACTTCCGTGAAGCATGAAGATCCTGAAACCGACGAGGACGTGCCCTTGGCCCTTAACGGACGAAAGCTCCCAAAGGCCTCGGAAACGGCCATTGGTGAAGAGTCTGATTCCGACGCTCCAATTGAGCGGAGACTCTCCGCGCAAAAGAAGAAGATCGAGCAAAAGGCCAAGAAAGAAGCCCCGGCTGCCCGCAAGCCCGCCGTGAAGAAAACCAACGGCGTCAAGAAAGAGCCCACGGAGGACAAGCCCACCATCAAGAAGGTAAAGGCCGAACCGGCTTCACCCGCCTCCAAAAAGGGCAAAGTCAAGCCCAAAGCTGAAAGCGAGGACCTCGATGAGAAGGAAGGCGAGGAGGAAGAATACCGATGGTGGGAAGACCCAACCAAGGGTGATGGTACTAAAAAGTGGACCACTCTTGAGCATAATGGTGTGGTTTTCCCTCCGGAATATGAGCCGCTGCCCAAGAACGTGAAGATGAGGTACAACGGAGTGCCCATTACGCTGCAACCGGAGGCTGAAGAAGTCGCCGGCTTCTTCGGAAGCATGTTGAATTCAACCCACAACGTTGAGAACCCTACCTTCCAGAAGAACTTCTTCATGGATTTCAAGGACATCATCAAACAGACAGGCGGCGCAAAGGATTCACAAGGCAACAAAGTCGATGTCAAGGAGTTTGCTAAGTGTGACTTCAAGCCAATTTTCGAGTACTATGACGCCAAGCGCATGGAAAAGAAAAGTCAGACACCTGCCGAAAAGAAAGCTGCCAAGGCGGAGAAGGATGAACAGGAGGCTCCTTTCCAGTTTTGTACATGGGATGGTCGCAAGCAAAAGGTGGGCAACTTCCGTGTGGAGCCTCCTTCACTTTTCCGTGGACGTGGTGAACACCCCAAAACTGGCCACGTCAAGACTCGAGTACAGCCCGAACAAATCACTATCAACATCGGCAAAGAAGCTACAGTTCCCCCTCCTCCGGCCGGTCATCAGTGGAAAGAAGTGAAGCATGACCAAGAGGGGACTTGGCTTGCCATGTGGCAGGAAAACATCAACGGCAACTACAAATATGTCATGCTGGCCGCCAACTCCGATGTGAAGGGCCAGAGTGACTACAAGAAGTTTGAAAAAGCGCGTGAGCTTAAGAAGTATATCGACAAGATTCGCAAGGATTATCAGAAAAACTTGAAGAACGATTTGATGGTCGAGCGCCAGAAGGCCACGGCTGTGTATCTCATCGATCAATTCGCGCTACGTGCCGGAAACGAGAAAGGCGAAGACGAAGCCGAAACTGTTGGCTGCTGCTCGTTGAAGTACGAGAACATCTCGTTGAAGCCGCCGAATACTGTCGTCTTCGACTTCCTTGGTAAGGATAGTATTCGATTCTACGATGAGGTCAAGGTCGATGCGCAAGTTTTTAAGAATCTCAAGATCTTCAAGAAAGCACCCAAGAAGGATGGTGATGAAGTTTTTGACCGCTTGACAGTATGTCTAGATTTCCTGTTCCAAACAGCCTTGTTCGAATCAACTGACACCAAAACACTAGACCTCTGCTCTGAACAAGCATCTTCAAAACTACATGCCCGGTCTAACCGCCAAGGTTTTCCGTACATACAACGCCTCGTTCACCATGAGTCAGCTACTTAAAGACATCAAGGCCTCTGGTAACATCCCTGAAAAGGTCAAGACTTATAACGACGCAAATCGCAAGGTCGCTATTTTGTGTAACCACAAGCGCACGGTCACTGCTGGCCATGCCGGCCAAATGGAAAAGATGAGCGAACGAGTAAGTTTGATTACATTGGACATGACAACAAGCCCATACTAAATATTCTTCTCGCAATAGATCAAGGGACTTCGTTATCAGAAATGGCGATTGAAGCAACAGATGCTTGATCTGGAACCAAGTCTGAAGAAGAAGAAGGGTGCTTCTTTCTTTGAAATCGATGAGGATCTCGACATGGAATGGGTTAAGGAGCATCAGGCCTTCCTCATCGAAGAACAGACTCAGAAGATCAAGAAGAAGTTTGAAAAGGACAATGAGAAGCGAGTCAGTGAGGGCGAGAAGGAGATGAAGGTTTCGGAGTTGAATGAGCGCCTGGAGGTCGTCAAGGACATGGAGAAGAAATTCAACAAGGAGAACAAAACTGGCAAGGTTCAGGTTGAGGGCCGCGGTCCGACAGTCGAGAAGATCGAGGCGAGCATCACTAAACTCGACCAACGTGTCGAGACCATGTCCATCCAGGCCCAGGATAAGGAGGACAACAAAGAGGTTGCCCTCGGCACCTCAAAGATTGTAAGTCATTCTAATCACTAGCTAGCACGACATCTGCTAACCATTCATTCGCAGAACTACATCGACCCTCGTCTCACTGTTGTCTTCAGCAAGAAGTTCAACGTTCCCATTGAGAAATTCTTTTCGAAAGCCTTGCGTGAGAAGTTCGAGTGGGCTATCAAGTCTGTTGAAGAGGACTGGGAATTTTAAATTTCTCCTATATGCCACTCACGCCAATCATCGACTCGTCCAACAAGTTGACATTTAGCCCTTTCCCATCTCATCTTGCACAGTGGGAAAGATTTCATCTTGATTTATTGACTATTTACTGTTTCCCTTTTCTTTGAAATTGGTTTCTTCAACAATCATGGGTCTTGGTGACGGCCAAAGATCTACTTTTCCTTACTATCTGGCCGATTATACACGGAACGCCCACGACCCGTCCCCCGCGTCCTGGGAAACGGATCTCATAAATCCAAAAGGAACAAGAGAAGAAGAAGAAAAAACACAACCCAAAAAAGACCAGAAAAAGACGCACCTGCATTGCACACGGTGACCTTGATCTTTATCTCGGATTCGTCTATCCATAGTCATGGGTATTGACTCTTGCTTTCCTCGGTCAGTACATAGAAGCTATACAGGAAGATCGCAATGTACTCTACAATTCAGATTTCTCAACCCCCGTTCACCGTAGCCAATTATCATACCCTCTTCACACGGTGTGGGTGCTCATATATCCATGGCCATTGTTCGTTACGGAAAGCTTCTTCATACGTATTGTCTGAAGAGTTTGTACACTGAGATCTAAGAGGGTTTCCTAAATGATTAGGTGCAAAGATGTCTATCAATATATCTATGTACTAAGGGCACCCTGCCGGATAGTAAGAATACCTTAAAATTTTGTTTTGAAGTTGAGATACAACTTGAAACTTACGAGCAACCTTGGATATAAGTGGGTCACATGCAGTGTGACCTGCATGAGATGCATGCATTGTGCATAGCGCGGTCGGGTGGAACCAGGAACCGCGTTCAGCACCAAAGGCACATGATCATGATGTTCATGCTTGATGGACTAAAGATTCGAAGATAAAAAGATTTTGTTATTCGAATCAAAGTCTAAAATACTGGCTATTCAAAAGGATATATGCCGGCATAAGCCAATGCCATGTGAAACGAAGGTATAAAGAAAAGAAGGTCAAGCAGGCTCGATATGCAAATGCAGGGTGTGGTCAAGCGAGAGGAAAGACCAAGGTTGTATCAAAAGAGAAATGGTGAAGAAAACGATTCAACAGGATATATGCAAGAAGTATAAGAGAAAAAGAAATGTAGAAGAAATGAGCAAAAAATCAAAATCCCGACCGGAGAAAGGGTATTACAGTACAACGGTAGGCTCAGCAACCTCGAAACTGGATTGCCTGTTGGCGAAGGTGGGGTGAAAAGAGAAGGCCTGGGAGTAGAAGAGGTATCTTGGGGAGAGACGAAGGAAATCATCAAAAGGTTCATGGCGAGGTGGGGGCGAGGCAAAAAGCTTTCTCCCCTTGCGGACATAACGTGACGCAATGCAATGTCGAATACCGTAACTCTTTCGACCATGTGAGACCGTTGACTTGTTGTTCATGGGAATCAAAAGACCAACGAAATAGAGCAACTGCACCATGTCCGGCCTTATGGCCACCAGCCCATACGCTTGTAGCTGTCGACCATGGTACGAACACTGTCGGCATTGAAGCGCTCGTACTTGGGCTTCCAGCCCGTAGTAGACTCGAACAGTGAGCCGTCGATGGACATATCCTGGTCTTTGAAGACGTCACGCTCCAGGAAGGGGCCAATGGGGCCGGGACGCTGGATCTTGCTCTTCTCAACTAGTTCGGCCCACTCCTGCAGACTGACCTCATTCATGTCGTCGACAACATCATCAAGGTTCATCTTGGCCAGCTGTGAGACCAGAGACCCGATGAAAGTAACCTTGAGGCCAAATACCTCCGCTAGAGCATTGGCGACGTGCTCCTGCTGGGTATTGTTGTGATCGACAACATTAAATGCCCAGGGCACCGTGCCATCCTTGAACATGTCTGGGACCTCTTCACTAGAAGCAGTTTTCCCGGAACGCCATTCAGCAGCGTGGAACAGTGCACTAGCAGCATCCTTGACATGCAGAGTGTTCACCTTGAGGTCCTTGGAATAGAGAAGCTCGAGATCCTGGCCCATTTCGAGATGCACACGGGCCAGACACAGCGCCATAGCGAAGTAGCCGGAGTTGTACTCGCCGTAGACGTGCGGCAGTCGCAGTGCAACGTAGTTTAGACCCGGGATCTTCAGCAACTCGTCCGCGGCTTTCAATTTCCACTTGGCCAGTTTGTGCCATGGCTGCAACTTATCGGCCTCCTTGCGCGGCGAGGAGCCGCTCTTGTAAACGTGCGCAGTCGAGCACTCAACGAAACACTTGATCTCACGCTTAGCGATTTCCTTGCCCAGCGCAATGCTGAGGTTGCAGCTACGCGCTTCGTAGACATCGTCGGGCTGGGAATGCCGTGTCTCGCCGCCGCAGTTAATCACGTAGTCGAATTGTTCGCCGTTGGCTCGGTCAAAGATACGCGGTAGGTGTTCTGCAGTAGCAAAGCGGTTAACTGAGGGTCCTTTGTTTCTTCTGGTTTTACCCCTCAATTGAATTGGGGGGAAATAGTGCGCCACCTACGTTCACGGCTGGCATCCGCCTGCACGAACTTGTCTTGGGAGCATGCCTCTTGGAACTCGGGGGCCAACCAGGCTAACTGCGGGAGAACCTTGTCGACTAGACGGACCTCGGAGGCCAGGTTGTTCTCGTGGATGTAGAGAGCTAGATGGCGACCGATGAAGCCTACCGAAGGGGAGAGGGGAGGGACACAGTCAGCCTTGTTTCCAGGAGGCGGGGAAATCGGAATACACACCGAGACCACCGATGATCAAAACGGCAGGCTTATTGGCGTCGGCCATAATGAACAAAGGAATCCAATGAGGACAAAAAGGGGGGAAAGGGGGGGCAAAAGGGAGGAGGGAAGGAGAGAAAAGGAGGGGAGGGAAAAGACTAAAGTGCGACTTCTCAGCCGGGGCGAACCTCCCGCGTTGCCAGAAAGGTCCACTTGTGCATCGCTAGAAAATTCGGGAAGATCGCAATGCTCTGCATTTCCCATTTCCCCCCTTTCGCCCCTCTGCCTAACGACGCCGTTGATCTATAGTCACCCGCCTAAGTGGAACCGGCGGTGGAGAACTAATTACAATTCGTCCACGACGCGGTGACGTCGCGCTACCTTGGCTGGGGTCCTATGGGCGCCCATGGTTCTGGGTTTGAGGATCGCCCGGACCCAAACTTGAGATGTCTGGGGTTATGGTTATTCTGTTTACCTGGAGGAGTCGAAGGAGAAGGAGTAGTAGTTGAAAAAGGACAAGTCATTCAACCATGTTGTGCATCAAGACCTGAAACAGGATGTTGCACTGTGGACTCCGCAATTCCCCATTCGCGTATCGTATCCCCTACACCTTCAGCGTCACCTCGATCCGAAATTCCGCCGCAAAGATCTTGCCCTCGTCGTCGGCGTGCCAGGCACACCCAACGTGTCGCACCAGCTCTTGGAAATCCTGATCATTCCCCCGGCGAATCACAAAACTCAGTCCCGACCATCCGAGATGGACAATGGCGTATCCGTATCGTCGCGGGGTGTTGTTCTCGTTGTGGAGTTGCCGTGCACTCGGGTCTCCCAGATCCGACACTTCGCTCTCCATACGATCGATGAAACGAGAACTAGACTCAAACATCTCCCATGCCATGGACCGTGCTTCCAACGAATCAATCTCTTCCCGAACCAAAAAGTAGGTTCTCTGCTCGTGGGCTCCAGGGTTCTCGGGAAGTCGAACGTTCACTGTTAAGCAGCGTGAGCATGTACTAGATATATCTAGAGATTAGCCGAGGAGGTTCCCATTAAACGTACCGGGTGGTCTAGTGGGTTTTGGGGTAATATCACGAGCAGTCGCTGACTCGACCATCGACTTGCGACGAACTTGCTTTCGGCTAGTCGAGTTGTCTCCCGTTACGCCCGTGGATTTCTCTACTAGAAGAGGGATTCTGTTGGGAACGTTCGGAGTAGCCGATACGCTCTTTTTGACGCGGTTCGGGGTAGTCGGCTTCCGGGACGGCTCACGCTGCGCAGACTGCACGGGCTGCGTGTGCTGTGTGGTCGTGGTCTGGAGTTGATTAACAATGGTTGGTACACAGAGCAAATGGAGCATAAAACTCCCAAATAGAATGAACAAACCGGTTGAACGGTGGATTCACGCTTGCCCCCAAGCTTCTTTCGAGATACCTTCCACAGTAGTATCTCAATAGCTTCCGTGATTCTAAACGAAGTAAGAGAATGCCAGCGAAAAGAAATAGAACCAAGGTTACTCACGGCTGCTTGTTTTGAGGCCAGCGACAAGTGTCTCCATAGTCATCGCTTGCGATCAAGTACTTAGCCCTCTTCTCGGGGTCTTCCCCCCAGTATTCATCCCCAACTTGAGCGGCGAACCGCGTGGCGCAGGCATTGCGCTTCTTTGGGTCGTCCGATTCCATTTCATTCCACTTGAAGTTCTGTTGGTCCACAAAGCATTCCAGCTTGCGGCGAAACGCGCCGAAAACAGTCTCATCCTTGAGATCCAGAAAAGTCTGAAACTTGTTATAATGGGCTTTCACATTCAAGAAGTCCTCTTGAAGCATCTTGGACAAGTAATCCTCGCTGGTTTGGCGCTCGGAGCGCCGACCCTGGCGGGCAGACGACATCTTGGGTGTATTAGAAAGTGTATCATGGTAGGACTGGCATAGGGCTAGTCAATTTTAGTGAAGCTTACCGTGAATGATAATGGAGGTAGGTTTGTAATGGTTGTCTGAAACTTGGTGGTCGAGATTTTGCTGTCGATGGTGAGAAATGTATCGGAGTCAGAGGAGAGAGGAGAGGAAGTGAAAGAGGCAGAGGGGAGAGGAGAGGTAGATGAAGAAAGGCAGAGGAGGAGAGGCTCAGAGAGGAGGGAGAAGAGCAAAGTCTGAGGAAGCGCTGAGGCAGCCAGCTACGTCCAGGACTGACAGTATGCACTCGACCAAGACTACCGTGCCTGGCGAGATTGTGTCCCCCAAAGATAGTTCATCATATCACACTTCTCTGCGTCCAATACTCTAATAGATACCAGTAAGACTTTTATACCTATTCGGTATCTCTCTACTCGAGGACAGTCACAAAAATGTGGGCAATCATTATATAGAGCGTTTTAACCATGATATTACATGGTATGGTGGGTGGTTTTTAGCTTATAATAGCACTAATCGCTGTGCATTCGCGCTGCTAGAGGTTGGAATCACTCATAAAAGGAAAAGTAGACACTCAAATAATTATTCATGATGCCCCCAGGCATTTCAGAGAATTCTTTAGCTCCTTCACAGCCGTATCGACATCGTCGAATGTTAGCGCAGACACCGCCCAGCGAGCATGCTTCTGCGCCTGGGAAACGGAATTATCATCTACAGAGTGCGAGGGTTGACTCGGGGCTGCAGGTGCAGGTGCAGATGCAGGTACAGGGACGGGAGGAGCAGGAGCCCGCGCCGGAGGTGGAATAAAGGCACTAGCACTCGTGGGGTCATAGAATGATGCCGGGTCTGGAGCAGGTACTGAGGGACTGTCGGCTGGAGGCGGGAATGATTGGAAGCCATTTGAATGCCGCGAAACGGGAGACGTAGCTGCATTTGCAGACCCCGGCGTATCTGGTAGATTCGGGATGGAACTCGAGCCACCTATCGTATTGGGGGCGGATGGAAGTTCGAGCTCCCCCGACGACGGGTCATCGATCTCCATCTTCACCGCCGGGGAGCCTGGCGCGTTGCTAGGGACGGAAGGGATATCGGGAACAGAGGGTTCCGGGGCTCGTGGGATCGAGGATGTTCGAGATGGGTGTAGTGACTCGTCCAATGATGATTGATGGGCCAGATGTCGCCCCAAACGGTCTGCTTCGTCGGGGATTTCCTCAACAGATGCCTGTCTGGGCTTGGAGGCCTGCTCTGCCACTCCTGCATCGAATGCTTGTACCTCTGTATCGGCAACGGTTGCTGCTGCTTCTCCTTCCTCCTCTTGCGGTGCAGGGTTGGAGGCATTTGGATCCTCCCCGGCCTTGATCGCTTTGACGATTCGAATTGCATGGTATTTGGCGAACTTGATTCTCCCTGCTATCTCCGGTTCCAGTTCTCCCCATACCTGGCATAATTCCAAGAATGTAGCAGCCGCTTGAAATGTATCCGCTGTTTGCCTAGTAGCATTTTATAAGTCTCTGGTTCTGTTGATGATTGGCTACCAGCGTAGTGCTCACTTGGTGACTTTGTTGGCCGTCATGGCCGCCTCTGCGCGATTGAAAATATCTAGTCCGAACTGCTCGACATATGCACTGGCCGCAACATTGTCCGTTACGGTTTCATTTTCCGGGTTCTCGCTCTTGAACTAAATCCCAGATCCTAGAATCAGTGCCTGGGTCCCACAACTGCACCGCAAGGTGGGGGAGGGGGAGGGAGACGAACCTGCTCCAACTTGTCCACCAAGTTGGTCGTGTAAATCTTGACCTCATCATCTGAGCTATGAAGGCCTCTCTCAATAATCTGATTCACAATGTGAAAATTACCTATCGCATTGGCGATGTGGTCAGCTCGAGTGGTCCATCGCGGGGGCACAAACACTCACACCAGTAGGCCACCACAGGCTTCGCCTTCTCAATCTGCGCCGCCCTCAGGGCAAAGCGCCCGATATCAGCAGTTCGCAGCGATGCAGGAATATTATTCGCCATGGCTGAGGGGTTGAAAGGAAGGAAGGAAGAGGATGAGGAGCTCAAGGCAGATGACGTTTGGAGCTCGGAGAACCCACCGCCCGTGCGGAGACCGACGGCCGGGCGACCTCTGTTTATGGTACATACTAGTTAGTAACTATACTACCTTAGGAGGTAGCAGTTTACCAGTGGATCTATGCGATTCATTTGTCCCGTTGATGAGATTGAATAGGTGAGTGCTAGTATATATTGAATAACTTTTAGCATTCTCATTTTTCAATACCAGGGTCACTCCGAAGACCACTGCGCCTCGGCTTTACTTCTTGACAACGGGCTTCTCAACCTTCTTTTTATTAACAGAGTCCCCACTAGATTTCTTCTCGGGCTTTGCTGTAGACGTTTTCGAGGCTGAAGGTAGCTCTCCTTTCGCAAGCATCACCACCAACGTCTCGATCTTCTTCTTCCGCGTCGTCGGAGATGATGTTTGAACACGCCACAGGACTGAATATCGATCGCTCTTATTCAAAGACTGAAAGAAGGCCCCCGCTGCTGAATTAGTTGCTAGAATTGCAGCAAAATCATCGGGGACTGTCATAGTCGCAGGCCCAGCATAAGCACGCTCCCAGCGGCCATCAGCTTTGGCAGCTTCCACGGCAGCCAAACCGGCCGGGCGCATTCGACCCATTTCGATGAGTTGACCGATCGTATTGACATTCTTCTGGGACCAGATACTTTTTGCCCGACGTGGTGTGTATCGCACAAGCCACCAGTCTTTGTCGAGTCCATTTGCGCGTCCGTCAATCCAGCCGAAGCATAGTGCTGTTTCTACAGCCTCCGCAGCGGAGACAGATTCAATGCCAGAGGACTTTTTGGCAAGCTTGAGGTAGAATCCCGGTGCTGTGGAATGCTCTCGCTCAAGAAATTCTTCCAGTCCTTCGGCAGTGGGGAAGGCGTATGTCGGAAGATCCGAAGGGGGTGATTTGGGTGACATGAATAGCCGTGGCGCGGAGGAATGCAAATTTGGGTTTCCGATCTAATGGTATATATATTGATTCGATGATACAAGCTCAAGGAGGACGATTATGAGACAACTGTTCGCAAGGCTGTGGGGTTCAAGTTGAAGACATTCATGTTGGTTCGAGGTGGCTGCGATGATCCTGCAATGCCAATGGCAGATCAGCAGATGCACTAGCACAAAACGGGAAGACAAGAGGAGATACGATATTATTTGGACAGAGAACTACTTCAAGTTAGAGGCATACCCCCTACTAGGTAGTTATTGAGTAAAACCTAACCGGGGAAGGCAAGTACCAGAACAAATGAAGAATTTCTAAAAAGACAAAGGTTGTCCACTGCCAGTTGAACCTTATCACTCCTAGTACAAGGTTGTAGGAGACCTACCCTAAGGTACCATCGCCTTAGAGATACTGTGATTACTAGTATGCATCATCGGGGGTGGTCCTCAAGAATTCTTCTATATTCATGAATCCTCGACTATCCATTTGCCCACCTCAACCGGCTCTTCTGCCAACACCTCTACTTCGAAATGGTCTTCTACTTGTCCGCCCGGGCCCCCAATCCGCTCAATCACAATCCACACCTGACCTCGTGAATCTAGACTTGGAGATAGATCAAAATCCTCAACTCGCACCCCCGACGCAGCGTCGCAGTGACTTCCGTCTTCCGAAGCAGCTAGCACTTCTTTATACGGTCCCTGTCCGAGTTCCACAGTCATCAATACCGGCGAGGGCGCAACCGACCGAGATCCGATCTTCGAAAGTTTGTTTCTTGCGATGAGTTTGAGTCTGGTCAACCGGGATGTCTGCAGAGATGCCAACATCCGATCTTTCCCAGGATTGAGGACGCCGACATCAGATAATATCACTCGGCGACCAGCGGACTCGGAAGCCAATGGTTGCACCGTGCACGGTATATCAGATGAGATCCAGAGCGTGAAGTGACCAATCTGGTCTGGCGCGAAGGTCGAACATACGATTGTGTATACCCCCTTGTCAAGGGATTTTGTCTCAGCCAGAGCACACCCGCGACGGTAATCACCACTATCGGCTATGATGTCTCGGCTCCGCACCCTCGCAATACGTTGACCATTTGACCAGAAAATTTTCACGTGAGTTGCGAGTTCGGCTTCATCGGATTCTAGGAGAATGGATACATCCGTTTTCTCAGAAGCCTTCAGGCTGAACTGTGGGTTGGTCGAGTACCGAGCTGACTCTGCGTTTCCACCAGCTGTCAAGGATGTCCAGGAGCCAACTGCTTTGTTCAAGCACATGTACTTGTCTCGCGAGGGCTCTAGGGACACGGGAGAAGTTGAGAAAGCGGAGAGTGTGAAGTTTTGACTCGATGAGGGCAGTGATTGCTCCGAGACCACCACCGTATATCTTGCTCTTCGCGGCATCTCAAGTCTCATAAGAGTGTTTGGAGAGTCGACATATGGTCCCCGGTGAAGTGTTCCATCACTGAGAGATACGCGTTTTCCATCCGCCTGGAATATGTAAATGCTAATGAAACCCAATTCCCTGGCTTCAGGGTTGGGGTCCTTCGTGAAGTGGTGCTGAGCGGTCTTGAAATGTTTACCAAGCAGCAACCATACCGTGCCTCCAGACTCACTGTAGATGGAAAATTGTGGGTTCTTGACAAAGCATCCAGCAATGACACGCTGATGGGAAAGATCCCAAGTGAAATGAATGTCTTGTCGATGTTTGAACAAGCCAGGGTTCCAGTTCAGATAGAGATTTTCAAAGTTTTGCAAGACTTCTTCACAGTCCATCCAAAAAGTTCCCGGTGAGAGAGGAGAGGGTAAATTCTCTCGACTGGCCCGCAGGCCCGCAGGCTCTGCGCCAGCCCATGGATTCTTCAAGAGAAACTGGCGACGCTCGTGGGACTCCTTCATGTCCAAAATCGCATAGTCATGTTCGCTTACCAGGCCTAGGCCCTGTTGTTCCAGCTCGGTTAATCTCCCAGTGCCAATGGTTAGCACTACGTCTCCATATGAAAATGCTTTGTATAAGCGACCCCAAATCTCGTCCGAGGTAGCATCTTCGTTATGTAAAAAGACCTGTTCAGGAATCCAGCCGGTCAACACCCATAGGTCGGTACCCGAATTGCTGCCAGGGAAATCGTAGCCCCCGCGAACTTTAAGGTAAGCTTTCTCGACAAGGGCCGGCCATAGGAAGTTGGGATTGTTCCTATCAATCACATGAAGAGACCGTGATGTTTTAGAAGATGGCAACCGGTCGTCTATGACTACCTTCCTAAACGCCCCGTTGAAATAGAAGGAAAAGATGTATTTCCCAGTAGGCGAAAGAGTCGGGCTGGTGGGGTCTCCCTCGCACGGGTACATGGCAGGTGATGCATGCTGATTCAAGTTAGACGTGACCAAGTTCAGCAGGGATAGATTAGGCTTCAGACCTTGCCTAGGCCCCGTTCCGACCGCGAGGTAGTAGCACATAGACTAGCAACTACAGAACAGTCTGTGAGTACGTCTTGTATGAGATCGGTCGTCCCTGTTACCGACATGACCGGCTCGGTACTATTGGGTTGCTGCCCCCCGGCAGTCCTTGCCCGCAAGATATCCGCCGGTCTTTTCCAACCGCTGAAGATATCGCTTTGGCATTCCGAGAGATGCAGGTCTGGCGCGTCCCTAGATTTGGTCAGATGGCGATCTTGTTAGTCTTATCAGACAGTCCGCACATACGTGAAAGGACTGTTGTCATATGTGGCGAATTCCGCGGGAGCCGGTGAGTGGCTCCACGGTGGGAAGATGAAGCCATTCAGTTTTGCTCCTTCCAGAATGATAATTTCTTCACGAGTGGTGAGCTTGCGCGTGGATGTGGGGGGCCGCAAGCTGGAGACGATTTTTTGTCGGGCGACCGACTGCCAGTCCGTCGCAGCCTTGATCGATTCGGCTCGACTCAGGAGTTCCTTGCATTTTGAATCAAGATGCCTTTTGTCATCGGGAGATGCCAGACGTAAAGCTCTCATGTAGTGCTCCGCGGCATCGATGGCGGCTGTGAGTGCCGCCTTCTGCGAGGTTGCGGCGGCGATGGCGTCCTCGGCTCGCTAACTGCCGATTAGCTTCTCCGGGGGTTATCAGATCCTGGGGAGGACCTGAGGGAGGACCACTTCAAGGAGCAGAGGTGGAACAACAAGAGAGATCGCAACTTACCAGTGCCTGAGTGAGTAATGGCGGGATGGACCCATCGGGTCTAGACATGACTTGTTTGTGCAGGCTTTCTGTCTTCCGCCAGGGCAAATCCGATCGTCGTCGATCCAAACAGCTCAACGACGCGCCCCGCAATGCACACTTCGGGACCGGGAGGTACGGCGCTGCCAGACCCCAACGTAGACCTCCGAACTAGGATCCAATGAGCTTCAGATTCTCGGAATATCAAGTGGATTGTGTGCTCGTCCAATCCCGACCGAATCGCGCGTCAAGCTCGTGGGTGTCGCTGGCAGCCTCTCGCCGATTGGAAGAAGGCTGAATCTAGGAGAGGAAGGGCCGAGTGGACCTCGGTTGGTTTCGTCACCGCCGCGCGCCGAGGTGCTTTTTGCCTCGTGCCATTCCGGTTATTCCACTTCCAGCTCGGTGCTTCTCTCTCTCTCTCTCTTTCTTCGGGTGTCATCGGTTACTATGACCTCGCTGTCGATTCGTCCATCTGCGACTACCTGATCGTCTTTGCTTCCTGCTCTTCTCTTACCTCCCCAGTCCGTTCTGTCGTCTCCGTCTTCGGAGTATTCGTTCAGAGGGCCCCGCTCCGATTTCCCCTTTCATACCCTGCTGCCGACTTCTCTTCTTTTTGGACTTGTCCTTTCTGGCTATCGCTCGTCGCAGAGTGATCTAGCATTTTTCTTCCAATACACATCATGACTGGTCAATCGAAGCCTGTGCGCCTCTCACCATGGGGCAGCGCTGTTGCAGGTGCCACGGGCGCGGTCCTAGCAAATGCTATGGTATATCCGCTTGATCTGTGAGATATCCCACACTCAGACGGAATATCGTCCGAAATATCGTCCCAGCCCCGCTAACCGTGAGCGCTTCGTATAGAGTCAAGACGAAATTGCAGGTTCAAGTCAAGACCGAAGGTTCCAAGAAGCAAGAGGGAGATGAAGTCTACGAATCGACCATGGATGCGATCACCAAAATCGCCGAGAAGGAGGGCATCACTGGACTATACTCTGGAATTGCTGGTTCTCTGCTGGGAGTTGCCTCGACCAACTTCGCCTACTTCTACTGGTACAGCATCGTTCGAACCCTCTATATGGCCTCCAACAAGACTCCCAAGCCTCCGGGAACTGCGATCGAACTGTCCCTCGGTGCGGTTTCTGGTGCTGTGGCCCAGATCTTCACGATTCCCGTCTCCGTCATCACCACGCGCCAGCAGACACAGCCCAAGGGAGACAAGAAGGGCCTCATTGAGACAGGCCGAGAGGTGGTTGAGAGCGAGGACGGCTGGTCCGGCCTGTGGCGTGGCTTGAAAGCCAGTTTAATCTTGGTAGTCAACCCAGCCATTACCTACGGTGCCTATCAGCGTCTGAAGGATGTGTTTTTCCCTGGCAAGACCAACCTCAAGCCCTGGGAGGCGTTCTGTAAGCGATGCAACCTTTTCTTTTTCTTTCTCGGCCTAGCCTGCTAGCACACCCCACTAACAATGCTTACAGTCCTTGGTGCCATGTCTAAGGCCCTGGCTACTGTTGCTACTCAGCCTTTGATTGTGGCCAAGGTTGGCCTGCAGTCTCGTCCGCCGCCAGCTCGACAGGGCAAACCCTTCAAGACCTTCGGTGAGGTCATGAAGTTCATTGTTGAGAACGAGGGCCTCCTGGGTCTCTTCAAGGGCATTGGGCCGCAGATTACAAAGGGTCTGCTGGTGCAAGGCCTGCTTATGATGACCAAGGAGAGGTATGTCGGTCTATACTGTTTCCGGTTACTTTTGCTAACCTTCTTCTAGAATGGAACTTCTCTTCATTGTCTTGTTCGCCTACCTCAGCAAGCTTCGGAAACAGAGGCTGCAGAAGGCCGCGGGCACTGTTGCTGAGAAAGCTAAGACCAGCCTTCCTGCGACTTTGAAATAAGCTGCCAGCCTCTTAACTCGATCAATGCTTTTCTTCTAATTTACGCCTTGGACATCCGACCAGGGATTCTTTTTTTTGTGTCTATCCACGGCGTGTCGGTTCCTCTTTTTTCATGCGATTTTATTTGCCAGTCTAGACTCCTTTCGGCTTGAGGCTTTTGAACGGATGCCTGATACAGTAGAAACTATTCGTTTCTAACGAGATTAGCATCGATAGACTTGTACATAAATAGTCGGTTTCGCAGTTGAGATTCATGATCAATACATACATCACCAACGATAGTTACAATTTTGTTCAAAATAGCACTAAAAAAACAAGTAAGAAATGTAGTCGCTGACCCTACCTAGGGTAGTGTTGCTCAGTAGATCGGCAAAATACGAGTCCCGAGGGTCGCGACAACAGTTGTCCCGTGGGAGCTTGAAGGGCTCCTGCCGCGGCGATCACCGACCTTCCGCAACAACTCCCCACTCCGCAGCTCACCCCTCTTGAGTCCAGCCAGCACGAGGGCATGGGCCGCAATGCGATGGCCACCATGGAGCACCGAGTCGAACAATGACGAACAAAAAAAAGAGTCCAACTCCATCTTTTCGCGCCCCGCATCCACAACAAACAACCCCGTCCCGTTTCTCGATTGGACTGCCTTCATTGAACCCAGAACCCTTGTCCCAACAGTCCTTTTAACAAGTGGTATTCTCTTCAGCATACGTTTCCATCGCCGCTATCTACGACGCATCCCCGATGCACCCAGTATCTCGCCTTCCTTCCTTCGGCGCCGCTCAGTCTTCGGTCCAGTCACCAGCGTTGGTGATGGAGACAACTTTAGGATATTTCATACGCCGGGTGGAAGAATTGCCGGATGGGGCTGGCTACCGTGGAAGAAAGTCCCGACGAACAAGAAGGAGCTGAAAGACAAAACCGTTCGTCTCGCTCGCTAGTGTCATATCTGCGCTCTATTCACCCAGCTAATATATTCTCTCTTCCAAATGCAGATCCATATTCGTCTAGCTGGCGTGGACGCCCCCGAGCTCGCTCATTTTGGCCGTCCTGAGCAACCCTTTGCGCGCGAAGCCCATACCTGGCTGACCGAATACCTTTCCAACCGTCGTGTACGCGCCTCGGTCTATAAGCAGGACCAATACAATCGTGTCGTAGCAAGCGTGTTTGTCAGGCGTGCATTTGACTTCCCGCCATTCCGTCAGAGGGACGTCTCATATGAGATGCTTAGACGTGGTCTGGCGACCGTTTACGAGGCCAAAGTCGGTGCAGAGTACGGAGGTGATGCAATGGAACAGAAGTACCGCCGTGCGGAATGGTGGGCCAAACGCCGTTCTAAGGGACTTTGGAAGGATGCTCGTCGTGCTGGATCTGGCTGGGAGAGTCCGCGCGAGTACAAATCTCGAATGAGCAGGAGTGAAGCAGTGGAGAACGGCGGGAAATTGAAGTCGTCGAAATGATGAACAGCGGAGTTTATAGTATACGATTTGTTTTGATACTTGCATATTGAGATGATGAGACTACACTTACATATGATTTGCGACGATTTTCGTTCACAGGGTCAATTAAACCCCAAACTTGATTGTATGAATATCGTACAATTCGAGAATAGCTATACATGCGCGAGGTAATCTTCCTCGAGCCTCGAATTATAAGAGGGTATAATGAAGCCCAGAAATCCAACATTCACCCATTAAGCGCTCCGTTGGGCTATAGCGGTTTCGATTAAGTATATGTATACATGCCGATATCAGTCTTCAGCAGAACCTTCTCTCGACCTCTGCGAACAGCTGGGGAGAGATCTCGTCGCTTGAATTACCCTCCACCCGCCAAAGGCAACCGCGGCCGTCGTAGTGGTCGAGCAGAGCTCGGCTGGTTTCCTCGAACTTTCGCAGGCGTTGCTTCCACGTATCGATAGAGTCGTCCTCCCGCTGGGTCAGCGGTTCGCCTGTAACGTCGTCCTTTCCGGGGGTCTTCGGCGCATTGAAATCAGTATTATAGACTCGGCCGGACGGCTCATGCACCCAGCGCGATGCGATTCGAGAGAGGATGACGGATGCAGGAGTAATGAGTTCGACGACAAAGTTCACGGGGACAAGGGTGTCCAGGGCTGTGGCCTGAGAGGCGGTGCGAGGGAACCCATCGAGGATGAAAGATGCAGTAGCAGAGATTGAGGGAGACGAGGCGGTGGACGGGGAGGATTGCGAGGTGGTGGTTTGAGTTAGGGTTTCAGATGGAGGGAGCCAGCCCTTGGACATCAATTCGGAAGAGATCAGGTTCAAAATCATCGAGTCTGGGACGAGATTGCCGGACTGCATGGCAGCCTCGGCTTGAACACCTATCGAGTTGGTTAGATACTGGTCCTATTCTTCGCGCGCATCCCGAAGTAGCAAGAATCAGTAAATGCGACTTACCCAACGGTGTCCTGCGACGCACATTCTCACGCAATAGGTCGCCAGAGCTGATGGAGGCCAACTGAGGAAAGCGAGAGAGCAAACGCTCCGACTGTGTGCCTTTTCCAACTCCAGGGGCACCGACAAGAATAATGCGCGCAGCTTTCTTCAGCTGCTTGACCGAGTGAGGCATGTTGAGGCAATGTCTGGTTGGGATGGGAGGATGCTTCCAAGGTTGTCCGGGGTTGTCCCGATATCAAATGATATTGCCGAGAACGGTTCCTGAAAAACGGCGCGGAGGACAGGGGTATCGAGAGACCAAGGCTCAGAGGCAAAGAGACTGAGCGATGGTCTACTGATACATGCCGAGTGAGAGGAAGAAACCGGAGCAGTATAGGTATGTATCAGCAGCCCGGTCTCGAGGCTCTAGCGCATATGACCAATTTCGTTATTCTGTGGGGTTGCTTTTGCGGGTTCTCTGTCTTCGGCGGCCGGTGAGGAGAGCTCCGAGGGAAACGATTCCAAAGCTCCCAGATGCAAAAGATCCAATGCCCGCGCTATAATGCGTAGATAGACCGTTGACCACGGAATATTTGATCTGATTACAACTCTGGGGTTATTCGGCACGGACGTTTTTCACATGCTCTTGCCTGAGACGGCCGGCCGCCTGGATGTCTGGTGTGGCCTTGTGGCCTTGTGGCCTGATTACTTGATTCGCGAGCTGATTGGTCTCACGTGACCGGTCGGGGAGCGCGTCCGGCGACGCGTGAGGGTCGCGTTTGGCCATTTAGTGATTAACGGGTGTAGTCTTCAAGTCCAGTCCATCACGACTCCGGCCTGCCACGACCAGAGCTCGCGCATCCAACACCATGATTCGACAAGACGCCCACCGAATCGATCCCAAACGTCGGGCCGTTATCGACCCCAAGAAAAGGCAGTTCGCCGTTCCCATCTACAAGCAGCAGGACTACCCGTTTCGTCTAAATCTGTACGACACGCCCCCAACTGCAGAGATTACCCTGGAGCAGTTTGAGCAGTGGGCTATTGATCGGTTGAAGAGTACGAATAATACCACCAATTCTATCTAGCTAATTTACTAATGTTCGCATAGTTCTCGCCGAGATCGAAGCATGCTCCTATCGCAACAAGTCCCCCGCCGAAACCGCGGCGCACATCACCCCTCTTCTTCAGAAATTCCTTCCTCTTTCCTCGAATACCTCATCCGCAGCTGGCGCTACGGATCAACGCTTGAAAAATGAACGCCAAAAGGACCATTATTCCCATTTCATCCTCCGCCTGGCCTTCTCCGCCACCGAGGATCTTCGCCGACGATTCGCCCGCGCTGAGACAATGCTGTTCCGATTCCGCTTCCAGAATGATGACTCGAGAGAGAGACGTGCTTTCGTAGAAAGCTTGAATCTCGATTGGGAGTCAGTGAGCGATGAGGAACGCCACGAACTCACCGAGAGCCTGGCCAACTCCACTCCTGGGTTGCGTCGTGTCGACGAGGAGACCTGGTATAAAGTCGACTGGGAGAAGGTCCCCGAGCTTGTGGAGCGCCGGTCTGTCTTGCTCAAAAGGGGTAAAGCCTATGTACCCGGAAGAGAACAGTTGAGCATGATTATGGCTGAATTTTCCGCTCGTCTTGAGCGTTCGCTTGAGGTAAGTCTCGACCACAGAGCTTCGGCCCAAAGTCTTGAAAGGATCCAGCTAACGTAAAGAAGCTCACGAGCCGCGCTCTCCCTCGTCTAGACGAAGATGACCGTCTCACGCCAATCTTAAACCATCTTTCTAAGAACTTCGGCAGTGCCGAATCGGTATATTCTGAAGGCGAAGGGCATGTGGATGGAACAGCGATCACCGCAAGCTCCATTGACTCGCTGTCCCAGCACTTCCCACTGTGTATGCGCAACCTACACACAAACCTACGCAAGAATAACCATCTGAAGCACTTTGGTCGACTTCAGTATACCCTTTTCTTAAAAGGCATTGGTCTGTCACTTGAGGAATGTATACTCTTCTGGCGCCAATCCTTCAAGGGAAAGACAGATGACGAATTCAATTCCCAATACAAGTACAACATCCGTCACGCATACGGTGATGTCGGCGGTGATGTGAATCGCCGGGGACGGGGATATCCTCCCTACTCATGCCAGAAGATTCTGAGCGATAATAACGTCGGTATCGGCCAAACACACGGGTGCCCATACCGTCATTATTCCGTCGACAACCTTGTTGGCCTGCTTCAATCCACTGGCGTCCACGACAAAGAAGTCCTGCGCGGAGTACGCGAGGACGTGGGCAAACAACGCTACCACATTGCTTGCAACCGGGTGTTCGAGTGGTCACACAAGGGCGAGATCAAAAAGGTCAAGGAAGATGGGACCTGGAGCCAGGCGGATCTGGACACCATTGTTCATCCCAACACTTATTTCAAGCGCAGCTACTTGTTGAAGCAATTGGCCAAGGCTCCGGGCCGAGACTCTTGAGTGCGTCTTGCATGTGAAATTCTTTTCATGAAGTCATGTCGACTCATTCGAGGTCGTGCAATTGGGTCAATTGGCGTTGAAGGAGGGTCTGGGTTTGTACAATGGAGGCATTTAGGAAGATATTTTGTTCATTTATAATCCTGACGAGTAACAACGTATGAATAACAGAGTATTTAACGGGAGAGGTCTGTGACCACAGCTGATTCCCAATAAATCCGGAAGGATCAGAATGACCTTTCAAAATCAGGTGCCCAGCAACGGGTCAAGTCGATCTCCGCTCGACGCGAAAACAAACTTCATCATGGAATGACGGAAGCTGTCGATAATAATGTGAATTTTTGTAGTCGGCGTGGGTTAAGAAAAGGAAGAGAAAGCAGGGGCCGCGCCGAGATTTTAACGCGGGTGGCCTACGGCGGGCGGCAGGGACCAGAAGCGCTGCAACCTGGCCTTAATGAGGGAAACGGGCACCTCCACACAACAGACTCACCCTGTGCTCACGTTTATCCACCTAGCTGACATCGGGGCATCTAATTCTGGGACTGGGTTGTGCTCCGGTGTGGTTCTTTTGTCTAGATATCCCAGGAGTCGTTCGAAACCGAGGCCTGCTTGCGACTTGATTCGCTCCTTGCCCCCCTCCTCCCCTTGTCAACACCGCCCCGAGACCTCCAACCTCAACCATAACTATGGATTTCGATGCTCTCAAGGATCAATGGAGCGATGTGGAGGACCGTGATGGAATCCGCCTGAGCTGGAACACTTTCCCGAGCTCTCGCATGGTGCGTGCTTGATTGAGCGCAGCCCGCTCTACACCTCCTGCATCATCTGCTAAGACTGGATATAGGAAGCTTCTCGTCTGGTCGTTCCCATTGCTGCCGTCTATACGCCGCTGAAGGAGAAGCCTGATTCGCCATTGCTTCAATATGAGCCAGTGACCTGCAAGCAGCCCTGCCGGGCTGTTCTTAACCCATATGCGTAGGTCCCATGCCAGTAACCTCCGGAGTGGTACATGAACTGACCGCTGTTAGTACTGTCGACATCCGCGCGCGGATCTGGATCTGTCCTTTCTGTTTGATGCGCAATCCCCTTCCGCCTCACTACAAGGATATCACCGAAAACACAATACCCCCCGAGCTTCACCCGCAGAGCACCACCATCGAGTACCAATTGGCACGGCCCGCTCCTGCTCCCCCGATCTTTGTCTATGTTGTCGATACTTGCCAAGAGGATGACAGTCTTCAGGCGCTCAAGGACTCCCTTGTCATGAGCTTGTCGCTTCTGCCACCAAATGCGCTGGTTGGTCTGATCACCTACGGCACGATGGTATGCAAACCGAGCACCCTCCTTTCCCCCAGGACATAGGCCGAATACTGATTATCACATACAGGCCCAAGTTCACGAACTTGGTTACACCGAGTGTGCCAAGTCCTACGTCTTCCGAGGCAACAAGGACTACAACGCCAAGCAAGTGCAGGAGATGCTGGGCCTTGCCCAGGGTATACGCCCGGGTATGCCTCCTCAGCAGCAACCGCAGCGCCCTCCACTCGGCCCCGCCGCCCGCTTCCTCCTGCCAGTTCAGCAAGCCGAGTTCCAGATCACCAATGTTCTCGAACAACTCCAGCGTGACCCTTGGCCGGTGGCCAACGATAGACGTGCTCTCCGCTGCACCGGTGTAGCTCTAAGCGTTGCTATTGGGCTACTCGAGACTTCCTTCCAGAACGCCGGTGGACGTATCATGAACTTCACAAGTGGTCCCGCCACTGACGGGCCGGGTCAGGTCGTTTCGCCCGAACTGAAGGAACCGATCCGTTCGCATCACGATATTGATCGAGACAACATCAAGTTTTATAAGAAGGCTGTGAAGGTATGTGTCTGAAATATGACAGCATTTATGTGTTTTTCCCGCTAATGGACTACTAGTTCTACGACAACCTCGCCAAGCGTGCCGCGAACAATGGCCATGTCGTTGACATCTTCGCCGGTTGCCTGGACCAAGTTGGTCTTCTGGAAATGAAGAACCTGTCCAACTATACTGGCGGCCATATGCTTCTGACCGACAGCTTCACCTCGTCTCAATTCAAGCAATCATTTGTACGAGTATTCGATAAGGACGCCAATGACAACCTTCTGATGGGCTTCAATGCTTCGCTCGAGGTCCTGACCACCAAGGAGCTCAAGGTTACTGGTCTCATTGGTCACGCGATTTCTTTGAACAAGAAATCAAGCTCGGTCGGTGAAACTGAATGCGGTATTGGCAACACTTGCGCTTGGAAGATGTGCGGCATCGACCCATCCGCCAGCTATGGTGTCTACTTTGAAATTGCCAACCAAGGTGGTCCGGCTGCTGTGCACCCTGGTCCTCAGCGAGGTATGATGCAATTCTTGACATACTACCAACATTCCTCTGGGCATTTCCACCTACGCGTGACGACTACCGCGCGCCCTTTGAGTGGACCTGCGGGCGATCCCACGCTAGCACAGTCGTTCGACCAGGAGGCCGCCGCCGTGCTTATGGCTCGACTTGCCGTCTTCAAGGCAGATGTGGACGATGGTCCCGATATTCTGCGTTGGGTGGACCGTATGTTGATAAGGCTGTGCTCACGCTTTGCCGATTACCGGAAGGATGACCCGACGTCATTCCGACTGGAGAAGAACTTCACTCTCTACCCTCAGTTTATGTTCCACTTGCGGCGAAGTCAGTTCTTGCAGGTCTTTAACAATTCACCCGACGAGACTGCTTTCTACCGCCATGTCCTGAACTACGAAGATGCCGGCGACTCGCTGGTCATGATCCAGCCCACCTTGGACTCCTACTCTCTGGAGATTGAGGAGAGCCAGCCCGTTCTGTTGGACTCTGCTTCCATCCAGCCCGCTCACATCCTTCTCCTCGACACCTTTTTCCACATCCTCATCTTCCATGGCGAAACGATTGCCGAGTGGAGGAAAGCCGGTTACCAGGATCAAGAGGGCTATGAAAACCTGAAGGCACTCCTCGAGAAGCCTAAGGAGGATGCTAGGGTTCGTTTCTTCCTTTCTCCCACATCTAGCTGTAATAGAAACTAACTTGTGTTGCAGGAACTTATTGCGGACCGCTTCCCCTTACCTCGTTTCATTGTCTGCGATGCTGGCGGCTCTCAGGCCCGTTTCCTTCTGTCTAAGCTGAACCCATCGACCACCCACACCACCGGTGGATATGGCGGTGGCGTGTCTTCGCAAACCATCTTTACCGATGACGTTTCCCTGCAGACATTCATGGATCACCTAATGAAGTGAGTGCCCCCTTGTTTCTGTCCGGCTTTATCCATTTATTAACTATTTTTATCAGGCTCGCAGTTTCCGGCACTAGCTAATTGTAACGAGACGATAACCATGAGAGCAAAAGGTGGTCTGATATCGACCCCTCGGGTCTTGTGTATCTTTAGCGGTGCTTGAATTTCATTTTGACGCAATATAGTAGTAGATTGAATGGATTGATACCAAGGCATTGAAGCTCTAGAGAGGTTCCCAGAGGGCCCGTTCACCATGTAGATCCCTGATAGGGCCGAGATTCGCACTTCGTCGTTCTCAAACCCCTAAGGTCACCTAGAACAGATTCCTAGGTAAACGCTACCCATTCGGCGACGAGCCACTGACGATGGAACTATCTGTATTATGAGATAATAGCCAGAGTCAACGCAAACACTCATTGGGAACGTGTGGGACTACATATGTATAACTTCACTGCGGACACGGTAAGTCACGTGTCTATGCCGATGTCGTAACAAGGGTCAACATCATACCCGATCCGGCAGAGAGCTCGGTATCACGTGATTGGGTTTCTAGGGGTATGCCCTACTTACCCGTTTGGGCCACTCGCTTACCACTAGCCGCTGTGTGGATCGGCCGGCACCGCTAAGACTTCATCTCACATCCGAGCCCTTTTTTTTCTCTCCTTCTCACCCACCCCTTCGACAACCAAAGGCAGATTGACTACCTTTCGCACTCGCCATGCGTAAGTATCATCGCCTTCTTGGTCATTCTTAATGGCGACTAACATCTTTTCTGTACAGCTCCCAAGTTCGACCCCAATGAGGTGAAGATCATTCACCTGCGTGTGACTGGTGGTGAGGTCGGAGCCCAGTCTGCTCTGGCCCCCAAGATCGGTCCCCTCGGTCTGTCTCCCAAGAAGATTGGTGAGGATATCGCCAAGAACACTGGTGACTGGAAGGGTCTGCGTGTCACCGTCCGCCTGACCATCCAGAACCGTCAGGCCGCCGTCTCGGTCGTTCCCTCCGCCTCTTCCCTGGTCATCAAGGCCCTGAAGGAGCCCCCTCGTGACCGCAAGAAGGAGAAGAACATCAAGCACAGCAAGTCTGTTGCCTTCGATGAGATCGTTGAGATTGCCCGCATCATGCGCAGCCGCTCCATGGCCAAGTCTCTTCAGGGTACCGTCCTTGAGATTCTGGGTACTGCTTTCTCCGTCGGCTGCCAGGTCGATGGCCGCAGCCCCAAGGATGTCTCTGACGATGTCAAGGCTGGCGAGATTGACGGTGAGTTGCTATTGTATTCACATCATCTGATGGATGATTTTGCTAACTTGTATATCAGTTCCCGAGGAGTAAATTATCCTCTAGGGCGGAAGGAGGTGGCTTTCTG
Source organism: Penicillium sp. G339 (assembly GCA_027569595.1). Lineage (NCBI taxonomy): Eukaryota > Fungi > Ascomycota > Eurotiomycetes > Eurotiales > Aspergillaceae > Penicillium > Penicillium sp. G339. The sequence continues at coordinate 1,367,754 of JAPDFJ010000003.1, read as the reverse complement.
CTTTTGTAACAGCACCAATGCCCGCCGAAATGCGGCGCTAGTTGCAGAATTTGAACTTTGCCTCAAAAACAAAAAGATATTTCATGAGTCATGACTTGATACCTTGTTTTCTGCGCTCTGATGCGAGTGTCCGAATGAAACATTGGATCACCCTCGCATTTTGTTTCCATTCCGTTCGTATAGGTCCCCATTTTCTCTCTCCCACGCTTTGCATGGTTTCTTCTCGCTTCCGTTCCCTTTGGCGACGAGGTCCCTGAAAGCTTAGACGCCCTGGCGCAACCCATCTTCCATTCTCAATACCTTGCAACACTCTGGCCCTTACCGTTCTTTCCCTGCGGGGTCTGGACAGTTTTACATTGTGGTATCCGGCTTATTTTAAGCAAGGGAGAGCAACCGATCCTTTACTCACCGCGGTAACCTTGGAGAACGCTTCTGCGGACTTCGTGGGTACAGTGGTCCATCAATTTGGGTCTACATCCTACCAAGAACTACCGTCGGGTATGATTTGGTCTTGTAGCTTGTAAGCTTCTCATCTCATTGTCTATCGATAGTTTTGAAATGAAAATACCTTTTTTCCACTCCCTACATTTCTATAAGTAGATTGTTGTTCCACTGCATCAGATGCGATAGATCAGATGAGATCGTAAGTACTAGTTGGGTCCTTGGTCGTTGTGGATTTTGATTAGTGGTACGTTTCAATCCCGGGAAGCAATTCGCTCCACTCGTGGCTTGCATATGATCGTCGTCGCCTCGTGACAAGGAATCCAACTTGAACTTGAACAAGAGAAGAACCGCTGCCCGCTTTTTCAATTTTCAATTCGACCCTGGTATAGATATGCAGTGTATTTTGTTTCTACACAATACGTTTCTACTATCTCACAAAAACTTCAACTCGATCGGCTGCGTACGTATACTCACTCTCCCGCGCACCGCCTACTAGGGTATATATATAGCTACTAGAATCCTGAAGGAGGATGGTCTCATTGCGCACTGGCATGATTCAAAACCCACTAAAATATGAATACGGCGAGGTCAAAGTTTCCGCCCCCTACTTAGATTGCCCCCAAGCAACATGAACGATCTCCCACGCAGGAAGCACCTTTCTAAATATAATTTATAGTGCGGTTGTACATATCGCCCCCAGCAACCCCACCGCCATATGGCGATGAGCTTGACCTGCGCCATCCTACATAAATACAGGAGCAGGGAATACCCCATGCCTGAAACTGCCCAAACAACGGAGAGTCCATCTACACCGCTCAGAATCCCTGCACTAGCAAACCATCTGGAGCAACGTGTCGCAGGTTGATGTGTTATGGTGATTGGGCGCTCAAGACACAGGATCCAGGATGTGTACGAGGGCTGTAAGGGCTACTTTTATATTTTAAACCTGGAGGAGCGCAAACACATTGAGACTACGAGTCATTACGATGTAGTTAAGAATCTCTGGCCCCAAAATGGATCCAGCTGTGATCAAGATATCACCAAGGGTGACCATCGCAACTCCACTTGACGATCCTTGCTGGTTGGCCGCCCCTGATAAGGTGCTGTTCGAGCACCTCCCCTCCACGCCTCCACTTGCACTCGGAGGAGGGTGGAGAATCGAGGAGCGGGAGTTACAGGACTGTCTCCATCGTGGGTGCACGGTTCGTCGCCCTTAGTGGGTAATCACTAAAACATCGCTGGGAGATGGAGATTACCATAGGTGGTCCTGGTATTGGGGGAGGTGGGGAATATCAAAGGTTGAAAAAATGAGCGGCGTTGGTGGGCATCTGGATTCTCGCGCTCCTTTTAAAACCGGTACCTGCCGGCTCATCTGGGACGAGGGCGTCCGTACCACCCGACCCGCATGCCAGACGAGCGTTGCGCAGAAGGATGGGAGGGTGAGTTTGCCGATCGCTGCGGCCTGTGGGTGATGAGTGGATAGGGGGATGTCCATCTATCATCTCCAGTGGTCAGTGGGAAGGGCCGTTGGTATGGAATATTCGATTATTCCTTGGTGCGACCGTATCCTCTTACTCTCAGCGGAGAGGCCAGATATAAGTTATGTAAGAGCTTTCGACACGGACGAACCGGCGGATCACCCATCGTTGTCCAACTTCGACACCGCGAAAACAAAACAAACCGAAAAAGAAGGCCAAGGGATAGGACCAAGATACCCCTGCCAGTAACCCCAGAATTGGACCCGGATAGGCAAAGATCGCAGGATGGATGAGGCGACCCAAGGCAAACAGGGGGCTGCCTGTCACTGGGACACGAAGCGATGGCAGATGGCGGCGTGTGGCTGCAGGAGGAGGCGCCTGCAGTTTTCATCTTTCCTTTTGCTGTTGGAGGGGTCGGAGCGAGTTGGCCAGGGTCTGTCTGATGGATACGGCGTAATCACCGGGCTTGGAAGGTGATTGATTCCCGCAAAGTACTGGTACAGTCCCTGGCATGTAGATCCGAGTTGTCCTGGAGGCAGGTGGTGGCGCGCCAGAAATAGAGTCTAGCCATGAGCATGGCATGGCATCACGAAGGTTCTGCCCAACTCCATAGTAATCTATGCAGCTCCACCGAGGGCAACATAGGACGAGAACGGGCTCGACTCGATCATCACGGCGGGGCGTCACCGATCCATGACTAGTCACCCGAATGGGACCAATGGCCCACTGACGTTGGCCGCTTGATGGGGACTCCAGCCCAGAGGAGGGTTCAGCCGTTGGATCAAGTGGAGTCGGTGGAGCAGGGAAGGAGGAGGAGGCACAGCGAAGGTATTCAAAGAGAAAGGGAGAGCTGAGGTGTGGAGGAGTGGAAGAGGGAAAGCTTCTTAGACCAGAGTAAAGGCAATGTACAAAGAAAGGAAAGAACGAGTGAGTTCTTTCCTCCCCAAAACAAAACACAACAAAAAGCGAAAAAAAAAAAAAGAGGGAAAGAACGAGAGAAATTGAAAAAAAAAGGAAAGCGCGACGATCCCGCCTTCCCCCACTCGGCTTGGCTGGAGAGAAAGAGAGTGTGTTGGTTGCTCTTGGTGTAATATGACTCTTTTTTCGCATTTCTACTTTCGCAACTCTCAACAACCCTTCATCCTTCTCATCTCCCACTCCCTCCTATCTTTCCTTCTCTTTCTCTTCCACTTCTCTCTCCTCCATCGCATCTCTCGATCTCCCACGACCTCATTCAGATCACAATTCTTGCCAAGATCGCCCGCATTTCATTGGCCCACCCGTCTCGGCCACCAGCAGATCGCGAGCTGGACTTGCCCCTTCTCCCTTGCATTCGGCTCTGAGGATCGATCTTTCCTTATAACAACCTGTCCTTAACCCTTATCGACCTTCAGTTATCGCGGGGATACGCTCATTTTCCACGGTCGATGACGATTCTAGGAGCCAGGTGCACACCTTGCTCCACTCTTCACTGCGCGGGCTTGGAAATCCCATGATGAGGTGTCGGAAACGCCTCAAGAAGGATGCTTGCTGAATACCCACGATCTCCAACTGACCGTGTGTTGATTTTCACCCTTCCTTTCTTGTCGCTGCCATCGGTCGCGCTCGAATAAGAGACCGACCGCGGTGGTCGAGGTGGTGAAGATGTTTCCGACCGTTGCGCAGTTCCCTTCGGTCCAACCACATCACCACCTTCACTATCCCGCCCATGATACCCTTCAACAACTGTACGACTTGAATGACCCGACTTTCCATGCTCAAAATGATCCTTCGACCCCTTTCCATGACTCATCATCCCGAACCCGAACGCGTCTTCAGTTACCGCACCCCGTGCAACGCCTCGACATCCGCGATGCCTCTGGGACGAGCTCAACTTCGAACTCTACGGGCGAACACACGCTGAGAAGGAAAACGCCCAACGGAACATTGGCCGCCGGCTACGATGGAACCCCTGGTGATACGACTATCCAACCCGCCACGAAACACATCCTGGTCTCCCCGATGGACTCGGGTCAGTTTCTTTCTCCGCAGGCGGGCCTACAGCCTGAGGCCTGGCAACCGGCTACTCTCGATCAGTCGTTTGCGATGCACATGAACTTCCCCCCGGTGTTCAAAAACGACGGCAATAACGCGATGGCTGCCGGGGAGGTGGTCCACGATGCGAATGGAACAAGCTGGGTTCGTCCTGTCAATTACCCGCCAGGAATTGATTCGGTGCTCAATCAAAGCCTCCCCTTGCAGGCATCTCAGCGATATATCTTGCATAATGGCGCCTACATCCCGACCGTCCTGCCCGCCACCCTACAGCAGTGTGTTGGACCGACCGTCTCAGCTGGCACCGGCCCATTTGGTCCATATTGGCCAGATGGTGTGTACATTCCCTATCGTCCTGCGGCTTTTCGAGATTCACGCTTCGGTTCTCCCACCCCAACGGGCTCTCCATTTTTCGACCCCAACCAACCTAAACAAACGACCTTCAACCCACCACCCATACCACTCGATACTCGCGCCGACTCGAGTTTCGCATGGGCCCAATCTGCGGCCGGTGTCCCCACTAATGACCATTTGATGAAGAATCATTTTCCCCCACGCCACTCTGATCAACTGCCTTACCATGCTCGTGTCAATAGACCAGCGTCGGGATATTCTCCAACCCCGCTCAATAACGAAACCATGGCCTGGAAAGGTCGAACTTCTTCACATAGTTTTCAGCCTCAGGGACCCCCGGCCACCCTCAATGTCGAGTTCAAAGAGAAGATTCTCTCGTGGGCACATAGAGTTTATGTTGACCTGCTTGCGACTATCCATCAAGCTCGTCGCAATAGTATTTCTAACGGCGGAGTCGATGGTCAGAACCAGCGCTTTTTGAAACCAAGCATCTACCCAAAACCGCCTCGCCAGCCAGGCCTAGATTTCTCGCAAAGCACAGTTCCTGAAATCACTCGTCATAACAGCTACCCATCTACTCAATATGACTTGGAACGACAAAAACTCGGTCTTTTGGCTAACCCGAGAATGGGCGACGCTACACCGGTGTCTATTGGCCACGGGAATATCCATGTTCGACGTCCATCACTGAATCAATTTTCCCAACATCGGAGTTCGGATGCGCAGATACGTGACACCGGACGTTTTCCAGGTGCAACCACAACCCCCCGGTTTCCCGGGACTGTTTTCAATGAGGGCTCACCTGTGGCCAACGCAGTGTCTGCACTCGAGATGCTGTCCCACCTGTGCATGGAAAGTCGCTGGGAATGGATTGACGGGATGCTTCTCGGTGGTTGTTTGGCATATGGCTTGGGCGATTATCACAAAGCCATGCGATGGTACTCGCGAATCATTGCACGCGACGCGACGTGAGTAACACTTTTCATCAATCTTTCGACATTCCGGTACTGACTTTCTGAATTTAGACACGTGGAAGCTATTTCCAATCTTGCCGCAACTCTATTGGCCCTGGACCGTCGAGAAGAGGCCATGCAAAATTGGCTTCGTGCCGTGAAACTCCGCCCAAGTTTCTTTGAAGCGGTCGAACATTTGATCGGCCTCCTATGCACAAGTCACCGTGGCAAGGAGGCTGTGAACATCATCGATTTTGTGCAGACGTCCTTACGTCACCCCAAGGACGGAGATTGCTTCAGAGCGGATGAGCACGCAAGCGAACCAGAAAGTGATGCTGAGAGTAACGTGTCCGATATGGGCATATATGAAAAGGCGTCTTTCGATTACGAGGATGACATGCGGCGAGTCCAGAACTTGAATCTAGGCTCGCCCAATGGCAGCTCTATCGGCTTCGCAACCAGTGGTTATGCTATTCCCGGATCGGACAATGGGAGAATGCTGGCTCTGGTTCATGCCAAGGGCAACATGCTGTATGCCCTCGGCGACAACAGTGGCGCAGCAGAGGCATTCGAGGACGCTGTCTTGATCGCTTCAGGACGAAGACGGCACGGGATCCAAAGTCTCATCAAGCAAATTTTTGCCGCCTTCACGCCTGGCCCTAGCAATGGTTACCATCAGCCGACGCCTAGTTCCAACGAAAGCGTGCTTCTGTACCCGGACAGAGCCCTGCAGACTTCGAAGCTTGTCTTTCAGTCGAGCGGGACACCTCCGGGTTTGAAATTTGTGACCGAGGGTATGTCCCGAAATGCGGCCCTCTCAACTACCAGTAATTCCCTCTTGTCTTTGGCGAAAATTTACCAGGATGGCATGTCCACCGTCTCTTCCGGGGCTCCGAGGTCCGTACCTGGAGTCCGGGACATTTTGGCACTCTATTATCTTTCTCTTTCCCTTCAACCGAGTCCCTCTACTGCCAACAATGTTGGTATTTTGCTGGCTGGAATCCAGAACAATCCTCCTGCGAAAGGACTTATTCGCTCAAACGGAGAAAGTCAGCATCCTGAAATCCCGGGTGTTCTTCCTGGAAGTGGCATTTCCCTGGCTTTGGCATATTACAATTACGGGTTGCATCTTGACTCCCGGCATGCTCATCTCTACACCAACCTTGGCAGCCTCCTCAAGGATATTGGCCAACTTCAGGCCGCTATCAAAATGTATGAGCAAGCGGTCCAGTGTGATGGCAACTTTGACATCGCACTCGCCAACCTGGCCAATGCTGTTAAAGACGCCGGTCGGGTCAACGACGCCATTTCGTATTATAAGCGCGCCGTCAATGTGAATCCCGAATTTGCGGAGGCTGTCTGCGGATTAGCAAATGCCCTCAACTCCGTGTGTAATTGGAATGGCCGCGGTGGCATTATCAATGGACATGGGTTCCGTGACCGTTGGCACGTGGATGAACGTGGGATGCTCCGTGACGCCCAAACAAATGATTCCGGTGTCGGCTGGATCAAGCGGGTTGTGGACATCGTCGATCGACAACTCAAGGAAGGGGAATATTGGGGCCGTGGCCTGTTGACTCAAAGCACAGCTGAACAGCTCGTTGCTCAACTGACACCCGTATTGAATTCCGGCCGCTTTGCCTCGAGCCGGCAATCCTCTCTCGCCAAGGTCCTCCAATCGTGGGCCGGCCAAAAATGGGAGGGGTCTCGAATCGTCCGGCTCGTCGAACGGGCTACACGATCAATAACATGGCAGTGGTATCAAGATCGCTACATCTATGGCAAGGACTACCCTGTCTCCAAGTACCGTCGACCTCAACTCCCGGCCGCACTCACCGCACCGAATGCGCCGACGGTTCTGCCTTTCCATACCTTCACTTGTCCCCTGTCTGCGAAGCAAATTCGCCAAATCTCGCAGCGGAATGGTCTCCGGATTTCATCCTCGACTCTAAGGCTGCCATGGCTCCCTAGCACGGTGTATCGGCCACCGTCACCACCCAAGCCTTATCTTCGAGTTGGCTATGTCTCCTCGGACTTTAACAATCACCCTTTGGCACATCTGATGCAATCGGTATTTGGATTGCACGACACGAACCGGGTCAAGGCATATTGTTATGCTACGACCACCAGCGACAAGTCCGTTCATCGCCAACAAATCGAGAAAGAGGCACCGGTATTCTACGACGCCAGTGGGTGGTCGGTGGATCGGCTCGTCCAGCAAATCGTCGATGATGGTATTCACATTCTCATCAACTTGAACGGTTATACCCGCGGAGCCCGCAATGAGGTCTTCGCCGCTCGACCCGCACCAATCCACATGTCCTTCATGGGCTTTGCCGGTACTCTCGGTGCAGAGTGGTGTGATTATATCCTCGCTGATCAGATCTCGATCCCTCCCGAGACACTTAGCCCCGGAAGGCGGATGACCCGTATTGAGGATCGGATACTTGAAAATGACAATGGCGAGGAGCTTGAAAACTGGGTCTATGGCGAGAAGATTGTATTTACCCGGGATACCTTTTTCTGCTGTGATCATCGACAAAGCGCTCCGGATGCGGGGGAACGATTGGTCTCGTGGGATGATGAGCAAATCCGTCGCTGGCGGATGCGGAAGGAACTATTTCCAAAGCTCAGCGATGACACGATCATCCTGGGTAACTTCAATCAACTATACAAGGTGGGTTTTGCGATTTCTCGTCATAGTATTTTCCATTCCTCGGCTGACTTATTCTCTAGATTGAACCAACTACATTCCGAACATGGCTGCGCATATTGGCGCGCATCCCTAATTCCGTGCTCTGGCTTTTACGATTCCCGGAATTGGGCGAACAGAATCTTCGAGAAACAGCAAAGGCGTGGGCCGGTGAGGAAACGGCGTCACGCATCATATTCACGGACGTTGCACCGAAAAACACGCATATTGCGCGGGCTAAGGTGCTAGATTTGTTCTTGGACACGCCTGAGTGCAACGCCCACACAACGGCCACTGATGTGCTATGGAGTGGAACTCCATTACTTACACTTCCGCGCTACAAGTATAAAATGTGCTCGCGCATGGCCAGCAGTATCTTGACCAGTGCTCTTCCGGATTCCGAGAACGGCAAACAAGCTCGCGAGGAGCTGATCGCCTCGTCGGACGATGACTATGAGGCCAAGGCAGTTCGACTCTGCTTGGACCTGCAATACTTGCCTGATGGCGAAGGCCGCGCCAGGGGACGCCTGGCGGACATGCGACAGATGCTGTTTCTACAACGATACAAGAACAAACTCTTCGACACGGCGCGTTGGGTCCGTGACCTGGAAGATGCCTACGAAGCGGTATGGGCGCAATGGGTAAATGGCGAAGAAGGCGATATCTGGTTATGATGTGCACAGCGAAATATACCCCTTGAGCGATTTTTTATTTTCTTTCATGGTTTGCATCTGGGATCCATCATTCATTTATCTTTTCTCATCTATGCAGGAATTTCACGGGTTTGATTTTGGGCTTCATGATCTGGAGTTGAACTTGATGTACATGTACGGGGACATGAGAAGTGCAGGAGTTTCTCGCTCAGATAGAAGTTTTTTTATCGAGCGGCTTTCGAGCCTAGAATACATTCGTTTCAGAACAGTTCAAAGTTTGCAATACATATCCATTTGAATGTAAATGAAGCCAGCTCTAAGTGAGTGCCTAAGGTACTACTACTAGTAACTTACCAGCTCCCAACTTGGAATTGGAATTGGAAATGTATCCACAGTGATGGAACGAGCACTGCCCTGCGCAAACCTCTGACTTTCCTGGCTTAACTCCATCCAGCTCTGAACTGGGCAGCTCGTAACCTTAACGTTCGTGGCAGCTGGTGGCAGCTGTGGCGAAGCTTCCAGCTCCAAAGCACCTGCTAACCACGGTTATAGCGAGCCTCAAATATCGAAAGATGTCATCGCCGGAAAGAAGTAACTGGATCTCGTCACCGTTCTCGTCACGGTCACCACTAGAACTGATAGAACGACATACTAGTCCAGACGGCGGACCAGGGCCAGTATGACCCAAAAACGAGGCAAGAGGAAAAGGGGAGAAGGAGTAGAATAGGGCTAGAAAGAGCACGATCGAAGCTCTCCCCATGTGGAAACCATGGAGCCTTCCTGTTCCAAGAAGATCAGGCTTCGTTTCAGGAGAGGCTCGAGCCAAAAGGAGCAGCAAACTGCGAGCGCCGATCGGCCATATGGGGCTCGTCGCCCTAACGCTTCATTCCGACCCGACAAACCCTAATTTTCCCAACCCTCAATTATTTCCTTCTCTTTACCCCCCTCTCTCTCTCTTATTCTTTTAGGCAACTGCTCTCTGTGTGTCGGGAAACCCGAAGGAATGACTAGTGCAGGTGTAGGGGTTAAGGCATAGAAGTCCAGTCCAGAACCTTTACAAATCTCAAGTCTCAGCCCGAATCGCATAGTTTCGAGCGAGAACCCACTTTTTGCCGCTACGGTGACTCTTTTTTTGCTTCTGCTTGTCGATCAAACTGAGCTTACTGAGTACCCACGGGAGGCGCATAACAAAGAATCCAAGTTGGCGGGTTGCAAGTCGTCAGCACGACCCGGAATCTCTGGCACAACACAACCCCTGTCCTAGAATTGGAAATCGGAATCCTGGACTAACCCATAGATACAACGTTCAGACCCATCAGCATCCCCTGTCAGTTTCAAAGCGACTAGGAAAGGTGGGGATAGTTCCCATCCTGGTAAATGCTGACACTCAAAATCGAGTTTCGAGTTTGGCATCCCCGACAGGCAGGTAGGTATATGCGCTAGGCTGCATGCGGGATAGCGTACAGATTCGACCGAGATCCTCCGTGAGCCAATCAGAGGAGAGATTCTGGATACTCTGGCTATAGTATAACAGTATACTGTATGGCCATATAATTGGCTTGATTTAAGTTGTATGTGATGTGGATAGTGGATATTTGAGATTGCTGGGATCGATTTGGTGATAATATGGGCCTGGATCTATCGAATAGACAGTTGCTGTCTACGTCTACAGCTGTTTACGTTTACAGCATCTGGAGTACGGTTAGCCCTAACTCGCACTGTGATCCGTCCGTCCGGAGTAGATCAAGGTTAGGATCGATAGTCGGCCACGATGATTTCATAGTGTGATTCAATCGCCTGGCACCCTAGAAAAAAAATAGAAAGCGTGAAAAGAACCATGGAGGCAATGGCCCCTCACGGCCTCAAAAATGGGGGCGCACACCTCAAGGTTGCCGAGTCGGGTGAGAAGCGGCGTCGATCGCAGGATCCGGTGGGTTGGCCCAACGGGTGAACCGTGTATTACCGTACGCAGTAACACAGATCAATATTTCAAGGATGCTGTAAACTGGGTTGTAAATGTACATGTACATTATTTGCTACATTGTAGTTATGTAGATGTGATCAACGAGATCCCCTGAGCCGAGTGTAGGCGTTCCATGGTTCCGGGCAACAGATAACGGTGATCCCATTTCCCAGTACCCTAACCCTCGAGTAATAATCATTTACTGTACTCCATAAATGTACATGTAAGTACGAAAGTGACGAATACCAGATCCCTTGGCACCGTTTGTCCGTCATCGCGCGCGCCGGTGCCGGGAGTTGGCCCTGGCAGCGAGGAACTAGTGGCCGCCATCAAACTCAGCTCCGCGTTCTTTCACCAGCCGCTCGGGCGCATTTCTGCATTTCCAGGACGCTGGTTTCTTTGTTCCAGTTTCCAGGGAATATCGGCTCTCTTCATGTTCCCCTATTCCCTGTTCTCTTGTTTCTTTTTCGGGTTTTATTTTCGAACTAGTTTCTTTTTCTTGTTTTTCTCTTTGGTTCCCATCCGTCCCACAGCGTCGGGTTATCTGATGGAGTAGTACATACATACCATAGGTAAGGTAATACCGCGGGGTGTGTACCGCCAGACGTAATTAATTACCGGAGAATTTGGCCATGCTCTAATTCCAAATCCTCGTTCGCTTGAATCCCATCTGCCTGGTACTATTGATTGCTGTGCCCCCGATGATCAGAAGAACCCCGTTAGACACGCTGATTCGATGCGGTCACGCCTCACCATCACAGTCTGTTTCCCCGTCCGGCGGAGCCGATGGCGGAATCGATGGCTGGCTGATGTGGTGGCGAACTGAAGGAGAAGAGAGATGGATGTGAATGTGAGAAAGTAAATGTCAATGTGAATGCGAAATTAATGTGGTGTAAGTCCATAGCCATAGAGATCGCAGAGATCGCAGATCGCCTGTTCTTGTCATGGCTCGTACGCCATCCAGCTCTCTCCCAACACACACACACACACACACACACACACACACAATCGCCTCGCCCGAGGCACTGTAGATACCCCGTACATCTGTAACCGACGCACAGCACGCGGGCAGATCGGATCGCAAGTAAACGACCAGCGTCACAGTGGATCTGACCCTCCCTTAACTCCCCCTGCACGGCACAGAGAGGAACGAAAGATTAAGGTGGAGCAGGCTCCCAGCCACACCACCAGACGACAAGGAGACGAGAACAAGATGACGAGACAAGCAAGACATCTTCGATGGTCCTCCTCCAGGACTGGACACACGAACGAGGTTGCACATCCCTCGCCGGGGCAGCCGGAAAACGAGTCCTGGCGTGCATGATGCACCAACACCACGATCCCACACAAATGATCATGATCTGGCCCCGCCGTTCATTCCATCACAAGTGACCAGTCCGATCGATGCATCCAGCGATTGGTTGTGGACTGGGGTGGGCGGGACGGTGGGCGAGGCGAGGCGCCACTCAGGTGCAGTGGACGTCACATCGCCCAGCGATCGCGGGCTGGTGGTTGGCGAGAAGGGCCGTTGGTCGTTGGGGATGCTGCAGGCGCGGACGAACCTGTCCGTTAGAGTTTGTGCTGGATTTTAGACTGTAAAATCTGAATCTGCCGTGTAGGTAGAGTGCATGTCGAGTCCACCCGTGTACAGTGCAAGTGCACCGTGACGACAATCGGACCCGCTGTGCTGTTTGAAAAAGGCGCCGTGCAGCGCCTTGGTGGGTCGTTCCCAACTGTGCGAGTGCAAGTGTTGCTCTCCCACCCCCTCATGGGCTCAGGGCTCATGGACTCATGGACACCCCTTGCAGCGTGGCCTCGTGAACGTTGTGAGTGGCGCATTCCTCAAACCGTGGAGCCTCGAGTACGCGGCGGTGATACAAGGGCCGCTATGTATGTATGTATGTCTGTGTGTATGTCTGTATGTCTGTATCTATGTATCTATGTATGTACACCCAGGGTGTGCTCAGATTCCATTCGATCTGAGGCACGGCCAAAAAGGCTAGCTGATGTACAACCTCGATGGGCGAGGGAGAGGGACACCTGGTCCTGGCTCATGCATGAGATGAACGTGTAGTACTGGGGGCGGGGGGAGAATTAGCTTGTAGTGGGTATGCTTGGGGTTACTCCGAGAAAATGTCTCATAAAGGGATTCATCAAATTGAAACAACTGTCGATTCCTGATAATAATGCGCTGGGGTATTATGCTAGTCATCCCAAAACCCGGGGAGATCAGTCTCCCCCTTTCTGCGAAAATAAACTCCAGATCTCATGAGATAGACAAAGAAAAGACATAAAAAAGTTCAAGTAACAGGATAAGCCCCAGTTATATTCCCACTAGACCGAAGGGGAAAAAAACACCCAGATTTTTGAAGATTCCGAACTGTGGTGATACACATTAAGAGTACAAAAGAGAGTGATGAGAAAAAAATGAAAAAAGAGCGTGGGCTGTTGGCACATGTACAAATTGCAGGATCCGGGAATCCGCGCGAAGGGGAATAGTAAAAGGGAAAAGTATAGAACAAGAAAAAGTAAAAATCAGATCAAAATGTCGTACAATCGTAATAAAGGAAGAGAGGATCTGCACTAGATGCCTCGAGTTTTCAAGGAGCTTCCCCAAAGTAAGGAAGTCCTCAGTTGAGGAGGTTGTTGACACCCATCCGTGTATCACGGGCGGGCTCCTCCGGCCTTGATTGCCATGACTGATGGATGGACTCTGTCGGCTGATGCCATGAAGCCAGGGTAGGCTGGTGCTCCATCCAGCGTCGTTTGGAGGCCAGATCAGAAAAGGACTCCAATGAGCGTGCGGGGTAACTCTGCGGCGAGTCATCGACCACATGAACTGAAGCTACGCTAGGACGACGAATGTCATACTGCGAGCGCAAGTCCACAGGCAAGGGAAGGAGCTGTGGTGAGGAGAGAGTGCGAGGAGACGAGGAGCAGACGGAGTTGTGGTCGGACACCATGGAGGGAGGCTCGGTGGAGGTTGCATTGGAGACCTCAGAGAAGGCGGGCGATGTCAAAGGAGTCTCAATAGGACGGTTGATAGAGGGAAGTGTATAGATGGGGGAGAGTTGACGAGCGGTGGAGGTGGACATAGACTCCCGGCGGGAGTGGGAGTGGGAGAAGGCCTCCTCACTGCTAGACTCGGAGTCGGCCCAAGGGCGGGTGCTGAAGCGTGGGCGAGACGGGCTGACCACGGAGGCACGAGTATAGGGAGCCTCAATGCGGCCGGGGAAGGTGCGCGAGATGGTTGGGGTTGAGAGACCGCGGCGCTTGCGGTTCATGCTACCATTCCACCAATTCTTGACGGCATTGTCACTGCGGTTGCCGAGGCGGCGGGCGATTTCAGCCCAGCGCTTGCCCATCTCGTTGACCATGCGTTCGATCATGAGGCCCTCATCGGCTGAGATAGGTTCCCGGTTCAAGGAAGGTTTGAGGTTCTGGTGGAAGCGTTCCCGACATTGCTTGGGCGAGCGGTAGTGCATGTGCTGCGAGATGCGGACCCAGTTGTTAGGGCCTTGTTCACGAACAAGTTGCAAAAGCAACTGATCTTCTTCTGGGACCCAAGGTCCACGACGGTGAGAGGGAGGCATGGCGGGATGGAGGGGGGAGTGTATGTGAGGTGAGGTGAGGTGAGGTGAAGGGAGATGCAGAGACAGGAACCGGCCACCAAGAGCAGGCCGGCGATAATTATATCTGCAACCCAGGGGGACGGGCCCAAGGAAAATGTCCAACTCCACTCGCACACGCTATGGGAAGAAGATCACGATCCAAGATCTCGGAGCTGACAGTTCGGAACAATACTGCGGGTCGTAATACCATACATACGGTACAGCACACAGCACGCAGCACGCAGCACACAATACAGTTACCACAGGTACGTACACAGTAAACAATTTTTAAACAGTACAGATTTATTCTATAATAATTACTGGTAAACACTGGCGCATTCAAAGAATACAATAGAATATGTCAAAAAATTGAGAATAATAAAATGGAGGAAAGAAATAAATAATAATAAAATAAAACCCTAAATAAATAAATATAATAATATTAAAATAATATAATATAATATAAAATCATATAATAAATACTAATTCGTCGACCCGAGAATCCGGGCTGAGGAATCCCGTAATGATCGGAGGGATCGACCCTGAGCCCCGTCGTTGGAATTCCAAATCATGGCCCGCGCTAAAGGGAAGCTATTTTTTAAAATCGTCCGAGCTCGAACAAAGGACTGTGCGGAATCTAGTTTGGTCGTGCAGAGTCCCAAAGCGCTGGTTCCAAGCTGGGGTAGGTGTGACAGGAGATTCTATTCTATGCTCCTAACCATAGTGTCTACATACATCAGTGTAAATATGAGATACGCGGGTTGGTCGCCATGTGACTATGTGACTACCATGGTTGACCACAGGAACCCCGTAGAGTTGGTTCCCTTGGAACTCACCTCCTCCACTTCCTCCTCCATCCCTCCACTTCCCCTGACGGACGACACACAGACAACGGTGCAGATGGAATCCCCCCAAACGGGCCAGGGGCAGATCTAGCTTCCGAACAACTGACAAGCGAGAGGCGCGGTTAGGGCCACGATTCCTCCCTGTCGTCAGCCAGCCATGCATGACACCCTGCTCGATCCTCTCCGATTCATGTGCAATCGACCATCCAACTTAGGTCATTGGTCCGATCGGCGGCTCCCTCGCCCTCCTAGAGAATCCACTCTGTGGGGCCCAAGTGGTGGAGCTTGGATCGTGTTGACAAATTCCCTACAGCCGTTTCCTGAAGAAGGAACAATTGGAATCAGACACAGCGCCAAAAAGGGGAAACCCTCCCCCCCCCAAAAAAGAGAGTTGTCGAGATCTGATGCCATCAACGGCGACTCCGTCTCCTCCTGCTGTCTCCAGCTGAGCCTCGTCCACCCCGAGCAAGTCCGAACGCTGATAGTGCCTGGAATGTGGATCGAGCGTTGCACGTCTCCTAGAGACTGCACACACCCCTTTCCCGTGGTGGTTCCGTCTGTGCCTTGCAGCAATCGAGCTGAGCAAGTACCTACTTTACTGTACATACATCGAGTGTCTACGACATACATACTGTACACTGTACATGTACTCACATACTTGAGTACAATGCCCATTACATCAACACACATTGATACAACACCCTTTGCAAACTGCGACGGCTGCACCCCTCCCTTCGTTTATGCAAGTATACACTCGTCGAATTCACATTGGGATTCTCCAAAGCAGGGGCCATCTGCCATCTGTCACTGTCACTAACATCATCACCGTCACCGCACTGGGCTTGCGGCGATCCTCGGCCCTGAGATGATGGCGTTCCATTCGTATGATGCACCCTCAACGAGTAGATCGGAGATCGTCCACTCGGCTGCATGCTGCGCGCAATGAGCTGTCGGAACTGGCCTCTGGTAACCAATCTATTTCCCGTCCTTCTTCCCACTATTTCCACCCTAACGCTTTGGGGTACCGGACTTTGGCGCTGACCCGATGAATTAATCGATCGGGGCTAAGAGGGATCGCCCTGTCTGTGGGATACCCGGTTTGGTCTCCTGCAGCTGGGTTTCCCCACCGGGTGGAAACCGTTGAACAAAAATGCCGTCGCAAGCCACACTTTTTTGCTTGTTTTACCATACACTCCGCTCGGGGGGTGCGTAACGAAGGTAAATAT
This sequence comes from Penicillium sp. G339, assembly GCA_027569595.1. Classification (NCBI taxonomy): domain Eukaryota; kingdom Fungi; phylum Ascomycota; class Eurotiomycetes; order Eurotiales; family Aspergillaceae; genus Penicillium; species Penicillium sp. G339. Next base: position 1,351,501 of record JAPDFJ010000003.1, on the reverse strand, counting down.
CGTTAGTGGGATACCAGTAGCGTTGTGGATGGCCCAGGTGGCCTCCTAGTGGAGTCTAACGAACCCCTTCTGCCGTCTTCGATTGGTCCCCCAGGTATTTGTCATTGTTGGGGGGCCCGTTCAGGCAGGGATGGGCCTGGCGGATATCGATAGGCCGGGGCAGTAATAATAATCATAGTGATAATAATATCAACAATACTTAATCTATTCCATACACCTGCCCCAGGCAAGTTGGTGCTAAGAATAAAATAGAGAACAGAGAAAGCTGAGGTGGAGTCGAGTCAGCTCTGTCTCAACACTAAACAGAAATCAACCCCCTATTCGAAGTGTGGAAACCACTATTGTTTGATGATTCAAGGAACTTTATATGGGTGGGAAAGAGAGAGACAATGCAAAACACTCCACGTCTGAGATAATGAAGTCATCTCATCCGGGAAAGCAAGTGCACAGAAGTGTGCAGGAAATTGCAGCCATGCAAGATCCCTCGACCTCGTGTGGACCGATCGAACTCCCACACGCCCGGGAAAAACAACTAGAGACCATTGTCGACAACAAAACCCGACCTCCTGGGATGCAACATCGACTAGGGTCTACCCGAGATGTGACCTGTCAGCCAGCATCCCCACCAATCAACGACACGGCAAGTATTTGAGATAAATCCCTGTCGCTCTGCAGGGATCACCGCTGATCGCGCCCGTGCACGTCACGACAGAATCCGAACCCCAAGAATGGGCGTAACGGGAGAGGGGGGTGGAGGGAGATGCAGAAAGAACGAGAAAGGGGTGCTACGGGAACTAGAGCGAGTCCGGAGAAATTAGCCGGTGTAGAATGCCCATTCAGATCGAACACAACGAAAGCACAAAGAAAAAGACGAGGGGAGAGAGAGGGCGTGTTCACGAAGAATAAGAACCACACCCCCAAAGAGTAAATAAAGGTGGATCGAACGGCCTCGCATCCGCCGCTGCTTCCTGACTGTCGGGCCTCCCATGCTGCGCGGTGAGGGACCGAGCGCGTCACGTGGATAGTGTGCCCTAGACTGGATGTGGTGCATGTGTAGGCTGTACCATCTTCAACAGAGCTGTAGCTAGGACCGGAACGGTGCATGGACTAGCACGCGGGCATGATCGCAGGTATGGCCATTTCAATATCAGGAGTAGTGACCAGGGTCCAAACGGAGCAAATGGTGCAGGAAGATGTTTTGAATTTGCCATCTCGGGGATCCTGGACACCTCTGAAGCCCTGTGATTGGTCAAGAACTCTCGGGCTTCAGACTCGGGGACCACTGTTATGGTGCCCGATCGGTGGGGAACCGTTTTGGCTTCGATCCTCAACGGGCGTGAAGAGCCAGGTGCTGCTACTGCTGCCGCTGGTGGCGGACAGGGGGCATGGATCCACCCGTTGGCGCCGTTTTTTTGTTAATTTTTTCTCCTCTTGGGCCGTCATCCTTCATCCTTCATGTATGTAGTGGCGCCTACTTACTTACATAGGGAGGTACATAAGTAGTATGTACCAGAATACGGACAGGGGTATGTGTACACATACACATACCCATACTCAATACACAACAGTACTCGTACTGACCAAGGTACAGTATGTACGAGAAACCCTTCCATGCTCTCCAGCCGATGGTGGAGTCTCTCTCGCCAGCAACACAAGCAACAGTTGGAATACTCACCAGTAGTTCGTCGGTTCTGGGCCTCGGCGATGGGAAACGGGCCAGCGCCCCGCCCACAAGCCGTCACCTTGGTGGACGGGGACCGCTGACTGGCCCCATCGCCGCCACGCTGGGATGGGTTTGACAGCAGTCTCACGAACCTGTTCGCTTGCGCCCGCGTCCCCGCCGTCGTCCCCTTTTGCCTGTCTACTCCATTCCAAAGGATTGGGGGGAGAAAAGAGGGGGGAGAGGGGTCGCAATCGCGGTCACCGACACGGGTTGAGCGGAAAAGATACCCAAATCTGACAAGCTTGACGGAGCTACTGTACATTCAAGAAGGAACAAAGAAAAAGAAAAATCTGACAGGCAACGCCAGAAGACTGGAAAGCGGACCGCCTCCACCCTCTCACTCGACCAGGTAGTCCTGGCTGCCCATCACTGGGGCATGGTGGGATCAACGGCTGCCCCCTTGGGCCCCTCAGCACCGCTGGGAGCCAACCACGTTGGCCATTCGCCGCCGGCCCAACCCTATCTACCCGGTCCAAACTCAATCGGAGACGTCGAACGAACTTCCCAGCGCAAAGGTACCCCATGACATCTAGCGCACGTCCTTTCCCGTCCCGGGCTTCTCTCTTCTTTCTCTAGGTTTCCGGCCCTTGTCCACCTCACTTTCAATAGTTTTGACTTTTGAGCGAACGATCACCGTTGAGAAAGTAACTTCGTCCCGGGTTGCTCCCCGTTTGGATCTTGTGGCCGCGCCACTGTTCTATTCTATTCCTTTTTGACTGTCCCTTGCCGCCCCTAGGTCTTGTCATACCGGGGCGAAAGGGGGGAAGCGGGACACAAAAAGGCGCCTCCCTCTACTGGCCTGGTGTTGTGGATGGTGGGCGAACAGGTGGGCTGGGTTAAGTGGAGCTGCGGAGTGTTACGGCAAATGTCATACCAGTTCCAGCCGGGCCTTTTTGACCCCTTTCCTTTTTCTTTCTATTTACCTCATTTGGATGATGATCAAGCACCGGAGTTTTCGATTCTTTCTACGATCGCCCCGCCGCGAGTAACATTTACGTATCGCATAACTATTGTCGAGCCGAGCAATGTGAAAATTCGATTGAAACTAGGGCTGTCGTCGAGTATCCTCTGGTCCCGTCTCAGGCGCACCGAGAGCCAAATTGGGGACCTGACCTCAGGGAGGGAAAGGTTTGCAGCACCATTCTGATTTGTAGACTAGTGGAAATGGCGTCAGTTATGGGCTACATTTATTTCTCCCGGTTGAGGTGGTTTCAGACTGCGACAAGGTACTTCCGTTGTGCTTCCGACTCGCCGATGACGGGAATTTCCAAGTCGGAGCTTTCCTGGTCTTGTGGATGGCACTCGATTTGCGTGTGTTATGAGCGGGCTGGGTAGACTCCATACTGGATCCTGCCATGATGCAATCATATCCATAGATCTGCCGAGGTCTGCCCGGCGTGTGCTAGTCCTCCGTTTGCCATTTGGGGTATAGTATACAGGTGATACGTGATGCCCTGATTAGGACTAGTGCGTGATGTACAAATCCCAGCAGGCATGTTCAGGCTAGAAGAAAGTGATATATTATTATAATATAATAAACAATATATAAAAGAGATTATCGTGTCAAATATTGGCGCTTTCTCAACCGGAGGAATAGTCTAGATCTTCCAAATTCTCAAAGCATAGCTACTAGCATGGATGTCTCGTGTTCCCGCTCCACCCGTGCAACGGGACGGGATATATATCTCACACAGACTCGGATGTCAAGTCTAGAGTACCGTTTCTAACTTCCTAAAAAAAATAAAGATACTGGAGAAAGCTGCCACGAAAGATAAACTCGGAACACCGCCAATCGTATGCCTCTGGCAGGGGCTCCATCAATTCAAAGCCGACCATCATCCATGACATACGCCCCCTGCAAGCCACACCAGTCAGATCGCTGCGCAGGCGAACACGGCCGGCGGCCGCTCTCCGCACGGAGAATGGCACGCTGTGGCAAAATGACACCGCACATGGTCAATTGCCATGAAGGATCGAACGATCACTGTACAGCAAGGGGAAATGGTCGTGCTCGTGGGGTGTCTTTCCGGGAACGGGAACGGACTGAGACAGAAACGAGGGCGTTGATGCAAGGGATAAATGCGAGAAGGTTGGGAGATCAGGAGATCAGGAGATCAGTGGATGCAAGGTTTGTACATCCTGTTTAGGTTTGACGGGGGCTTGCCATTATTGCTTTCTCTCTCTCTCTTTTTTCTTTTGCTCGTTGGGCCCAGGCCACGATTTCCTTCTATGTATTATTGAAGGTGTAGGTTTGAGCCTGTTACACACTGTCTGTCCCTGTCCCGTGAGGCCCTCCCTATTCTTGTTTCCTTGTTTTAAAGACTGGGCCAACTCAATTTGTCCAGCCAAAATTAAGATCCAGTTTCGTATGTAGGAGACCAGGGCTTCCGGCCTTGGACACAATGCGGTCATCTGTCCATGATAGCTACCGAGACCATGGTTCTTAGCACCATGTGGCCCGTACCAGGGAGTCTGCAGTACATATGCACAGCGCAAGAATGAGGACAACAAGTGATGGGACTCGGGAGCTGGCATGTTTCAAACAGTCCCCTCCTCGCTAAAAGCCCCACGGAGACCAGCGTCATTGATCTTTATGGTTGCCCGTGCACTGATTCCTCCAGAAAGAACCTACTGTCCGTTCTATGCATGACCGCTGGTCAGATCGTGTTTGTTGGCCGATCCCTCCCCGACCATCAAATTGATCTATCATTTCACACGCGGCGTAGATCAGCCAAGGAGAACTCTCCGTCTGGTGCGGCCGCGATGACCCCAACTCTGGAGGTGGCTAGTCCATGGCATGTCAGGAGGTGTCTCAGCTCGGGTGAGCTCTGATTTCATCGTTTGGAGGCGTGTCTCGCCTCCACAATATGGGGTAGGTTCGTGGTGAGGGTTTTTTATTATTCGATTAGAATTCCCCAAGGTGTGTTCGCGGTGTGTCTCGAAGCTGATGTTGGGGTTGATGCATAGAATGGCTGACAACCGGAGGTCTGTTCGCTGCATCTATTTGAACTTTGGTTCCCGACTAGTTGTATGTAATAGATTGCGTGCATCTGACAAGGTAATCTGAATTACAGCACATGTAAAAGCCTTCATACATACAGGGCGTAATCATGGCCCTTCTGATACGAGAGTCAGCAGCGAGCTGCCTACTGGCTGAGCTAGCTTAGTCTTCTCAGACACGGTAGAAGATAGGGATTGTCTCGATCGGGCATTCTACCTCGACCTCCCTGCCGCCTTCATACACACCGGGGATACCTTTCTGGGTGGCGCTCGTCTTGCCCCAGAGAGTCCAGTATGCGCCGACAGGAAGATAGACAGTGATCTTGCGTTGCCCGGGCTCCAGAACTGGTACCACTAGATACCGGGGCCCGAACATATACGCCGTCTCGACTTCCCATGCCCGCTGATCCTGTGGGAACTCGTAGAAGAGTGTCCGCATCACCGGCGTACCTTTCTCATGGGCCGCCTTCATCAACTCTCGAGTATAATCGCGCAGCTCTTCGCGAACCCCAATGAACTTCTTGCAGATCTCGTATATTTCATCACCATACGACCAAATCTCATTGTCTGCTCCACTGGCAGTTGGCTGTCCTTCTGGTTTTGGCTCACGATCCCCATGCAATCGCATCACAGGACAAAATGTACCCCACTGGAACCACCTAGTGAACAACTCACGGAATTCTGGGTCATCAGGGTTCCCACCATGAAACCCGCCGATGTCAGTGGTCCACCATGGAATACCTGCAAGTCCCATATTCAATCCTGCTGCCAGTTGATTCCGGAACGAACTCCACGAGGATGCAATGTCACCACTCCAGACCAGTGCGCCATAGCGCTGGCTCCCTGCCCAGGCGCATCGAAGCAAGTTAACGATGTCAGTCTGACCTTCTGATCTCATTCCTTCGTAGAACCCGCGAGCATACTCTTTTGGGTAGATATTGCCAATTTGCAGATTACTGCCAGCATGATAGCGGAAGATATCAAAGTCGTAGATAGAATATTCTGGTTCAGCCTCGTCAAGCCAGAATATCTTGATACCGTGCTTATAATAGTTATTCTTTGCCTTGTTCCAGACATATTGACGGGCCTCTGGATTTGTGGCATCGAAGTGGGTGATGTCGCCGTCACATTGCATCGCTATTCGTAGCCCACGGTCGTGTCGGATTAAGAGTCCGCGCTCTAGCATCTCGGGGTAGTTTTCAGATTTATTCTCGACTGTTGGCCAGACAGACACCATAAGCTCCACCTTAAGCTCTTTAAGCTCTTGAATCATCGCATCTATAAGAATGTGAGAGATGTCAGAGTTGATGATAGGAGAAGCCATTGATTTACCTGGGTCCGGCCAAAACTCCGGGTCAAAGCTCCATTCTCCTTGATGCTTCCAATGAAAGAAATCAATCACGATCAAGTCCAGGGGAACCTCACGGCGCCGGTATTCTCGAGCCACGTTCAGCAGTTGCTCCTGGTTCGAATAGCGTAGCTTGCATTGCCAGAAGCCCAGTCCATATTCGGGCATCATCGGTACATATCCGGTCACCTTTGCATAGTGTTCTTCAATTTCCGCCGGTGTATCACCAGCTACCACCCAATAATCGAGGGCCCGTGTCGAATATGCTTCAAAGCTTGTGACATTTGTTCCTAGCATTGCGCGGCCAATACCCGGGTTGTTCCAAAGAAAGCCGTATCCTCGAGATGAAACGGCGAATGGAACACTTGCTTGAGAGTTACGGTGTGCTAGTTCCAGGTCCGCACCCTTGAGATTCAAGTACGGCTGTTGATACTGTCCCATACCGAATATCTTCTCTCTTGGGTCCAAGGATTCGAACCGCATGGTCAGATGATAGTCGCCACCAAGGATGGGCCGCAGTTCTCGCGCTTCAATTTCAAGGGCGCTGCATTTAGGGTCGCGCGGGTCTCGTCTGTGACGTGCGTACTCTTCTAGAAGTTTGGTTCCCTTCGAGTCGTAAATGATGAGCTTGCCTCGTGGGGAGACCGTAGCTTTTATCTTGCCATTGGTTATGGTTGCATCCTCTCCATCTGGTATCTCTATGGTTATCGGTTGGGTTGGGGGCTTGGATGCAAGAGCCCAGTCTTCTGTCGGCATCGACGACAGCTTGGTCGCTCGCACGCGGAACGCATTTTCGCCCCAAGGTTCGACCCAGAGAAGGTGGTCGTCGAAACGAAAGATTAGTTTCTCGTCTTCGGAGTAAAGCATCTTGCTTTGATATCTCGATATGTTGGTTGAAAACGAGTATGTAAGGCTGTTGCGGGGGCGTGAGATGAAAAAGGAGTGAGTATAGTGTCGGGTAGTTAAAAGTGAAAGACTCAGGTATGACCAGAGACGTCAGCAGACTTAGTCTGATATGTAATGAGTAGATAATGAGCTGTATATCGCGCAAAGCTATATTGAATATCTGTTAGAGTCAAGTAGTTCAAAGACGTGAGGGGAACCTGAAGGCTAAACCAGCGGGGTCGGGGCTAAAAGTCCTTCCTAAACCAACACGGCCGAATTTCCGTCTTGGATTCGATTCTTTGGGATTTCTTGCATGCCGACGGGTATAAAGCTTCGAGTTGAACACCATCTGGTCCGAGATGATCGGCAACAACTACTAGTAGGGATAGATTGTATACTTCAAACGATGGCGTTGCTGCAGTCACAGCCACACCAGCCGGGCGATCGCCGCAGTACATATATAAACCCAACCCAGCGAGCTTCGATCTTGGCTCTTCGATGGAACGGCGAAATCTTTGGATTCTACATTTGTGGAAACCATCGTGTGCTACGGTCTTGATCAAAGGAACTTGGCGCCATCCAAGGCAACGGATCCACCATGCCGAGGCTTGAGATAGTCTCTCCATGACATGACCGGATAGTGGAAATTTGAATTTGGATTTCAGGCTATAAGGGACTCATTTTGAACACAGTTGCCTGCTGTCTCGCCCCCAACTTCGGCCACGGTTGCTGGCATTGCACTGGCGCTGGTACTGGCACTGGCCCCCAGGAAAGATGGGGCGGTGTCTTGCAGGATAAGCAGGTCGGGGAGCCTGATCCCATGAATAAATTGACTTGCGATTGAGGAAAGAGATCTCATTCAGGCCCCGAAACAAGCAGCAGCAGAAGAGGAAAAGAAGAACAAGAGAAGGAGAGAAGGACGTTGAACATTGAACGTTGACGATTCCCCCACACGCTAGTCCCGACCGGGCGGAACGCGGCTCTTCTCGTCTTTTCTGCCTCCCTCAGCGTTGGCTTCTTCCCCAGCCCCATTCAACCCCTTCCACTCATGCCCGACACATCTGCGAACGGTGACCGCCCTGCCGACGCATCCATGGATATTGACATGGACATTGACCTGGGCCCCGAGCCTGAACTCGAGCCCGAAGTTGAGCAGATCCAAGCTGTGAGTGCTCCCAGCCCCATTGCGCCTCTCATGCGCGAATTATACTGATGCACTTTCGCCTGTGCACAGGATTCAACGACACAAGGCGAGACCGTCGACCAGCTCGCCGAAGAAGCCGTCTACGAGAAAGTCCACGTGCGCGGCGTGGATGAATTGACCACCGATGATATCAAGCAATTCGCCAACAGCCACTTCGAGCAGGAAACGCCAGCTCGTATCGAATGGATCGACGATACATCCGCCAACATCATATACTCTTCCCCGGAGGTGGGAATCCAAGCACTCGCGGCTTTGACACAGGTCGGCGAGGAGGCTGATGGATCGGCCCTCCCACCTCTACGTCTCCGGTCGGCGAGGCTTCTACCATCCCACCCAGACTCCGTTCTCCAAGTACGATCGGCCGTGAAAACAGACCGCAAACAGGCACGTGCACACGAGAAGAGTCGTTTTTACCTCATGCACCCTGAGCACGATCCCCGCGAACGCCTGCGAGAAGAACTCTCAGATCGGAGACGCGGGGACGACGACGGTTACCGAAGACGGCGATTCGACGACCGAGAACTGCGCCGGCGCAAGGACCGTGACTACGATGACCGATTCAGTGCCAACATGTATGACGATCAACCAGAGAGATACTCCGACCCGGAACGCGACCGTGGTGACCGGAGACGACGCGGAGGGCGAGAATTGTTCCCGGATGATGAGCGCTCCTCTGGAAGACTTCGTAACCGCAGCGCCTCTCCAGGTCGCGACACCCTTGATGATACAGGCCGCGTCGACACTGGAAATGACCGCAGGCGGTTCCGTGATCGGTCTCCTCGTGGTAACAAAGGGCGAGAGCTCTTCCCATCGGACTCGGGGACCCGTGAACTATTCCCCAACAAGCTTTCCTCGAGCTATCTCAAGAAGGAGCAGCCCCCGAGCAAAGCGAGCAATCATCGCCGATCTGATGCTTTCGATGCCGCAGATGAGACACCGGATCTTCTCGGCCGACGAATTACCGTCCCACGCGAAGGGCCTGGCCGGAATCGAAATGTCGAGCTGTTCCCTGATACCATGAAGAATGAGGATCAAGGATTTGCCATGCGGGGTGGACAGAAGGGAATGTCGATCAAGGGTCGAGGCACATCGGTTCGCGAGTTATTCCCGGACAAGTATAGCAACAACAGCAATACTGGAAAGGAGCTGTTCTCTGAGCCCCTGGAGGGTCGTGGAGGCCGCCGGCGGAGAGCAGAGGATATGTTCAGCTGAAGTGAACTTTCCAAAGGTGGTGCTATTGGTTAATATTGAATGACTGAGTGTTATTATTATTCCATTTATTTCATCCGGGATTCATCGGCAGCATGGTTCGATATGGCGTTGCGTGGAAGGGTTTGGATAGAAATTGCATGTTGACGCATACTTTCCTCTGCACTCCCCTTTAAACCAAACATTTATGTATATGTCTTACTGTATATGTCTTGCGGTATAATATTTCCAAACAAGTGCAGAATCTGATTTCTTCTAAGCTTCGGAACCTTGGTGGGTGCGCCGTGATGTTCGGAGAAGAAGTTGGTCGCAGGCAAGTCGTGGGCCGCCGAATATCAGCCGGCGCCACCTTCAAATTGGACCCAACTTCGAAACTGCACAAGTGACAAGCCGCTACCCCGAGTGACCATGGCACCCACCACTCCCATAGAAGTGCTCACAAGTGCTCTAGTTGCTCGCTTCTTGCGAACAAATGACTACTCAGACACGCTCAAGGCATTTATTAATGAAGCCGACCTTGCTTCGGATGTGGGGCAGAGTTCGGGCGACGACACCAACAACTTGACCATTCAGGGCTTGCTGGAGGAGAAGAAGGCCTATGACTTCAGCGTAAACTTGGAGCGGCATGGAAAAGACAGCAAAGAGACTGCTCTATGGACCGAGCCAGGTAAGATAAAGGTTGTCACTTGCTTCGTGATCTGTACGAACAGACCGGAGCAGATATATGCCACGCAAACCATCCCATGGCATGTTCTCACGAACTGACTTGTTTCTAGCACCGAATAGACCAAACATCGTGTCAATACCGACATCATCAAATCTTCTTGCAGCTTCAGTTGAACCATGGCAGAAGCCTCGTGATGATGAGGCCGTAGTCGCATCTCCAGGGCCGTTCATCGTCTCTACGGGTGCCGATAGACAAGTGCATTTACTCGAGACTGGAGCTGGAAACGCCCAGTTTACTTCCTTCTCCGGCCTGTCGGACTCACCAGTGCTCTCGTACGTGTCGATCTTGGAGGGTCGCTATGTACTGATGACCAACATGTCGGGACACCTGCTTCTCCAGCAGGGGTCTCGCACGCTAGATAGCAGAAACGACCATGCCAAATATGCCGTCAAGGTCATTGCCCACAAAGATCGCAATGACCCAGGCATGTTCTGGGTTGCGACTGCTGGTTGGGACTCAAGTGTCGTCTTATATTGCATGCGCATCCCAGTCGAGATCGGTGAACATGCGCCTACACCAGCAATTGGGGATCCCGTTGCCCGTATCAAGACAACGACAAACCCGGAATCTTTACTCTTTGTGCCTCATGTTGATACAGATGAGTTGATTCTTCTCGTCTCCCGCCGCGACTCCTCCTATATCTATTACTACGAGGTTGAATCTGTGCCGAAGGATATAGGGAGCCGGAATGAAGCCAACACCATCCCAAGCCATTCCCTTCCCGAGTGTCGCCTCATTGGACGTCAGAATCTGGCTCCCCATTCCACCGCTTGGGTTGCTTTCTCTCCGGCGCATATGGCGCTAAGTCCGCACGACCCGGGTCTCCTCGCCGTTGCGACTTCGACACTACCACACTTGAAGGTGATTATCGTGCGCCTTCTATTCCCATCCACCGAAGCCAAGGATGAATTGAATGCACCAGCCTCGGATGTTGCAGTGACGCAAGCTTCTCAGGCCTTGGAGGCCCTGGCACTCCAGAACAAGGAAGATGCAGCTATTTTGGTCCAGGCCAACACCTTTGCACCGCAGACAGCATACTCGACTCCACAAGTTGCGTGGCGACCGGACGGGTCAGGAGTCTGGGTAAACGGCGACGATGGTGTGGTTCGTGGTATCGAAACGAAAACTGGGAAGGTCATTTCTCTGCTGAAGAATGGTCATGAACCCGGCTGTAAAGTGCGGTCTGTTTGGGCGGGATACGTTAAGGTGCCCCAGGAGGGCAAGGATCCAGTCCAAGAGGAATGGGTCATCAGTGGTGGATTCGATAAAAGGTTGATCGTTTGGCAAGTTTGACCTTTGCTGTACATATATTTGCTCACTACTGGGGAAAGTTCGCAACGGATCGACAAGATATAGTATGACATCACAGGAAATCCATGAAAACTTGATATTGACTCGAAATAACAAATCTACTGCTTACGAGGATGTAGCCGACCAAATCAAACACCAATTTGCCATGGAAAGGCAAAGAGGCGATTGGTAAAAAAGGGGGGCAGGGGATCTGCTCTTGGCACGTAATAAAAATCCTTCAGCAGGCGCGCATAGAAATAAGCACGTTGCTGTACACACATATGCCGTGATGAATGGAGAATGGGGAATGGGGGTTCGAGATCGAAGCTCGAGAGTGAGACGGAGTGATCTGCGAGACAGAAATAGTCCTGCACGCAGAAAGACGCAGAAGCAACTGGGGATTCCGCAAAATGAAGAGAAAAAGAGAGATGGAAGAAAATCCCGCTCTGGGATTGGCGTCGCTGTGCCTTTTCGAATTTAAGCCTGTTGGATTTCTGTTTATCAAACAACCCCGGACATGCCGCGCAAGGACTAAGCAGAAAACCAGGCCATATTCGACAGAGCGGACCGTTCGTTGGTCATCGCACGTTATTGTCCCCGTGTCCTTGCGCGCTCGCTTCTCAAGCCATTTCCATTTTTTCAACGTCGTCCAATTTATGCTTGCTCACGCTTGCCCTCCTTGCGCTCCTTCTGTTTCATTTGTTAGCGTTCGTTCCGCTTGTCATTCCGACAGCTTGGAAAATCCATGATGTAGGCTGTGCGGCATGTGGTTTAACGTACCAGGGCCTTGGCGGTGCCGTGCAGGGCGTGACGGTGGTTGCGACGGAACTTGGGGTCGACACCCTTCAGGGAAGGGTAACGGTTGGTCTTGGGCTTCTTGATACTGCATAGGAAATGAATATCAGCGACTGGGTCGGGGTATAATTTCGAAGCGAGGTATGAATTGTAGCATGGTGATAAGGAGTAGAATGTCGAAGGTATCGATCGGGTCGTCTTGAACAGATACTTCAAATTGACCCAATTTGCAACACCATATTCAAGTCCGACCAATCGATATCCATCCTTCAAAGGCAAAGTGATCGTAATAAATCGGAGACGAATCGTTTAAATGTTTCATGCCGAGGGGAATCGATGTGGGAGGGGATACGCACCCGTTACGGTGAGCCTTCTGGCTGTTGTGGTGCTGGGACGCGTTCTTGGACTCTGTGAGGCGCAAAATGTCAGCGATCAATTATTTCTTTTCATGGAGGGTCGAGAAGGCCCGCAAATGCTGGTGAAACGTACTGGCCATCTTGTCGGATGTTGTCGTTGATTGACGTGGACGGGATGGTGGGAGAAGAGGAGTGACCGGAGGTGACCCAAATGGAGGGTCGGCTAGGGCTTGTGCCGTTTGTGTGGGATCTCGCTTACCGCCGAGGTGCACGGACGCTTCACTATGGGCTGGACTCAGACGCTGCCCCGGGCTGATCAGGAGATTGCTATTAGAGATGATTTGAATAGAATCATCTGATGTCTTCGATGGCCAGAATTATCTCACTTAAAGCACTGAACCAACATCGATTGGGCTTCTGGTGAAGCACGAGGATTTTTCTCAACATCACGTGATGACCGGAGTTAGGTCCGCCACGTGACCTTGAACTATGGAGATGCATCATTGCCGATGCGACCTTCTTCTTGGCTATATATAGGCTGTGGACATAGTATCTTAATGACTCCAGAGACAATTGATCATATACAGTGGCTGATAATTAACTTTGATCCCCCCGAACATGCGATATCAGACTCCAATGCGGGCGGGAACCCGGAAGATACCGTCCGATGGTGTTCGAAGGTACTTGTGTACACGATTACACAGAACCCTAGCAAATACAAATTGAAAGATACATCCATACTCATAGGCCCCCTCTAAAGCAGTGACAAACCTACGAGAGCACGCAGCAATATAAACATGGAGAATTGACCATGTCGAACCGAATTTCACCAAGAGATTGAGGTTTCTCCCGATCGACTAGAAAGATGAGAAAGGGTGTAAACAAGTGAATGAGATGCTGGAAGCAAGCCACTGGGTAATTCCCATCATTTAATTTCCTTAATTCTGTGGTTAAGTAGAGTGGTTAGAATAGTCGATGTGGCCAGCAGCGCAAGTCCTAAGGTTGTTGATCCCGGGTGGTCTCACCACGTGACCCGGGCCGCTAGGGAACAACCGGCGCTCCGACTTCGACCTTTGCAACGCAGCCGCAACCTTCAAGAGGGATCTCTCCAGCCGTTCCATCCTCCCATCATTGCAAGATGAACTCCTTCCGTTTCGCTCGCTCTGCCCTTCGGGCCCGTCCCTCCATGTTCAGCGCTCCCATCCAGCGCCGTGGATACGCCGAGGCCGTTGCCGACAAGATCAAGCTGTCCCTGACCCTTCCTCACCAGGTACGTTGAATCTCCCCGGACTGACCTCCACCCGCAGACCTTTTGACTAACATTATATCTCCTTGACAGACCATCTACCGCTCGACCGGCGTGTGCGTTCTCTCTTCCTTTGCGCTCATCCCCGCCCCTCCCTGAATACTGACGAATCTTCGCGACCACAGGACCCAGGTCAACCTGCCCGCCGCCTCCGGTGAGATGGGTGTCCTCGCCAACCACGTCCCCTCCATCGAGCAGCTTAAGCCTGGTCTTGTTGAGATTATGGAGGAGGGTGGTGCCACCAAGCAGTACTTCCGTATGTCCAATCTTTGAACCCGGACCCGACTTGCCAAAGAAAGGGTCGGCCAGCGAAACGAATGAATTATCTAACAATAGACGCAGTCTCTGGTGGTTTCGCCGTCGTCCAGCCCGACTCCCAGCTGAGCATCAACGCCGTCGAGGGCTTCCCTCTGGAGGACTTCAGCGCCGATGTAGGTTGCCTCGATACTTCTGCGGCCACCGGAATGTTACTAATTACTGCTTCCTGTAGGCTATCCGCAATCAGATTGGTGAGGCTCAGAAGATTGCCAGCGGCAGCGGCAGCGAGCAGGATATCGCCGAGGCCAAGATTGAGCTTGAGGTATGAACAGCTTCCAATCCATCAGCGACCCATGAGCGCAGAACTAACACTAACTCACCAATCAACAGGTTCTCGAGACCCTGCAGGCCCTCGTCAAATAGATGTACATAACCACCGCGCACTTCCCAACCATTTGAACGTGTAGAATTACAGCAATTCGAAATCCTTTTTTAACAATTTTTTGTTGATTTGATCTTGCTTCTTCGTCGTTTTCTTTCCTTGTTTTTTGTGGTAGATGAGATGCGCTTTCCTCAGGTTCCCCCGGCGCGACCTTGATATCTCGTGACTCCTGTGACTTTCCAGCGGGAAAGTGCCTCAGTAGCTACTGGGGTACCTAACTGATAAGAAAACCCTTCTTACTCTTCAACTCTTCTCCTCTTTCCCTCTTTCCTTCGCATCACCATGCGATCAATGAGATATCCCCTCGGAAGCTTGGACACTCGCCTGACTGATTCTCTAATGGATAACGACATTCACTCCCCTTCTTTCGCCTCTCTGGTCGCTCTGGATGGTATGCAGCGTGGCAACCATGGGACGGAAGAGGACGATGTCAACTCCCGTGAGATATTTTCTGTTCGACGTCTCGCAAAGCAATATCCTCGACTCGAACTGGACGCTGCTCTGGACAAGCATCATACCCTGGACGGTTTCGCTGAGCCTCTGAACCCGCAGAACACCCCAGCTTCGCACACACACAGTGGCTGTGGCAGCCCACAAGACACCTGTCGCCGTATCCAGGCTGAGAGCTTACGGACTAGCTCTGCTCCTCAGGCATTGTACATTGACTGGCGCCCTCCTGGAAGTTCACTCAATCTGCTTGACACGGACGATCTACTCACCTCTCGACTACGACGCTGTTCTGCAGACGATGAACCGCGATCCCTTGCCCCGATTGCCCCAGTGAAGAAGTCCGGAAAAGCTGTGGATTCTCAGTCTACAAAGGCCATTGTTGACATCATCACATCCGCAAGAGGTGTTCGATTTACACCACCTCCAACCTCGCCCAGCCATTCGCCGCACTCGATTCAACGCCCTCTTCCTTCAGTTGAACGAAAGCAGGACTACATAGCCTCATTCCGACAGCAGAAGCAATTTGAAAAGTGGAGAGCGGTAGCTCGTGCTAAAACCCAACGAAGCTCTCCGTACCGCAGCCCCAAAAAGGTGGCCTGGCCAGCGTCAATTCATCTGAATCAGCAACCGGATATTTCCTTTTCGTCTTCTAAGATTCCTTTCATTCAGGACACTAACTCTTTCGGCAATGCTACCTCCCACGAGCGGACTGGAGGGTACAACCATCCAAATGAGACCACCCCCAGTGTAACATCCCGACCACAACTTTTCGACTTGGTCGCTGTCTCTTTCTCTCTGCACCGCATTCAGAACTCTGCTAAATACTCCGATTCAGGACTGCGAGCAATGAATATCCAGTTGTCATACTCACTTCGACCAATCGCGACCCTATTTCAGGACGAGGAAGCGCGGAATGTTGCGAGCTGTGCCACGATGAACGATCTGTTGCTGTACACTTTTTTCATTGTGCCTGTCTTTCTCCTGCGTTTCCCTCTCGCAGTCCTTCACTTTATCAATAGCTTCACCCATACCCGGCCAGGCCTGGCTGTACTTTTCGTTCTCCGGTTTTTCTGGTCTATCGCTGTTGAGTTCGTTACCCCAGTGCTAGCCAAGCTAGGCATGGACGTCATCTTGCTTCCAGACCCCGGCGTCCGATACTAATGGTTTGCTTTTCACATCCCGACTGACCCATCAATTTATGTTCCACACAAGCATCACGAAGGTCGATCCTAAACTTATACCAGCATATCACTTATGTTTCCCTATGTCCAATAGCATTCTCTTCCTCGGCAGCTCTTTTAACCCCCAAATTTCTCCCTCATGTTCACACTCTGGTCTACAGCATGGAGCATTGAATTGTACTCTCGTATTCATTACGTCTACAGAAGATAATATATACATTATATCTAATCATGTGCTTAATTGTAAACGTACTCCTCTCCTCATTTTACTAAGTAGCTAGAGGATGAAAAATATTTACATTGACTACTTCGATCTGTGTCCACAGATAGGCAATGCCGGGGAGAAGATGGAGTGAGTTATCTTGGATTGATCTCAGTATGGAGGTCTTAATCTCGATAGATTCGTACTGGTTAGGTAACCCTATTGACTGCCATGAAAGATGAAAGAAAGAGAAAGAAAAAAAACATCAAGATCTGGTATATTTGCATGAAGCGAAGAATAACTTAGCGACCTAGAGCCGACCAACAATCCAAGTGAGAAAGAGAAAGAGCACCATAAATTCGCTTGCCTCGTGAAAAAAAAGGAATCCTACCCAAACAAGTCATTTCCATCGCAACATATCCAGATTCAAAGAAAACATCAATCACATGTGGGGCCATTCATATCAACACGAGAGCTCGCGATAAAGCTCGTTTTATACAAGTCATGATGGTGAAATACAAAAAGAAAAGGGAGAAGGGAGAAGGGAGAAGGGAGAAGGAGGAGGGGGGGGGGGGGGGGGGGGGGGAAGAGGGAAGGGAAATGGAAGAGATTTTATTACTCAAATTCCACTCCATGCTGTTGCTGCCTCTCTTGTCGTGCCCGTGCTCGCTCTGCTCGTCGGCGCCGACGGTTATTAGCATATGACCCACTGGCCTCGGTACCGGTCCACGTAGGCGAAGTGACACTGCCCGGGCCATAGGGCATGCTAGAAGGCGCAGCTTGAGGAATTGGAGGAGGTGGCGGCATGTCGCTGATTTGCGAATGTGGAGGAGCGAAGGAAGGTATGCTTCCCGAAGGACCAGGAGCGGCAGCAGCTTGTTCACGCTGGATTTGCTCTGCTTGTTGCCGCTCCAGCTCTTCGACACGGCGCCAGCGATCATTCTCGCGTCCCTCGTCGCCAGAGACAGAGCTTGCACTGCCGTTGCGGCGTCGAGAGTTTCTGCGTTCTCGGCGTCTGGCTTCGCGACTGGCGGCAGCTTCTTGTTCTGTTAAACGGCGGAGTGTTACATGGCGTCCATCGCCGTGCATCTTGACCTTGACTGACACCGGTGGAGACTCGACATGATCATCACGATGCCTGCTATCGTCCCGGCGCCGGCTATCATCTCGATGCCGGCTGTCATCTCGGTGCCGGCTGCCGCTATTGCGACGATGGCTACCTGCACCCAGTGCTGCTGCCCCGGCAGCTCCAGCGGCTGCACCAGTAGCCCAGTCCTGGGCGTGATGGTCATGGTGCGAAGACAGGGGCGCCTCCGATACTAAATCCCCAGAGAAATGCTGATGTGCAGGTGGAATCGGGGGCATGTCGGAAGGAGCCGCGTGAACAGCACCTGATGCAACAGGTTCGGGGGAAAGAAGAGAGTCGCCGTGTGATGTCTGACGTGGTGGACGGGGGCCAAGATCAGTTGGTGTGAGATCACTGTCTGTATAAGAGCTGGGCCGGCGTCGCTGAGGATAGGGGCCTCCCTGCGACTGTGGGCGTCGTTTGCTGTTTGCTCTTTGTAAGCGCTCGTCTTCCTCATCCTGACGGCGAATTTCGTCCATTCGGCGTTTTTCTTCATCGTCCTTTTTCCCACGACTGAATAGTCTCTTCACAGCAGCAAAGGCACCAACGCCAAGAACCGCATCACGAACTCCATGTGAGGCCCGTCTTGGTGGCTCCGTGGAATAGGCACTATCGTAGTAGTACGAGGATCCAGGACTCTGAGTTCTGCTTGGAGGTCGGCTTGGGGGTCGATTGAGCGGCGTCGTATGAGCTGGCTCCGGCGGTCGTCCTTCCTCCAGTCGACTGAATGAGTCTTCGGTGTAACTGTCAGTGCGCGAATGGGCAGGTCTATACCGGCCTGCCTCGGAGTCCTCTTCACGCTTCTTTCGACGGTCCCACCAGCTTTTTGCAAGCATAGCACCACCAGCTAGGGCACCAATCTCTAGGATCTTCTTTCCCCAACCACCTCCGCCGCCATGATGGCGAGAGGATTCGTCAGAGTACTTCTCATCTGACAAGGAAGTGCGAGATTCTTCGTAGGCTTGGCTGGTGTTCCGGCTCCGCGGTCGTCGACGGAACATAGAGGCCAGTCCTAGACCCAACGCTCCTCCAGCCAGTGCTCCTCCGAGCCCGCTGTGGTGATTTTGCTCTTCCATAACCACGGATGGCCCATCGTATCGGCTGCCATGCTCACTGGGCAAGTGGTAGCCCTCATCATCGTAAAGATAAGATAGAACGAAATAGGTGACCAGAAGCGCAAATGTCGCAAGAGCGTACAAGATAAAAAGGAACTTGGGAGACCCGTACAGCGTTAAGCCTAGGGGAATTTGGATAATTCCTAGAATAGCCAAGGTTCGACCGAGCCAGCGGTGGATCTAAATACGATGTCAGTAGATGGGCTAAAATTGAAATTCTCCAAGAGCGAACACTTACCACTAGCTTCAGCGGGATACGATGCCGCTTTCTCTTACTCTCCAACTTATGTGTAAGCCAGCCCCAAAGGATCTGGAAGATGACCATGACATAGATTGCTAGGCCAATTCCGTGGTGTGGGTTGGTTAGGCTCCGCTCCGGCCCCACGGCAAACCAGCCGAGCACAAATACGACCGTTGTCAAGAACAGCGTCATAACTTGGCACCAGGCGTGTAGCTTGAAAGCCCAGTAAGGGTTCCATCGGGAGTAGTATCGGATGATTAAGGTTGAAATGGGAACGATGCCCAAGAAGACGATAGTAGCAATGACACCGTGGGCGATAATTATAGAATGATACCCAGCCATATCCTTGAAACGATTTCCCATGCCTAAGAAGAATTAATTAGGCTGAGATAGACTTGAGAGGGCATACCCATTTACTCACCATTGTATCGCATTGTCTCAAAGTTGACCCCCATCAAATTGGGCAACAAGAAAGTGTCGCGCTGCGAGTCCCAAGTGCCATCTCCAACGTGTAGTGTGTTCGACGAGTACGTACTGCTTCCAGCAGCCGTCAGCCCCGAGTCCGACATTATATCGGCTGTTCTCGAAGACTCGTGTGATTGAAAAGATCTGGAATGTCGGGATTACCGAAGGAGATCTTGCGAGATCTCCCGATCCGAGGAATGCACCATGCGACGGGAGCGAGTCGATTGGAATGTTGTATGACAGCTGTCCAGAGAAATAGCTAACTTCTTTGACCGCAGGCTGGATGAAAGGGGTGTGAAAAGCGAGGTATTGAATCGATATTCTAGCGGTCTATGCTAGCGGTGTAAGTAGGACTGTAGGAAAGTTTGAAAGGGCTGGAAGCACGTCGGAGGGGGATAGGAGAGAAGGAAGTCGTACAAGCTGGAGATATCCAAGGCGACCAGGGTGAGTGAAGATTGCAAAATTAGCCAACCGCAAGAGACTCGATGGAAAGCGAGCGAGAGTTGTACAAGATCAACACAGGCGGGCTGAGAGTGCGAGTGTCCTGTCAACTGTTTTCCATTTCCGGTTTAGCGTGCCAACGCATTCCCGGAGCAACGAGACCCTGACCGCCTTCTCCTTTCAGACTACACCTGATAAAAATCACATGACCTTCCTTATCAGCACGGGATCTGCCATTTCCAGGTGGAACCCGCGAGCTCGTCATTTCTCCTCCTCCTTGTGCATCATTATATTCCAAGAGTAACAGAGAGGAACCCCCTCGCGGACTGCTGTGCAGCAATGTCTACGTCTCAGTCGGAGGTCTTTGTGCGGGCTCTGTCGCGGTAAGTGACCCGCTATTAGGCAGAATATTGCAACGATCTGCAGTCTAAATGTTGAAGCTTGGGTACTGATAAGCCGCAATAGCCTCTTGGGATGGGCCTAGTACGTTTGCCAGATATAACCTCTGCTTGCATTTTATTCGACACACTGACATGGCCTGGACATAGCATGCTGAGCTGGTCGGCATCCTTTTATCCACAGCCGATCTATAACTTCCAGCGCAAATCCACGGCGGGCCTGGCAATCGATTTCCCCACGGTAAACTTCCTGGGGTTTGCATGCTACAGTATATACACGGGTGCCTTTCTATACTCGCCATTGATCCGCGATCAGTATGCAGCGCGGAATCCGGTCTCTCGCGAGCCGACAGTGCGGTTCAACGACTTCGCGTTTGCGGTGCATGCTACCGTCCTGAGCACTATCATCTACACCCAGTTTTTCCCGTTCATTTGGGGGTTTCATGTTTCTCGTTTCCAGAGGATAAGCAAGACGATGCTCGGGCTATTTTGGGGCTCTGTGCTGGCACCCGTGGTGCTTAGCTGGGTTGTGCTTTCACGCAGCCCGGACGGAGGGAATGACCCTTCAACATGGGCCTGGATTGATGTTGTAAGTGAAACGACCATAGCGACCTCCCTCACCCCTCAGGAGGCAGTTTCGATCAGGATGCTAATACAGGAATGCCGATCCGGGTCTTAGATCTATGCATTTTCGTATATCAAACTGGTCATAACAGTGGTCAAGTATGTACCACAGGCGTGGTTGAACTACAAGCGGCAGTCGACAGTGGGATGGAGCATCGCCCCGATGCTATTCGACTTGGCAGGTGGCATGCTTTCTTTGGCCCAGCTGGTACTGGACTCGAGTCTCCAAAGCGATTGGAGCGGGATCACGGGAAACCCGGTCAAGTTGTTGCTGAGCAATGTCACCATTTTCTTTGACCTGATTTTCATCGTCCAGCACTACATCTTGTACCGTGAGGTGGCCGGCCCCAAGGCGCAGTCGGATAATGATCCGACCACGCCTTTGTTGGGTGATGCCAGTGCTCGATCGCGTGGAGGGTGAGACAAGTGTTTAAGATCGAGCTATTAGCGATCCGATAGAGCAAGGGCCTACCATAGCTGGGGGCTAAATTCAAGACATAATGGGGAAAGCGGCACTATTTTTGTAGTGGATGAGAGCCGAACGTGGCATATAGAAGGACAGTGGGGGCGGGCGCCAAAGAAAGTATTGATAGTGCTTGGAATGAGACACGTTGTGATCGTGTTGGTCCAGTGACAGAAGTTACTGGATCCGTCACTAGATTTGTCACTGGCCATGGCTCAGCTACCCTAGATCATCCGTAGCTCGTAAACCGCAACCCCGAACCCCGACCCGACGGAGGCAAATACGCTCTCCCCGCTCAGCCCTATCGGTACGAACTAAGACAATGAGAGAGTGAGAGAAGTCACGGAAGTCGACGGGTGGCTGGACTTCGGCATTGCCATGCGTGGTGACGAGTCGGGCAGTAGTTGCGGAATTCCGCATGGCGTCAGCCCTAACTCCTCCCGCTGGGCACCGCTGAGGACACCGCTTCTCGCGTTTGAGAGAGGACAATAAGTTTGAAGCCTCCCGTCTGAAAGCTGCCCTGTGATTGGTTTACGAGAGCGCTAAATGCGAGCGGACCAACCAGGTATACGCGTTGAGCAGTGACAGGGATCCGGCCCCGGTGCTAATCGTCGGTGTCGGACAGTCGGGGATCAGCTGAATCTGAACGAACGCACCCCAGGCCGCATTCCAATCGTCTCTTGCTCGTCCGCTGCCATCCCTGCTTGTTTCAGGAAGGATCGTCAATGTAGCATGCTGTCTCGAACCCATCTTGTCCATCACGACGAGCCCCATTACTACCTTCTAGCATGGCCACAAACCGTGAATGCTACCCTTATGTCGCTGTTGCGTCTAGGCGCCCAGATCCAGACCGGCTGGTCCTGGAGCTGAAGGTCCTTGTCGAACCGTGGCAGATACTGCGGCAGATACCAGATTGGCATCACCAGCTGGGACACAGCTAGGATACAGCTAGGACAATGATGATCGTAAAAAGAGTGGATTTGGGGGCGGAATAGGCTCGACTCTAATCGGGACGTTGGAGGATGAGACAACCTTGAACCACCTCCTATCAAATGAAAGTCGAGAGTCGAGAGGCGTCTATACTGCCCCCATCACTAGTGTTCCCCACACCGGTCCCTACGAAAGTCATGCCAAAAGAAAAGGAAGGGCCCAGGGTTGTCCTTTGGTGGTGGCTTTGCACTTGCTCGGCAGTGGGACTATACTTCCCCTCCGCCAATCAGAACCGACCCGGCCTAGTCAGATCGGGATTTACGCTGCGAACCTCGTCAGTCCCAGCCAACCTGGCATTGCGCTTCTCTGCGATTCCCGCCCTTCGTAAAACCGGCCAATCACAGCCTCGCCCGACTTCCAAGGTTCTTTCTTCTTTCTTATTTTTTTATTGATTATTTTTTCGAGTCTTGTACTTTTTTAATTTTTACTTTTTTGGGTGGACTCCCCCTGCCGTTTCACAAGCGTTGATTCAGCCCTACTCAATCCAACACATTGGCTCTTACTCGAGCTGCCAAATGATGCATGGCCAACATGCCCCAGCCCTGACCCATGTCCATCTGATTCATGGTGATTCACGGGCCTGGTACCATGGGGCCGGTGTACTTCTCCCCGTCCTGCACCAAGACCCCCCTCCCCCCACCAACCGCTGATAAACGGCCGGGAACTGCATGTTTCTTTCTTTTCTCTTCTCTTTCCATCTTGTCCATATTTACGCGCAACTATACCATCTGAGTCAATCTTGTTGCAGATCTTCTTGTTTCTATTCCAGAGCGGAACGCCTGGATATGCTTTCTCAGCACTGCCTCCTCGGGATTCTTTATATACATACCAAGAGGTCCGCTATTATTCAGGTGGTCCCTGGATGCAAGCCACCTTTAAATTCAACTTTCGTCGCATGAAGCTTATAAATTCCACTCTCGTCATCCATCGCAATTGCCTTTCTCTCCCCTCAATCTATTTTGGTGGTTTCTCGCATTTGACCACTTGTCTCAACTTGAAGGCAGAGTGTGAATCTTCGGCATATGGCCCTCGGCTCTTCAAGTTCTCTTTTCGCCTGGAGAATTCTTTAAAATACCTCTCGAATCACCCGTGGAAAAAAGAAGAAGAAAAGTGCCTGCTATGAAAACACAATACTCCCCGTCCAACGCTCTGCTGGATTTTGACCGGGAGGTCCGCCCTCTGTCTGTATTCTCAGAAAAGATGCCTTTCCCCAACGAGTCGGGTTACTCACCCGGCATGTCCCCCAAGCGAAACGCCCATTGGGATACCAAGGATATGTGCGCCCCCGTCCCTGGCAGCTCTGGCAGCAGCTCGTTGGACCCCTCTATGGTCGGCCTGACAGGGATTCCTGTCAGCTCATCAAGCGGTCATCCCCATTCGACTTGCGTCAACCCACATACGGGCTATGCTCCCACCCACCCGGACTCTGTAACCTTCTTAGCCCCCGAAAATTATTTATCAGACCAGCGGGACCCTACAAATGACCCGATGGGATCTCTGTACAGCTGGTCTAGCACTTCTGCGGAAGAAGTAAAACCTTCGTCATCCGCCGACCCTACCGTCTGCTCGACTTCAACCTCGTCATTCATGCAGTCCTTTTATAGTTTCGGGCCCTCAACGCCCTCAGTGCAGCCAGACGTGCCAGACACAAATGGATATACTCCACAAGAGATCAATAAATGGTGTATGGAGAGTGATCCCACCGGCAGCTTTTATCAACCCACGACCCCGTACCCAGCCATCAGCCCACTTGCATTCCCACCATCAGAGATGCCAGCAAACGTCTACCCAACTCTAAACGAGAGTATGAGCACAGCTACTGAACAGTGGTTCCCCATGCCAGCATTCGCTGGCCCATCATCTCCTCACAGCGCAGCCATCCCCATCCCGGCCCAGAACAACAGTTTCCTCTCTCCATCCGCTACAGCCGTCTCTCACGACTCGTCCTCTGTCATCAGTACCTCTCCAGCCCCCACACTCTCCGACTTTGAATGCAAGTCCTCCTCGCCCCCATTCAATCCCGCCGATCTATCGCGGTATGGCATCCCCGCGGGCGAAGGAGTCTGGCGCTGCGCTCACCCGGGCTGTACATCGCAAGCATTATTCCGTCGAGGATGTGATCTGCGTAAACACTTCAACCGCCACCGCAAGCATCTCTTCTGTCGGCATGAGGGCTGTCCGCAGTCTAAGCAAGGCGGATTCTCAAGTAAGAAAGACCGTGCGCGCCATGAGGCGAAACATAATCCCGGCATTGTTTGTGAGTGGGATGGATGTGGACGCGTGTTTAGTCGGGTCGATAATATGAAGGATCATGTGCGGCGGATTCATCGACGAGGCGGAAGTCGTTGATCTCTGATATGATCTGAGATTGATGGATTGTCTTGATTTTTACGATGATATGATTAAAGATTTTACATGTCTTCCCCTCACGCCCCTCCCCGCCACCATTGCGTCTTTTCTTTTTCTTTTGAGTATTGTCATTCTGTCATTTTCGTTTTCCGGGAATGTATAACTACGGGTTGGATAGCAAGATATGGTGAACAGGCGAATATGGATTAGACTTCAGGATAGGCAAGCCCAAGTCCACCAAACAGGCGGGAATGGAAAATGGGTCACGCTCAATTGCTTCGACGTTCAAAATACATGGATTATACCTAACAATGAATACTAGTACATCAATGACCAATTATATAACAGGAAGAGTAACACTGTATAAGATTTGCTTGTATCTAGCATGAAACTACCATAGGTATGTATAGACACGAGTAAGCCTCATCAAGTAAGCCCCAGACTCATAGTCTGCTTCATCAAAATATCATCCCCTCTCCCCACATTTATTCAGAATACCGACCTGTCAGTTCCTGTATGTACTCCTAGTCAAAACTCTCAGATCTAAGGCTGATTTGTATAATGTAACAAGCAACGGGACACCGCCTACCTCTATTTTTAAAAGTGAGCCATGACTCTCCGCGGTGCGGAATTCCGGAGCAGAATTGTCCAAATCTACTGGACAAAGTGTCAACATTACAAGAAACAAGGCGAACTTAAAATTCCAACCCCCAATCCATCCAGAAACCAATTAAGCAGTACATAGGACCGTAACTAGGTGGGTAGTCAGCAGGGAGTCTCACGACTTCTAGGTAATTGGGTCAAAATACGACAACTCCTCACACTAAAGCTGATTGGGAGCCAACGAAATCCCTCCTGCCATCGATGATCTGCACCGAGCCTGACGTGGATGTTTCGTAGTGCAGTACCCGATCAAGCAGAGAAGAGAAGTCGGTATGCAGCTGGCTGCGCCTCTTTTGTTACCACGCCGGGTTTAGTGCAAAACCCACATGGCCTACTTATTTGGGGGCGATTTCGACCAGGCTAATGTCAGCTAAGCTCTCCTCGAGAGGTCTGACGAAATGTATGCCCGGTTTGGCTGGTCCCTCACCTCCCTGCAGGTCAGGCCTCTTTACAGAGTAGACTTAGGGTATTTCCTCATCAGGTATGAGGGGGGTATGAGAGTTGAGGGCTAATTTGAGAGCTTCCTTGATCGATGTCCACACTGCACCTTCTGCACCTCCTGCACCTCCTGAAGTATTATCTACCTTCCCGAGTTGGTATTGGTAAGGGATGAGATGGTTTCCCGGTTGATGGTAGAGAATTCTCCGCTTTGAAGCACTTCGGACCTCTAAACTCTCTTAGGGATAGTCGGGTGGATGTTCAGAGTGGATCACTAGGCCTGAACAACTTTATCTGTGGGGGCGACGAAGGCTGATTTTTGGGCCACGGGACCCTAACATCAGATCGCGATACTCTTCTCCGTACCTTGTTTTGTGTATCCCGTCATCAGTAAAGTCAATAGCCCTCATTCGGGACCCTTACAAGCTCAGGCTTTGGGCTGGTCCTAGCACGGTCTGCTGTGTCTGTGTCTGTGTCTGTCTATGTGTGAAACACGTCACTCTCTGCTAATGCGCCTTTCTTTTGCTCCTCTCGTCTCCTCTCCTCTCCTCTCGTCCTTTCTCTCTCTCTCTCTCCATTGTGTCGCTCCCGGATTGGATGTAAAAACAAAGGTTTCATATTGGGGCTCTGCGGGCTCGGGGGCCACATGGCATCCTACAATGTGGCATTTGGCATTGATCGCTGACCAGGATCAAGTATCTTAGTCATTGTTTCAATCGTTGCCTGCATTCTCCAGGCCAGTTGTGGGACGTTTCTTACTTTGTGCTACCTCAGTTAGAAGCAATTATATGTGGGACTCGGAGAGGCTGGGATGTACCTGGGTTCAAGTTGGCCTTCAAGGTTGGAGGTGGAATGAAGTTTAAGTTTACACATTGGTATAGTGGCTGTGTACAGTGGAGATTACTATTTTAATCATTGTGTTCGCTCGACGAAAGGTTATGTATGGCGAGACCGAATGCTGAATGTACATATATCGTGGGGTCGGTCGATTCAGCCTTGTCAGTGTGAGGTGTACGTTTACCGTGAACTTGACAATCCTATCGATATCTGAACAATTTGCCACCGCACCCTGGCATAGACCTCTTCAAGTTCTGCCCCGTCTTTCAATTGAACAGAAATACTCACTCTACCATCAGAGAGGCATCAGAGAGGAAGTGAGAGAAGTGTCTAGAGAAAGGTCTAGCGAAGGACGGAATGTAGTAAGCATCCGTAATCAAAACTCCTTGTTGGTGCTAGCCACACTCGAACAGTCCGTATAATCCAAATACAAGAGACTTCAACACCAGACCCTCGGAATCAAACAAACAATAAAAGAACAAACGAATGGACCATTTTAGAGAAGAACGCTGTAGGAAGAATAATCAACAAAACGAATGGCCCGTGTATCATCATGCTTCTAACAGAGTAACATGTGGTATGGTATCATCGAAGTAACAGAGCTGGAAACAAAGCTGAAAGAAAGGTATCACAGATGGAAATTCGTCACGCGTAACTTAGGGGGAGAAAATGTCGTATGCTGGTGGGAGCTAGCACCATAACTGTAGCATGGAAGGGGAAGAGAAGACAGAACTAGTGTTGACGGACTATCCTGAATTCATTCTCCGCCGGCGTCCTCGTGTGCTGCCTATCGGGCGCTGCGCGAGGACTTGCCGAAGTATAGGGTCGTCTTTATTCTTATCGACGTGGTGAACACGGACATGTCTAGATGTGTATCAGCGATTGGCTCGGTGTTCACTGTCGTACGCGACACGAAACTGACCGTTGAAGATTGTCTGGACGGGGATATTTGTGTTGCTGGTCGGGACAGAAAGGACACACGTAGCCTGGGGAGTTATGCACCAGACCATGTCGCATCATTTCATTCTTACGCTTGAAGCCCTTCCCACCCAGACCACGCGGGCAGCCATCTACAGGACAGAAATGTGGCCGGTCTTGCGAGTGGACATTGGCATGGGAGCTGAGGAGATGAATTGTTAAGATATGGATCTCCTTCCCCCTCTGAGCGCGATGACTTACTTGAGGAGATATTGTGTCTGGAACGGTGCTGCGGTGCATCCAGGATGCGTGCACCTGTAGCTACCTGGCGCTGCGAGCCCATTGGGCTGCTGCACGCCATTGAACGCATCTCGCTCGCCAGCTGGGGGAGTCGGAGCAACCTGTTCTGTCGGCGTCGGGTAGCTAGTCGCCGGACTCTTGGTGGTCATGGGAGACATGTCGTAGGGGGTGGGTGCATTATGCGGGGTCTCCGCAGGCTGCGGCGGCGGCGGCGGTGGTGGAGGTGCCGGAGGTGCTGGTGGTCGCCAATATGACTGTGACGGGGAGGGATTATTTGATGCCTCCTTGGCACTCACCGGAGAAAAGTGTGAGAATGGACTGGGGGGTATCTGCTGAGGGAAGAACTGTCTTGGTAACCGATCATGAGGTGAATCGGCTTGCGACGAGGTGGATGGCGGGTAGGAGTAAGGCGAGATTCCATTGAGTCGCGAGGGAGGAAAATCGCTGGGGGAGAGTCCGCTAAGAGCCGAATGGATAGATGGGAGAACTTGGGTATTGCCATTGCCATTGCCATTGCCATTGCCATTGACGCCGCTGTTGTCTGGAGATGTTGCAGTGCAGGAAGACGGAGGCGAGAGGGACTGTAAAGACGGTAGAGAAGGTAGAGAGATGCGGTGATTCAAATCGGGTGATTGTTTGATGTCTTTAAGGAGAGGCGGAGGCTGGTCAATCGAGAGTCTTCGGTCTGGATGCGTGAGGGTGGTAATGCTCGGCCGGTGCGGGCGTTGTAACGGAGACTTGAAGTCGAGAGGGCGGGAAGTGGTGATATCCCCGGACGGGGCCAGCCGGGGTAGCGGGTTGGGGAGATTGTTCCGAGGAGACAGTGAAGGCTCGTGGTCTTTTACAGGCGAGTCTCGATCTCCTGGGTTTGTTCCTTCCTCCTGAGGATGCGCGGGTGCAGCGGCGATGGGCTTTGGCGGTTCCTTCGGTGGGTCAAGGGGCAACGACTTCTTCAAACCTCCCAGCCCATCCAATACCGGCGGCTTCTTCTCGACCGGACTCCGATCCTGCCTGAACGAGTCTGTCAAGGAGTCGTCGCGCTCAAAGGCCGCGATATCGGGACGGTCTGGGGCTAAGAAGTTGATCAGCACCGAGTCGCCATAACGGGTTTGAGTCTTGGTTTCCGGCAGGTGGTGCGGCTTACGGGAACGGTCCGGTGTTCCCTTGTCGCCTTTCTCGGTGGCATCGCCGTCCGACGGAGGGGCGAACGGCGGCCGGGCGTTGTCCAATTCATACTTGGGGCGGGCCGCTACCGGCGGAGGCGACCGGTTCATGGCATCGTCCGAATCGTAGAGGTCGGTCATGAAGGCAGGCCGGGCGCATACGGCGCCGAACGGAGAAGGGAGGTGTTATTGGCACGGATAGAGTTGGACTCAAAACTCGATCGCACCGCATAGCACGATGTCGGATGGAAGGTTGGTGTTGTTGCAGTCACGGTGGAAGGATAGGGGGCTATACAGTGGAGGTTAGCACTAAAGCTGTGAATAGCATGTCACTGCGCTGCATCTCTGCCATTCCAGTGGGGGTGTAGATGCAGCAGATGCAGCCGAGTGAGGTTGAAGGAGGGTTAATTTGGCAGAAGGGGAACGGGGAAGCGGCTGGGACTAAAGACAGCTAGGAGACGCTAACGTACCGGGGCACCAAGCCAGAGCCAGAATAGTAGAACAGCAGAATAATAGAACAATAAAGTGGAATGAGGCTCAACAGCGGACGAGCAACGCCATGCCCTCGAATGATATCACGTCGAGGGGAGGGAGGAGGTCGCAGTCGCAAGGAGGGGAAGTCTGAGCTAAGCGCGGTTGGGGAGCGGAGAGGAGAGGGAGGAAAGCAGAACCGAAGACAAGAGCAGAGCAGACCGAGAGGAGACCGAGAGACTGAATGGACAGGCGAATGGCATGAAAGAGAAAAGAAAAAGAAAAGAAGAAAAGAAGAAAAAAGGAAGGCAACGGGAATGAGGCTCTGGGTAAGGTGGGCCTGATCCGAGGCTCCCAAAGCGTGCGAATTCCCCGCAACCTTCCAGCAGCGCCGTATACAGTTCAAATCTTGTGTCTGCCAGTCTGCCAGTCTGTCTGCTCACACACTGTTGAGGATCTCCTCACACACTCGGAGGATTTGGCGGTCGCACAGTCCAGCAACATCAGGCTCCACCGTTAATATTTCACTTTCACTCCGGAGTCATTAACCGGGGGAGGGCAGGCCCACCCCGCTCCACGGGGCTTAAACCCGGGAAGGGAAGCTGCACGACTCGCTCCACCAGGTGGATTGCTTGCCCCGTGGCCACTGGCATGCTCAACATCCTGGACCAATGCTCGCCTAGTCTCGTTGTGGGATTGACAACGCAACCCGTTTCAGGAGCAGAGCAGATACAAGCAGAGAAGAGCAGAACAGAACAGAGCAAAACAGAGTAGAGCAGAGCAGAGAAGAGTAGAGTATAGAGTGTAGAGTATAGAGTGTAGAGTATAGAGTGTAGAGTATAGAGTATAGAGTATAGAGTATAGAGTATAGAGTATAGAGTAGACAGTGCCTCAACCAACACTGACCACTCCCACCACCCCTGGATCGATTCTGATTCATTTCTTCACGCTCAGCCTCACTAGACGTGGTTGAGCCGCAGGACAGCCTCATTCCCCGCTGGCCCAGCCAATAACAACCCGCGGCTCCCCCTGGCAAAAAGCAAAGGTGCAGGAATTCTCTTGGCTCCCCCTCTTCTTCCCATTTCCCTCTTTTGCCCGGGCACATCACGTTGGCCAGACTAGCACTAGCACTTGTCTGAACATATCACTCAAGGACACTGCTGCATGGTGGCGCCGCATTGACGTGGTGTTGTGGGTGCAGTAATACGGGTGTGGAAGACGTGGACCGAATAGGGCCAAGTGCTGACACCCACACTAGTGAATCCTACCGAACAAGACGGTGTGCATCTACCCTCAGAAAATGGATCCATACGTACGTATTTTAATTAGTGCATTGTGGATTGCGGTCTTGTCATTGTGGATCCGACGAGGCCGAGGTCGAGTCGAACTATCTACAAGCGCAGCTGGTCTGGTCTGGTCTGGGCTGGGTTGGTCCACCACCTTGGGCAGACCCTCTCGGGATGCAGTGCGAATGTGAGCATCTATCAGGTTACTTTACAACTTCCCCTTAGCCTGCACCTGTTGCACCCGATCCCAGGCCCCCAAAGCAAACGGCTTGGCCCGCTTGCCGTAGTCACTGGCCCGCTCACTGCTAGCCTGGCGCGCTGCAAACCGGGCCGCAATGCCCTGCATGATGACGGAGCCTCGAAAAGCAAAAAAGGCGTCTCCCCAAAGACTGTCCGCCGCAGGATCGTAACCCGACACCTCATGATACCAACCCATGCACTCTTCGCGCGACGGCAGTCCCGGCGTCCGACCGGGCTGGAACGACTCTGTCGACGAATCTGCCCCCTCGAGAATATACGGACTGGTAACGTTGCAGAAATCAGACAGCGGGTGCCCGATCGTCGCCATCTCCCAGTCCAAAATCCCAATCACCCGTGCCTCTGTCTTGTGGAAGATCAGATTGTCGATCTTGTAGTCCCCGTGCACTAGGGTCCCCCGATCGCGCGGTTGGGACGCCTTTTGCGAAAAGAATCGCACCATGTCTTCGAAGTGTGGTAGTTCGCCTACTGGCTCTTTGCTATCCACGTCGACCACCTGTGCCTGCGCCCGCGATATCGTCGTGAATGTCGCGATTTGTCGGTCGTAGAACCCCGTCGGCTTGCCAAATCTCTCGAGGCCAACCTCCTTGGGTACGACCCTGTGGAACTTGGCCAGCGTTTGAATGGCAGATTTCCATCTAAATATCCCTGGTGAGCATATCTTTCTTGGCGTCAGTACGGTTGACTATACGTACAGTGCTTTGCGCTCCTCGCCACTGACTCCCGGCATCGCCGGGTCGGTAAAGTGTCGGCCGTCGAGGAACGACATGATGTAGAAGGGGGTACCAATAACAGCATCATCTTCGCAGAGGCAGAGAGCATCCGGAACGGGTACATCGGTGTCGCCCAAACTCCGAATAATCTTGTACTCGCGTTCCACTTTGTGTGCTGTCTTGGAGAGCAGCTTACCCGGGGGCTTCTTGCGTAGAACGAACTTCTTGCCGTCGGCGGTCGTCAGCTGGTAGGTCGGGTTGGATTGGCCGAATCCAAACTATAGCGGTATTAGTATCGTATATGCATGGCTGCGATCGATCGGCTTAGCCACATACCTGCTTCACGTCTAATGGGGTCTTGAGTGCTGGCACGTTCTGGTCAATGTACCGCTCCAGCGAGGGAATGTCGATGGGCTGCCGCACGGCTCCCGCCATGATGAAGAATCAGATAATGAAGGAGAGGGGAAACAAGGTAAAAGCACAGGGTAAAGGAACGATCAGAGACGGTTCATGCCGTGGATATATACAGATCGCAGGTTTGAAGCAGCCATTGGTACAGCCGGGGAACCTCGGTCCAGCTGCCTCGGCCTGGAAGCGGGGACCCGCTTGCAAACAGAGCAAACACCGACGTATCACAAAACCAGTGGAGTCAGACAGCGCTGGGAATGACTAGGAAGATGAAGAATAGTGATTATCTTTGAAAAGGACGATGCTTGTGAAATCCCCATAGTTCTTGAATGTCAGAGTGAGTCGTCGCCTTGCCATCATGAGTCTACCGACAATTTGGGGGCAAAGGATACATCAGTTGATACAGCCATGTAAATATACCATCTAAGTGTAAACATAGGGATGTAGAGTTTGGAGATATTGGACTGGATAAGCACTTTATTTCCTTAGTTTTGAGGTTTGTGGTATACCGAGGTATTGTCCATATGAAAAGTAACGTGGGGGACAGGTACCGCTGCAGGAGTCCACGACCGG
The DNA here is from genome assembly GCA_027569595.1 of Penicillium sp. G339. Taxonomy (NCBI): domain Eukaryota; kingdom Fungi; phylum Ascomycota; class Eurotiomycetes; order Eurotiales; family Aspergillaceae; genus Penicillium; species Penicillium sp. G339. The sequence continues at coordinate 1,318,885 of JAPDFJ010000003.1, read as the reverse complement.
GTCTATATAGATCAAAGAGAAAACGAAAGCTAGCTGCTGCGTCAGCGTCGACTACCACTAACTAACGCCCAGGCCAATTCACTTGAGTCAATTGATTACTCTAGATACTTAGGGTGCTATATACCTATAGTTGTATCTGCATTGCCAATCCTTATGGTAGACTACTGCACGAGTGGAGGCGCGTCCCGGCGGTGAACGCGTCCCAACCGCGCAAGGGACGGAGCGAGTCCAAGTGGGACACACCGCAAGTCTCGTTTATCAAGAGAACTCAGTTCATTCAGTTCCACAAGTTCTTCCTCTTCTGCCTCTTCGTCTCCTTTTTCAATTACTCGAATACTTGCCATGACCAAAGAGACCACCCCGCCCACCGAGTCAATCCCCGCCACCCGTGAACCACCTTCCCTCCCCGCCTCCCCGCTAGCCAAACGCACCAAGACCGACGACGCCATGACTGCCTCCAATGCCCCCGCCGTGACCTCCATCCAGCAACACTTGCCCCCGCTGCTAGTCAAGAAGCTTGTTGACTCTGCCCGGGCCCCGACCCGCGGCTCGGCCTTCGCTGCCGGCTACGACATGTACGCGGCTAAGGAGACTGTTATCCCGGCGAAGGGAAAGGCTATGGTTGATACTGGTATTGCGATTGCCGTGCCGGAGGGAACATGTATGTGACTGCTGTTGTTCATTGCCAATTGCTACTCAATTGGCATGGTGCGGAATTGAGGCTAATGCGTGTGTGTATAGATGGCCGTGTCGCCCCCCGCTCTGGTCTTGCCTCTAAGCACTTCATCGATACCGGTGCTGGCGTTATTGATGCCGACTACCGTGGTGAGGTGAAGGTTCTTCTGTTCAACCACTCCGATGTCGACTTCCCTGGTATGTCATCCTGCCGTTCTGCCCGTGGTTGCCGGGCTTAGTACTGATGTATTGAATATAGTCAAGGAGGGTGAGCGTGTTGCTCAGCTGGTTCTGGAGAGGGTAAGTTACCTCATTGAATCCACTCTGGGGAAGTTATGCTTAACAATGATTTGCAGATCTACACCCCCGAGGTGGCTGTCGTCGAGGAGTTGGAAGAGAGTGTCCGTGGTGCTGGCGGATTCGGCAGCACTGGCGTTTAGAAAGATAAGATCGGATTCTGCATAGTGGGACTGGAAAATTGGGTGGACAGCTTCAAGTTATCGGAGTATATTTAGACTTTGAATATCTAGGGTGTTCGGAAGATGGGATTTTAATGAATTTATGCGTCGAGAACGACCAATCAGAAATGATGATTTGCTATTCTAGTCACCTTTAAATCTATCCGTAGGTCTTAATGCTGATGTTATGTCTAACTCACCACATTGGTAGCCCGAATCATCTCCAAGCCGCAGTGGCTGCACGCTGCCATGTTCTATTGTAATTCCGCAGGAAGATCTTCTTTGCGCCATTCCTGCACCTCGAATTGGACAAGAGGGTCTCGCAAAAACCGCGTATTTCTCACCAGTCGCACCTCGGCCGCCTTAGTGCGTCGCAAGTACTCTTGCTTCTGCTGCTCCTCCGCACTAAGATCCCGATTTTGAGTGGGCCTGAGCGCCGCCTTTGCCAGCTCAGCATTGCGGGCTTCCATAGTCCGTTCTAGAACGCTGTGCATGCTGGATAGTACCTTCAGCGTTGCTTGCGCCAGTGGCAAATTAGTCGCCGCAACGCTGTCCGGCGACACCCAGGATGCGGTCGATTGGAGATCATCACCTGCTGCTGCAACCGCCTCGCGGAGCCGGGCCACCATCAATGCGGCGAACATGTCCCCCGTGCCGCTGAAAAAACAGTCCAATGCGGGGACATCAATGCGGAACAGACGTGGGGACCCATTGCTTTGGGTGGTAGAACCGATGACGGTCAAGAAGTTCTTGGGTGGGCTGGGGGTGGAACCGGATTGGTGCAGCTTGAACAGCTGTACGGAGGTGATGATGACATGGGGTACTGAGTATATGCGGTGAATTGCGGTGATAGCTTCGGCGAGAGTGGCGAGGGAGGTGATCTTAATGCCGGAAAGGACTCTGGGGCGAGTTAAATTAGAAGTGAGACTCGATGGGAGTGTAGGCGATAGAGCTTCTTTCTCCCTAGGCGAGTGGAGTAACTCACTCGGCTTCGAATTGATTTGGCAGAACCAGATCTGCATGATTGATGACTTTCTTGTAAGCTGGGACGACATCATCGTTAACATATAGTCGTCCCTGGTCACCCATTACTGGGTCCAATACTAGATGGGATGATCAGCTTCAGTTATATTGCAGATATTCAAGAGATGCGCACCCCAGAAGAATGAGCCGGGCTTCTCGGCCCTTTGCTTCAGATCCATGGCAATGGCGCCAACTGCCTCCACGGCCGCGGCGCTGGGGGCATAACCAGACAGCATGACGTCGAAGTCTGTAAGGTTACTCTGGCACAAGCCCTGATACAAGTCCGTAATCTCCTGAGCGGTTGCGCGAGTTCCCTTAAATTGCCGGTAACCGGTATGATTGCCTAGCTGGATTAGTCTGCTGTTCTACCGATGTGGTTGAGTGTGGTCTCGTGCGGCATGAAGTCATCCATAATCTATGGATATGAGAGCACGCGGGACGAAACGATTGAACATACTGAAATGCACAGTATTCAAGGCAGCTACATCGCATCCGAGGGATTGCATGACATATGTTGCCATTGAATTGCCCACATGGCTATGGGTTGTCAGCTTGTAACGTCATCGCGCGATGCCTCCACACCGAGTTCACGTACCCATACACGACCTTAGTGAGGGGAGAGGGTTAGCAATTTCAATCAGAATTGATACACAGAGACATACCTGGCTGGCTACTGCCAGCACCCGTGTTTCCGGAACGAGAGAATCGGACATGGTGGTGAAGATGAAAGTCTACGGAATCGAATGTGGGGGAAGAACGGCCGAATTCTTCCTTACCTAATTGGCTCGGCCGCGGGGAAGGTGATACGATAGGAGAACCGTATAGAACTGACTCCCCCCGAGAATGCAAATATTCCCCGAAAGTTGATATTTACTCGAGTCAGTAGGTTTGATTACAAAGCTCAATCGCAATGCCAAGGTCTAGTCCGATTGATTTGAACCTGGATCTGCGTAACGGCCTATACTGTTACGCATTCTAGGGCCATTTTCTGTCTTTTTCTTTTTGCTCCCTTTTCTTCTTTAATGAATGGAGGGGGCTCGTGCTACGAATTTGCGTTACTAAATTTATTCCTGCTCACTAAATACCCCGAATCGTGAATTGACCGCAGACTTTTGCTTCTTCGCTATGGCCCGGTAGCATTGTCAGATATTACTCAAACCTGCCCCGAATCTACCACTGCCAACATTCTGAAGATTAAATGTTCCTCTAGATTGATTCGAGGGGGGTCTGCCTATAATGATCATATTATGCCAGCTTTATTCTGACAAGGTAGAATGCAATGGGAACAACTTGAAGCTAGAAGCTTTGATCATATAAACTAAGGTGGAATAACTAGAGTGCTTAGCGAGTTACCTAAGTCAGAATGTAGGAAGGGATTCAATTTCATATCGATCAAACAAGTTATATCAACTATATAGAGAAAAGCTCTAGGAATTTCGTATAGGATTGCAAAGAAATTAGGTACACCTAGCATGGAAATTAAGCCACGGGTTGTCCTATCAAAAAATTGCAGCCAGTGGATGTTTAATATGCGATATGGCGAGGTCGCACATATTCACTGCTGCACCATGAATATGCTCAAATCTCAAGGCAGTCTGCTGGGTTAGACAACTCTTTTGGGAAGCGTCCACTTTCCTCATATTCCTCCCACCAATGAGATTTCTTAAACCGAGCATACCATTGGCGGAGAGGCTCAAGCCCTTGGTCTTCAAGAAGATCCAAAGAGTAACTAAGCTCCATGTATCTGACACCCGCAGCGAGCACGACATCAACCAATCCGGGCCTTCTTAATCCAGAGGTTAACCAGCCGCCATCTTGCAGACTATTCATTGCCCACCCTTGGATTTTAGCGAAAGAGCGAGTCATGGCTTGCTTAGCATGTAAGCCTATCGCATGGCTTCTATCCTCATTCCGGATACCGGACCAGCTTGTCGTGACTGCAGCTGCATTTTTTATATAATAATTGCAGTCATAGAAGCCCTGATAGGCGGCAGCTAGACAATCATGCATGATAGCACGATCCAAAGTTTCAGTTCCCATCATAGGAAGCCCTTGGGAAGAATAATGATCTTCTAGAAAGCGCAGAATGGACGAGCTTTCATGGACCCATGTCGTATTTTCTCTAGCAGCCTTGTCTAAAACCCGAAGGCAGGGTGTAGACTTTTCGCGAGGCTTCGGGTCTTCGGGGTCGGCATCTTGGAAAGCCATTTCTTTGACAGAGATGATCTTGATCTTTAGATGAGGATCATTGGTTGCACCCTGATACATCTGAGCCGGAGAGTCGACTATGCCTTTGTGGAGAAGGTAATAGGATATAATTTTTGGAAAGAAGCCTTCTAGCCAAAGGAAGAGAGTAAGATCCAAGGTGGAAGACATGGTTATACCGAGGTGAAGGTTTGATTTTAAAGAAGAAAAGTTGTGATACAATAATTGGATGGAGTGGGAGGTTGCTATGCGAAAAAGAAGACCGAATTATGAAGGAGAGGTGGCATCTTAAGTACCACTCGCAGGAGCGAAGGATCAGAAACGAATGCCTCCGACTCTGCAAGAAATGTTTCCGAACCAACAGGAATTGGGCGCCCAGCTTGCACGGTTTAAGGGCCAAAAAGAAATGTATCCGATTTAACAAGAAATGTTTCCGAGTCAACGGGAATTGGGCGCCCAGCTCGCACAGTCGATGGACCAAAAACGAATGTCTCCGATTTAACAAGAAATGTTTCCGAGTCAACGAAAAGAATTTTTGAATTTTTTTTTAATAATTTCGATATTCTATCTTACCCGGTTCAAATAAGTATGGTTTAGTGTTATATACTGTGTCTACTGCAACTGGGGCCGTAAACCGCGAGGGAAACTGAGCGGCTTGGTTGTTCAATTATCTCCAGCGATAATAAGCAGACTCAGTTCGGACATGCGCCAGTCTTTATGTTCAAGAACTGTAGTCATATCGTAGCTCACCCATGTAAAACGATAAAGCAACTTGAAGATTGAAGGAGTGGACTTATAAACAGCAATGGAATCATGAAAGAAATGAAATACCTTTTAAACATCGACATATCCTTTACTGGAAGATGTCGATTTCTCTATTGTTATATCAACGTAGGGGAATCAGATCTATCGGATATCTTAGCGACTCTCTGGGTGATCACCTGACCTCTGCAGTATCTATGTAGTATCATCATATCTTCGCCGTGATCTCCGGCTTCATTTTCTTCGTTTTCTTCATTTTCTATTTCTCTGGAAACAACGAGAGTGACCGACGGGCGTAGAGGAAGAGCACAGACCGGATTTCTTCTGAATGCGATCATAGAATTCTATAGTGCTGTAGACGGGGCCGCGAGCTACCACGCCGACCGAATGAGCTGCAAGTCCCGAAGCCATTTCGGCTGTACACGCAACAGTGGGGTCCCCATCATCTTGTCTTGACTTGCCTTGGCTTGCCTCCGGACAAGGTTTCAAAACGAGCCTTGCAGCGAAGTGACACGGTCCCGACGGAGTCCCGAGTGTTTCTGCCTCTCCCTCTCCACTGGCCGTGAGATCCGGTCCTCCCAGAGAGAGATCGACAACGCGCCCTGCATGATGCCCGGTCAACGTCGGTCTTGAGATCGTCTATGATCCTTCAAAAGCAAAACTCATAGACTTTCATGAAGATCGTCATGCTGGGCCCTGGGCCCTGCACGATGCAGGCACCCCTGAACCCATCGCATCCCAGCCCCGAGTGGTGCGCGTCTCCACCGAACGATCTAGTCCTCCGCCAGGGCTGCTGTTTCGGGGCCTAGCGCTATTGACTGGCGTCGTCTCGGCCTTGGCTGCTCTGCAATGCGAGTTTGCCAACTAAAAATCGTTCATTTGACTTGCTCCGTGCTCGCCCGTCTTATACGCCGGTGTTCCCCTCGTGGCGCTGCCAGGTACTGCGCGCCCTCATCGGTTCTGTCCTCCGTCCTCTCTCCGAATGAGTTGTTGACCTCATTGCATAGTAGAGGGCCGTGGATTAGACGAGGTGTGCGTGTGTGTGTGCCATGTCGAGTGCATAACCTTATTGTCGCGTTTTCATTCTTTTCCAGCCCTTAGCGGCTTCGTCACTCGTTTTACCTTCTCGCCATGGAGGATATTTCTCCCCTTCCAAGCGAACATGACAGCCTGGAGGCCAGTCATTCTATCGCGTGCGGCTCTCGCACTGCTTCATTCCCTCAACGCTGCTGGTCGCGTCCCGGCCAGCTTCGCCGACTACCTCACATTTCGAGGCCTTTCTACGCCGGTCTGTTAATTATAATTCTTATTCTTTGCCTGTCGCCCGCAGCGGCGCAAGCACAATCTACAATCATATCGGATTTGACTCCGGATATCCCGCGAGCGGCTTCTACCTCAAGTGGAGAGATCTTCGTCGATGGTCTCCACGGACGATCTTCATCATTCCAGTCTTGTGAAGATGAACAAGCAGATGGAAGCGATAGTGCATTGCTCCTACGACGGAAAATTGTCACCGCCAATTCCGACTCGTCTTCGTCCATGCCGACCCCGTTCGATACCATTTCATATAACTTCGCCAATGAAACCTGCACCACATTCTTTACCGACTTCCTCTCCAATTCAACGATTACGGACTGTCACGCAGTCTCACTGCTCCTTGAGAATTCGAATTCCTTCTTCCATACACTTACTTCCGCCGCGGCCACATCGCGCGTCCTCGATGTTGCATGCGCCCAGCCAGTCGCCAAATGCGCTTCCATCATGACCGCACTGGCTAGCGATATGATCAAGAACGAGAATTGCGGACAGGATTATAATGCAGGAAACTCGGTCGTGCAGAGCACTTACCAAGACTTGATGGCATATGAACCCGTTTATCATGCGTCTTGCTTGACCAACCCGGATACGAAAGACTACTGCTTCGTCGACGCGGTGCAGAACACAACGGCTCCAAACGACTATAATGTCTACTTTATACCGCTGGGTACAAAGCTCGATAAATTGGGTGTACTCACCTGCAACGAGTGCCTGCAGGCCACCATGGATATTTTCGCCCACTGGGCCACGGTCGACGACCAGGCTCTTGACACCAGCTACGTCCCGTCAGCAAAAGTCGTCAACAAATACTGTGGTGTCAAATTTGTCAACGCTAATGTCACCGTCGGTTCGAACCAAGTCACAGCTGGTGCTGGGTTAACTGTCCACCTACCTGGTGTCCGGCTCGCCTTCTCCGTATTCGGGCTCTTACTCGGAGTCGGCTATGTGGGGATTTTTTAAGCAGAGACAACCCTCTCTGTATGCTGCATTTTCTTGTACATCCTCGTCCACGAGGCTCTTCTCATTTGCCTTTCTCCGACCTTCCGCGGAAGTCCTACCATGTGTCACGACAGCGAAGCGCTTGCTTTTCTCTCTTACTATGTTCATATTGAACCTTCTATGTCTATTAATTAATTAAACCTACATATACTATCCATATCCATGAACGCGGAGTGTTAAGAGTAACACATTTTTTTACCTAGATGTACCCCATCTCATCTACGTTACCATCTTACCAGTTGGGTACTCCTAGCTACTGAGGTAGCTATCCTTCTAGATACTCTAGTACCTAACTATTCTAACTATTATTTAAAATTCTGGTAAATGGGGTACATCTAGGTAAAAAATAGGGTACTCTTGACACTGCCCTCCACGAACGAAGATCGTCATCCTCAGTGGAAAATGCTGCATTGCGACGGATCTAAAAATAGCGCGTCACGGACTCACCTCCGATCGTGCTTCTCGTCTCATTGCCCACCGACAACAAGCGCCGTTTTTATTTCTACCAAGCTCAACCTAATGCAGCCGCTAGGCTATTTCTCTCCAAGCTCGCCCGCATCAAAGCGTTAAACATGAAGACACAGCCTCAACTGTAATCACTGTGATTGCTGCAGTGATGCTTCGGGGGCGGCGCAGCCCCAGGCGATTCGACGATCCCTGCTCCGCCTTTGGCCCCCAACCTGCAAAATTCGCAGAATGACAGAGCCAGTGTTCTCTATTATATATTCGAATGGCTGCCTTAGCGCAGGGCTGCCCTTGCTTGTTGTTTTTCGCATGTCTCACTATTCACCATGATGGCTTTACCCCAGACTTCGGTGGTGCCATCACCCCAACTAGCCACTATCCGACCGCTAGCTGATTCGCTTTATGACTCCACTCGCCAGTCAACCGCCTTAATAAACCAAGCTCACAATGAACTCGGGTTGCTTCTTGCAGTACTTGCAGCAACTGAAGCGCGTTCCTCGCTTCTCTATGCGGATCGTTCGCCCCCGGCTCTAGACCGGAAACTGAAAAGCTGCCATGCAATTCTACTGGACATAGAAACCTTGCAAACGAAGCCCGGGGAGGTGGGACTGCAGGCACATATCACAGAAATTCGAGGTCGAATCTCATCTTTAGTATTTGAACTTAATGTGATGAATGCCGATATGGTGATGTTCGTAAATTCCCAGCGTTGGTTTTAGAGTTGAACTTTGTCGTTGACTGTTACCTCCAGATGCTCCCAAAATAAAGTCAATCGGCTGCTAGGTGACTTTATTGAAGACGTGCGCGAGGGGAAACGAGAATCTTCATTAATCACTGATGCCCTGCACGAGGCCTCTTCCGCCCCTAGGAATGAAAAAGCATGGGAAAATCTTCAACAAGAGCTGCAGGGTCTAGGTATTGACCCTAGTGTATCAATTCAAGATCGGGACTTTATCATCTCGACTCTCCGCAAGGCGGTTGAAGAGAAGGGACTCTTGAAGAACATCAAGTCGAAACCAACACCATCGGAAATCAACGCACCCCCAACGATCATTATCTCTTCGCCTACTAGTCCAGATGAAAGGCAAGCCACGAGAGAGAACCCTCCGCCGCTACCGCCTCGGCCTGAAGATTCAGGACTCTCCGCGATTTTTGAGAAGGAAGTAGTTATCACGAAGGGTTCGCCAAACCCGAAGGCCACATCATTACAAGGCGCTGGCGATACAGAGAAGCAAGCGCTCCCGATGGACGACTTTCCTATCCCAGTGGCGATGGAAGCATTCTCCAATGCGACCGGTGACTCTGATAAACAGGCTCTGTCACGGGACGCCTACCCAATGCCGGTGGCCGCAGAATTCTCAGCTGTCAGCAACTTCAATAAACAGGTTGTCTCTCGAGAAAGTATATCGATACCCACAGAGACCGAATCCAGTTCTCGCGATAGCTCAGGTGGAAGCAGCAATTATACTCCCGCGTCTTTGACCCGGGGCAAGAAGCCTAGCATCATGCACAAAATGAAGTATAGGCTGACAAATAGCAAAGAAAGCTTTGTCTCCCTGATCCAAATGGGCAAGGTTTACTCGGTCAAAATGGCTTTGGATAAAGGGGCAGATGTGAATACCATGAACGAACACGAACAGACGGCTTTAATGGTGGCCTGCTCCTACGGCCATGAAGACATGGTCAAGTTACTTCTAGGATATGGCGCAGACACGGGAAAGAGTTCCATGAAAGGAGAAACAGCCCTCGGTGTGGCAGCCGGGCGTGGCCTGGAGAGCATTGTTCGTGTTTTACTAGCACATGGGGCTTCCGTGAAGTCCAAGGGAAGAATGAAGCCAGTGCTGTCGGAGGCTGCGGCGTCTGGGTATGAAAACATCGTGCGGCTGTTGCTGGATTGCGGGGCTGAACCGGATGCGACAGGCATGGGGGGTTCGACAGCGCTGTCCGAGGCTGCGTATAATGGCCATCTTGGTGTGTGTCACTTGCTATTGGATAAGGGGGCTATGGTAGATCACTCAGGCTTTGCATTCACCGGTAAGACGGCGCTTTGGAAGGCCGTCCACCAAGGTCGGACTGAAGTTGTCAGTCTTTTGATGAGCCGTGGGGCGAATCCTCTTCGAAAGGATATAAGTGGCAAGACAATCGTGTCACTTGCATCTACATCTGCATATGACAGGACCAACATTCTCAAAATATTCCGCCAGTATGGGTACGAGAATACCCCAATCCAATATTATTGAACGACATTTGGGTAGCGAGGCAATCAAAAAGGAAGAAGGTCATAGCTGATTTATATTTGATTATATCCATATTTCGGCGTTTGTGATTTATTTTGCTTGATCCCCACTACCATGCTCTGCCAAAAATGCAGCAGCAAAAACATCCATGTCTTGCACGAACCCGTTCAGTCTCCTTGGTTCCCATTCCAGTAACTGCTGAGCCCGAGCAGAAGAGCCTCGCAAACTGGTACTCATCGCTTTGGCAAATATATCTCCACCGTGTCCCTTTAGAACCACTGATCCCACGAGCCCCCAGCATGTAGCCAATGCGTCGAAGATTTCTCGCATGCTCTCTTGGCTCGTGACAAGGTCAAACACAGGATAGACTCCAGATCCAGAAATCAAATTTAATTTTTCGACGGCCTTGACAAATGCCGCCGCGGCATCGTCAACGTGAATGAGACCAGGCCTAGATTGGGCATCTAGTGGAATTTCAACCGTAGTTCGTCCGTCCTGCGCAGCATTGTATACTGGCATGATGAACGAAGACCAGATTGTGCCTTCACGACCATAAATGAGAGCCGGACGTAATATCATCACGTCCAGCACATCAGTCGCCTGCAAGACGGCTTTTTCCATTTCCACTCGCCATGCAACCAGCTCCTCCGGCGGTATCTTCGCCGCAGCACCGACAATATCGAGATCATTAACCTGCTCATTTGATGATCCATGTACCCAAGTTCCAGAGCAGTAGATCAAGCCAAGCTTGGAGCCTTTCACTCCTCGGCTTCTGTCAGTGGCCAACCGTTCCTCTCCGATGCGAGCTACATCGTGGAGGAAGTTATGGGATCCATGATCAGCCCCAGCAACATCAATAACCACATCTATATGCTTTGAACGGATGACAGAGAGATATGGCTCTGGCTCATTGACTGGATCTGGGCAGAGGACTGGGATGATCTCTTGCTTGGCCAAGTGAGTTGCTTTGGTGACGGTCCGAGCCACGCCAAATACGGTATGTTGGCCGCGCTGGACGAGGAGGTGGGCAATCTGACGGCCTAGGTAGCCGGTGGCTCCAAGGATGAGGACTTTCGGCATAGTGAGTGAGGTGGAATACGAGTTTGCTTTGGACTTTCAACTTTCAAGAGGTAGTAGAATGGTGTGCTCTGAGTCTTTGGCTGATGTGGCCATCTCTACAGGACACTGTGGGGGCTTATATACGAAGACCCTCGGCTGAGCTCGTCTCGCTGTCTGCAGTTAAATCCGGGTTGATTCTGTAGAGGCTGAGACAAGTGTAAAACCCGAGATTCCGGACTTGTTATATCTAGTGTGGATTCTCTGTAGCTTCTGCTCTTGCTCTTGCTCCTGCTCTTGCTAGAAATCTGGTCGAAGAACAGCCTTAAACCCGTAATCTCCGCAACGCCCGTTCTCAACGTGTAGATATTCTTCTAACTCCAGGGAGATTGTAGAAAGAGAGAGATGTCTGGGCTTTACTCGTGTCTTTTTATTCAGTCAATAGTTTGGTCTAGGGTCAATTGGAGGTGATGACACTGTTCGGCGGGGGTGTCGGCGGGGCTCAGCCGGGGTCGGTAGTACTACTATTTATATATAGAGAGCAGTATGTATATTATATTCCGTTTATCAACCAACTAGTACCACTACTAGTAATGCTACCTCAAACACTTCTACCTCCCAACCTATCACTATGGCAATTCCAATGATCACTCCCTCAATGCCCTGCTGTTTGTAGTGCCCTCGGCCAACGTTCCCCTTGGTGGGCTGCCATGACATCATCATAGGCCAGGGAACATGAAATAGCACTAAATCTAAACTAGAACTAGAACTACCTAACTTACAAATACTACTACTAATAGACCTAGGCAAAAGTAGATCGCAGCTTCCAAGGTTCCAAGTCCACGCTCGGCCTCAGAGGTGGCGGAATGCGCGAGAAGTGAAGTGGGGTAGGAGCGACCTGCCCCTCCAAAGCTGCGAATGCAAACTCCCCGCCTTCTTCCGCCTTCTTCTTCTCCCCCCCACCTGGCGATTTTCCTCTTCTTCCTTTCTTCCTTCTTCTCCTATCCACATTATCCTCTTCTCTTCATCCATCATGTCTTCCGCTTTCTTCGTTGTCGAGTACGGCCCCAAGGGCCAGAGTGAGTCTCCCCAGTTCTTCCTCTGCACTCTACCCCTCCTTTTACCTCCCCTTGGTGTTTCCCAATGGCTTGTGGAATCCATCTCCTTGCCTAGAAACACTGTCTCTCGTTCCCTTAGTTCCCTCATTCCACCAAGAGCTCCATTGAAGAAGCTGTTGATTCAATGCCAATGATGCTAACGACTGCCTTCCTCCTATCTAGCCCAGCAGGGTCGCATTGACTTCAAGCTTTACAACGATGTTGTACCCAAGACCACCAAGAACTTCGCTGAGCTCTGCACGAAGCCTGTCGGTGAAGGCTACAAGGGCTCTGCCTTCCACCGTGTCATCCCCCAGTTCATGCTCCAGGGTGGTGACTTCACCCGTGGCAACGTAAGTACCCTAATCTAGTTGCCTTCGCTCATCTTTCTTTCCTGAGGAGAGCAATGGCTGACCAGATCATCCATTACAGGGCACCGGTGGCCGCTCCATCTACGGCGAGAAGTTCGCCGATGAGAACTTCAACGTCGCCCACACCAAGCCGGGTCTGCTCTCCATGGCCAACGCTGGCCCCAACACGTAAGTTGCGTCTCAGTTGCGCCCCTACAATTACCCCCACATCACGGATCGCAAACTAACCCTTCAACAGCAACGGCTCCCAGTTCTTCATCACTACCGTGAAGACCAGCTGGCTCGACGGCAAGCACGTCGTCTTCGGAGAGGTCTCTAGCGGCTACGAGCACGTTGCGGCCATCGAGAAGCTCGGCTCTGGCTCCGGTACCGTCAACGGCGTTGCCAAGATCGTCGACAGCGGCTCTGCTTAAATGTTCTAGTCCTGAAAATATGATCAAGCTGTCGATTCCATTGCCGCATCGAGGTGCTGGCTGGGTTTCGATCAATGCCTTTTGATTAAACTACCATGCTCAATCCTTTTGCACGGCTTCTTCAGGAGTCGCTGCCGTAAGAACACTCAATCCAGAATGTTGTTGTAATATGTAAATTCAATGAGGACCTGGGCGGACGTCGGCCTGATTATCAGCTTCAAACTTTACATCTTACGTCATGAGAAAATGTGTAGAAAGCAGCTCGCCGAAAGATCCAGCCCGGCAGAAAGGCATATGTATTCATCAAACGCCCACACATGTAGAAGCATGATCCAGTATATCCACGGCGAGAACCAAAGGCAGGATATGCACGGGCAACAGTAGCAAAGTATAGACAGGCAAATATGCAATCACAAATGAAGATCATGACCAGCAGAAACATAGGCTCTTGTGCGTCAAATTTGAACAGAGAAACAGAAATATGTGCGCCAAGAGAGAATGGTAAGCAGACGCTTCTAAGTCGCAAAGAAAGCAAGAGATTCAAAGCAAATCAACTCTTCCTTGAGTGACCATTTCCTAGGGCAACGCCAACCAGACTCTGCGGCTCGCCGCCGAAGCTGGTGCCTGGATTGCTCATAGTGGGGGACCCGACGCCCGAAATGGGACTTTGGCCCGCGTCTCGATCTCGTTTGACTCGGAAATAAGCCAGCTTGGTGAAACGGCTCACATGGGTCCAGAAATGCCGACCGGCTGGGTGTGCTGCGATGCGGTCCAGCAGTTCCACCGTTGCTTCTCGGACAACTTGATCGGGATGGAAAAGGCCCATGCTGAGGTAGAATAGTCCTGCTTGATTCTCCGGTGCAACTGTTAGTAGTTGACAGATGCCAGCATAGTCTTTGACCACATGGGACAGCGCGAGATAGATGGATGCCGAGTCGGCGTGGGATAGTTTGAGAGATCGCAACCGGTCATGGTGGTGGAAAAGATCTGGCCGTTGAATGGGACGGGCGGAAGAATACATGGCTGCGATGTCTTGAATGTAGGAGTAGTAGGATCGGGTATTGCGCCAACCCTCAATTCTTGATACCGACGCGGAGAGCTCGCGTTGCTTAGCCACCTCATCGGACCATACATACCCATGGCCTCGAAGCGACGATGGATCTGATGGATCTGTTTGCTGACCAGTGGGACTGTCGGGAGACAGTTCCTCTCCCGGGCCAATGATGTATAGATTTGATGCACCATAAACAGCCTCCTCGAAGGCTGCAGCAACCCGCGTGAATTTGGTGATATAAGCTCGCCACTTCGCACGGATCGCATTCTCGCCATGTCGATTGCTGATACTGCGAAGGATGTCCTCAATGAATAGGTTATCTCCAGTGGGGTCCGAGTTTGCATGTGAAGTATGGTTTGGCAGGAGAGCGTTCTGCTGCTGGAAGAATAGCAGTCCCTCTGTCACCGGCGCAGGCTCAACATGGCTGGAGATCTTCATACGGCCCGTTGGAAGGTCGCACAGAATATCCCACCACTCTGGATGATTGGCGAATGTAGGATTTGTTACACCAGCAATGAATCCGGGCACGTTGAGAAGGTCATCGATTTTGGTCAAATCAGTGTAGGGGAAAGCGTGTCTAGTAAACCCGCGTAGAATTCCACCAGACGCAAGTGCGCAAGCTGCGAGGACTGCCTCGGCCACCTCGCCTGAGGGTCGGTTGTGCCCAAGGAAGACCACACGCTTCTGGGTGAGAATGGCATTGACGAGGACAATGATTGGATGTGTGAACGGCCCGCTAGTGGTCAAATGGGGGTGGCTCGGGAAAGGTTGGGGAGAGGTAGCATGCGGCCCAGCGAAGGTCTGGATGAGTTTGATGAGAGAGAAGTCGCCAACGGTCTCGGGCCAGATCACGGTTGGGATTTTGACGGGAATTGGAATGTCATGATAGACCACCTTCGACTCAAACTCATGTGTATCCCGCGGTAGGACGTATCGACTCATTTTCTTCGGTGACGGTGGACACTCGTTATTGTCTGCCTCCTCTTCTTCCCGTTGTCGAATCATTTGCTCGAATTTTTCGATGAACATCTCCTTGGTATTGCTTGATTGTAAGATATGGCGCTCGAGGATCGACATTTTGGGCATGAGTGAAAGGTCCATGTTGTTGACGGCGTCATAGAGCGAGGCAAGCGTTTCGGGGTAGGGAGACTTGAAGTAATCCTCGAGCGCGAGGAGGAGGAGAGGCTGAATTCTGTTAGGTATGCTTTTATACTTCCTCAATGTGAATCAACTTACTTTGTAAATGTGAAGGAATGAATGCCTCGTACAAATCGCCATGGCCTTGACAACGGCACCACTATTCTCTTGGTTAGATCCTGAGAAGAGACAGGGGCTGGAAAAGTTCCGTACCGTCGGACAGTGTTATCCTGCTTGGTATTCACCAAGTTCAACACATACATCAAGGGTGGACCTTCCCCGCCCTCTTCATCGTCCTCGTCCTCGCTGCTGTCGCCATCCGAGGGTTCGTCTACATTCTCGTGTTGAATGTCGGCGCCCTCTTCGTTCCCACGGTATTTTGACTTTCGTTTTTTCTTTTTCTTTCCGTTCTCCGATCCATCATCATCGTCGCCGCTTGTGTCCTTGTGCAAGAAGAAGATGGTCCAATCTTGGCTGCGAACATGGGTTTGATCTGGAAGCATCAGCTCCGCCAGCATGCTCTCGTCACCACTAATAGCAGCGGGGTACTGATGCTCCATGATCGGACCCCTGTCGATATGGAAAGATGCCACCAAGATGTACTCCACATGTCGCTCCGACGAGTCTAGAGGATATTGTGACTTGCATCGGCGCTGCTTGAAGCCCACCGCATTTTCCGTCGAGGACCGTTGAAGAGATCTGTGCGAGTGCGAAGCGCTGGGCGAGCGACCGAGGAAGGACGGCGCCGGCGAAAGACGAGGAAGTCCATTGGTCTTGGGATTGGAGGTAGACAGGGAGTCGTTCGAGGGTCGGTATGGCAAAGTGCTCGCCATCTTCGAAGAGGCTGAGAGTCGAGACTGATGCTCCGGGCTAGGTAATGAGGCCGAAGGACATGCCTGTTTTCATCGAGGTTGAGGTTTCTCTAGAAGAGAGAGGCCGATCGGGAATGGTCCAATGCGAAGCCACCGCAGATCTGGTGGTTCAGGGGTCGGTCCAAGTTCAGAAAAAGGGCGATCTCCACAGCGGGGGCGATAGGCGATAACAGATACAGCGTAGCTTGGAGGTACTGGTGCGTGCCCTAGTACGACCCAGGGAATACCGGGCCTAGAGGAAGTCGAAGATGGGATGAAGAATTTCTCACATTTTCGACCCTCGTCAATGCAAACGTGACAAACGGATTAGTTGACAGGTCCTGGCCAGGATGATCTTGCAATTGACAGCTCCAAAACTCGCGCGGTCACGTTGGGGAGCAGCGCACGTGCCTTCCGGGCCGACTGTGTTGCCGGGGCATTGTTTACCTGCCGTCATCGACTTGCGCTATACTCGACTCTATACTTTCCATTGAACTCCTCGTTCAATAGTCATGGTGAGTGCTAACCCTGAGTATCCTGGAAGAAGCTCAAACTAATTTCATTCACAGTCAAGCAATCCCACTTTCAAGCCTTCGCCTCTGTCCTTTGGGCAGCCGCGGGCGTCGCCTTTCCGGCGACCGTCAACACCGAACTCCCCACCCTCCGGTCGCCCAGGCACGCCAGGAAGTTCTCCGAGCAGAGGATACACACCGATGCAGTCGCCTAGCAAATTGAACCAGTCATACACAGTCGAAGATGGGGAGCCGGTTTCCCCACGGAATGATCCGATTCCTCAGCCAAAGTTCACTCGAGAGCTTCCTCCTTCCCCCACCAAGGGCGCACAAGACCCTGGCCATTCATCGCCCATTCTTGGAAATCGCTCAAGGGGGTGGAGCGCTGCAAACACAAACACTGTCCACTCGGATGTATCTGCGAAGCTGCCACCCAATCAAATGAGAGAAATCCGGGAGGCTTTCCAGGTTCTCGACCAGGACAACGATGGCCTGGTCAACAAGGATGATGTTGCAGACGTACTTTTGAATATTGGTGAGTAGAATCATTCTTATCAAAGACACCTTCAAACTTCAATCCCGGCCCGTACTGATCTATATCTCGAGCAGGCCAAGATTCATCTCCGTCTACCCTTTCGCGCTTCTTCCCTCCCGGGTCACCGCAGACCATGAACTTCCCAACCTTCTTGAACACACTGTCACAGCTAATGGCACCCTTGTCATCTTCTCAAGATTTACTCAACGCGTTCGCTGCTTTTGATGACGACGATAATGGCCAAGTTGATGTGGCCGACCTGCGCGATGCTCTTTTACATACAGCCCCGGAGGACGGAGGGGCGCCACTGACCGAGCAACAAATTGACGAGGTATTCAGTGGATTCACCGGGCGACGAGCCTTTGGAGGTCGGGGCGCAAAGACCGGAGGAATGGGGAAGAGAGGCGAGGTTTTCCAGTACCCCGATTTTGTTCGCAGCGTCGTGGGAGGCGAGAACGGGAATAACGGACGGCGCGAAGCGGGCGCAGCTCCGAGCTGAATTGGTCAATTTTGGGTTTGCTCTTAAGAGTGGCTGGCGTTGGGGTGTTTACTAGGAGGCTTTTTGCTCTACCTTCAGGTAATTTCTTGGCTCTCTGTTCTAGCTGAGATGGTCATGATCAATGTATAAACGAGCTGAGTGCCTGTCAACCGTATGGTTTGCTACAATCACAATGATAGTAAATCGTGAGATCCTCTCGAGTATTCTAAGTATTACCAAGTCACCCAGTCAATTTCATACCTAGGTATACAAGTAGTATCCTCACTTATCTAGAAATGACCGCGAGAGACCATACCACGACCATTGGAAGGCATCAGGTGGCAGCTTGTCGTGGGAACAGAGTGAATAAATAGAATTAACCATAACAATATATTAGAGACTCGAAATGAAGGGAAGCGCGATTACTCTTATTATTATTACTCTTATTCTTGTTACACCTACACCCTGCTGCGCGCTCCACATTTCCCCAACGGCAGAAAACCAGCAGGGAAGCTCCAGCCACCACAAACCACAGCCTGCAACCACACTGAAGTGACTGAACCACAACCACCCTCTGCCGCCCCTGACCATGCGCGTTCATTTCCACCCTTCAATGCTGCCATAAAGAGATGGCCAAACCTCACCCTTCCTGGGGTCTCGCTGGCCCCGAGACTCCCGCATCGCCGCGGACGATGCGGACCCTTCGAAAGATCCAATCGCATCAAGTCCTGACTACCTCCAGCGCCCTCATTGCCCAGACTCAATCTCGCCCATCGGCTGCTCATACCACCGATTCGGGCTCGACAGACTCCCCAAGCGGTACGCCGCGCTCGCTTACCCATCGACGAGCCCGCTCGAATAGCGATGCAGCCGCCCGCGAAGCAGCCCTGGCAGCACCCGTTCCAACGCAGAGACGCCCTGCAAGAAAGACCGGCTCGGGAGTTGGGGTGAAGCGATCTCTCTTGGAAAATCTGCTTCGTGATGGACCACAATATGGAAAAACACGGGAAGGACTGCAAGAGTTAAAGTACCTCGTCCTCTCGACCAAGGTCGATGCGGATGGCGATGGCATGGTAAGAGCATTAACTATCCACATGAGCGCGTTTGTGGCCCTCCATTTATTGACATTTGATTTCTGCAGTCTCCGTATCGAGTCTACTTGTGGCTGGTCCTTCTGAATATCCCGCCTCTCCCCACCGACGACTACCTGGCTCTTGTCCACCGAGGCGGCTCTCCTGCATACACGAAGATCCGCAATGACACTTTCCGCACCCTCGCTACAGACCCCCTCTTCAAGCGGCGCGTGACCGAGGCAAGCCTTATCCGACTTCTTAACGCGGTGGCATGGAAGTTACACGACTCTAGAACGAAGCCTCGTTCCCGACCGACTTCATCTAGGCGTCGTGAGATGGAATTTCTAGTGAACGCACCGCCGAGCATTACCGAGGAGCCAAGTGCCGAATCTGCGATTTACGTCCAGGGTATGAATGTTCTCTGTGCACCATTCTTATATGCTGCTCGCAGTGAAGTCGAAGCATTCGCCCTCTTTCACTATTTCGTCACCCAAGAATGCCCCGGCTATATCCGTGGCGCAATGGATGGCGTTCACAAGGGTTTACGATTAGTCGATCGATGCCTAGAGATTGTCGAGCCTAAGCTTGCGGCATATCTCGTCTCCAAATCTCTCACTGCGGAGCTGTACGCTTTCCCATCTGTTCTAACTCTCTGTGCTTGCACGCCACCATTGCCAGAGGTCTTGTACCTATGGGACTTTTTATTTGCATACGGTCCGCATCTCAATATTCTTTGCATTGTTGCTCAATTGGTTCGCATTCGGGATACGATTTTCCAAAGTGACAGGTGAGTTGACAGGCTACATTCGTCATATACAAGTATAGCGTTATCTGACTTTTTTTATTCTATTTTAGCCCTGGCAGAGTCCTTCGTTCTTTCCCTCCTCTTGAGGCCAAAGGAATCATTGCCATGGCAGTCTCATTTGTCCCGAAAATTCCGGACGATCTCTATGAAGAGATGGTCAACCACGCAAAGTGACCAGGCTGAGAAGGATTAGCATGTTATTGCTTTCAAATTTTGTATTTATTGTTCTGGCTTGTTTACATGGTATGGAGTTCTGGGCATATGGCTTTGTTTACGAATATCCTGGTTGCGGTTCGGATAAAATGCATCAACTGGACGACTTCTCAGAGAATATGATATGAATTGATGATTCACGCCTTGCACTTTATCCTTTTCCATCGTAGCGGAGGAGTCTGCTAGATATAGAGGTCAGGGCAAAGACACCGGCACTCTTGTCAATGCCACAGTGCCTTGGTCCTACATCGACGATCCCTGTAAATCCAAATAATGTGCTACCGCAAAGCAAAGTCTGGAACAAACACTCGGGTGCTTTCACGATCTGAACATGGGAGGACTCTGGCCTGTACAATATCTTTGTTTGAGCGCGGGTCCACTCCTGGTTCAAAGATACCGCATCTTGGTGAGCGAGAGATTGGTTGAGCCCCGAAGTACTAGAAGGAAATTAGTAGTGGGGGATTTCCTGTTCAAGAATATGCGTGTCGATGACCATGTACTGGAGAAGTGGAGGCATATAACAAGGGGTCACAGATCTACGCAACTTGCCACAACAGTAGATGGTAGGTACTTTTGTACCCGATTACACAGCAGGTCGTCGTAAATACGAGCTGGAAAGGCTATTTGAACACATGGAACAGTTCCCTGAACACACGGTAATCACAAACTTAAAACCCCTTGGAACTACTCGTTGTACCACCACCTTATGATAGGTGCGCCCAAACAAAAGGTTTCCACTAGCATGTAATTTTCACTTAAGCCGTACGGCTGGATGGATGGCCGGGTCCAAGTATCGGTAGATGGGGGTTTTATATCCTCAAATAAAATTGGGTGTCAAATATTCTCAAAGGTATAAAGTAAATAATATGGCATGACACATTAATATCAAAAACGTCACGCATCAATGCATCAACAATAATTCACAATTTTGCTTGCAGGGTCTAAGTCGGAGCGGATGTAGACAGCAACTCTAATGACCGACTCTGTCGACCCGACCCATCAACAACAAGAGGTTGACTGGGGCCATGCGGCTTCTTGAGAGAAATATCCTGTCCGCACTCACTACACTCGGAATTCTTGCCATTCACAGAGTCTGTATCATCCTCGGCGGCCATCGCGCCGTCCCAACTTCCACTGCGTGACGTACTAAGGCGCTTATCCAGCATGACACGGATTCTGGAGCCCATGAAAGTTAGATTGTTTAGCATTGACACAGCTCGCTTCGCATCCTCGGCGCTTTGCATGATACCTGAGCCATGCGTCCGGGCTTGGTTGTCACGGGCATCCGTAGTGACCGTCACGTTGCATTGTTCGACAGTGCCAGCGCCTTGTAAGAGACTCTTAAGGTCGGCTGTGGTTGATGCAGTGTGAAGATTCTGGATCAAGATAGCTCGCTCTGTTGGAGGGCCTGTCGATTTGCTGGGATCGCCTTCGTGGGTCCAGATCTTTCGTGGATGGTAGTGGTAGACATCCCCCTTAGACTCATGGAGAGGCTGGATGGGTGACATAGGGTACATAGGCATCATGCCCCAGCCCGGTGTATCATACATAGAACAATGCATCATCGGGGATGGTGGGAAGCATTGCATTGTATCCGGCATCATGGGCACGAATTGTTGTGGTGCGACAGGAACTGACCCCATCATGGAGCCATAGTCGGGGTAAGAATAGGTCGGACTAGTGGGTTGAGCGGACCTGGTAAGAGTTAGAAAAATTGTGTTAGAGAAAATGTAGGGTTCTAGAGTACTTACTCGGGTGAGATGGGTGACGGGGGCATGGCAGTGTTGCCCTGAGACTGAGGAGGCGTTGACTGCCCAGACACGTAGCCGGAATGCATCATTGCTGGAGGGCTTCTTGTAGGTCCAGCGATAGGCTTTGTGGGGGCACTGGTACGGGCCAATGTAACAACCAAGCTCTGGCCTTCCCATCCGTTGGTTGATAGACGATCTGCAAACTCAATTAGCTATGCAGCTAGGAAGAAATCAAGGAAATGTGGTCCATACGGTAAGTCCGCCAGGCTTCATCTTCATTTTTGACAATGATCTGTCCTAATCCGGTGGGGAACCCATGACTATCATCATATACAACAGCCTGTCGAATGTGCAAAGCGGTCTGGCGCACTAGATCCTTTAGTTCTTGCCAGCGACAATGGGTTGGAACCTGTTATCTGAGTTAGACTTATACACCCCACCTGCAAAGGTTGTGTAGGACTTACCCCCTGAAGGAATACAACGAATTCATCGTCTGATCTGCGGGATTTTTGGCTACGGCCCTTTCCACGGCCAAGGAATGGCATAGCTGGAAGTGATCTTTCACTTGATAGTAGGCCTAGGTATTGTATCTCCTTTCGCGAACGGGATGCGCTTCTGGCCGAACCAAGTTGGATACGGGGATGTTTGTCGTTGGCGATATCTGCGAGGTCAAGTACAGTATCTTCAAAAACACCAGTTGAAAAACAGCCTGAGTTCGACCTTGTCCGACGAGGGTTGTGCTTTTTTGCTTGGTCGGAACCACAATTGAATACAATTCTTTGTATGCGAGGATTCCTAGTAATGGATCTTGTTAGCTTGGGCCATAAGATACACTGACCAGCCGAAAACCGATCCCTGTGCTTGAAAATGACAACAATAGAGAACAGGCTGTCATCGGATGTCGTCGATATCATCAAGCATGGGTAAAAGACGCCCAGAATCTCTAGGTGAGGCAAAGCAGCAAGGGAGACTAGCTTACCTGGTCTTTTATCGAGTCACTGCAGGTGAACGAATTGGTCTGACCGACAAATGCGTTCTGCAGAAACAAAATCCAAACCCTCCACGAGCCGATTGTCGAGTCTATTATAGGGATGAGAGGGATGGAAGATTAAGCATGCGAACAAGTTTTTTCCGAGGGACGTTCCACAAAAGCTGTTCTCATTGTGGGCAAATGCTAAGCAAGTCGAGACTAGGAGTAATTATTAGGAGATTCCTAATAATGGCTTGCACGCAGAGAAATTGAGGCGAGACCCAGAAAACTGCAGTGGCTGACGAATGGAGAAGCCCCAGAGGCCAGCCAGCCAGCCAGTCAAGTCAGGGATCGCTCGACTGCTCCAATGCGCGATGTTGAGATATGTCACTTTCGAAGCCCGAGCTCAGCTCCTCCCGTCCGCTGCCAAATGCAATAAATCACTACTCCGTACCACCCTGCTGGGAGGCGGTTCCCACCAGGAGCTCCCATTGGTGTCATCACTGGTCTCGTTGCTTTTTTCCAAGTACACTTGCATTTGCATGGCAGAATCTCTGGGAAATGACCGAATCTTGAATCCACATTGACTTGATCGCCTGAAAGCCGGGTGTACCCGTCCCATTGATCGTTAGGGCAGCGGGGCCACCTAGGGTGGGGAGGGGTGCACGGAAGGCAAAACCACAAGATCTATGAGTTCAAGATGCAGCGCTTAGCATTTTTCGTGTTACACCGCCAGATCCGGATCGGACATCCTCCTTCAGAGGTGTTGAGGAGGGGGGCAGGTGAACCTTGAGCCCGTGGAGCGGCCCATGACCTATATCCATCACATTGGCTTTATGGGCTGCATGATCCCTGAGCTTTGCAGGGCTCACGGTGGAGTTCGAGGTGGGTGCGACCAGCCAGATCAATTCAGACGCAACAGAAAAAAAGAAAAAGAGGTAAGAATTTATGGAGATCGGCGATCGGCGGGCCCCCCGAGAAAGAGAGCCTGCAACATGAGCAATCAGACAAATGCACGAGAACCCTGGACGTCGATTGGTCTTTGCTTTTGGGACGATCTGGCGATTATTGATTCGCGATGTGGGCTAAGTGGGAGTACCTGCAGCGGCAAGCTAGACAGGATCGTGGCTGGCTGCGCTGCGAGTGCGGTTCTGGTTAGTGAAGACACTCGAACGGTCCCCACTTCGCCAACAGCTGTGTTGAAATCGCGGCATCGCTGGAGCCTTCCTTGACCCACACGGACGCAACTCATAAATAGCAGTCATGATATGGCAGCGTCTCAGGTGGCGGGCGCTTCAAGGCCCGGTGACACTGCAGGACCCATTCGGATGGTGCCATGAGCTGTCCTGGGCGATCTCGAACACACCTTGCACAGATTGGCCCCATCAATCTAGACTTGACAGGACGTGATTTGAGTCCGAAGATGCCTGCAGGTTCCACTGTGGGGTATTCCGCTTTGTCGATGGTTCGTCCGATGGTGTGTTTGCCCTGGGTTGATCCGAAGATCCTGTTGAAATGCCGCGCTTTTGCCTTTACGGTATGGGGAGATCACGACCAGGGCATGTGTGACATTCCGAAGGTTAAGATGCCTTTACAGCCGAATGATGACGCCCTTGTGTAGGACAAAGCTTTAGTGTTCTAGACACGAACACGCGATCATTCGGTTGCCGAGCAGCGATGGCTGAGGGCCAAAGAAGATGGAGAGAAGTGGGAGGCGGAAAGTATCCAATCCCGCAGTAGCCAGGACAAGGTTCAATGGGATTACGCAACGCGGGGAAATATGTCACTTGAGAATGTTTAGATGAACATTGCATACTCTGTATTTCATGAGTGCTCATCTTGCAAATCATAACTTGAATTCATGTGCACCACTGGCATGTAAGGTGCTCTGGTTGTGGCCACTGTTTACTCCAGGGGCAGCTGGTTAATATTCCACCTTTTTTCCCTCCAGTTCATATATTGAAACGTAGGAGACACAGGAGTACCTATTAGATAGAAGAGCTTGAATGTGAAGTACTATCTTATCGCATGCCTCTTTAGTGCCTAGGATAGCTACTACTAGTACTACTAGCAGTAGTACCTCATCGAACACATGGAGCTGAACTACATTCGGTTGCTACGACTACTGGGACTTCGCTCATGTTAAACGAGTAGAAGTTTCATATTCCTGCATACGAGACTAAATATAGAGACAAAATCTAGAAATATTTCCAACATTCGAAGCGTGAAGATGCAAGACAGCGGCGAACAAGATCAATGAAACGCACTATGATGTGCCAAGGACGCTCAACAGACATGCCAGACATTACATATGGTCTGGCTCATGCAGCCCAAAAATGCCTAACGGTGACTCCTCCCTCCGGGTAAATCTCAGTTTTGATATAGCTCCCGACTCCCTAGAATAATGAAATAATGGCGATTGACTTCAGGCCATCCCGATTGGTAATCTTAACCCCCCTAACTTACTGTGTATCCATACTGTCGTCGTCGTCATCGTCTCTGACACGTGTTGACCGGATGTTTGGGAGAACCATGCCAACACTTCAACTATTTTGCGATAAGACGAATGATGGCGATATCATGATGAGATGATTGGCGGATGTGTTTGAAGGAAACAGAAAAAAGCCCAGGCAGAAACTCTCAGTTCCTGTGATTGATGATGCTGTTCGAACAGGGTGTGGATAGTCCCCCGGTGCCGGCACCGGCGTCGATTTTCACGAAATGAAAGGGTCGAAGGCGCGTCGAAGACAAAGACAAGTATCGAATGAGAACAGAAGGAGATCTGTTTATAGCGATGGTTGTGGTACAGGCCCGGCCTGTAAGAATGGTGATGATTGGGTTGTTAAAAGCATGGAGATGCTCTTGTCTCCGAACGGCGGTATATTCTCTTCATCGCACGAATCCGACCTTGGAGGCGCAGCGATTACAATAATAGGAGTTCATACCGAACTGCACTGCGCCTGAGTTCGACTGGCTAGCCAAGCTGAGAGACTGTTGGCACCGGGAGCAGCGGACGATGTCAAAGCTAATAGGTGGAGACGCCCCGGGCGGATGGGGGGCGCCACTGGGTTGCGGTTGGGGGGTGATCTGAACCGCGGGCGAGCTCATCTGTGGAGTTGGGTTCATCGAAGAGCTGGACGAGGACGAGGGTGGGAGAAAGAAAAGAGAGAGAGAGAGGGAGGGAGATGGAGAGGGAGAGAGAAGGTTGAAGTACAAGATTAAAAAGAGGCAGAGGGAAAGAGGAGAGGGGGGGCAGTGAAGAATGTATCCTCAATTCTTAGGCCCCCGTGATTGCTAGCGCCGCGATAGCGTATCCCTTGGGGCGGATCCCAGTAGTTTAATCGTCCGATTTGTGTAGGGTGAAAACCCCGTATTTCCAGTGTTTCCAGTGTTTCCAGTGCTTCCAGTATTTCAGAATCTGGTCTGCCAACCTTACGGATACCCGGGTTTGCAGAATGTCACACGAGGGTCCCCGAGGTCATTGGCGTCACGACACACTTGGCCCAGTCTGGCCGGACTTGGTTGATCTCATGTGCACTGTGTATTTCACAGCTAGCGTCACCTTTGACTTTGTCGCTCTAACTCCGCTGTGTTTTTACTGGGGGAACCCTTTTCCTTTCTTTTCCCTCTCGCCCCCGGGCTGAGCTCCCATATCTCGGGTTGCCTAGAGAGGGAGTGGGAGAGGCTGTGCCGGACGTAAGCCGTTGCCGGTTTTGCCGGCCATGTCTAGGCCCTCTGCATGATACCGTAATTCTCAGGACGCGTCCCTGCATGTGGCTCAAATGGGCGAATGCCGTTGTTATTGGCGTCGAGCCATCGCCCTTCAATAGGATAAAGTGTGGTAAGCCGGGGGTGGGTGCGCCGATCGTGTCCGATCATGTTTGGGTAAACTGGGTTCTCGGCTGTTTCGAATATGAGGTCAATATTCGTGCTGTTGGCATGATGGTAGTCATAATGCTGGATGCTGGATGTTTCGAGATAAGATGTATGTATCTACTGTCTCCCTCGCCGCACACGACGACGTCATCCGCCCCGCCAAACTCCCCCCTCCACTTCCACTTCCTCCGAGGCAAAGACCAAATTGATTCCTTGTGCTTCGACTTTTACCCCTCCCATCACATTCACCAACCATGGCCTCCACGCAGCCCAACCTCTTCAGCTTCCCCAGCACTGATGCTCTGGCCCAACAATTGAGGCCATACATCCTCCGGGCTCAAAATGCCGCCCTGGTCCGTCACAACACTTTCCGAGTCGCCGTGTCTGGTGGTTCCCTCCCCACCGTGCTGGCTCGCGCTCTACTCGAACCCAGTAATGGTACCCCCGAGGACACCCCACAGTTCGCCAAGTGGCATATCTTCTTCGCCGATGAGCGGGCCGTTCCGCTTGACCACGAAGACAGCAACTACAAGCTGCTGAAGGACGAGTTGTTGACCAAGATCCCTGCGGAGCTCGGAGCTCCGACTGTCCACCCCGTCGATGCCGACCACGTCAACGACGACGACCCCCAGGAGCTGGCCGACCTCTACCAGGAAGACCTGATGCGGTCCTTTGCTGCCAAGGACAGCGTCAAGCTGCCCGTCTTTGACCTGATCCTCCTGGGCTGCGGCCCCGATGGCCACACCTGCAGTCTCTTCCCCGGCCACGAGCTCCTGCGCGAGAAAGACGCCTGGGTGGCCGCCGAGACCAACTCGCCCAAGCCCCCGCCTAAGCGTATTACTCTCACCTTGCCCGTGGTTACCTCCGCCTACAACATTGCCTTCGTGGCGACCGGTGCCGGCAAGAAGGATATCATGAAGGCCATCTTCGACATGGAGGAGGGACGCAGTCTTCCCTCTGCCCTGGTGAACCAGGGTGGTGGTGAGAAGGTGTGCTGGTTCACCGACCACCCCGCTGTGGACGGAGTTGCTTTCCCTCGCCGTGGGAGCCTGTAAACAGCGATGGACCATAACCCGGGCTCAACCAAACAAAAAAAACTGCGATACATCAAATCTAGAGCCTCAAAAGCACCTGGATGGGAATCGGGAATCAGGAAAATTTATCATTGATATTTCTACATGCTTCTCTGTGGGCTTACAAAGAAGTGATTGTTTCGTGGTGAGCCTATTAGTATTGTTGAATCTCGATTTTCGATAGTCGAGATTTCCTTTCAGTCTTCCACTACCCTTTGAAAAAAGGGGACCCAGTCACTCTAAAATGTTGACGTGCCCCCGCAGATAGAATGAGATGAACAATATAGAATTTGGATCAAGTATTTTTCTCGAAAAAACCTTCACTTCGGATGTTTAGCGTTTCTGTTTAACGATATGGATGTTATGTCAGTCGTACATGAGGCCCTAAGAAGTCGAGGATGTTATTACGTGTATCCCTCATCCTGGAAATACCTAACAAATAGCTTCAAGTTACTCAAATGCCTTGTAGTTTGACACTAACAAATACGAATAAAAACGAATAGATCTAAACAAGCAAAGATAATATTGGTATACTCCGGCGATATTGGCATTTGCTGAGCAGAGAACTCCGCTGATTGGCCGACGCGTGGTGGAGACGCGGATCGCCGGTGCGACCCGCCAAAACATCGCGATTTGGCTGCTATTTCTCCCCTGGGTTGATCAGATCACCGTGGGGGAATCGAGAATTCCCCTGGAGTACACTCGAACATTGAACCTTCTGTTTTCAACCATGCCGATACCAACCCGGTCGGCATCGCTGCGCGAACCGCGCGAGCTACGCAAACCAGTTAGTACCTCCCCCCGCATAACCATCCCCAGCATTCCAGTCGCTGACACCGCAGTGTCATGCAGCAGGCCTCCGGCATAGCGCGACCTACAGCGAACCCCACCAGCAAAGCACCTGCTAGGCCGACGGCTGCGAATGATAGGCCCCAGTCTAGCCATTCACCAGTCGAGGGGGCCAGAGAAATTGCATCATCCCGTGGTCGAACCCTTCTCCCTCAACGGAGTAATTCCGGTCGGGATGAAGGCCACAGCACTGGGTCGATATCATTCCAGTCGCCCGAGAAGAAACCTGCACAGAGAGCAGAAACATCACCAAAGAGACGCCCAAACACAAGTGATCAAAAGCATGCGGCAGCAACAACCCTCAGCGCTGCGGTGCCTACCCGTCGCCAGAGCCTAATGCGACCTGGCACATCAAGAGTCACTTCAATCTCTACCTCGACCAAGAGCAATGCATCTGCTACTACGAAGCCTGCGCTCCCTATGGCGCCTACATCACCGCGCAAACATCCTACAAATCGAACTCCCACACAACCTGCTGCAAGACCTGCTTCTCCCAAGAAGGCCGACATGCCCCCACCGCCGCGACCTATACGCTCGGCATCACTGAGACAGCCCATTAGTACTAGACCAGGAACGGGGCCTCCAGCCTCAGCGCGGGGCCATGCGCGGCATCGTAGCCAGATGATCCCGGCAACTGCGACGAAAATCCAAGCCGACCCTTCAACCGCGGCTGCGGTCCAGAAAGCCAAACCACAATTCTCAACTTATCAACAACATTATTCCCCCAAAAAGCCGGGGGCGAAACCCCCGACGCCTACCCCTGGCTCTGCATCGGCCTCTGGACCAGAGAGTCTGCTCATTCCTACTTCGTGGCCGGATATTGCGGCCTTGCAAATCGAACTTCTTCAACTCAGTCTTTTCCATTCCAACTCACTCCAGCAGCAATCAGACTGGAAGGTAGAGTCGGAATCACGTTTGCGCAAAAAGTACGATGCTGTGGCCGATCAATACCGGTCTATGTTGGGGGATGAGAAGCAGCGCCAATCTCAGATCAACAAGGAAGCTCTCGGATACTGGCTACGGAATTGTCGAGACCACCATAGCGCCCGCAACTTCCCAGAACAGATCCAGTCTCTATCGCAGATATTGCAAGAAGTGTCTGATCTTGTTGCCCGGGGAATGGATGGTCGATATGCCCGAGCTGTGGACACCTTTGAAGCCTGGTTTCATGATGCAGAGTATATTAGGTCTCAGCGTGAGTCGTCAGGTATCGCTGATGGGCCGCTCTTTATTAACCCACTTGATCGGACTTGGAAGGAGGAGCTGCAAGCCCTAAAGGCGAAATTGGAACTATGCACACGACAACTTCAAAGCCTGGATATTCTAGATTTTACAGAGGTTGAGGAGATGGACCGGCTGGGACAATCGGCGCTAGTGCGGGTAGTACAGGGCCTGGATGAATCAATCCAGCTAATGGTTCAAGAGATCCATGCCATGCGAACTGCTGAAACTGAGCTGGTCTGCTCTGAAAGAGAGACAATCAGTCACCTCGCGACAGAACTGGCCAGCGTTTCTCGAGGAGAGAGGGCACCACGGGCAGGACTCTGGATGTCGTAATCACGAAGGTACAAATATCTTCATACTCCAACCCTTGGAATTGAATAAGATATCTCCCCTGTATATTCTGAAAGTATAGGTATAAACTTATATAAACTTAAGGTGGGGTCCACCAACGAACGGCAGGCCCGAGGTACCCCGTTCACCGCCGTCGTGACTCAGCAGGCCGTCATCCGTTGGCAGGCCTGGATTCCCGTCGACGTGCTCAACCGGTTCTGGGCAAGTCCTGATGGAAGCTTCCCCTCTTGCCTTCGTCCCTTTCAAGTTTGCCTCTCTCTCTGCTGTTTGCTCACTCTTCAACCTCGAACCTTTGGCACTGTGAGTTTTTACTCTCTCGTTCTCCTTTCTCTCAAACGTTATCCCCTGACGTCATCTTTCAGTTACAAATACACACGATAAGAGCAAAAAGAGAGACCTCACCTTGGACTGCTTGCACTGAGGTCACATCAGGCTCCAACTGGCCGCCTCCCCACTTCCACCATGATCGTTAAGCAACCCTAGTGAAGCTTGACATTCTGGCCACCGTCGCGGCATTTCGCCATCATGAAAGACACGCTTTACGATCGCCTCTGGCGCCGAGAATGCGGGGACCTGTCCCCGTATGCCGGGCTTCGGGGCCTTTATGGCGATAAGGAATGGGTTAACAACCTCGATATCGTGAATGAGCTGGGTGGACATACGGGTTGCGTGAATGCCTTGAGGTATGCAGTCGCTCCGAGCTGGCGTTTCCATCGATGCTAATCAGTCGCAGTTGGTCCCGATCCGGGCGTCTTTTAGCTTCAGGTTCCGACGATCAGCATCTCAACATCTATTCATACCAACCTGAATCCTCGAGCGCCCCGTTCACGCTAAACACCACCGTGCTCACCGGGCACAAGGCCAATATTTTCTCCGTCAAGTTCATGCCCCACTCAAACGACCGAACCTTGGTGACTTGCGCGGGTGATTCTCAAGTGCGCGTTTTCGACATTGAATACGCTAGCAAAAACGAAAATGCCGGTGCTACATCGGCCTTTGCAGCATCCGCTCGCAGCCAACGGTTCAACAATTTCTTTGAAGGGACGCGGTACCTCAGCGAAGGAAACACCAATGCCAGGGTCTACAGGAGCCACGCGGATCGCGTGAAACGCATAGTCACAGAGTCATCGCCTTATCTCTTTCTGACCTGCTCCGAGGATGGCGAAGTCCGCCAATGGGACATGCGACAGCCCTCGTCCACTTACCCTCCACCTCGGGGTGGTCAGGGTTTCATGGCATATCGGCCCGGACTGCAGCACGATGACTCAAATGTCCCGCCGCCACTTATTTCCTACAAGAAATACGGCCTCGACCTAAACACCATTTCCTGCTCCCCGAGCCAACCCCATTACATCGCCTTGGGTGGTGCCCATATGCATTGCTTTTTGCACGACCGCCGCATGCTTGGCAGAGATACCACCGCCGAAAGAGGGAGTCCCTCCATGTCGACTCCGATTTCTGGGAGCGAGGAAGATGAGATGATGGGCAAAGCCACACGGTGTGTGCGCCGGTTTGCACCTCGTGGGAAGCGCCGCATGAGACACATCGATGATGGCCATATCACCGCGTGCAAGATCAGTGACGCGAACCCGGATGAGATGGTGGTGAGCTGGTCAGGAGATCATATATACAGCTTCGATCTCATCCGGAGCCCTGATGCTCGTGATCACACTCCCGAAAAGAAATCGATGACGAATTCGAGCAACCGCCGCAGTGACAGCTCGCGCAATCGGAAGCGAAAGCGCCCAAAGCCAACGTCAATGTCCTCCCAGGAAAGTGGAGACCGACATCATTCTCAACGTCGCCCCGCAGAGGCGAATGCATTTAGAGTCCATTATGAGAATGGTGAAACTTCTGATATTTCATTTTCAAACCTGTCGGATGAGGCTGAGTCTCCAGTGGGAATGCTGGAACGTGCAAGAAACTCAGTCTTAAGCGAAGACCAGAAAGTGAGCATGGAGATTGCAAAGGGCCTGGTCAGGCTTCGGAAATCCATGTTCTCTTTGGAGGCAGCGACGCGAGATGCCATGGAATCTAACCAGACAGACACAACCCCTACGTACTCCTTCTTCACGGCCTTGGTGCTCGCATCTAAATTTCTACCCAAGATGAACGATGTGATCAGCAAATGGCGCTACCCGATGAACCCTTCCCAGGAAACCGTTGCATTTCAACAAGCCCTTCGTCGCAATCGTCAAGCGTCGTGGAGATTCGTTCAAGCGGCCGGTACTCTTGCACATGCATTGGAAATGATTGATGACGCCGAGAATACTTGTTGGTCAGATTTCCTGAAAATCTCACCAGCACCAAACGAAGACGATTCTATTGAGCGAGAAGCCCAATTTGGATATGACTTTTTGAAGGCAATCTTGCTCTGGCTACAAGGAGGTCGACAAGGGCTCTTAGCAGGGTTCAAGCGAGAGTCTCACCCTCGGAGGGTACACGGCCGATTCCCAATCCCAGCCGATGCAGGTGACGAGGCGATTGATGAAGTTCTCATTCCTTACCTACAAAGTTTAGCTGGCGACAGCCCGATTATAAACGTCGATGCATCTCGATTTGAAGTCGCTGCCTCTCGCATCTTATTCCAGAGCCAACGAGCAGCGGTTACAGCCTTTGGAAATGCTGTAAAGTTACCCCTCGAGAATTTGGAAAACATGGCAGCTCGGGTCGACAAGCGTCGCGTATCCAATCCTTCCTCACAAGTTCGATCTCTTGACCGAGCATCTGCCACTCGGTTCTGGGTTTTGAGAGTGGGAAGAGGTATTCTGATGGAAGCCGGAAGCGGCGTCAACTACGCTTTTGTTAACCATGCTTTTGGTGGCCTCCGTACCACAGTGACCGATGAATCCGACAGTGACGAAGGCGAGATGGTGGAAAGGTCCCAAGACGATATTGATCCTAATGTGGAGGAAGAGCCTATTAGATCTATTGGTCTTGTGAGAACCCAGAGTACCACTCGGACGAGAGCTGCGAATGCCGCGGAGGATGACAGTGTTGCTCCTGACGAGTCCGGATCCTCTGGTAATTTGGCGATCCGCAATGTCCGTGGAAATCACGATGACCAGAGCGAATCCGAGGCTTCAGATGAAAGCGAAACCGAAGATAGGGGTGATGAAACTGAGCATGGCTGGGATTTCAGCTTGGTAGATTCGTCGGATGATGAAGAGGACGAAGAGAGCGATGACGAGCAGCCTTTCTTGCAATACGGGGGCCGAAAATCCAGACGGGAAGAAGTCGAACTGAACGTACCTTGCTCAGCCCATTCCAGGGTCTACCGCGGCCATTGCAACATCAAGACCGTCAAAGATGTTAATTTCTTTGGCCTGAACGATGAATACGTGGTTAGCGGTAGTGACTCTGGTCATGTATTCATCTGGGATCGTAAGACTACAAACTTGGTCAGCATCCTGGAGGGCGACAGTGAAGTTGTCAACGTCGTGCAAGGTAAGTCTGAGTAATTCCTCTTGGCAATTTTAATCACCTTTCTCATGTCTTTATGCAGGTCACCCTTACGAACCTACCATGGCCGTATCAGGCATTGACAATACCATCAAGGTCTTCTCCCCAGATCGACATGCCCACGAGCAGGCTCGCCAGGGCATCAATATTCTTGACCCTGATAATCCAACCAATGTCCTGGGCACGACTGCAAGCAACATAGGTGGACTGCAGAGCCGCAAGCGCATCCATGATAGTTACCGTATCATGAACCAAAATGATATCGAGCGGCGTGGAGGGATGGACGAGGCCTATATCACTGTACGCATGCTGGTTGTTTTATTTACCCAAGCAAAGGTAGCAAAAACTAACAATCAATAGAGGAGCATGCTGAGCCGCCTTGCTGCCACACTGCGTGGCCAACATGGCGTTGGCATTGGAGGCGGCGTTCCTGTCGCCAGCGAAAATGAAAATGCCACCGTTGTACTTGATGACAATTGCACGGTATGTTTTCCCTCGAACTGTGGTTGAAACTGCAGCTGACTTTGGTAATAGGTGATGTGATAACAAGCGATGAAGATGACCACCAGTCGGATTTCTGGGACATCATTCCATGTTCTTCTACTTCAACTTCAACTTCTTTCCCTTTTCTTAAATTGCAACTTTTCCAGATTGATAATGCGGGACTGGCGGGAATTGGGGCGTTTGTGAAATACTTCGGACATACTAGCATGAGAATGGCATTATGAGGGACATCCTGCATGGGTTGAATATGGCGCTACTGTAGTTACATCTAATATTATTACAATTACTTTCACCCCCGAAGTGTTTTCATAATCCCTGCTCGTATCATCCAATGAGAACTAAGGATGGTAGGGGTTGGTCATACCGAATTTTTGGCGGTAGTTGTGTATATAACTTGAATCTCTATCTGCCCCGCTTCAAGTTCAAGTCTGCTTGTACGTGATGACAGCCAAGATAGTTCAAGTTATTCTCCGACTTCAAGGTCAGGAGGGCGACTTCCCGAACATCCCCGATCTCGGCATCCGAGTCTGAGATCTCGCTCAGTCATGGAGCCAATGTGGAATGTGTAGGGCATGGTCGGGGCAGAACAGCACTCTTTTACGCAGCAATTATCGAGTTACTCCTCGATCACGGATATGAAACTATCTCTTCTGCATCTGACGAGACAGCACTTCACATAATAGCATAAAAATCGTATACTAAAATTGTTGAAATACTGCTAATCACGGAGCTGATTTTGACATTACCTAGAATAGCAAGACGGCATTCTTCAAACGGGAATCTAGAATGTTAAGAAATAACGAGATCATATTACTTCTTTCAGAGTCCTTATCATATTTCAATTATACTGCTCAATTTGAAAACGCCTTGGACGATATCATGATCTGGCCGATCGATAAATTTTACCAAACAATTCGGGCAATAATACCAACCACTAGGATAGAGCCCGCATAGTGTTGGCGGTAGTGCGGTGGGCGTACTAAATACACAATCCTAAGTCAGGCATAGAGTTGTCCAGTAGTTCTAACAAGCATTTCGAGATGCTGTCCCATGCAACCCTATAAAAAGACGATTGCAATTAGGGCTTTCTGCTCGGTAGGGATACTGCCGAAGTGGATGTAAAGAAAGGGGTTATAAAACTGTAGTCGTCTATGGTACTTCCGTCTCACCACCCGTAATCGCATCCATGCCGTCGCGTGGAGTATTGGCTGGTTCAGCATTCCTTATTTAATTGGTTCAGAGATCTTTTATGTCCATTGCTATGGGATTCCACTGGGCTTTCTATTTCGGCTGTTCTCGTGCATTGCCGAGTCTCCTTGCGGCTAGCCAGAAATGGGGTGCCTTTGTTTTCTTCGTCTGTATATGTCTGATATCGTTGGTCTATGTTTATTTCGCCATGCCGGTAAAGCTGTCGCCCCACATCGTTGACGATTTACATACTTTTACAAAAGCTAACACTTACACTCTGCTTAGGACACAACCGGAAGATCATTGGATGCCCTAGACAGTCTATTCCAACGGCCATGGTATACCGTGCACAGAGTCGCATATGCCAGGCATGACGAGATCCAAATCGAGACACTCGGCAAGGCGCAGGTCGCGCCACGCTCCCAGCATCTGGAGTATGCTTGATCATGCTGCATTCCCCGTCATGCGAGTGGGCCCACTGAAGTAATGATCTACAGGGAAGAGAGGGGTTTAAGTTTCGAAAAGGTTTCAAGAACAAGGGATACAGGATTCACATGTAGTATGATTATAAGTCCGTCTAACGTCGGTACCATGTGGAAACAGGGATAAATACATCCGTAAGATACATCAAGAAACGTCTAGACATCCCATCCCAACCCAAACCGATGATCCCAAACGCGAACATGGAATGCGACCAAAAGACCGAATATGAAAGATGTAGACCACGCGGGGAAAAAAATAACGCCGGTGTCGGGCCCAACATGCAATAGTAAAGAGTGTAAGAAAGGTGAATGTGGTGAGAAAGAGGTATGGATGATTGGAATGACTGCCAACATCCAGGAGCTCAGGACTCGGCAGCAGGAACGAAGGGTATTATCACAAAAGATACGTATCAACGGGTAAATGCTTTTTGCCAAGCAACAACAGTCGTAGGGGAATCAAAAAAGGAATAAACGGAATAGAAATGACCAGTGACGAGATGGAACGAGACCAGCTCGCTTAGGCGTGTGGTCGACCCATGCGACCACCCATGTAGGATCCAGTAGCAGATGCGATGAATCTAGCAACAAAGCCGCTGCCGTGGTGGTGCCCACCAACCTTCATCTTCTTGCTGGGCTGGCGAACGGGCTCGAACTGCTGCTTGGCGTCGAATCCGACGTTGACATAGCTGTGGGTCAGGGAAGTGGAAGGGCTGGTATTGGAGTCGGAGACCATAACATCATCGTTGCCATGGGACGAGCATGTACTGATGCTCGCCGGTGTACCGCGCGAGCTAGGGGCGATGCTGGATGATCGAGAGCACAGAGAGTTAAATGTTTCGGCATGGGACAGACCAGGCACCTCACGGATGGAAGGAGGCGAGATGGAACGTCCAGGGCGGTTGGGAGAGGTGCGGTGACGGTTGTAAGGGTTGTAGCGGTCATGATCAGCAATGACCTGGGGGGAGTTGTGCTGGTTCTGAATGTTGGGGCATGAAACATGACTGGGCAAGCGGCGCAGGGAGGTGTCGACAGCACGACGACTGTCACCACGGGCTTCCAGCTTCTGACGACGGAGGCGGCTGGCCAGCAGATCCGCTGATGCATGAAGACGTCGCCTAGGGAGAGAAAATTAGCAGTTGAAACGAATTATTACACGACGAGGCCATTCATACCATTCACGGTGTTGTTGTTGCTTTCGCTGTTGCTCTTCTTGAGCCATTTGCTCACGTTGCTGGATCTGCAAACGCTGACGAATGGGAGACAAAAAAGGCTCCAGGTGGGTGAAGAGATCCTCCTCGGTCACACGAGTTTCCCAGTCCAAGAGGAAGAGCAGCTGACGTTCCATCAAGTTGACCTCTGGCAGAGAAAAGCCAAATCCATCATATCCCTTCACCGCGGTGTAACGAGCCCAGTGTTTGTTCTTCGGGCTGGAGTCGTTGAGGTTCTTCGCAGCGAGGATTAGCGAGGCGAGGAAGATACGGTGGACAGTGCAACGCATGCCCTTTGCAACTGGGGGCAGACGGGCCTGCAGACGACCGAGGTACACGAGAGAGCTCATGAGGGTAGGCACTTGCACCTGCGATCGGGCGACGAGGGAGGCAATGAAGGATTCAATGGTTGGAAGCGGGGGCAGGGAGTCTGATGTCTCCATTGGAGGAGTTGATGGAGGCGTGGGCTGGCCATGTTGGTTCACGGTGTTGGTCACATGGGCTTCACAGCGAATGACCCGTGCGGCCTGACGAGCCAGGTGTGTCACCATCTCGCGAGAGACTCTGTGGGTGACAAACTCGTCAAGAGCAGCTCGATCGAGGGCCGTCGTGGGTTGTATGGTGGTAGAATCCATGGTGAATCTCGGGACGGTGGTGAAGGGCTGTTGTTAAATAGAAACCAGACCGTGAAGATGTGGTGTGGGGGGTATCAGGTTGTAGGAAGTTCGATTAGATGCAAGCGATGGTCTCTAAATTGTCACAAAGGCCGTTCGTTGTACTTGAGCCGAGACAAGGAGACAAGATGAAACAATAAACTTGTCGAACAGGGTATCGCTGAGAACAAAGACGAAAGACGAAGCGAAGCAAAAGACAAAGCACGTCGACCAGAAGAACCGGAACACTGAGAATGAAATAGCAGGGAATTCCTGGCCAGCAGGATGGAGGCGTGTAGTTAAAAAAGAATGTTGCTGTAAGGATAGCAGAGGTTGTCGTGTCAACCCGTCTTATCGATAGCCCTAACTGTAGGATTCTCCAGAAAGACTGAGACCTGCCGAAGCGGAGAATTTGAGCCGAGAGACAGCCCACTGTACTATGGCAATAGATTGGAGATCGAGCAGACGCTGTCTTGAATGATTATTGAATAGAGTGGGTTTAGCTGGGAATAAAGAAGTCGTGAGTTGAGAGAGCGACCGAGCGACCACAGACAATATTAAAAGGGAAAGGAGAGTGTGGTGACGACGTTGAGCATGCGGATGAATCCCGTGAAGAATCCAACGAGTGGGAAATACTTGACTAGATATAGGTCCGGTATGCGCCAGAGGGCGGCTGGCTAGGAAGCTGCAAGGCTTGCTGGGCCAGTCAGAGTCCCTGAAGGAGAGCAGGACGGGGCAGGGGGTCGCGGAGGAGCTGGTGCCAGCCTGCATAGTTGGATCTGAGATGCTCGAACCTTTGTCGCGCGCGCGCCGGGAGCCTGGGAGGGGCCCATTAACCTTGGATAGCCATGATTTGTCGGGGAATGTGGTGGAGAAGGCGATTTACACAAACCTGAATACCTGGGGGCCCTGGGGGCGCTGCAAAAAAGAAAGTCAAACGATTGATAGCACCATCGGGTATGCACTATTTGCTGTCTATCAGACCTTGTCTGTGCACCCCTATCCCTAGATTCATCACGTCTTTCGAGTCCATCGTACATGTACATTGGTATTTGCCTCCCACATATTACGCGGTACGACAAACGAATCATCCTGTAAATTATGATTCATTTCGCGTTGGACATCCTTCGATTCACCAAAACGTCAATTCCTTCTGGCTCCCACCAAACTCTAAGAATAGCTCGTCGCCACCCCCAGCAGCACTCAGCGCTTCTGTGAGCCCAAGGAGACGATCGCAAACCCAGCTACTCGCTGACAAGACTCCACCGAGTCTGCGAGGAGATCAACGCTAGGCCCACTGGACGCCCGCAGTGGAGTCCAGCCTTCGCCGTCAATGCCAATCAATTGGCCTTCTTCCCCTAGTGTCGGGAATATCCTCTGGTACGCCAGGGAACCGATGCCCATTGCCCAGCCCCTATGGATGCTATCTACTGTAGATTGGCCATGAAACTCGCGACCGTCTCATGTCTCCTGTGCGAGACGCGGGGGGACAGATGCCAGGTCAGATTCCACCAGGTCCCACCTGAAGCAATGAATAAGTGGTTCGAGACATGGAAAACCCATAGCTTGGAACCTTTTTCCCTTTTTTCTTTTCTCTGTGCGATGCACGATACCATTCCATCCCATCCGTCCGAAAAAGGGCAAATAGAAAAGGGCACAAGGTACATACAATGACCCTCACGGCATAAAACTCATGGAAAGGGGGCAGCAGTTTCAGCTGAAGAGATTCCAGCACGCCCATAGGTGAATGGGCTCATGTCGTACGGGGGTCCCAAACTAGAGAAGAGCCAACCTCTAGCCTCGTAGAACAATGTGGCAATCCAAGTTTCAATTTGGCGCCGGGGACCAGTGCAGACCCAATCACTGGGGGGAAAACTGACAGGTTCCGACCGGAAGAAGATCAAGTCCGTGCGAATCCTCCATCCGTCGCACTTTGGGGATCCCTGCTTCAATGCCAAATGACCCCTGTCACACGGCGCGCCACGAGTAGTGGGTCGCGAAGCGTGAAGCGTGTTCGAGGGGAAGACCAGAACATGGATGGACATGCCAGATGACAATGCGATCGGACACATCAGAAGGGGGCATCATCCCCCTCTCGAATTCAATGATTCCTGACCCGTGGGACGCATTGGAATAGTCGGTCACCTCGCATGAGGGGAGTCAATTTTCTTCCTTGATTTGGGATTGCCTTTCGTGTCTTTTTGGGGGGGCGGGGAGGAGGATTCGATAGATCGACTTGGGCCCCCCGCCACTTCTCGCCATGACGCTCCCATGCTATCGATGCATCTAATGATGCACCTAGAGATGCATGCAATGTTCCGGCCATTTTCTCTCCTGCATCTTAGTGTCACTGGGCTAAAAAAAAACCAACCAAAAAACCAACGGTTGTCCTATTTACGGATAGGATGGTTAGCACATCTATATAAGCGCCCTTCTCCTCCGCCAGCGCTTACAGCACCGTCGTCTCTCCACGAAGCGCTTCGCGACAGTCCCCGTTGCGATCATCTCGTCTAATGCTACTAATAATATCAAGAACGCAACTGTCAAGCTAAATCTATGAATAGGACGGTGTTTGTTATTCTTAGCAACAAATACGCGCCCTCACCCTGCCCCTCGGATCCGCGCGACACTCGATATCTGGCCCCTACTAGTTTGCAACACGAGCGCATTACCAAGAGCAATACGGGATCAAAGGGGCCAGCCGATCGTGTTCGCAACGTTCAACGTTCAATGCTCTATGACGCGGCGGACGTTTCGTTTGACTAAAGGATTCCGCCAGCTCAACCGGATGGGGTACCCATAAGAGAACCCAAACAGCCAATATGTCACGAAAATATTGCACCCAAGGTTCGGTTCGAGTGGTGACGAACGACAGAAGTCCTGAAACATAGACTTGTCGCACGATGAGATGGTGCTCCGTTTCAGGAAAGGAGCCTTTGGGCCCAGTGGCTAGTCCAGACACGGCGCGAGCTGAAACAACCTGCTCCTGGAGCATGCATCTCCTACGTATGGCTCAAACAAACTACTCTAGATGGATATAACACGCGTCGAGTGTCAGAGATTTTATTCTAAACGTTCGAATATAACAGAATCAGAGATCATGCAGAATCGATTCCAGATCCATTCCTCTCAACTATATACTATCAGAGTGTCTCTCCAACTAGCTGCGTTTGCTAATTTATGCGACGGTTGCAGAGTATGAGGACACGGTGAGTTTAGA
This sequence comes from Penicillium sp. G339, assembly GCA_027569595.1. Lineage (NCBI taxonomy): Eukaryota > Fungi > Ascomycota > Eurotiomycetes > Eurotiales > Aspergillaceae > Penicillium > Penicillium sp. G339. Next base: position 1,278,338 of record JAPDFJ010000003.1, on the reverse strand, counting down.
AGTACCAGTGAAGGGCTCGGTACCAGCCTGCACATCAATCAGGTACAGGCTCTCGCTCAGGCCCTGGTTGTCAATAAGGTAGGTGAAGAAGTTGAGCATGTCACCGGAGAAGCTGGTGGTAGTGGATGAAGCGACGAAGCTGTAGACGGTCATGCTACCATTCATGCCCTTGTACAGCTTGAAGCTGACACCGTTGATGGTGGTAGTCGCGATGGCAGAGCCAGTCGAGGAGATAGGGCCAGCGCCGCCCAATGCCGCGAGCCAGACCATGATCTCGTACTCGTTGTCGCCGTCGGCCGTAGAGCTGAGGAACATATCGTAGGCGACATCAGCCACGACGTCGGTGCTCGACATACTATTCGTAAAGACGTGGTTAACATAACACGCTGCGTGGAGCACCGGCTGACTTTTAACTTACCTCCATTTCCAGGAGGACGCGATGCTGTTGACTGCGCTCAGCTGCTTAGCAGTGAATTGCAGCGCAACATTGGCAAAGCTCTTGACCTGGCTGGAGGTACCGGACCAGGACCAGGAGGAATGCCAGGCAATATTGGAGCCGCTCAGCGAGTCCACGCCGGTGCACTGGGTGCCTGAGGTGTCGTAGCTCTGGCCCCAGAGGTTGTTGTAGACGATGTAGCTACCAGTTTCAACGGAACCCCACTGGTCGCAGAAGTCGGATCGCTTGACCAGCGTCTTGCTGGGAAGGGAAGCGGCACTGCTCAAACCAGCGAGCGTGAGAGAAAGGAGAGAAAGAGGAGCAACGAAGGACTTCATGGTGAAAGAATTGAAGGAAAGGAAAGAACTGGCTTGCAGGTTCAGCGATTGGATTGAAAAAAGGTAAGTTGTTTATTGAAATCGAATGACATCTCCGCGACAGCGATTTGGCCGTTTTATAAGCTTCTTCGTTCCATGAGGAAGTTTCTCCGGCCAGGGATTTGTGCCAGTGGATGCTTGTTCCGTGGAGAGCACGGAGCAATCTTGTCTCAAGGGGAATTTGTTGACTCCACCGGGTAATCTTCGTATGGAACTCTGGCCGAGATGGTTCGGCTAAAGCAACCAGCTATATGTCCGTTGTGCCGATCATCCCCATCTAGAAAACGGCACTAGGTCCGTTTTACCATCTCAGAAGGCTATCTTTTTTCTCGAGGCCATCAAAATCAAGTCCGGGATAAATTATCTTACATGGTAGATGATGCGGGGTGCATGTCACTGCAGAAATGCGGATATATATCTTCGGGGCGTGGCTTGAAGTTCAAAAGGTTCGTCAGCCATTTCCGCCAATCCCCTACTATACAAACTGCGACCGAGACCCCTCTCTTGCATTTAGCGTAAGGCATGCATGACATAGGAGGCGAGTCCCCGTCAAATGTCAAGTTGGCTGGTTCCACTGAAGAAATCCGTGGTGGAGATTGGAGACCATCCCCTCGACGCGACGAATGCACCACAACATACGAAAATAATCAAGACAAAAGAACTATACTGAGATTGTTCCTGAATCTTAAAATTCAACATTCTAACCTCGGAAAAATCTCGGATCGACATGGACTAGCGAAGGTTTGACCATGTCTAGATCCAGACGGCTCCGGCCCCGCCGACTGACGCCGTCGTCTCACATTCATCACGTCGAGCGGAAGTCATCCGGGAACAGCAATGCAAGTTCCAACTTAAATTTCTGCCAAGGCTTCAATTCAAACGGTGGAAAAATTATACTAGAATGTCTCACGGAGATAGGTCCAGATCAAGAAAAAAACAAGGTTCATGAACATCGGTCCAAATCAAATAGGCTACTCTAATTCTTTTGTTTTTTTGTGGGCCCCTAGTAGTGGTGGTGGTGATGTATTTGAATGGTAGATTATTGCTATGAAGCTAGATCATCATATATACGACTGAGATGTTATAGCGACATTGTTAGGCCTGTGCCATGGATTGGCTATTTTTGCAGTCTTTATCCCACGAGAACGTTGACGTCAAAACTGCCTGTGGCTTGTTTTCAACACCAAGACTGATCAATGTATTGTCTGTCAAATGAAGATATGTCAGAAAAGATGACTGTCTGAAAGATTGAATGCTTATAAACAATTATACTGACTCTGAAGACTGAACCGTGGCCACCCATACTTGCTTAGACCGTTATGGGGGTCCTTGGCAAATGTAACCCATGCTCCTATTCTCAGTTAGAGATAGGTAAAAGCGGATGTCTATGGATAACAGGCCAACTAAGCTACCTTGTATATATCTACTAGTTTCAACCTCGACCTTTGATGCAGGTTTAGAGTATGGTGTTGTCACATTGTAAGTCCCGAAGATAAGAGGTATCTCGGCTGGAGCAGATTAGTAGTTTTCCGGAATTCGATTTTGAAACTTACCAGTGTGGTAAGCACCAAGCCAAGGCTTTGGACTCAGATTCGGAAAGTTTCCTTTATAAAGGTACCTCCAAGTGGGTATGTTGTTGTCGAGTCGCAGACTGGATAGTTCAGCTTAGGGATTTTCAATGAAAGCCGAAGCATTATATTTACCGGAAGTCACCCAGAAGGGGACAATTGAAGCTGATCTGAGAATCTTCACGAACTTCTGATTCGTTGATAGAATTTCCGCTCAAGGGGTAGATGAACGCCAATTCCTTTTCATTGAAGCCGCCTAATGTTGGCTACTTGCGCCGCGATCCAAATCCGTTAGCAAGTGAAACGCAGCTAACCAAAGCGTCAATCCATATAAGTTTAGGGAACAAAGCTCTCACCAGTTTTGCAATTTTGCCTTTTCTCGCCCTAGATTGATAATCCGAGAAAACAATCAACTCATCTGGCGTCGGGAGGAAAGTATATTGCTCTCTGGCCATGGCATCAATGATCTTGGCCGTTGAAACTTGCTTCATGCAGCTCGTTGAACTTAGTCCGGAGCCGCAGCAGACAGCATTCGAAAGACGATTCCAGTTATTTTCACTCCGAGAGATAGGTCCTGTGTTGTAGGTCCCTGATTGCATGATGACCCCCTTGATCAAGTGATTATCTGGATACTGATCGAAACAGTTAGTTACATTATGTGAGAAAGTCAGAATCAGACGAAGCTTCTTACAGCGTAAGAGTACATATCTACAGAGGCTGCTCCGACGGACTGTCCGAAGAGAATGATACGTTCTGGATCACCTCCAAATTGAGCGATATTCTCGTGAATCCATTCGATTGCTAGTCTCTAAAATCACGGATGAGTATATGAGAGATTGGATCCTTTTCATATTGCTCACTTGGTCCTGCAACCCTAGATTCCGTTTTGAAGGCTCCAATCCAGGGACATTTGGAAATCCAAAGACATTCAATCGATAACTAAGCAGTTAATAAATAGCCAGCTGTGCAACGGGAGAACAGTATCATACTTGAATGTAACCACAATAATATCTTCATTATCGCGCACGACATTGGTACCATCATAGTAGGCGATTGATGTACCTCCATATCCAAAATCACCCCCATGAATAAACACCATCACGGCAGCTTTATTGCCTGCTTTTCGGTGTTTTGCGGCTGGAGTCCACACATTAAGATACAGACAATCCTCTGATATATCTGCTAGGTTCCATGGGATATACGGAAGGACATTAAGAATGGACTCGTTCGACCAATGGCCTGTTTGTGCGCATGGGCTGCTAAACGCGGATGCATCGATATGGGAGGATTCGGCCGATTTTCGTCTCGGCTGTGCAAATCGTAGTCCATTGATTGGGGCTTCAGCATATGGGATGCCGAGAAAACCTCGGACCGTGGCTGTAGACTCATTATAGATGCCGTGTACGATTCCACTGGAAGTTTGTATCCGGAGCTCAGATGATCCTTGGCTCAACGCATGAGTTAACTCGAGACCAGCAAGGAGAGTTTCCAGTATGAGAAAAGGTTTCATCATGCAGATGGCAATGATCCCGAAATACAGGACTTGGGCGAGTAGGAGGTGTTACTTAATGAATTGCATGTAGCTTAGATGGTGAATGAAGGAGGCTCAAGATCATCAAAAAATAACTTTGTTTACGTTTTGAATGTGAGCAAGACAACTCTTGATGTTTTAAAAGGTCCATTGCTGAGGGGGTTGGCCGACATGTCTCACAGCACGATAATTACAATGGCTACGCTCCGGGGTCATCGGAACCTCTGTGCCACCACTGTCAAGTATAGGAAGTAAGTAGCTGACAGGATGTGTGATCGACCCCAGAGACGTACCTATAGTAGACGATAGGATGACGATATCTCGTATTCTCTGCATATCAGGTCACTTTAGGGTTCGGGATATCAACCACCATCTAATTTCCCTTCAATTCAGACCCGATTCTGGCCTCCGAGCCATCGGGCCCCGTCGCACTCGTATTCAGTGTTTTATAGAAGTGGCTTAGGCCAATCAGAAGGCCGGTGATTCGGATTGCGGCGATCCGACATGGCGTGTGGAGGTTCTAAGCGGCTGCCGCTGCGTCCAACACTGCTAGACCACCCATTTTGGATCGAATAGGCGCTAGAATTGTATGAGATTGGCTATTGGATTAGTCAAATAGATTGGCCTAATTTCCGCCATTCAACCTCCCCAAGGAATCAAGGGTTCTCAGAGTTTGTTTTTGCGCAAGGTGCGGCCCCACCTCGACTCCGGGGCAGCGCAGAGCCGAGCAGAACAAGAAGCAAACAGGCAAACAGGGGCGCCATCCACCGGAGCCACCTTCAATTCTTTTCCCTCTTCCTCCTTCACCTCGACCACCTCCTTCAACCGCCAAAATGCCCTCCAAATCCTCCGCTAGCAATGCTAGCAGAAATTCCTCCGGCTGCCGTTGCTTCTCCTTCCGCACGCTCAGCATCATCGCGGTCTTCCTCGCCCTGTTCTCCGCCGTCTACAGCTTCCTTGACGCGCGCCTGAACCAATTCTACATCTTCGATCACGAGCATCTGCACGATGTCTCCCAGCGCGCTATCAAGGCTCATGGGGATGACACCCGCTCGATTGTCAACTACATCGTTTCCGAGCTCGAGGAGAAGGTCGGAAGTACCCACCTTAACTTGCACGAGGAGTGGGTGTTCAACAACGCCGGTGGTGCAATGGGTGCCATGTACATTATCCATGCCAGTATGTCCATCAGAATCCTTCCCAGCTTCTCTCGTCTCGTTTTCCCGCGCCAATGGCTGGCGGAGAGCGTAACACTTGACTGGCTCTATGATCCGCAGAACATAACTAATACCTTTCTCCCCTTCTAGGCATCACTGAGTACCTGATCGTTTTCGGAACTGCGATCGGAACCGAAGGCCACACCGGCCGTCACACCGCTGACGACTACTTCAACATCCTGACCGGCACTCAGCTGGCTTACGTCCCGGGCGAGTACGAGGCCGAGGTCTACCCGGCTGGCTCCGTGCACCACCTGCGCCGTGGCGAGGTCAAGCAGTACAAGATGGACTCTTCCTGCTTCGCGCTTGAGTACGCCCGTGGTTGGATCCCTCCCATGCTCTTCTTCGGCTACGCCGACACCTTCTCCAGCACCCTGGACTTCCCGACCCTGTGGGCTACTACCCGCATCACCGGTCGCGAGATGATTGGCAACCTGCTCAAGATGAAGATGTAAACAGTGGTTTTACAACTGCATTCTAGGTGTACAATACAGAGATGGATACTGTGAAGGACGTGTACATTAATAAGGTGCCATTGGCATGAAAACTAGGCTTTGTTGGATTAGAGCCATACAGACACTAGTCATTTCGGTAATCATTAATTGATGAAATATGATGTTCGGATTACAGTCGAATTCTCTTTATAAACCGTTCACCAAGCAAGGAATACTATATCAAGACGTACCCCCCTTCTTCGCCTGGCCCTGAAAGAAAGCACCCATCATCCTGGCTGGCTCAGTGATCTCTCCATTAGTAGCCACAAATGACTCTTCAAATGCAGCAACTCCAGCCTGGATACCCTGGTCGAGAGAAACATTCTCCCACGTCCTCATGAGCGCCTTTTGTTTACGCACGGCATTCGCCCCATTCCTCTCCAACTGACCCAACCACCCTTCAACAGCCTCATCCAAAGCATCCTGATCAACAACCTTCTCAACAAGGCCCCATCGAAACGCCTCTTCAGCATTGATATTCTCCCCAAGCAAGAGGAGCTGTCTCGTACGGCCCCATCCGATTAAATTGGGAAGAAGTGCAGCTTCAACCACACTGGGAATTCCAACTCTTACCTGGTCCTCTTAGCATCCATTTTAATAAACAACAGTACCTAGAAACGGAGACGAAAGCAAGTGTTCAAAACCCATACATACCTCGGGCATCCCAAAAACCGCATTCCTACTAGCAACCCTCAAATCACAGGATGCCGCAAGCTCACATCCAGCACCGAGTGCATACCCATTCACGCGGGCAATAACAGGAACCGGACAATTACGAACACTTCCACAGGCCTTGTGGACCTTTGTAATGAAGTTGCGTGCAGCACTCGGAGAGTCCAGGTGCGCCATCTCTGCGATATCGGCACCGCCAACGAAGGATTTCGGCCCTGCGCCCGTTAACACGATACCCAGGAGATCGGCATTTTCAGCCGTCACTGTTTGTAGGGCTTGAGGGAGTTTCTCGAGGAGGGATGTGTTGAGGGCGTTTAGTTTGTTCGGGCGGGATATTGTTATTTGGGCTATTGTTCCTGTTGCGCGGCGGGCGAGGGTTGTTAGGATGGATGGGGTGGTCATTCTTATTCAAATTGATGTATTGAATATATGAGGATATTTACCTTGTGGTATGCAGTGCATTTGATATTTATTAGACGCTTCTTGAAGCTGAAGGCCGAGAATCACCGACAGTGCGGGGAAGACCCCGCAACTTGAAGGTATCAAGATGATGGAATATGAAGGAGTCAGAGCTTGGGGTATACCGAGGACCTAGGCTAGTTTGGAGAGTGACATGTTTGGCTAGGAAGAAAGTGATTATTCAAGTGGTTCATTCATTCGATGCAATTCTTCTAGATAACGCAGAGCTGAATAGAAGCAATGAAAGGGTATGTTACAAGCCACGCCAAAATGCTAGTTAAAAGTCTTCCACCGTCGTGCCCAGTTTTCGCTCTCGTGCCAGACGCACCAGATCACCGCCAGTCACCAGATCCATCAGGCCCAGCCCGACGCTCTTGTAGATGACGTTTCCACGCTCGACCCATTCTCGCAGACTCTTTTGCTCATCGGATGTTTCCTGCGTGGCATTTCGTACCATAAGAAGCTCACCGAGTTCAACCATTTGGTTGGGCTTGATGCCAGCCTGCACAATCTCGCCCGCTTCCTTGATGGCCGCGTCCAGACTATCGACTACTACCACGCCGCTGCGCCGGGTATGTTTGTGGAAATGAGGATGAGGCGATTGCACGTTCACCTCATCTCGAAGGATATCCGGATGTATTTCGGCCATGTGTGCCTTGTAAGAGCCAACCGCACTGATAAGTCGGCCTTTTTGACGGCCATCGCGAGAGGTGAGGAACTCGGCGGGGAAGAGAGGGTCGACGGATGGGGTGCAGCAGAAGATGGCGTCTGCCTTGCGGACATGTTCTTTGATGATTCGGTTGTATTCACCGAAGTCGCTGCTCATGGCGGAGAATTTGACATCACGGCGCCACTCGGTATTTTCGGGGAGGTAGATATCGCGGAGGAGCTTGGCTGCTCGCTCAAACGAGCGGTTGACGATGTAGACACGGCGAATTTCGTGGCCGCGCAGAACTAGGGCCAGCCGAATGTGCCAGTAGGCTTGTGTTCCCGCACCGAATACCAGCAAGGTGCGGACCTTCTTGCGCTTATTGAATACCATCAACGAGGCCAGAGCAGTGCGGAAGGCTGTAAGTTCGTGGGCGTTGATGAGAGCAAATGGAAGACTCTCGCTGTCTAACAGCGTCACACTGCCTTTCGGGGACGTATCACGGGTGCCTGCGCCGGGCCAAGCTCCCATCGTATTGGAGACACTGCTGATGACGGGTTGTTGGTTGACACATCCGGAGAGAAGGGTTGAGCTATCGGTGCTGCTGGTGGAGGTTGTCACAGTCGGGCTGATGGAGTTGCTATCTTCCTGAGAGGAACCGACAGAGAGATCACTTATGTCAGACGAAAGCGAAGCGACAGAATTCCGTACAGAGCCAGTCCGTGACCGAGACGATGTTGATTCACCCTCGGGAATCTCGAAAGCGCCGCGTTCCACGGCACATCCCGCGGCGGCGCCGTCTTGCAGTGAGATCATCTTGATGCCGATGGTTTGGCCTGTGCTGGCGGGCATGAACAAGGTGGTGCAACCATTCTGACGAGTAATGGCCGTCCGCTGCGGCTGGTAGGTCGCTGAGCAACCTTTATCCTGGGAGCCGGTGGAGTATTCGCGCAGGGCTTCAGAGAGGTTCCGTTGCAGTTCGTTGATCTCGTCACGGGTGAGGGCGTGCAGCAGCTCTCGGAGCTGCGACCGAGAGAGAATGGTCAGAGGCATGATGGATGTAACGAGCGAAGGGAAGGCGATCACAGTGGGAGAAAATCGAAGAATCGAGGATGGAGGGGTACACGAAACGAAACTGTGTTATCAGCGCCACCTGCCGCGCATTCGCCAAGATCAAGTGAAACTTACTGAAGATCAGTGCCCACCAGCTGAGGAGCACGGTTTGATTGCAGTATCTGTTACACGTTGCCCCGCGCCAAGTGAGTCGGGTGAGAAAGAGACGTGGAGCAGCTCCAGTTTCTACGCGGCGAAGAGCGAGTGAGGAAGATCGGAGGATGACGACACCCTCGGGCAGAGCGGGGAGCGCGGGGAGGGCCAAAAAGGGGACCGAGAGGAGGGGATATTGAGTGACAGAAGAGTAGGTGCCGGCGAAACGAAGATCGCGGTGATCGGTGAGCTTTCATTGGATTTTCCTTTTGCCCGTTTGCTCTTTGACAGCGGTAAAGTGCTTTGCGTGCAGCTCGTGCAGTGCCAAATGCGGCATATCGGCATCCTAGCTGTCCCGATTGGGAATGGCCCCGCTGCATTGGGAGTTCTTCTAAATGGACACCCCTTCCGGATATAGTAAGGGCTTGTCAGTGTATTACCGAGTCTGTATGATAGTTTTACTCTTTTAACCAGTTTTAAATAGCTTTACTCCTAGAGTATCTAGTAGGGTAGCCATGGAGTTAGCTACTGAGTACCTAACTGGTAAGAAATATCAGAAGACTTTCCAGCTTATATATACTGGGTAAGACAACAACTTACAACTAGATTAATTGTAACATGCATACTACGCTATACTTGATTAGGTAGTATGGTGTCCATTTAGCATTACTCTGCATTGGGACTCGACGGTCTTTAGGGCTGAACTGGGAACTATATGAACTATCCCGGCAAAATATCAATAAACAGTTCTATGAAAAGGTTTATAGTGCCTGTGCCTGGACAGAAGTATGTAATAGTACCGGAACTCGAGGACCGTCACATGTTTCTAAAGTCTACCTACGTAACACTTTGTTCCATTCCATTGCCTACTCAAGCTTCCACCCCTTGGCAACCTTCATCTCGCTGTACCACTTCTGTACATACTCCAACCCAGCATGTGGCCCGTATAGCTCCGTCTCCCACTGCGGAAGTGGGGCTTCCATCCCCGTCTCCTGCAAACATGTCTGACGCAGTGCCTCGAGATTTCCACCTCGATCATATATCGATGTTGATGCGGATGCTGACTCCAGCTGGAACTGTTCCATTTTCATCCGCGCGCGCAGAGTTTCCGTCTTCTCCTGATCCACGGAGAAGTCGTCCTTTACCACCACGCCATATCCCTGGCGAGCCCCATCGATCGTGACAAGCTTCCGATGAACCTCCAAAGCAACCTTCTCAGCAGGACGTGTCAATGGATCCCCAAGTCCGCCACCTCCCCAGGTCACCCATTCGAGGAGATCGCCCGGATCGACACGAATGTGGTCGCATTTCGATGGGAGGATCTCCGTTGGAGGGTTCTCGGCCGATCGTGAATACCGATAGAGCACCTTTCTGGATCGTCGACCTGGTTTACCCCCTTTCAAGCCCCAAGGCTTAGTGAACCACCGGTCGTCGTGCAAACTGAATTCGCCCCGGGAAAGGAATCGATATAGAGTACGCTGGGCATTGCCGCCGCGGAAGTAGCCTGGACCGCCACTATCCGCGACACTCTCGTTGGCCTCGATGCGCAATGGGTAGTTCAACTCAATACTCTCTGTCGGGATGGATTTTATGGCTGGGAAAAGGCAGTGGCAATCTGGTCCGTCACCGGTTTGGCGCGCAGGAACACCCCCAAAGCCAATTTGGTACAGCTGGTACCACTCCCCATTTGCCTTGAACCCGGAATAAAAGAAGTGAGGAGAGTCACTGAAGCCAGCAGCCGCTTGGTAGGCGTCATTTTTCTGACCGATCAGAGCCTGAACAATGTCCAGCGTTCGTCCCATCAAATGCGTTCGACAAGATATGGGCGCTGGACGGACGGGCTTGAGGACCGTTCCTTCGGGGATGTGAACATCAATCAATTCGTGGAAACCATCGTTGATGACAGTACCCGGAGCCGCGGCTGCAATCAGATAGTATCCGATGAACATCTTAAACATGGTTTCCGAGAGATAGAAGTTGATGCTGTGCTGGCTCTGCGGAGAGGTACCACTCCAATCGAACACCAGGCGGTTGCCATCCACCTTCTTCATAGAGCAGGTGAGTGCCCACGGTCCAACGCCGTGGCCATCATCATCCACAAAGTCGGTAAACGTGCTATCTTTATCGTCGAGCTGTCGCTCAACAATCTTGGCCAATCCAGTGCGGTTCCTGTACAGCAGCTCGTTACACGAAGCTAGGTATACCTCCTGACCAAATCGTGTCGCCAATTCACGCACCCGCGTCGCGGCCATTGAACATGCTGCAATTATAGCAGTCAAATCAGAGCGATACCATGCTGGCTGGCGGGAGTTTCGACATAGCAACTCGACGAGGTCTGCATTCATCTGGCCCTTGGAGTACAGCTTAATGCAAGGAATTTGCACGCCGTCATCGAAGACAGAAGTTGCATTGATCGACATGCTGCCCGGAACTATACCACCCACATCCGTGAGATGGCCGAATTGCGAGGCATATCCGATTAGACGGTGCTCATGGAAAATAGGAAGGAAGACAATGATATCGTTCAAATGACTTATGGCACCTTGCACCTGATAAGTATCATTCGTGATGAATATATCGCCTTCTTCAATCGTGCCATGCCACACTTTGAGGAACTCGGTGATAAAACTGCCGAATTGACCGACGAGCATTTTACCGCTGGAATCGGTGATAACATTGAATTCATCTTGCTGTTCTCTGATAGCGGGAGACATGCTACAACGCAGCATCATCTGATCCATTTCGCCACGAATAGAAGCCAATGTGGATGAAATTAAGGTGGGAATCAAAGGAGTGCCCTTGACAAGTTCAATTGCAGATTCTGCAGTGTGCTGAGTAGCATCGACCGGCTTCTTGTCAAGCGGATTGATCAGAATATTCCCAATGCTATCGATCTCACCATGGTATCCTGGAAGAATGAGCGTGTTGCTATCCATCTCAGAGACGATGCACGGTCCGACCACTTTGACTCCTTGTTTGGAGATCTTTGGACGATCCCAAACTGTGGCAAGTTGCTCCTTGCCCTGGACAATAATTGTTTGTTCCCCCAGTTTCGCGTCTGCAGAGGGTTCTGTGGCTGTAGCCTTTTCTACTTGCGGAATATCGATACTAGGCGACGCATCCTCGAGCACAACTCCGAGGCGCATGAGTTCGAGTTCAAACTCCGGCAAGGTGTAGGTGAATAGTTGCTGGTGTTGTTGGTCAAATTTCTCCCGAAGGACTGTCCGCCATCCTTGAGTATCCAGACCCAATTCGTCGTCAGTCAGATCCACGGTGATAGTCAAGGCTTGTCCCTTATATCGAAGGTCTGCCTGGTATGCGGATTTCCAGGTTACTGGCCAATGTTCTCCCGATGTCTTCTGTAATGTGTCACGACATTGTTTCTCCAGGCTGTTATACTGTTCAAAGGCTTCCGAGGTCGTGGTTTCGGAAACTAGTCGGATGAAGGTTGTCGACTGCTCATGTCGAAGCTTTGTTGTCACATCCCCTTGAGCACAGAGAATACCAGGGGACGGAGGAATGATTACTGGCCATGCACCCAGAAGCTGGCCCACTGCATTGGCATGTAGTGGACCAGCACCTCCAAAGGCTACCAGTGCGAAATCGCGGGGGTCATAGCCCTGTTCCACGGAAACGAGACGCAGAGCTCCGTACATGGTCTCATTAATGATGGTGATAATATCCTCGGCTGTCTGGGTAACTGGCAGCTTCATCTGAGACGCAATCTCGCCAACGGCTGCTAGAGCTGCCTCCACGTTCAATGCAAAATCACCACCTAGGAGATTCTTGGGTAGGTATCCTAGAACTAGGTTCGCATCTGTCACGGTCGCCTGCTTTCCACCTTTTTCGTAACACGCAGGGCCTGGGATAGCACCAGCGCTTTCAGGTCCGACACGCAGTGTCTCAGTCAGTTCCATGTAAGTGGTGATTGAACCGCCACCAGCTCCAACAGTTTTAATATCCACAGCCGGTGACCGCACGGAAAGGTTTCCCACGACAGTTTCCCTGCGAAGTTGAGGCTGGCCATTATAAATCAGAGCACAGTCTGTTGAGGTACCTCCCATGTCGAGGGTAATCAGGTTCTTGTACGGTGTACTTTGAGCCACAACATCTGCAACTCCCTTGACACCTCCTGCGGGACCCGACATCAAAATATTCACTGGAAGATCAGAGGCAAGAGTCAGGCTGGTTAACCCGCCGTCACTCTTCAGAACACGGATTGTCTCGCTCTCTTTAGCGAGAGCCTGAGACAAGTTCTCGAGGTATGTCTGGACAACAGGTTTGACGAGGGTATTCGTGCAAGTTGTGACTGTACGCTCATACTCACCAACCTCACGTAGCACATCCGCTGAACAAATAACAGCAACATTGGGGCCAAACTCATCACGAACGAGCTCTTTGACCTGGCGCTCGTGCTTGTCATTGCTATGAGAATTTAACAACGAAATTGCCACTGCCTCCGGCTTCTGCTTCGCCAACTCCCGCAAGCCCTTCCGCAAGTCTTCCACATCAACTGCCGAAACCGGTTCGCCTTGTACCGACATTCGCTCCTTACACTGAACAACGCGTTCAAGCGGTACTATAGGCTCCGGCGGGGTCCAGTGAAGCCAAGCCCCCAATCCACCGGGAATTTGAGACCGACGCAGAGCAAGAATATCCTTGTGACCTGCAGTCACTACCAACGCGGTGCGGGCACCTTTGCCTTCGAGGACAGCATTGGTAGCGGTTGTCGTCCCATGGTGAATGAACTGGAATCTACCCGACCACCCAAATTGCTCCTTGAGAACTAGGCGGGCTTTCGCGATGCCGTTCAGAATGCCCACGCTCTGGTCGGGGATCGTAGTCGGTACCTTCGCGCGAACAGTCTGGCCGTGCGGCGTGAAGACGTATACATCAGTGAATGTACCGCCGACATCGACTCCAAGCCGATAGCCTTGGTCAAATTGAGCGTCTCCCATGGTGAAGCGACCGGGCGAGAAGTTCCTTTGAAGCTTTGAGGTCGGCTATAGTGGGGGGAAGAGCTTTATTATGAGGACATGACAACCCGACGAGGCTCGAAAGATGGGTCTAGCTCCACTTCAAGTTTGGGATACGACATCCTGCATTGGACCTTGAAGTGCCCCCCACATACCAGGAGATTTTGTTTGGTCGAGTCGTTTCCGACTTGCATATCAGAGGCAACAAAGAGACCTGGTGGGGCCATTGTTGCCAATGAAAAACATTGTCGAGGGAAGATCTATGCAGCTAGTGGTTGGCGTAGATTTTGAAGGAGGGGTTGGCTGCGATTTACATCGCTTCAAGGCGCGTGTCAGAAAGCTTAGGGTAATCAACTGGCGATTCCCCTAACAGCCGTAGTGTAACGGTTTCCCTGGCTGGAGTTTGGCCTTGATATAGTATCTCAATGAAAGGAATCACGATTTCCACAACATTTTCATATATTTTCGGCCGAGCTGAAAGAGATTCTTGCACCCAAAAGTACAGTTAATGGGTGGTACAAGATGCATGCGATCCATCCAGCTCCGATATTTTGTAAGGCGAGAGGCCCAAATTCGTGCTTTGAGACATTTTCGGGTGTCATCTAGTAGTTAATTCATTCCCGAATACATGCACTGTCACCCTATTGATATATGCTAATTGATCTAGTGCCCCTGTTTAGAATCTTGCTGGCTCGAGCCACGTTTTGCAGCGCGATATGTACGGTTATACTACAGTATATGTACTGACAAGGAAAATATAACTGGGTGCTTCGTTCTGCGTATCTGGAATATAGTCGCAACTCCTTTTCCGGAGCACGGGCCCCTGGTTACCAAAAGGTAGCGGCAGCATTATTGCCACACGATCTAAGCTAGTGGGGCAGGTTGGATAGTAAGACGGCGATTGTAATAGAGTAAAACATTTATCTTATTATTGATGCAACGAGGAGATTCGACTTAGATGATTTTTGAGCAAAATGGTGAAGCTCACAGACCTCCCGTTCGAGCTCCTGGATTGTCCTCTTTCTACTCTCTTTTGAAATATCCCTTCTAATGCGTTTTCTCACACCGTCCGGCAAATATTCACCCACTTCTGTCATCTACTACGTCAATTTGAGGATGCTTGGTATGATAGACACAGATGATATTGGCATAATGGGAAATACATTGAGCTGTACGGGGCTCAATTCCGTCCAACAGTCGAAATTGGGCGGCGAGTTGATTTCCAGAATCAGGTGGTGCATTTGTGAATCATTCCAGATGGGAGGACGGCGTTGGAGAATAGCTTCGTGGTCTTTGAGACTTGACAAACTCAACAATATTTATATTCAAACCCCCAACACAATGATATCAACATTTAATTGTTGTTGAATAATCATTTATTCCTCGGTCTGTCAACCGCGGCCCTGGCGTATCCCTCGCCAAGGAAATGATTTTGGTTTAGTAATCTTATATTCCCAAGACACCTTCGGCACCAAACCCCCAATCGTCTGCTAAAAAATAATGCGAAGAAGGTCAAAGTAGCCAATCAACATGATTTCAGTTGAGGGCATCTGCAAAGGATTTATCAGCTCGGCATAGAGCGAAGTGCGATGCTGCGAGACTGGACAATAAAACATCTCCCCCGCCCCGCACACCCCCCGGGTGGACTTTCTGCAAATACCCAGCGTCGATTATTAACATATGGTTTTATTTACCCTAAGACTGCTTGACGATAGAATTTCCGTTTGAGGGTTACTTTAACTATGATGGCGACTGTTGAGGGCGCACAACCCACAAATCAGCAAAGTGAGACGGGAGATGCGTCACCATACATTGAGACGCCTGATGTTGAGACCGGGGATGACGAGAAAGTCCAGACCGCTGAAAAGAACGATGAAAATTGGGAAGATGATCCCCGACACCCATACAATTGGCCCACACATTCAAAGGTTCTACAACTTCTGATGATGGCATCTGCTGCTTTTACAACGTGAGAAATACCCCGAAATGCCCATAAAATTTCCCAGTGGGATTGAGTCAGCTAACTAAATCCACAGCTCTGTTGGCGTGTCAATTCTATCTCCAGCCCATAGCCAGTTCATGGAAGAATTTGGTGTGGGCAGCACAGTCGCTATACTACCGCTCTCACTCTATGTATTTGCAATGGGACTCGGCCCCATCGTCGGGGGGCCGTTATCCGAAACGGTCGGCAGGTACCCGGTATATCTGGGTACTGTAGTTCTTGGAGGTCTTTTTACTCTAGGAGTCGGGTTTAGCCATACGTTTGCGGGTGTTTGTGTCCTGCGCTTTCTAGCAGGGTTTTGCTTCGCGCCGTCCCTAGCTATTGCCGGTGGCACGATCAATGAAACATTCAAGCCCGTAAAACGTGCTCTGCCGTCCACAATTTTCATTCTGACTCCTTTCTTGGGTCCTGGCCTTGGGTGAGCTGAGTAAATTGATCTCCTGTTTGATTCCTTGCTGATTGTATCCCAGACCGGTTATCGGAAGCTTTATTGTGAATCGCAAAGGCTGGCGGTGGACCCAATGGACAATGATCTTCTTCGCTATTTTCACGATTTTTACAACCCTGTTTGCGAAAGAGACATTTCATCCGGCTATCAAGCGTAAAATCGCCAAAGAACTCGGTCGACCATTACCCGCCTCGTCCCCCCTGGCTTCTAAGCTTCGACTTTTTGTGACCATCGCCCTCCTTCGCCCTATCAAAATGTTGGTCAGCGAGCCTATTGTCGCATCCATATGTCTCTATGTTGCTTGTGAATTTGCCACACTCTTCTCATTTTTCGCCGCTTTCCCGCTTGTTTTCCATGGGGTATATGGCTTTGGAATCGAAGACTCCGGCCTCGTGTTTCTCTCCATAGTGGTTGGTTGTCTACTTGGGGCCCTCACAGTATTACTCTGCGACATATTTCTCTATCGGCGTCAGGCTACTAGATTTCATGGACAGAACATCCCTCCAGAGTATCGCCTATACCCTGCCATGATTGGGAGCATTGGACTCCCGATTGGATTATTCTGGTTTGGGTGGACCTCTCGGGCAGATATATCTTGGGCTAGCCCTGTTGTGGCAGTTATGGTATTTGCATGGGGAAATCTGTGTGTCTTTGTTAGCACCACACAGTACCTTGTTGACTCCTACCACGGGTTGACGATTGCCAGCGCTATGAGTGCGAACAGCCTAGCACGCTATGGACTTGCGGCCGCATTTCCTCTTTTCACAATTCAAAGTAAGTGGACGACAATCTTGCTAAATTCTGGGCTAATTTACTTTTGGATAGTGTATACCAAACTGGGTATTGGATGGGCCTCAAGTCTTCTCGGCTTCATTTCTGTTGCTCTTCTACCTGTTCCCTGGCTTTTCTTTTTGTCTGGAGAGAAGCTGAGAAAATTGAGTAAATTTGACACGGCAGATATCTAGATGACAGTGAGTGGCCGTACTAATACTCTCACGTTCTTTCTGAAATATCTAAAAGACAATTGGACATTCCTAGACGGCGAGCACCCCAGTGGCTACCTGGGCAGATACTCCAGGGCCCCTGAAAATAACTTTGCACTATTCTAAAATCCAAATAGAAGAACTAGATGAATACCAAATGCTTTTCCATGAATAAATGCTGGACGCATATAGTTTCGCTTCTTGAAGGAAAGAAAAGGCAATAAGTACCTCTTATTTCAAGTTTACTATCTTGGGGCTCCTGCCTTCATGTTGAACTGGTAGTGCGTATAGTAGAAATGGATATCTTCAAATACCTAGGTTGTACCGTCCGGAATCGGTGGTATCAGATATACTACTAGTATATACTCGTCACAGCTTGCATTTCATTAAAATCATGCATATTATGTAGGTTCCAGATACGGCATGCATCGGTTGGGCATTCATACTTATGGGCGTCCCTTTCCCAACAAAGCTTGTGGATCCCACCAAGAAACTCGTCCCAGGTGTTCCCACATCTACCGTGTATAACACGTTGGGGTAACATTCTGTTGTGACTCAGGACAAATTATATGAATAATCTAAAAATCATGAAGTGTATAAGAAGATGATTGTCTCCCAAAGAAAAAAATACAACAATTTTGATGAATTGATATAGTCATCAATATGGGTGCTCCCAAAATCACTTTTTACTTTGACATTGGAAGCCCATTTAGCTACATATCTTTTCACGTTCTCAAGGTGAGGCCCCAAGAGAAAGTATTTTGTTTGATGTGAGGAAATTGTCTTTTCGATTGACGTATTCGCTAGACCTCGCCAGTTTTTTCCGACTGCCAAATCGACTATGTCCCCGTTCTTCTCAGGGATCTATTTCAAAAATGCCAGAATCAACCTCCGATCGGGGTGAAAAGTACGCCCGGGCGAATAAAACTCCACGAGGAAAAGCTAATAACGGATGACCTGTCTACAGATAAACTCAAATGGATTAATAAGGAACGACTTTACTGGTCGCACCGATTCGGCGTACCAATGAGTGTTCCAATCCCCGAAGGGTTTCCTGCCGCGACATCGGATCTCCAAGCTGCACTTGCAAACGTTGCAGCGAACTCGCCTGAAAACCTCGTTGCAATTATGGAAAGAACTTTTTCAATTTTCTGGGCAGATGGGAATACCAAGATTTCTAGCCCAGACGAATTCCAGCCGTTCTTCCCGAGTGAAATGTTTGAGAATCAGGGTCAAGCCATCGTCAGTCAAAATTTGCCATCATCACAGCAAGTGTACCAATAAAAATGCTGACCTTTCTGTCATCCTGATAGTCGAATGATCAATCGAAAGCAATTTTGGATCAAAACACAGAAATGGCTTTCAATTCCGGGGCATTTGGTCTTCCGTGGTTTGAATGCATTAATTCAAAGGGCGATACGGAGGGATTCTGGGGTGTTGACCATCTCAAGCGAGTGGCGGACTTCTTGCAGCTAAACACGAACTTGGACGATTCCTTCAAAGTCTTGCTCTGAGAAGACTAACTAGGTCTACCATTTAGTGGACGCTAGGATTAACTTCTTTATTCAAGTTGTGAAGATAAATAACATTGAGAAATGCAATAAGGAGTACTAAAGTTTGAACAACAATGATAATATTCGCATAATACGAAACTGCCATAATACTTGAGGGTTTTAGGTCAGCAGAGGGGCCAAGGAATAATAACACGAGCAATGACAACGCTATGCTGGTAGGCATCATTTCGCCCTCGAACAAATTGTCACACAATACCATGTTACCTGGGGGGCGTATAGGACGGGCCTTCCTTACAATGTGAATCGCGAGACTTGCTTCATTGGGTAAGTCTGTAAGCTAAGAATTTAGTGGTGAAGAGCAGCTAGATGGTAAATATAGAGGGTCAAACTCAAAGTGATAGCCTTGCACGAATTTTGCTAAGTTAGACGAGGCTATGGGCTCTCCACTGGGATCGGCGTGAGATCGGCATGAGCATAGCCTGCAGAAACAATTTCCCTCAGCCTTTCATTTCCCAAATACTCCATTTTCACGGGGTTGATGTTCTAATTTTGGCGATAAACTTTGGTCATTCTATACTGGCGTTCAGATTCATTGATTACTGTAGTGCAAGTGATCTATTCCGGAGATGTTTACAGTTATAACTTCGCCAGTGAAGGCTGATGTGAGGAAGTGGTGACATCGCTTACCTCTTTCAGGATGAAGGTTTTTTCCCCCTCTCTTTCTTGCTTGTTCATTCGATAAAGTAATACTGAGAATGATCTATTCAAATGGAATCGATATAGAATAACCCATCTGGCCGTCCGGGTTTTATCTGCACTGCCGGCAGTATCGTCATCGCTTGAATACCTCTCCCGGTTTAATCTCAGGTATTAGAATGGGCATGCATAGACACATAACCACTGAAAGTCAAAAGCTCAACAATGACCCCACGGGCTGCATATTGGAGCCGCAGCGCCACGTTCAGGGGGTCCACACATCAGAAGGCTCGCGCGACTTTCACCCAATCAGGCTTCCCAGTCAGCCTTCGACCCTGAACGAAGTGGATCAAACGCAGCCTTGCCATGAATCATGAATTGGGCTGTGGTGATAGCAATCTAGCGCAAGGCTGTAGCCTCCCCTGGAAAACTGTAATAGGGGCGTAGCGTGGGATCATATAAAGGAAATTGGAGGATAAAATAAATAGGAATAGAGACCCCCCCATGTCATGTCCCAATTTTCATTCTTTTCACCTATTCATCAAAAGCAAAGATGCGAGTAACATCAGAAGTCTTTTTGGCAACATTTGCGGGTCTGTTGATGACCTCGCAAGCTGCCAGTGTTTTTCCCCGCGAAACAACTAGCACAGATGCTTGCACCGAAATTCACCACCGCACACTTAAACATTCCGACCATGGATGTTAGTCAATAAGCTCTCCAAGACGATGCACAATACACCTCTTACTTACATTTTCACAGCAAGCTCTCTTAAAGTGTCGGGTGAACTAGCGTACCAGTGCCTCAAATCTATGCCATTCGAATCGAAGCGTGCTGTGGCATTTGTCAAAGAGGTCCGCAAATACGTACAATTCCAATCGACAATCGAGATTTTGGAAAACCCACCAGCCAATTACCCCATGCCGTCGACAGATTTACTTGGGGGACTTGACGATATCCTGGAGAAGGCTGCCGCCTCAAGATATGCCAACCATTATGAATTTGACCTCGACATACAGGCCTTGTTCGCATCGGCTTTTGATGGCCACTTATCCATCACACTATGCTCAACATCCGCCTTTCCATTTATGAACGACGCACCTTTAGTGTCGATCTCTTCAAATGGAACTGCTCTTCCTGAAGTCTACTTAGAAGGTTTGTGCAGATTAAGCCCGTGGTCCCTTTTTCGGGGTTCTTTTGCATGTGCTAAGAGTTGTTTTAGAGGATGCTGCTCTAAAATATGCCAACGGAGGCGCACCAGTCTCTAACATAGTGTCGATCAATGGTGTTGATGTCGACAAGTACTTGGGCGAAATTACAAGTGTCAAGGGTAGCCAGGATTGGGACGCATTGTATGTCCACTTCCAAAAAGTCAAACATGGGACCTTATACTGACCAATTTGATTTCCAGATATAACCAGGCATTTATTTCAGATCCTATCAGCGTGGGCTCGTATGGTCGTTCTGGACTCTCCTTAGGTGCCTTCAGCTATCCTGCTAATAATTGGCCTGGTGCATACCAAGCCGTGCACTTTGCCAACGGCACCACAAAGGTGTTTGACACTTATGTGAAGGTTTCCGAATTTCCCTTCAAGAACGCTCGTGATCTTTACGAAGCAATTTGCGTCCCAACCAGCCCCAGCTCGTCTGCGACACCCTCTGCGACACCTTCCGCAACATCATCTGCTGCTAGCTCATCAGCTGCATCCGCTACAGCCACGCCCCTACCTTCTTTCTACCCGGAGGCTTTCAAGAGAGATCAGCAGAACAAAATCATGGGCTTCTTCCCAGAGGGCGATGATCTCCAGGACACCGCTGTGCTGGCTGTTACAAGCTTTGACGTTCAAGGTGACGCTGTTTTCGAATTCGCCGAGGTCGGCAGAGACTTTTTGAATAATGCCACGGAAAAAAACAAGAAGAACCTCATCATTGATCTTTCCGGAAACGGGGGTGGCTCTGTTTTTGCTGGTCTCAATCTATTCCGGATGCTTTTCCCAAAGGAAGAAATCTATTCGGCGACTCGATTCCGTGCCAATGAGGCTACGGATCTCTTTGGTAAACTCTTAAACCAGTTATCAGCCGATGAGGCAGCTGGAGACTTATATGACTGGCGATCTCAAGTCAAGCCGGATCAGAAAGAAGGCTTCGATTCTTCGGATGATTTTCATGGTCCTTATAAAGCCCTAGGCGTGAACTCGTCTGCTTTAATGGCCTCTGCCAACTTCACATTGGTAGCCGAAGAAGATGTTTCCTTCAGTGGCTTCGGTGGTCAAAAGTTGGATCCCGCTGAGGCTGCATTTGAGCCCGGGAACATCATCATGCTTACTGACGGGTACTGCGCCTCTACTTGCACCACATTTGCCGAACTCATAAAAATGAAGGGTGTACAGAGCATTGCATTCGGTGGCCGTCCTCAAAATGGCCCGATGCAAGCTATTGGCGGTGTGAAAGGTTCTCAAATCCTTGAGTTCGAGTCGTTTTCAGAGACCTACTTGGCACGATATGAGGACGTCCTAAAGAATGGATCATTATTGACGCCAGAACAGCTCGAAGACTGGCATCAGGTTGTTCCACCCAAGATTAAAGAATTCTCATTCAAGGTTCAGTCAGGTGGCGTGAATCAACTTAGTGCCTTCGGTCCCAACAATGATCATCTGCCTCGCCAGTTTATCTACGAAGCTGCTGAATGCCGCCGATTCTATACATACAATAATTATCGTCACCAGAACACAACCTGGGCTTCTGCGGCTGATGCCATGTTCAATGGTGGTGGATGCGTTCCAGGGTCCACGAATGCCACCGGCAGTCTGTTTGCTGAGAAAGCCACCTCGCGTCAAGCTCTTTTGGCGGCATTGTTGGAATACTCTTCTTCATAAACAATGCGAAGCCCTTGGAATTTTGATGGACCGTCTACGAACGTCAAACACAGGCCTTCTGTCAACTCCTATACCTTCTGTCATTTAAAATATTAGATTTACCTTTTTATTAACAAACTTCAGCTGGTCTAGTCCAACCTTAGAATTTTTCTTATGTTGCTTAATCCTGGGCCGTAGCTTCCCTCACCGCGATCTTGTACCTAGATTTGATCGCTGGAAAATGGGTCGGACTCGCCTTTATATCACCTTATGCTGCTTCATCTCTTGGTTAATGTTGCCCTTTGGCCTGTTTGCTCCACAGTGGGCGGGGATGAGATAGGGATCGGCTTGAATGCCGAGGTCATCTTTTTGAGATTATCACTGAGCGACCTTGCTTCTGGATTGATTGGTCAAATCTTTGTGTGAAAGAGCAATCATTGAGGGTTAGGGATAGCAATTTGTCTTGTTCCGAATCACCAGGTGAACAATTTGGATATGCTTGATCTTTTCCCCACAGTTCGGTTGAATCGCCCGATTATGTCGGATGGGCCCTCCGACGACCATAAGTCCCAACTTCTCCAATTCAGGGTCGCTGTCCAGATCTAACCAGCCGAGAAAATCACCTGGGAATCTTGTTAAACCAATCCTCAATACAATTTCCAGGATGAGCTCGTCAGAACAGACAGCGGCATTCATTGGATGCGGTAAATATCCAAACCCCCGCATTCTGTTGCAGTTGACTCACACAACGAATAGGCAACATGGGAGGCGCCATCCTCCATGGTGTCCTTGATGCCGCATTCTCAAAGTCTGCCTCAAGGACCAAGGCGTCCATTCCCCGCCCGATATCTCGATTTATTGCGTGCACAAAGACACATTCGTCTGCTGAACGCTTGAAAGAGTCCTTGCCAGCCGAGCAACAGCCTCATGTGGAGGTCACATCGTCGCATGCTGTGCCGATAGAAATCATGAAGCGAGCGGATGTAATTGTCCTTGGCTTCAAGCCTTTCATGGCCGAGGATGTTCTTGGCTCTAAGGGTGTTGGTGAGGCGCTGGCTGGAAAGCTGGTCATCAGCCTGTTGGCGGGGCAGACGCCGCAAGACCTCACTCGAATGATTCGTGAAAGTGCATCTGAGTCCATTGCCGATCCGGTGGTTGTCAAAGTGATCCCCAACATGGGTGCGCAATTCGGCGAATCCATGACTATCATCGAGACGCCCGAAGAGCCCATCCCCGCGCAGATGACTGAGGTCGTGGATTGGATGTTCACCCAAGTTGGGGCCATCAAGTATCTACCCCCGAATCAAATGGATTTGGGATCAGTTCTGGTCGGCGCAGCGTTAGCGACATTGACTATTCCCATTGAGGGCATCCTGGATGGATGTGTGGCGGAGGGACTCAAGCGGCCCGATGCCATGGAGCTCGTGCTGAAAGGAATTCGCGGTCTGTCGGCGGCCCTCGAGTCTGGAATTCATCCTGCAACTCTGCGAGAAAGTATCTCATCCCCTCGAGGGTGTACCATCCAGGCACTTTTGGCTCTTGAGAGGGCGGGAAGCCGTGCAGATTACGCCGATGCCATTATCCAGGGCACCCAGCATTTGAAGACGATGAACAAGTAGGCATTTCCTGAGAGGGAGTCCTGGAATATAAATATAAACGTAGACTAGATGAATAAAAGCACAAACTCCTAAGAGCCGATTCAATGATAAAAAAAAATGACTAGAAGCAAGGAATAATACGGTAAAGCCCCCCAGTCTGTACACCTTGCATACAATATTCCTGATATCGATAGCTGACAGGGCGTACCCAATCAACTCCTTTCCGTCATATTTGCGCCAAAGTCCTGCACCGAAAAAAGAAAAGAAAAGAAAAACCATCGGATTACATCAAGACCAGATATCATCGTCATCCTTCACCAAGTCATCCTCATTGAGAACTCGAAGCCCATTCTCCTTCTCCTCGCGTCTCCGCTGTCGCTTGGTCACAGTTCGACCCGGCGTGAATGGAGTCACGGGGGTAAATGGCATGTATGCACTGTATGGAGTCGGAACGCCAGTGATGGGACCGGTGCGATTCTTGGTGGGACGCTCTAGGATCGTCGTCTTGGTGGCCGGAGCACTCTGCAGGGGATAAGCCTCGCGGAAGGGAAGCGATTGCTGTGAAGACTGTGCTTGCGGGGATGCAGTGGCCAGGTTCAATGGAGCCGGTGGC